>JAWZYV010011264.1:1200000-1886908 GCA_038373885.1 Cheiracanthium punctorium
CCTCCTCGCCTAGTACCCCACGCCGAGAATGGGTGTCAACAGCCTCGCTTCCCCCGGCCCACGACTACAAACTTCCCGTAGCCGTTTAATGCTACATACATATATATATATATATATATATATACATATATATATATATATATATATAATATAAAACAGAAAAACTAGCCTATTAATCATTCGAGCAAGTGATGATAAGTAAATAGGATATATATCGGATAGGATTACATATACGTAAAAGCCATTATATCTAAGTAAAATATGACAAAATACACCGATATACATAAAAAAGAAGAATCAAATCAGATAATCGTAAACGCGCAGAAGCAGCTAAACGGACAGATTGTAACCAAAATTGGTACATAGGTTATATTTGATATGCGCTCAAGGAATTTCTAGAAAAAAATAGTTAAAAAAATTTCCACTAGGTGGCGTTTTGAATGAAAAAATTCTAATTTAATGATGGAAATGGCTAACTCGAAATATACAAACAATTTTAACATTTATTCAATAGTTTTGGGGTATTTATTCACTAATTTGGGTAATATATTTCAGCTGATTTCACCAAGCAAAGTGCCATCTAGTGGACATTTTTTTTAACTAAACATTCTGAAGCATCCCTTGAGTGCATCTCGTATACAGTCCATATGTGAAACTCGGTAGTAATCTGTTCACCGGTTACAGCTGCAGAATGCTGTTTATAGGTGAAGTTCAATTATAACCGCTCTGTATATAGATTTTCGCGTTAAATTTTGAAGAGATGAACAAATAATTAGTTGCATGTTCATAAACCAAATGTGTTTCCGTAAATTCTTTGACTCATTACATATACCATTTTCCTTTTACCTTATTGTGAAAGACAGTTATTCGGGTACAAAATGACTTTAAATCAAGTGTGAATTCTGAAAAAAAATTGCATGAAATCTGACATTAATGGCATCCAATACACTGTTAATCTTATCCCCTGTCTGTACTTAACCCTTTGAGGCGCAACCCTTTCCCAATGCTGAAAAAAGGGCAGCCGTTGCCATCGCTCGACTTAACTACCAGCAAGTCGGCGGACGATCGAAACGTTCATCGCGTGTCACAGGTCTAGGGACCCTTTTTTGGCTGTGCCCGGCACAGCCAGCTGTCGTCAAAAAAGGGTATCTAGATCTGTGTCACGCGATGAACGTTTCGATCTTCCGCCATCTTGCTGGTAGTTAAGTCTCGCTGGTAGTTAAGTCGAGCGATCGCAACGGCTGCCCTTTTTTTCAGCATTGGGCAATCTATCCAGCTGTTCTCGCGTTCTTCAATTTTTTAGCAGATGCTAGTGCTGTTAAAAGGAATCGTGACAATTTTTTACGGGAAATGACGTGCTTAAAAGTAAAGGATTCTCGTGGAGATATGTCACCCGCAACTATTTTTATAGAAATCAAAAATATTCTTCGTAACTGGCAACACTCAAAATTTCAGAGTTTGATGTTCCCAGAGCGGGAACAATGCGCGTTGAAGGGTTAACTGTCTATCGAGAATATTACGAATTACTCTATTCTCTAAAATCACAATTTTTATTACCTTACTTTTTCTCCTTCGGAAGCTAATCTGAATAATTGTCTGTATTCCTAAGCATAAAACAACTTTTTCCCCATAAAGTTTTAAAGAAAGCTAATCACTGAAGCAGAAATACCAAGAAAAACATCAAAACTTCAACAAAAAGTCAGCTGTGTTTTCTGAGCTGTTTTAAGCACATAAAGATTCTAAACAATTTCTTTTAAACTGACTAGACAACGACGGTACTTTTATTTTTACTTTTTTATTCATTAAATTCAACAAATTTCGATCTGGTGTTTAACGGAGTGTTAAAAGGAATCAACATTAGCAGAAAATAAGAAATAAATTGTTTCTGGGAATCATTTTCTAAAGATTTTTATAAAAAAGGAATAAAGAAGTGGTTGTTTCAAATTTACTTGCATAAACATTTAATGATGTCTAAAATATTTCAGAATCCCAGGTGTGTAATTAATTAATTAAATTTTTCATGGAAATTTAAAGCTATGCATCACAAAGTAGCTAAATATCCGAATTTCCTATGACATCAGAGGGGGGGGGGGCTCCTCGATCTGCATATTTTATGCTTCTTCTCTCCAGAAGTTTAACATTATATTTGAGTTTCAACAGCGTTAAAAAGATATAATTTGCGGGAAAAATAATTTTGTGTTATTGACAGTGTTTTCAATGCATGTAATATTTTCTACATAAAATAATGAGTAATTTTTCTTACAAATTTTAACATTCCCTTTATTGCAGTAACATATTCAAATGCTGACACTTAATATGCTAAATTGAAAAATCAAATGGAAGGCGTAATTTATAGTGATTTTAGTTTCTTAAAAAACATACATAAGTATTCTTCATTTAAAACTTTACTTATTGCAAATATGAAACATGGACCGTGGTTGCATAATTTAGAGTTTGTCTAATTCGTGTTTCAGAGTCCTTTAATAATTTAAGGAAAAATGACTTTTATACTTTTTTATTTTAGCGAAATTGCTGATATTTTGTATTTCATTTCGTTCGCGTGTTTGGCAATAAATCTTTCAAATTACCTTCATCCACACTTACACACTTTGATTTTTTCTATTATCAGATGCTGCAGCTTCTGTTATTGTTAGTAAATTATGTAACATTTTGATAATTTTAGTCATGTGTGAACGATTAAAGTTCTCACAAAAGTTCAGCATTTATTGCACACCCTTTTCCAACATTTAATTATCATTTAAAGTCTATTTAATTCTGCTGGTTTAAGTAAACAATAAACATTAATTAAGATTACGCTGTTATTGTGAAACTGTTGCCGGGTTTTAACTGTTTAAAGGTTTTAATTATGTTCTGTAATATAGCACGGCTAATAGGATATTATCACAGTAAATATTATTAAATGTTACGAGCAATTTTTGTAGCTATAAAGATCGAAATAATAAATTCCCTGCCGAAACCATCGCACTTATAGCACACTAAAAACCTTCCTTTTTATCGGCTCGATAATTTATTCAGATTATCCGAAGGCAAAAACAAATATGAAACATGGGCCGTGTCTACATACTTTGGAGATTGTCTTAGTTGGGTATCGGAGTTCTTTAATAATTTAGGGAGCCGTAACTTTTATACGTGTGTGGCATAACTTTAGTAGTTGCTTTCTATTCACTAAGGAGAAATATAAAAGTTAGTTCTACCATGCTATGTGAGCAGTTTTTCGTTATAGAGTACAATAAATGTGGAAATATTTTATAAAAATATTTTCTGTTTTTATAAATTTTTATAATACTGTATGCAATTCCATGATTGATTTGTTAGACATTTCTAAATTTATTTTTAATCAGAAGTGTTAAATACCTACTTAAATATGAATAATTTTGCATGTATAAGTTGATATAATCTAAATTTAATTTGACGAAATTTCAATTTATGTGATGTTTTTCTCTCTATAAATAAGTACAACTCAACAAAAAGCACTCAAAAAGAAACTGGTGTTTAAAATATGAAATAAAACTTTGTAAAAATTTATGAGTTGTTTGCATAAAAACATGCTTTACGTATGAGTCAGTCTGATAAATACCTGTTACGTATGATTTTTAGAAAGTTTTAATTATTTTATAAGTACAAGATATTAATACAATGATTAGGTGTCCCGGAATGTAAAGTCATTTCTCTATATTAAATTCAAACAAATAAATTGCCAAAATGTTTTTAGTTACAAACAAGCCATGCCTAAACTCAGGACTAATGTTTGTTTTGTATTTTAAGTCTAGAATTTTATAGAACTATATTTTGCTTTCAACAAAGATATATGAAAAAAAAAGTGAGTTGATACGTCTACTCTCCTACGAGGACAAATTTCAAAATGCCACTAAGTTGATATTTAGGTATTCGTGATTGTTGGGCTTTATATGAAGAACTTAATAGTTGTTTTTTTTTTCTTATATGGAGGAATATTTGAAAGAGCGTTTTTGTCCTATACCATCCCATACTTTGAGAAATTTTTAAAATGCTGTCTAATTAAGAACCCTTTTTTTAAACTCATTTACATGGCGAATTTCATATTGATAGCTTCAGCAGATTTAACTTGGTGAAACACTGACATACGAAAAAATTCCATTGCTTTTCGAATTTACTAATTTATGAATAATAGTAATAAACACAAAATTCTGAAGACACGAAATAGTATAACAAATCAAAATGCCAAAAGTAGGCACTTTGAGCAACTTTATTATTTTAATCCACTGTTAGTACCTTCTCTACAGCTACTGTATACGTTTTAAAACAAATTTTTACATATATGGGGAGGGATATGCCTGATTTATTCGTATTACAGAAATAGAATCGCAAGAGCGTCATAGTCAAACTGTGTTTTTAATATATTTTACTTAAATAGTTTTTTTATAGTGCTTATAGGAATAGTTTTAACATAGTAGAATAAAATTATATAAAATGTTATAGGAATTTATTACAAAAACATTATTCATAGAATAGAACGAATTTATATATGCGCGTATGCTTTTTATTTCAATTATTCCCTTACGTGTAATAAATATGAACTGAACTTGGAAATACGGGTACTTAAAACGACATTTAATATCATTAAAACATTGAATCTGAGTTTTTATTGAATTGTGAGAGAAAATCCTATCACAGATTATTTATTAAAACTAATTGTAAAAATAAAATGGATCGTATTTTACATACATGCAATAAGTCGTTACATAAACTTAATTTGTAGAAGGTCACCAAAATTCCGAAAAAAACTTTAAAAAATCATTAAAAAAGAACAAACACTTATAGAAAATTGCGGTTTGCACAAAATTTTAGATGGTGATCGGAATGTTTTAATCACAAGAAAGGTTGTAGTTCAAAATATTTCCCATAGGTGACTCTGACAAGCACAAAGGGAAGGAATTTTCCAATAAAAAAACTGAAATCTCTCTAATCCTTAAAATGCAAACTGCGATTTGTTCTTTCTTAATGAATTTTTGAAGTTTTCACGAGCTTTTGACACTCATCCTGGGTATATCAAAGTTTAAAAATTCATCATTTTTTTTTAATTGTCATAAAATAAATCTTGCATATTATAAGATTGTAAAATTTATTTCATTTCATTATGTACAGTCGTAAAAACTTTTATATCTTTCATTTTGCCGATAAAAATCAATTCAAAATTATTTTTCAAATGAAGGATTATTTTTCCCTTGGATTGGGGGTAAAATGGGTCTTTAGAAACTTTCTGAAAATCCTATTTATTCTCATTACTTATTTTGTTTCAAAACTATTATTCAAATATCTTTATCATATAAAATATGATAGTAAATATTCAAAGTTTTATTTGGCGACGACCTTCCCCGATATCTATATAAATAAAATTAGACTTTTGTGTGAACATTTCTTGGAATTCAAAAATTTTGCGATTTCTATCCGTTTCAAGCACCCGGGAATCCGATGCGACCCTCAAAAAAAAGTTTGTCTGTCATTCTGTCGTTCTGTCATTCTGCCATTCTGTCCGTGACGCATTTTTTGTTTAAGCATCACGTAAAAACGACTGAAGCGAATGACATGAAATTGGGTGTCATGTTAGGTGGTCACTCAACTTAAAACATAAGCGTCGAATTTTTAAAAAATCTTGATTAGATTTGTAAATTTTGCGAAAATTATTTCAAACTGCGTAAATTTGCGTTCGCACATCACGTAATAAATGCGTAGGTGAAAAAATGATATTTGATGAAATGATAGGTGGTCACTCACCTTAAACTATAAGCATCTAATTAAAAAAAGTCGATCAGACTTCGAGATTTTGTGAAAATCGTTTAAAACTGAGTGAATCTTTGTTCCCGCATTACGTAATAGCGACTAAAGCGAATGATATGAAATTTGGTCACACGATAGATGGTTGCTCAACATAAATTATAGGAGTCCAATTTTTTTAACATTTTTATTACATTTTGAGATTTTGTGAAAATTCTCTCAAAATACGCTTATATTTCTTCAAACATGACGTAATAACGACTAATACGAATGATACGAAATTTAGTGATATGATAGGTAGTTGCTAATCTTAATTTATAGGCGTGGAATTTTAAAATTATTATGATTACATTTTGAGATTTTGCGAAAATCGTTTTAAAATGCTGAAAATTTGTTCAAGCATCACGAAATAAAGACTGCAGGGAATGAAACGAATTTGGGTGACATGATAGGTTGTCACCTAACTTAAATTCTAGGCTTCCAATTTTTCCAAAATTTTGATTAAATTTTGAGATTTTGCAAAAATTATTTCAATATGCGTAAATATTCGTTCGTGCATCACATAATTACGACTAAAGCGAATGAAATGATATTACTTAGTTACTCTCTAACCTGTAATATTTTAACAATACATAAAAATTATAGCTTCGCTTTCTTTACTTTGGCAACATACTACATCCATTCTGTGTACTCGTACAATGCTGACGAAAGTTATTGCTTTTTGGAAATTTGCATTCACTAACCCGTCGAGGACGGGTACTTCAGCTAGTATATATATAATTATGTATGTATGTATGCATGTATTTGCACCGACCAATAGCAGCCACAGTGCCCCAAAATAAACTACGAATAAAATATTAAATGGATTGATACTTCCATTTATTTCTATAACCGAAAAGCCCTGGCATCCTTTTAGTCAGAGCTCCTACAATATCGGGGGTCTCAAAAGGCATTATTTCACTTGAACTTCTAAATAAGGCACTCTGTCATTTTTAAAGCAGATGTTTGTAGGATGCAAGAGTAACCTTTGACTTTAGAAATGCAAATACTTTCTTGAAATATTGTGGCATTGAATTTTATTTTGAATATTCCATATTTAATTTCCTTAATGTCATTGCCATATGTTATTCCTCTAAAGTAAAATCTCCAGTATTTATCTAAGGTGATTTGGTGAAAATTTGTAAAGAATTTCACGAGGAGGGATGGGAATTATTTTTTAGCTTTTTTTTATTGCGACGGAGGAGGAGAAATTGTATAAAATGCTATATTACATTACAAAAATTTCAGGTTTTTTTTCATTAAACATATTCCATGGAATATTGATAATTAATTAATTTTCTACACATTCCTCTTAAAGTTAAAGGAAAAAATTACACCCTGAAGCAACATAATCTGAACTTATTTCTATGAATGCACTGAAGTTTGCACTCTGTTTATATAACATTTCTCCAAAAAGAATGTTTAGAGTAAAAGTTCTTGAAAATTCAATGAATTCGTTTACATATATCAAATATAAATATATATATAAATAAAAACTTTATTTATTTTTTAAATAATATCAATTGGTACATTTTTAAGGGTACAAATGCCGGTGAACATTGAACAAGTGAAAGTGTTGTCCCAAAAATTATTTAGTCTACATCCAAAGGTGTATGGAAACCTTTACATTTTTTTTACACTCATGTTCATGAATAGAATCTCAGAGAACATAAATTTCACACCGCTTCGTTACAAAATAAATAAAAATAAGTTTAAAGTAATAAAACTCATAAATGGACAAAGTTTACCTTCATCTGCCCTATTCAGTTGCCAGAAATGTCCAATACTTTTTCTTATTCTGTTTAAGTAAATATTATTTCATTGACATTTTCTTTCATACTTTTCTTTCATGAAAGATGCAAAGTTTTATCAATAGGGACGACTTAATATTCTGAATCCTTGTTAAATATTCGTGTTGAGAAAGAGTATACATTTCTACATGAACTTTTAAAAAATTAATTGAATCAATATATTTGTATGGTATATTTAGAGAAAAAATTATATATTTTGTACCTTGTGAAATGCATTTCGCAATTCATGCTATTTAAAGTCCGCATGCAAATTTCCAAAGCCTCAGTATTTCAAATTATCCTTCTGATCACATTTGAACATTTCTAGTCTATGAATACCGAAAATATTTCTAAAAAATATTTTGAAAACTATGTCAAATATTATGCGACATCTCAAATATACTTACTGTGTCATTCGTTGAAGAATGATAAAGGATTTACAATCTTAACTTAACTCACTTTTGCAGAATTACACAGTTACAGAAATAAAAATACTTTTCAGAAATGGAATTTCTAAGAGTATTATGTAAAGACTTCAATTAAAATAATGATATATTTAATTACATAAACACATAATAGTCTTCAAATTTATTACGAGAAAAAGAGTCTGAGTTACATGACAAAATCCATAAAAATGTTGTATAACAGGGACGTGTTTGTTAATTAAGCACCTTTAAACAAATTCAGTTATATTTTGTTACAGCATTATAGTTTAAAACTGTTTAATGACAGATTTTGAACTGGAAATTTTGCTTGAAACATTTCAACTTTAATAAGCACAACAGAAATAAATTGTAGACGTCTGAGACATTGTTACCAATCAAAGAAAAATGTGGAACCGGATTTAAAAAAAAATCTTCTCAAGCACTTTAGTATTAGAATTATTTTTTATATTAAATAATTTTCTACATATAGAAAGACAGTTTTATTTTTAAAATATTATAAAGTTTTGTAACATTCATACTTTATTACAATATTTTCAAAGGCAGTTTTTAATGTTGAAATTACTTTCCCTTCTTGGTGGAAGGTGAGGACCTAGACTGGAATGTTCTGAACGTTCTCTAAGTTCGAGCGCTGAGGGTTTTCATGTTTATTTTTGGACGAAACGCAACTTTATTTTTCATGAAAACACATTATTTAGGGTAGCAGTTTCCAACGTTTAACACTGTTTTCCCCCCCCAAGTGAAGGGTAACTTACGATTCCCCCCCCCACACACACACATACTTCTACATGCTAAGTTTTGTTATTTAAAATTGAGCATTTAGTCGCCTTTTCTACAAAATAATTTTATCGGGAAAGTTCAAATAAACATTTTAAGCGAAAATAAATATATTTCGAGTAAAAAAAACAATAAATAAAATGATTTTATCAAATATTAGTTATGATTTGCTCTTTGCTGGTTTTTCTCGAGCTCTACTGGTTAGGAACTGCTGATTTAGGGTTTCCCATAAGCATGCCTATACTCTTGGTAGTTTGAAAACATTGTTTTAAAAAATAAACAGACTAAAGGTAATCTTAACTGTACTTTTGTGCAGCTTTCAGATCTTATTGAAGTGTAATTTAGGTAATAAATATATCAAGTACGTTTTATAACATTTTAAAAGAGTGGATATGCGATTGCGATGCTGTACATAATCACTTATACGTAAGCTCCAAATGAAGTCTTCTTCTTTAAAAGGCGAAAATTCTGGATAATTTGTAATTATAGATCGTGCGATTTAGTAGTAAAAACTATTGTGAAAAAGCCTCATAAATTTCAGTTCATACCAATAGTTTACAGTCGAGTATCCAGAGTGAAACAAGGATTTATTGTACACGTTTCAAAATATTCTCTGCGCATTTAGATTTGAACATTCTGAATTGTAAATAGACACACCTCATTACAAATACTTATTTCATTGAATCCAGAGGAATTCAATGAAATTAATAAAATAACAAAATGAAAAAAAACTTCCCCCCCCCTCGATACTTATAGTTTTTTAGGTAATCCATTAGGATTTTGAAAAGACTAAATAATTAATAAGATATTTAATGCTGTATCATATTTATTCGCACATGGCTTGGACCTAAGTAATTTTCTTTAAAGCAAGTACCAGAAAACATAAGGCTCGTGTAATGCAAATTAATATGCGTTTTCGCTTAAAATAAGAAAAATCATTAATAATTAATAATTCAAATAGTGTATAATAAACAGAAATTATTTTGTTTATGAAATCAGTGGTATCGATAACAAATTTCAATTCAAACGAACTCCAATATATTATTAAAATTATGAAAATAAAATATGAAAAATTATCTAAAGTGTATGAGTATTTATAAATAAATATGTATATGCACACACACACACACACACGTGTGTGTGTGTGTGTGTGTGTGTGTGTGTGTGTGTGTGTATTAACAAACTTTCTTTCCCCTTCGTTTGCAATAAAAACTATAATCACACACGTGGTTTGCAACCAATGGCTTTGAGCAAGCCATCATCAAACATAGCATTTGATGAACATGAAAGGCAAAGATTTTGCAGCAATTTAATGTAGCCCCAACGAACGAAGAACCTTTCGCTGAATGCAATAAGCTAGAGTAACATAGCCCATGGCGAAGTGGGCATCAATACCGGACAATGTTTCCTCCCTTGAGAATCGTACCACTTTAGATGCGAAACCTTTTACCGAAATGATCACATTTCACGATATGTGATGCTGAACTAGTTTGCTTCACATTAATTTTCAAGTTACACGAAATCCCTTCGTTCCTGGTTAATTTATTTCCTATTAAACCTAAAAGTAGGTTATTTTATTATTTAAATATATGTAGATAAAAGAGGATGATAATGGATTATTAATGTTCTTCACATAATATTGGACTGAATGCAGCACACGCAGTAACAACTTTCTGCAAACTCTAAACTAGCACTGCAGTTTTTCTTTAAATTTTACATTTTTTCGATGCAGAAAAAAAAGTATATTTTTATGTTATAATGTACATATAATATGATATACTCTCCAACCCGGTTAATCGAACATATCTTAAATGGATATCCCGATTAATTTAACAAAATTTTAATATACTAATTGGTAATAATTAGTCGATGTGATCTCCCATAATGGGATGGCCCGCTTATTAGAATAAATTTTCGTGGCAGTTCCTCTTAGTGGGTTCGACTGTCTAATAAAAATGAATGATAAATCATCAAAGGTATTATGATACTGTTTTCAGTTCTCATTTATTAAAGTTTCATGATAAACTGTAATTGCGATTCCAATACCCCCTGTGAATATACTCATATATATCTATTTTCAAATGTAAATTTGGAATATGATATTGCGTTTTATTTTAGACGATATTGTAATACAAATGTACGTGCATGGAATATAGATGTTCTTCTCTCGTAAATTTTAATATAAAATCATAATTATGCGATTTAAATTAGTTGCATAAGTTGCATAGGTCTGTGCATTATCCACAAGAAGTGAAGTACAGAGACATATTCTCAAAGTTCCTAATAGTAATTACAAATAAATTTTCTGCAGTAAAAGGTTTTGACTTTCTAAAATCATAAAAACTTTTTAAAATCTGAATGAATAATAGTTATGTGAAACATAGTCTGGATATGTCACAATAGTTATGGACGAAAAATTGAGATGGAGATTCTTTTTTATAAAAGCAGAAAGAGGGAATACAAGATATTTATTGAGTACGTCATGAACTTAAACTAATTATGTCTATAAATAATCTTTTATTTTGAAACGTCTTTCATTCTATAAATCTTGTTCACTCCTCACTTGCTCATACTTGCTTTTAACTTATGTAAGTGTTTAATATCAAGTTTTATGAAGAACACTTATGTATTTACAATTTTTTTTTCACAAAAACTATTTATAAAATTCCATGCATTCAAAGACAAAAAATATCTTTTGTAATTTTTATGTTACTTTATAATTTTGTATCGACCTTATTTTATATTTTTAAAATATGCGTGCGATTCAAATGCCTTATGTTGTAAACAGCTCACTTAAGTCTGACAGGCTAATATACAAGCATATATCATAATCTGGGAAAAAAATCATTACATATAATCTTACGAAGCACAACCCATAAGACTTTGAAACATTCAAGTTTAAAACAATGAATTCAGAATTATATTTCATTGTTTAATAGATTATTTGAAAGCATAATTAAAATAATTTTATAAAATGTATCTTCTACAGTTTATAAAAAATACATTTGAATATTACATTTGAATGAAGTATTAGAACAATAAACAGAAACAATTCCTTATCATTTATTTTCAAATACGGTCAACCCCAAAGTTTATTCTAAATAAAACCAAATCTAATGCGTTACATACAGAAGTAGCTCATTACATGTTACACTCATTTCCCGTAAAACTAGAATGGGGTTCGCATAACTCAATCATATAACTTCTTAAAATTGCATCAGCGCATTCATCAAATCAAACGAATTACGCCCTCTGTTCACACAGGGTAACAGAAGAAAAAGATTGCTGTGTTCTATCTTAATCAGGTGTCGTACATAATTTAGTGCTCTGTTTCATCGGGATTAACTTACAGCGATTTGATTTAGCGTAAGGGAAGAAAAAGTAACAGAGGTTTGTTCCTGAGTAGTACAGGATTAATTTTAACCTCGACAAATAAAACAGTGTAACGATTGTTGGCTGCAAATAATCCCTAAGGTATTACATTCATTTTATGTGTTTTGTAAAGGATAGTCCTGATTCTTCAAATGCTGTTAAAAAATGTTTACTTTTGGATTAAATTTTTTAATGACTATGTCATTTTAATCTCTCACCCCCTTTATTGAAAATTGTCCGAAAAATGTGTCCCAAAAAAGCGACATAATTTTATATATATTTAAGTACTATTAGTTCACAACAGCTTTAATCTATTGTTACAATATTTCGTAAGCTGTAGAATATACATAACATGTATTTTTTTTTACATATATTTAAATATTATTAGTTCACAACAGCTTTAATCCACTGTTACAATATTTCGTAAGCTGTAGAATATGCATTGAATATATTTTTCTATAAATAGGTTACAATCATAAACATTTCAACATAGAATTATCAGGCGAAATACACGAAAGATGAGAGATAAAAGGTCATAGTCTATTAATATCGTTCTAATATGGTTATAATGAAACGAAAAAATTACGGGGGTTCAGGGGGTTCCCCCTGACTAGGTTCGAACAGCCGAGTTTTATTTCTTTTAAAAGAATATATGAGTGCCTACAGTTTACAAAACCATTACTTTTTGGCTTCAAAATATTATTTTAAATACATATTTGTGTATATAACACCCCCCCCCTCACACACACACATGCACAAAGTAACCCCTCTTGCTTTTATTATTATTATAAAAAGCTTATAATTTCCGACAAACATTTCCTGAAATTTTGATTTTTTTTTTTTTCAGTTTTAGTCAGATTTATTTACAGACATTTGCCATTAAGTAAATTTATTAACTAAAATCGGACTTGATTTCAATTTACAATTTCATCGAAAGTGTGCTGTGTCAAAAATTCCTTTAAAAATAGTCTTTTAAAAATGGCATTTGTTGACTTTTCAGGATTAGAAACACATACACCTATTTCTTGTTCATTCAGTCTTTTGAAATCTCAATGGTATTTATGCGTTTAAAGATATTTAATTTTTTTCACATCGAAATTTCATTGTGAAGAATATTAACGACCTTTCGCTGCCTGAATAACTGCTTTTTCTGTACAAAGAGTTTTAGTGCAGGGAAATGTAAACAACATCTGTTTTTGAACGAATTCTATTTAAATTCACAATCAGGAACTACAATATTGATGATCGTAAATGATTTGAGCCATTGTGAGATATAGATGGTTTTACATGTTTTCTTGCAGTCTCATTAACTTATATTGTGATCGACTAAACTTTATAATAGTTTTTAAAAAAAAATAGATTTATGATCCATTAACCTTTTTATTTAGATAGAAGATATTTCG
Organism: Cheiracanthium punctorium; assembly: GCA_038373885.1. Taxonomy (NCBI): domain Eukaryota; kingdom Metazoa; phylum Arthropoda; class Arachnida; order Araneae; family Cheiracanthiidae; genus Cheiracanthium; species Cheiracanthium punctorium. The sequence goes on from JAWZYV010011264.1 coordinate 1,213,600, forward strand.
TGAACAGCAGCTTAACTTTGCCTGTAAAACGACTTTTTCTATCTGAAGAGTTACGGTGCAGTGAAATGTATACGATTCATTTTTCATTCAAATTACTCGACTTTTTTTTTCCATGGTATTTTTTTTTTAAGCACGTGACTGCTATTTTGGTCACCCTGGTATTTTCTATCCATATAATTTGAGGACATTTCTGTGCATGTATTTTTGTGGACTGAATTACTGTGACGCATTTTCGATGAATTTTTCAACAGGGTTGCCAGATAGCATGGTTGGGGATAAAGTGTTTAAAGTCACAAAAGGTTACAAATTTTGATGATTCATTGCCAAGTTTAGCGCCAAAAAAAAGTTTCCGAAAGTGAACCAAGCTTCGGTTCAATATCTTCATGTTTGGAGAAAAACTGGCAAACGCTACACAAAGAAGTATATTTAAAACGTGCCTGATGAAGATCCAAAGAAGTGTTTTATGGAACAAGGAAGGCAAATACGGTAAACTTACGGATTATGATACTCTTTCCAAACAGTATTTATAAAAATGATGTATAGTTAGATATGTGCTTGACGAAGATTGTTAAAAAGTTTTAGCATGCGATTTTAATATAGATTTCAATTCTATAAATTGATTTATGGTGGATTATGATGGACGATGGTGGATTATGGGATATTAAATTATGATGGACGTTCTAAATAGTATTTATAAAAATGAAATATACTTAGATCATGCCTCGTGAGGATCATAAAGCCGTTTTAGTAGGCGATTTTAATATAGATTTCGATTTCAAAGATATATTTTAGAAGCAACAATGAAGAAAATCATGGGATACACATAAATAATGATACATTTTCTAACTTAATAGAATAAGGAAGAATAATAGGAACAACAGATGGATTATGATGCACTATTAATATATAGCGTTTTATAATATGTTTAAAATATGAAACTGTTTCTTTTTTCTTAATCAGTCAAGTTATTGAGTATACCAAAAGAAATATGCCTAATACAAAAAATAAAAACATTTTTAAAATGTTAAATAAATTTACATAAAATTCTTTTGACCTATACAGTATAAAAATTTTAAGTATGGAAGAATATAAAATCGCTTCCAATAGAAAAATTTCCATAATCTGAGCAAGGTGTATAGGTCGATTTGCAACCAGCAACACAAACGTACAGGATATTTAGTTGCCGCAAATAAATTTTGGAGTTAAGTAACATTGTGAAGTCTGAAACGCATTTGTCATGAACTAGAAATCCTTGAATAGGGGCATCATAGCGGGCAGGTAATCCTACCTGCATCATAGCGACCAGCTATGATGCAGGTAGTCACTAATTGAGTTTATCCTTGTGACGTCATTTTTCAACCAACACGTGACACTTAACCAATTGCGATAGTAGAGTCTGTTGACACTCACTCCTTCAGTCTGATTGGTACAAATTTATATATTGGTCCAAATATATAAATTTGGACCAACATATAATAAGAAATAATTTATATTGATAAGAAAATATTTGATTATCTTTTCTTATCAATATTCAATTATTAAGAAACTGCAATCTTCCACTGTCTGCGGATGTTGTCAACCAAGTTGTTATATTTTGTATATCTCCAGTCTCCTGCCAAAACATTGAAAAAAATCTGGTAAAATCATATTTTCTCCCGTTAAAATGTCTGTTTAAGGAAGTTTTTTATAATTCTATAGCTTTATTCACTGGACATTCATTCCAAGAAATAAACACTTCATTCTAATTGCAGAGCCAAAAGATTCAAAAACACATACACTGAACATTTTCAAGCAGTTTTTAAGGAGGTAAACTATTTCTGGTGCATCAGTATACACATCAGGATAGGAGAAAGCTTTAAAAATGCAAAAGGAAAGGAATCTTTGCGAATTTTGTAACCCGTTGTTAAAAACTAAATCTGCTGTACATTTTCACCTAGAATTTTCCCAAATTGTAAAATATCCCCCCCCCCCGATCCTAGATCGCCGGCTCGGACATATTATGAATCCCTGGTAGCATGTAGCTTTTAGCCAATACAAGGTTCTAATAATAAAATAAATTCTCTGTTACTAACGTGTTACTGTTTCAGTTATTTGACTGTAGCACGGGTATAAGATATTTCGGACCCTGACATGTAACCGATTCCGAGCAGCGTGGCCCGGCGTTACCAGTGAAATGAAAGAAAAATGTCATTTACCTTAAATATAGATTGTAAAGGGAAGGAATGCGAATCCTCCCGCAGGAATGATAAAATAAGGACACCGGATTTCCCACAGCAACCAAAAAAAAAAAAAAAATGAACACGACACCTAATAGAATACAGAGGTTGCCAGGAATTGGACTTGGCTAGGCTGGAATGTGAATCCTCCCGCTGCAATGATAAAAAAAAATGACATGGGTCTTCCCGTTGCAAAATAGAGAAAAAAGAACAAAGCACCTGATGGCGTAGAGTCTACCGGGAACCGGAGGTTGCTAGACTTCTTCTCTACTACCTTCTGTGTTCTAACAGTCATTTATCGCTAATACCTACGCAACTACTAAAAACAAATAGAGCCCAGTCGTCAGTATAAAACTGTAAAGGGAAAGAATGTGAATCCTCCCGCTGCAGCGATAAAAAAAGGACATCGGACTTCCCACTGCAACGAATAAGGAATTAACTTGGCATCTGTTGGCGTACAGAGGTTACCGGAAATCGGACGTGGGTAGGCTGGAATAAGAATACTCCCGCTGCAGTGATAAAAAAGACATGGGATTTCCCGCTACAAAGAGGAAAAAAAACATGTCTTGCCAACGACCCAAGTTACCGAGAATTTGACGTGGCTAGGCTTCTCCCATTCTACCTCTCTGAGTTCTAATATGTAGTCTTTTATCACTAATGCATACGCACCAACGGAAAAAAATAAACAGTTTCCAGTCATCAATATAATGGCTAGGCTGGAATCTGAATCCTCCCGCTGCAATGATAAAAAAAAGGACATGGGTCTTCCCGTTGCAAAATAAAAAAAAAGAACAAAGCACCTGATGGCGTAGAGTCTACCGGGAACCGGAGGTTGCTAGACTTCTTCTCTACTACCTTCTGTGTTCTAACAGCCATTTATCGCTAATACCTACGCAACTACTAAAAACAAATAGAGCCCAGTCGTCAGTATAAAACTGTAAAGGGAAAGAATGTGAATCCTCCCGCTGCAGCGATAAAAAAAGGACATCGGACTTCCCACTGCAACGAATAAGGAATTAACTTGGCATCTGTTGGCGTACAGAGGTTACCGGAAATCGGACGTGGGTAGGCTGGAATGAGAATACTCCCGCTGCAGTGATAAAAAAGACATGGGATTTCCCGCTACAAAGAGGGAAAAAAACATGTCTTGCCAACGACCCAAGTTACCGAGAATTTGACGTGGCTAGGCTTCTCCCATTCTACCTCTCTGAGTTCTAATATGTAGTCTTTTATCACTAATGCATACGCACCAACGGAAAAAAAAAACAGTTTCCAGTCATCAATATAATGGCTAGGCTGGAATCTGAATCCTCCCGCTGCAATGATAAAAAAAAGGACATGGGTCTTCCCGTTGCAAAATAGAAAAAAAAAGAACAAAGCACCTGATGGCGTAGAGTCTACCGGGAACCGGAGGTGGCTAGACTTCTCCTCTACTACCTTCTGTGTTCTAACAGTCATTTATCGCTAATACCTACGCAACTTCTAAAAAGAAATAGAGCCCAGTCGTCAGTATAAAACTGTAAAATGAAAGAATGTGAATCCTCCCGCTGCAGCGATAAAAAAAGGATATCGGACTTCCCACTGCAACGTATAAGGAATGAACTTGGCTTCTGCTGGCGTACAGAGGTTACCGGAAATTCGACGTGGGTAAGCTGGAATGAGAATACTCCCGCTGCAGTGATAAAAAAGACATGGGATTTCCCGCTACAAAGAGAAAAAAATGAACACATGTCTTGCCAACGATCCAAGTTACCGAGAATTTGACGTGGCTAGGCTTCTCCCATTCTACCTCTCTGAGTTCTAATATGTAGTCTTTTATCACTAATGCATACGCACCAACGGAAAAAAATAAACAGTTTCCAGTCATCAATATAATAACCAGTCTGCGTGAATTTCGCGTAGTGGTGGCGGGAAGGGGAGGGTTGGTGGATTAGATTAGCACGGTCGCCGTCCCATCTCTCGCTTTCAATCTCCACCTCTCTCCCCTCTCTCTGTTTCAGGACGCCAGAAGAAATTCCTCCCTCCCGCGAGCGCGCTCACAGTTGAAGCGATCTTGAAAACCAGTGGGGGAAGTTTGCGACGTTCATTTGCGGAATTTGCAGTCCACAGATAATTTTAACCTGTGATCTTTTCAGAAAAAAAATCATATAAAAAATCTAATAAACATGTCTGCACGATTCAAAATTTAAAAGAGGGAGAAATAAATGTTTAATAATTGGTAAAAAGATGGAAAATTTTTGCCCGTTAGGTTTTTTGATGCGACAGCTTAAAAATAGCATATTTCTAAAACCAGTACATTTTCTTCGAAACAGGATTTCCTTTAAAAATTCCCAAAAGTCTGCAAATGTAAGTACGATTTTGTTACAAATTTTATTTGAAAAAGAAAACTCTGTAGTTTCCTATGATATACAAAATATAGAGCTCGGACGAAAATTTAGCTCGTGATCACGTAAAATGCGAGAAAAAATGGCCAAAAACCTTACAAAACATAAAATGACTCAGAAACTATTCATCCGATTGATTTTATTTTTACGGCATTAGATTTCTCTTGTCCTGTTTAGTCAGTGTGCCAAATTTGGTCCAGATCCGTCGAACGGTCTGGGCGCGTATAGCGAACAAACAAAAAATCAGACTTTCCTGTTTTATATATGTAGATGATGTATGATTTATTTATTGAAAGGTGAAGATGAATTTTTTCAAAAATAAAAATTAAGTTAACACGTGTGTATAAAATTGTAAACATATATATAATATTTCAATTTTTATTAGTGTTGAAACTTTGTACATACGTATTTACTACGCATATATACATATTTATTCATGGAAAATAAATAACTTATCTAAGAACATTAATTTTTTCCATAGTAAAGAAATAGATATTTCCCTGAAATTGTTTTATTACTTCTCACAAAAACGTAAAACATCCAATTGTGAAAAAAATACACTTTCGATTTCACCAAAGAGCCAACGTGCAAAAAATTTTTAAAAATCGTTCCCCCATAAAATCTGCAATATTTGTTTATCTTAGTATTATAGTAGATATTTTTCTTCATGGTTTCACAGCTTCCGCTGTCTATTTGCAACTGAGAAATAACCAAATATTTTTGTTTCTGAATCGTATAAAAATCCGTAAATTCGAGCCGTTATTCTTAGACAAACACAGTTAAATAACGAAATGGGTTTTCTTTCACCTTTCTAGAAGTAAGGTCAGTTAGGTTTCAGATATAAAAAGTGAAACAGCTCACAGTAACGATATCTCTTTGTCTCAAATAGTGCTATATTTTTTGAAGCAAACTATGCTGGAATATGAAAAATGTGGTTTATGGAAGGTCTCCCTTTCAAGGAATGGGAGAAAATAACGCTTTAATAAAACACTTTAATAAAACTGTTTTTTGAAATATCAGAAAATTCTTTGGTTCGGTTTGAATTCTTCTGCGTGCAATCTTGAAAAAAAATTGTATTAAAAAATCGTATAACTCTTCGTATAAAAACTGTTCCTTGTGTTTTTCAAAAAATAGGAAAGTCTTTTTCAGTATACTTTTATATTAAATGATATAAAAATTAATATTTTTTGTGGAAGATTTTTTTTTAAAACGCCATCGAAAGTTACTTTAGATATTATTTTACATAATCAAAGTTTACAATAAAGAATACTGGGATATAAATGACAGATTGGTTCTTATTATAATAATTCTAGCTAATGATGTTAGTGAGACTGTAATACTCTAAATTATTAAACAAATTCTTGCTTGATTGTCGGCGTTTTGATTTCAAAACCGGAACATCGTAGACTTCGAGTATCGTCCGTATAATGTTAACTATCCTGTATGAGCGTAAAAGTTATTATTTATTTTGCATACGTTTTTATGTAATAATTAGGATTTAATTAAGTAAAACATCTTTAAAGCTGGCTGAATTACTCACACTCCCTCCTAATGAAATTATAACCGCTGCTCCTAAGCTGTGACAATACAAAACTGGTTTTGATAATAATCACAAATAAGCCTGGTTTTTAAAAATATTTCTGAGAGAAACTAAAACACAAATATACGTGGAAAAAACATGTATTATCTCTTAGTATAAAGAAGGCGATTATTCAATGACTGGCATGAACTAATCACGAGCCATTCAATTTGGAATATAATCAGTTTTTTTTTATATATAGAAACCCTATCGATGCGAAAGTTTGTACCTATATCATCATTTTAAATTATTATTATGCTCTATATACATTTTCACAGTATATATGAAGTTAATTTTTACAGAAAATTTAAATATTCAGACGAGATGGATAACTTTGATTTACATTTTAATACAAAATTGTTGAGGTTGAAAATTAATCTATCTATATAATATTAAAATAACTAAATTTAACCATGCCATTAAGATATTCTGATTAGTATTGTTTATTTTGTAGTGATTTCTTAACTGTCTTCTAAAATATATTTCAAAAAGCATCTTTCATGCTGACTAAAAATATTAGATTCGATTATTCAATAAATTAAATAATCATTAATAAAATTTTACAGTATGCTTTTATATATTATATATATATTTAAAAATATTTCATCACAATTTTATTATTAAAATATATTAACTAAACTACAAAGTCTTTGCAGAATAAAATGTAGCTTAAAATGGCAAATAAAATATAATTAGTTAAACGAGAGTAATCAAAAGTTCTATCTTTAATAATAATTCTATATCCAAGACGAATAGAGCTTCCTTTTCGGCATATTTTCCTTAATATATATGAAAAATTTCACATAACATCTTAATTAATATAGCATATCAACTGCAATGCATTCAGTAAATAAAAATAAGCAATTATTCTTAACCCATCGATTGCCTGTCAGTGAAACGTATTTAGCCTGCAGGAAAAATCTAATTATATCATTAGAAATCTCTTATCTTTTAGGCAATTATTTAGCGAGACGAGGAATAGAAAGAAACAATTCTGAAAATGCATTTTATTTAAATTGTTTGCACTAGACATGGAAATTGAATTTTTCCTAGACTTAAATATGTTTCCTTTAATTAAAGATAATCGCAGTAAATATATCTGCCACATTACTGCAAGAAAAATCTGACATCTATAGCAGTTAATCGATGTTCTCCAGACATTTTTAATTCTCGTAAGTAATTTTATTTTCATTTCTTTTTCACTTTAATTCTGTTTTCTTTGTACCGTGTATTTTTTTTCTTAGCTTGTTTCTCCAAATCTTCCTTTCGAACAAACGTTTTTGACACTTTAATTAAGAAAGCTTCAGACGATCACGGACTTGATAGCAACTTTGATGCTTTTGTACAACTCCCTGTTACAGTTTCCTGAAATGATGCAGTGTTAGATAAGGTTTTCGGGAGGAGGGAGGGCACCGATCTCGCGATCATGCCGGAGTTTAGTTGTTTCAGTTAACATTTACTCACCGTCAGGACTTTCGACCGTCTCAAGAAATCTAATTGGATGCGAATGATAGCTTTTATTATTTTATGTCTTAACCCAGGGAGTTTATATAATTGTCGCTTTTCATTTAATCGATAATTAATTAAATATAATTACATCGTGCTTGCAACATTATAATTTAAAAATTCGTATCAGTGTCTAAGCAAATATATAAGGAAATTAATTTGAAATCAAAACACGAACAATAAAGGTAGTTTGATGGAATTTACTTAATATACCTTGAGGCTTACTTTGTAACGCTGTGACGGTTATAGAAGAGAATTTTTAAGTGTTTTAATGGTGATTTCTATTTAAAACAACGTTTTATTTTTATAAATAAAATTATCTAATACCTCAGTAGCGTAATTAGTCCAAAAGACGTCCAAACGTCGGCTTTTGAACTAGTTTCAGAAAACGCTCAATACACTTTCAAAAGACATCTTTTGAACATCTCTTGAACTAGTTGTGCTGCTAGGGTAATAGTGCACATTCGACAGTTTTATAAATTGTCTTTTTAAATATTTAGATTTGAAACACTAGATGATTTATTAAAAATGGGGATAATGAATATATTTGATATGTAATATGATTTTAAAATGGGGCATTCCACTTATACAAAAACTACTTAAACAAAGGAGCAAGAGAAAAAAATCTAATTAAAAGAAAATATCATCTTTTTTCACAGTTGCTGCTGAATTTTGTGTTCAATTTTCTTTCCAAGTTTATTAAACCTATTACAAAAAATAAAGTTGTAATACAGATTTTTTGAAAGTGAAATCAATATTAAACTTTACAGGGCATTTTAGGAACAGAATAACCATGAGTAATGATATATGAAAGTTTCATAAGCGTTAAAATTAACTAAAATTTCCTTTCCGTATAAAGTTTACGAAGGTAATCTTAAAGAATAAGTCTGCGTATTTTAATTTAAATTAATATGTCTGTTCCTCACAAGTTTAAATGAATTTTTAAAATAATGGGTTTTGAAATTTTTTTCTTTTACCTTTCCAACACAGTTTTGTTTCTTTTCTTAAGCTCCAAAAAAATATGCATAAAACATAATGATTTGTTGTATATTAGTAAAGAAACTATGTTAAAAAGTATCCAGAAGATTTATTTTCATTGCATTTAGGACTGGGTTAAAAATAGGACTTAGATCTAATACTCTGTATTTGATCAGTACAGAAGTAACAAAAAAAACTAACGATATGTTATTTTAACACGATGTACACGATATGTATATAAATTATGTACACGTATTAATAATAAATTAAAGATAAATTATGTACACGATATGTTATCTTAAGTGTATACGTTCGAGTAAGATGTTTGTGCAAATTTGTCAAAAATAGAAAACAATTCACTACAGATAATATGCAATTCCAAAACGAGTTTTCTTAAATAAATCTTTAATAAATTAAAGATCTGTAATAAGTGCAAAATATTTATTATTTAATTTTATTATTAATATCATAATGTATTCTCTCTTTTTCAAATTTTAAAGAAAGCTCTTATTTAAAAAATATTTTGTTATTTATATCAAAGAAATTTAATTTAGACTTATTTATAGTACTCTATTATAATGTGTACACATTATATTTTATTTAATTTTATTATTAATATCATAATGTATTCCATCTGTTTCGAGTTCTAACGAAAGCTCTTAATTAAAAATGTTTTCTTATTTATACAAAAAAGTTTAATTTATACTTATTTATAGTACTCTATTATATTGTGCACACACTATTTTTTTAAAACTTAAATATTTCTGTACATATGTTGTAGCAAGTACGTGACTACAGTTCTTCCTTAAATAAGTAGATAACTGGAGGAATATACCCGATCTGTTACATTTCTATTTCTCCTATGTCAATATCGCGCAGGATATCACGTACAGTTAGTTTAGCTGTGTATTGGATACATTGGCTTCTATTACCTGAAAAAAAGAAGGTCTTGATTTATAAGAAATATTTAGTGTTACAATAAATCAGTAAATATATCTGTCTTAATACGTATTTATATGTGTACCTGTGAATTTTATTTTCAATAGTAAATAAATATTTATTTCATGGGGAAGTATTGAGTTGTTCGGAAAATAATTTAGTTTTTTCCCACCTGAGAACTTAACCCTCACGTCACCGAATTATGAAAAATCAGAGAAAATAAATCTGTCTAGCATTTAATGCATCTGAAATACTATTATAGATCATGCAAAAATATTTTTTTTCTAATGTCGATTAATATTAGATTTTTCTAATGATAATTTCTGAATTTTCGAAGAATTTTGTTATGCTAAAATTAATTTAAAAGGATGCACATATTAGGTAAAGGTTGAGGAATAACAAAAAAAAACTATACTCACCTTAAAAAGAAAAAAATGGTAAAAAAAGCAGCGTAAATATTTTCTTAATTTTTCTCCTGAAACAATAAGCGAAAACTGTAAAAAATGACCTAAATTGACTAGTACTGCAATCTAGGCACTATTTATGCATCTAGTTAAGAGCCTAATTGAATTAATGATATTGATATCACTGAAAGAAAAAAAATACTAAATTTAATTGTTTTCTCTCTAAATATTGCTATTTGAATAGGAGACTCATATGAGGTTCAGGGTGACGAGAGGGTTAATTGTATTTTTCCACAGTCAGCTTCAAACTTAAGCCGCACAATCATTATTTATTTTGGTAACTTGTATAGCAAACTTGCTTGCGGAAAAAATTCGATTGATTCAGAGCAGCAGTTTTTGGTTGGTTCACTTGCAAGTATGGTAACTGAAAAGCAAAATTTTCGACATTTTTGCTTTTATCGAAAAAGTAAGAATACTGCTTAAGAAAGATAAAAAATATCCGATGTGTATGGAAAGGTGTATTCAGAGAACGCCAGTCCAAAATTGGTTTCAAACTTTTTGATCCGGCAGTTTTAATGTTTAAGATGCATCGCGTTCTGGAAGTCCAACAGAAGCTGATGAAGACATTAATTGATGAAACCGCCCAATGCCCAATAACAACTCTTGAGATCGCTGAAAGATTAAATTTATCAAATTCGACCATTCATGATCATTTGAAACGTCTTAAAGCTCGATATAGGGGTTCCTTATTTTCGTAAAAAGCCAAATGACTCTCGGCGTACTCTAGTAATATGACCTAAACTAGGCAGCCATATTGCCGGGTAAAATGATCCATCGACTGAAGAAACTCCAGCACCGGTTCCTAGTCATTATGGCATCCCTTCAACCGTTCTCAAAATGGATGACTCTCGCATTACATTATTCAACATATTTCTGTATTTTCTTTAGGACATAAACTCTAAATTATAATTTTGAAATGTTCCATTTCGTTGTTTGTGACACTTTTTTATTTTAAAATTGTGATAAAATAAATTATGTATAATATATGATTGTAAAACTTTGTTTCATTATGTATAGTCATAATCAATTTTACATCTTTTATTTTGACGATGAAAAACAATTTACAATTATTTTCAAATGAAGGATCATGTTGCCCTTGGGTGAGGGTAAGTCTGTTTTTATTGTTACTCAATTTGGGTTTAAAGTATTATTAAATATATTGAAAAAAATGCAAAACTATTAAATTATACAAAATATTGTGGCAAAGCGCAAAAACTTTTATTTAGCATTTATCTTATTTTATGCCAGTTTTCCCTTACGCTTAAAATTATATTTCGTTAAGTGAAAATATTAAATGTGCTTTATATGTTTTATTTCTTATTAAATTTACTTAGAAGAAAATTGCAAATTGTTTAAATTAAATATAATGGAATATATTAAGTATATATAAACGGTTTTGAAGACATTAACTGTATTAACTAAAAAAATTATATCATTTCTATTTCTGTAGTTATTTAAATAATTGAATCATTTTGCAGTTCAAATATTTATGTAGCTTCATATATCGCAGTTTAATACTAAATAAAAAAAATTAAATTTTTTCTTTAGAAAATCAATCTTAAAACTTTGATATATATATGCATATATGTGTGTGTGTGTAAGGCAACTGCTTAATTAATAATGGATTATTGTGAAACGCGGCTTTATAAGTCGCTTAATTATTGGAATATTTCTTTTGTTTTTCATTTAATTAAAATTTCACATTGCTTTGATTTGTATACAACGGACTTAAACTTTCCATCTCCGAAACCTATTATTTACATGATTTCATTTATTTATTTTATTCGAAGAGACTTGCAAATAACATAGACAATCATATTCGATTCGCTTATCACTTTCATATGAATCAATTTCATAGAAATCAATTTTAAATATACGATACAAATATGCAAATTTTATTTAAGTAATCTGTTTTTTCTTCATTATAAGGTAATGAAGAGAGTTCGTGAGAGTAAAAATAAAAAGAAACTAGCAAACAGTGGGAAAGGCAGAACTTGAGAAAAAGCTATGACACGAAATAATATATTTAAACTCAGCTCTCTCTTACGAAAGCAAACAAAAAGGTATACCTTTAAAAGCTAGCCTATTTTATTAATAAATGCATAAGCAATAATTCAAAAATCTCATAGGATAATTTAATGAAGATAAGCTGTAGTACATACATTTAGAATTAAACTTCAGCTTGTAGCTCACATAGAATTTTAACTGCAACTTATTAAAGTACTGAAGATATTACTTATGAACGCTTTAAGAACGACTGTGTTTGCAGTGTTATCATAAAAAAGCACATTTCTTTTTAATGATCAACTGATAAAATCTCCATATCAAATTGAATAAAATTGAATTACCAAAAAGTTGAAGAACCAAATATTCTAAAAATACATTTGAATATATATCTAGCTATGTGTGTATATATATATAGGCAGAATAGTCTAACAAATCACAACAAATTATACAGTTCAATTGACGCACAACACGTTATATAATTTTGATTTCTTGCAGCATGAATTAACTATAGTAAATACCGGCTGTAAGTGTATTACCGAGAAAAAAAATAATTTCCCTCTCACTATGCAAGTTTCTCTAATTCGTAATATTTTTTTATCTGTCTTTAGGTCATAGGTGATTAACATTTTGTTAATCACCTATGTAGTTTTGTTTGTTTGTTTTCATACACAATCATCTTTCAAGCATGCTCATGAACCTTTAAGCGTTAGAGGACTCACGTTTTGTTTGCACTCAGTTGCTCAATTTCTCCGTTGCAATTGTACATTCCTTTTTCTTTCTCCAATTTTCAATTATTCTACACAGTTGTTTTTGATATTATGAGTATATTCAAAAAGTTATGATCTCTGTAAATTACAAATATTATTTTATCTCTAGCAAAATATTGGCTGTATGTAACTGCATACTTAAAATGACATTTGAAAACAAATTAATAATACATAAATATTGACACATCCTCACAGTGAAACTACTGTGAACACTTTCAAGTACTACATTGATATTCAAAAAATCAATAAAATTTCGCCAAAATGAAATATCCAAGATAAAATAACCTCCGAATGAATGTGTTTGAAGGAAATATTTAATTTTTTTTCACACTACCGATCACATTACTTTGCCAAGTCATAATCTTCTGGCAATGACTTCTTTTCACAAGTTTTATTGTTCCTTTCCGCTGGTTTTTATTAGCTTGTTTTATTGCCCCTTTTACATCCGAGAAAATTGCATCAATTTCTTGTGCGTGTACTGCTTTGAAAGCCTTCAAATTCAAGAGCTCCTCCTGTGGCGAAATAAAGAATTCAGCACCAGCCGTTCGTGATTGCTCAACGTTCGCAGCTAAAGGGTAGTTCTTGAGATCAAATTTTAATGAAGATTTCGATCTTTATGTCTGAAGATTGGGTACCGAAAAGTAGTTTTTACATAAAAATGCTTGAAGCACTCGAATTCGAGTGATTTGTTTTAATGCACCTCGTAAACCGTTTTCGGATTGTAAATCCCCTGTCTCAGGAAAAGATTTCATGCTTGTTTGTTTACAGCCTTAGTTCACAAAATTTAATGTAATGAGTTAAGTGTATGAATAATATAGCGATTAATAAATATTTAGTGTTCAAAGTTTCTGTCGCATATCATGCATTTCAGCTCTAAAAATGTTGGTTAGCTAAATTTAAATTGTATCTTTTTTTCAAATTACTATTTTTAAATTCTTGTCAAATTTATCTAAAGTCGCTATCTCAAACTTTGATCATGTAAAAGAAAAGATTTTTTTATGAAAGTATAGTCCCTTAGTTAATAACGTTTTAATGACGTAAAATAATACTGTTTTACTGAAAAGTATATACATGTGTTTGGCACAGGGAGGCCAAGCAATAAACAAAGGGCAAAACAGCATTAAATGGAGCGAAATAGCATTTTTACCGGAAAGGACGCATGTATCATTCGGTGTATGGAATATCTTTTAAATTTGTTCCATCCTTCATAATATTCCGCCTTAGTCTCTGAAGTACTATAAGAATAAATTTTATTACTAATTTTACAGAGTTTGGCAAATTTATTAAACATGGCAAATAATATTTATACTTTTCATAATATAGAAGTAAAGTTGTTCTACAAAATAATACTTATTGTGCTTCAAAATTATGAAGTGTATCTTTGTCCATATGTTCTCAGCTTTTGATTATGTGTTACTTAATAATAATTTTTTATGTAACTAATTGATCTGTGATGACTAGAAACGCTTTAAGGACCTTTATTAAAACAGATAGGATGCCTTTCGAACATGTATATTTGAAAAATCAATAAAGACTAAACGGGCAACGATAGAAATAAACCGTTTGTTGCAATATGCTTCGGGCAACAGTAAATTTTCAGGCAGAAAAACTTTCGAAATTAGTTACAATTTTCAACAACAGATGGCGCTGCAGGTGATTTGAAAGATATAGAAGAAAGCGCATAGTCGTCGTTCTGCTGCAAGCGTGTGCTGTTCACAGATTGCAAGTTTGCAGTGAAAAAATATTTCCTTAGAACAGAGGATCCTTAGAACAGAGGATTCTTCTTGTTGGAATTCCACCGAAACACAGTATTGTTGCAACAAGACGAAGTTTTCAGACGGAAGTTTAATGTAACCAAAGGACCGAAAAGCGATACCATAAAGGATCTGTTTGAAAAAATTTCAGACGGACTAGGAACGTGAAGAATGAACGTGCTGGAAAGGTAGGGCGACTGCGTACAGCAACCACAGAGGACAATGCTCTGCTCGTGCAACAGGTGATCCAACAGCAGCCTCCGGTTTCCATTCGCCGTCTTGCAGCTGCGGTCCAAATTAAGCCAACGTCCATGTATCGTCTCATGCGCCAGAGTTTACACCTCTATCCAAACAAAATTCAACCCAGGCCGTGGTAGCCCAGTGGTTAAGGCGTTGGACTCGTAACCGGAAGGTTGTGGGTTCGATACCGGCGTACCACTAAAGACCACCGTGTACATGCGGTGTACGTGCATGTTAAATCCGTGGTTATGAAAGTCCTCTCGGCGGTCGTTAGCAGTTTCCGAGGGGTGCCAATATTCATAGGTCCCCCCACCTTCTGATGAGGCTCAAAATTGTGGCGGAAAATTCCGGGAAGGACGTACATGCAGCTCTAAGCGACACATTCAGTGATGCGAGCTGTCCTCTCCTGGCAAATAAAATAAAACTCGTCAACCCCTCAGCGATGCTTCCATTAATGCAGGAGAGACATTCGCTAACGATATGGTGCAAAGGATTGATGGCGGCGATATCCATGTGGGCAGCTTTTGGCTTACTGACGAAACTTATTTTTACCTGGGCGGCCTCGTCAATAAACAGAATTGGCGCATATGGGCCATATTATTGCTGTTCATGGTGGATATGTGGAAAATATCTGATTCAGTAGATAGTTCAGATTTTCCAGACTGCAGCACCATCTGTTGTGGAACATTGTAACTAATTTTGAAAGTTTGTCTGCCTGAAAATTTACTGTTGTCACAAGCATATTGCACCCAACGGTTTATTTCTATCGTTGCCCGTTTAGTTTTTATTGATTTTTCAAATTTACCGGTCATTTTTGAAACACCCGGCATAAATGTAATCGTAAATTTCTGATGCCAAAAATTATGTCAATCTCACTGATGATCTCAAAAAACTTAAGTTCATGTTCTGCATATGAAACTTACCTCCAAAATATTTTACGATCAAGCAATAAACTTTTATCACTTACAGCTATAATTTAACAATAACGTTTTGCTAACTAAATGTGAATAACACGTTGCAGGCTAAAGACTGACATGGATTGATTTGTACGTATTCTGTGATATGTTGTTTGGCTGACGAAACACGCGCTTCTTCAGTCTATCTTGTAGTCCGCGTATCATTAACACGAAAAGTTGAAATACGATTTTTCAAGAAATTCATTTTGAGTGTTCCGATTCACGAAATCTTGAAGTAATCTTTAATACATGATGTAACATTTCGCTTACAGAATGATTGTTAAAATTTTAATCAAATGCCTCGATATCTCCAAGGCTGTTCGAACCGCATTTGGTCTACTTTAGGTCCTATCGTGGACACGACAACAATCTTTTATTTAAAGATTAAACTAATCACACTTTTGAATACAATAGAATTTTAATATTGGCTTTAAAAAAACAGAGATGCTCAACAATTGACTAGTGCATTTCCTTCTCATTTATTTATTTATTTATTTATTCAAAGTATAGAGTTATATTAAATGCATTTTCTTAAGATTTCAAAATACGATGCTTCACAAATGAAGTTTTACTTTACGTATTCCAATCATGTATCTATATATTCATCATATCACTATGTGTTGATATCTATGAATACGTATTTAAAAAGTGAGAATCCTTTTTTGAAGGCATTAAGATAATAATAGTCAGATCAAAGTTTGAATTTGTTGTAATTTTCAACTAATTCAAGTACGAAAGATTATAAACACAAAATATACGACAAAATTAACGTATTTTAAATCTTGTGGCACATTATTTAAAACTAGCAAACTATATGTTTGAAAGTGTAAAATTCATGTTTTATACATGGGTTGCCACTCAACCTAAATTTTGTAAGACGGTATTTAACATGAAAACGATCATATCCATTAATGTAATATTTTTTGAATGCATAGCAAAAATTAAATCTTTTATACTGTTTTTGAGTTTATTGATGTTTTACTTTTACTAGTCAGCATTAATCTAATTTCGAATAACTACTCCGACAAAAGAACTAAATTATACATTTTTAAAAGTTATCTTTCAAATTCTCATTACTTAATCAAATAGATAATTGCTTTTTAAGTTTAAAACAAAGCTCGTTTATTTATTTTACGCTTGAAAAGTCCTTTCTGATAATCGAGAATTCCAAATTTTATGTTAAAAATTCTTCAATAAATCAAACAAAACATTTTGTTATCGATTATTTCACGTTTTTCCGCACTTCCTGGAATAACTTTTTTACGGAAATCTTGAAAGTAACACACTTTACTGAGTACACTTGAAAAATCATTTTGACACGTTAATTAAGAAATTTTCCAAAGATAATCAAAATACCGTTTTGATAGTTTTAAGGAAGCATTTTTTCTCCATAGGATTGATACTTGAAAATATTTTGGTAACTTACTTTTAATATACAATTTTTACAATAGGAGTTGTATAATCTCTTTCCTTTTTTCTATATTTTACTGATACAATTTAGTTTTTCTTAAACAGAACGTAAAGATAAGAAAAAAGAGCTTTGATGTTCTTGATGTATTGAAAATCGATAAGTCGAATCCTTTAGTTAATTTAGTTTAGCTTTCATGTTATATCTAAAAAAACATTTACTCATCAAAGCATAAATATTTTTTTAACTATAAGACTTTTTTTTTAATCCATTTTGCCACTAATTTTAACAAAAACTAATATTATTTTACAAAAATATATATGTGACGGATAATCACATGCCTATTATTTGATATTGGCCTACTGGATAAAGACACTGAACACAGTAGATGGCTAAAGTGTGTAGGTCCCGAGTTCGGGCCTATCGCGTGGCAATCGATCTAACATTCTTGGTTTTGGGGTGGTTTTCTCCAGATGTAATGTGAACTACAACCTCTCCCTGAACAAAAACTCGGAGTTAGAACCGCTTAATTCCTTCTCATAAGGCAAACTCCTTAGGCAGTTAGCCCTCGAGTAGCTTTGACTATGTATAATACAATGCTCAATTATGTGATTGCACAAACGTCTTAGTTGATGAGTATTATAAATATCATGCGAATGGCCATATCGTTTTAAATTATTTTTCTTTTATTCTCCTGTTTGTAAGAAATGCAACAGCATGAAATAAGGATGCGATTGAGCTGAAAATTTTCGGAAATGCAAATTATGCTGTGTGAAGCAAATGATTAAAATCTCAAAGCCGGGCTGAGCAACGCCCACTGTATTGCTGCTGAAACCGTATAAATAAAGACTTCAGCGGCATTTTTAGAATAATTTGTTCATCTGTTTGTTGTAAACGTGTAACTAGAAGTAACTATGCCTCATCGACGGCAGAGGGCGAAATATGAACAACTTACGGAGTTTCAACTGGGAAGAATCATTGGTCTTGGTGAAGGAGGATTTTCCTATCGCGCAATAACAGCTCGTGTGCAGCGTAATGCACAGTGATGCGAGTTTGGAATCAGTGGACAGACGAGAATCGGTCAACTGGAAAATCCGACCTGGGAGAGACACCAAAAATGACGTCAATGCACGATGATAGACACCTGGGGGTGTCTATTCTGCCACATTCGTTTAAGCGGACGTTCGGATGTGTGACTTCATTCAATACTTATGCATTCCGAACTCTAATTAACGGACGTTCGAAAAATAGGTATTCTGGAAACCCTCCTAACGAACGTTCGAAACGGACCACAGCGAGCGAAAGGCGGAGCAAATTCCGTACGGTTCGTCCCATAATATTGATGCCACTCAAATAGGAGTGATGATTTTTACATCACTTCGTACTGATTTTAGCCAATGAAATTTCGGCAGGTGATTTCCGAAAAATAAGTAAAAACTTATAAACTGTAACTAAAGAAAATAATAGAATTATTTTCTAAACATTTACTGAGTGAGATAGCTATGGATTCGATCGCTTTAACAAACATGGCAGCTAAAGAGCCTATAAGGGACCGAGTTACACATCGCCAATTAGAATTGATGGCAGATTTTTTGCAAGACAGAAGTGATATAACATCAGGAAAAATTCCAGTTTATGCCATGCTTCCCCCCCCCCGTCAAATCGATATATACGTATACCAATCGTTTAATAAAATTAGAGCACAGGGAAAAAGACCTGAAGACGCTCAATTTTTTGTGCTTGACTTATTTTTCATTATAAAACTATCGTAATATTTTAACTATTGTTAGGAATTCTAATATGTTTTAACGCTTTCCAACAAAGCTGAAAAGTGCTTATAATTTCAGTTTGTCAGTCGATCTGCTCTATGTGTCCGTCCGTAGTCTAACAGACGTAAATATCTATCGACTACTACGAAGCTTCTATATGTTATGTACTGTACCATGCACCGAATTGAAAATGTTGTATGCAGGATTCGTAGAGCTTTCATAGGACACTCAAAAAAATTCAATACATGTTGTTCTATGGTCAATCATTCTATGGTCATCAAGTTTATTTTAGAGATATTAGGCTATTTCAAACAAAAGAAGGGGACAACTATTGCCAAATGGAAAGGAACTTAACATGGTAGATGGCCGAAGCGTAAAGGTCCGGAGTTCTAGCCTACCGCAAGGCTGTCGGACTGTTTTGAGTTTAAGTAGCGGGAATATGCAGTTGAACGCCATAAAAAGTCCTCCGTTCAAGACAAACCCGCTTTATTCAGACAGCTTTAGAGTAGATTTGACTTAAACACAACATCGAAAATTCGTATGGTCAAAAGGAACAAAATTGCTATATAAAATAAATAAAAACATTTAAAATGAAACACACATAAAATTATACTTATCGTTTCAATGGAAAGACTTTCAGTCTTCAACAGTCGTAACACTTCGTCTCACTAAACAGTGGGAACTCAATCACTAAAAAAATTTTCGGTCGAAACGATCGTATCTTCTTATAATTTTATATGTGTTTTTTACACGAAGTTTTTATTTATTTAATCTTTTATATGTTCTAAGGATTTCTAAATCAGAGCTCTCCATAGTGTATCTATCATTTATAGTTCTTTCACAGCAGCACTCAAATGTACAGTGACTCTGGAAAATTTTAAAAACGGAATAAAAAACAATACACTTGGTAATTTTAAAAAAAGCTCATCTATCATTGAATCACGATGTAGACTTATGGTCGAGAAAAAGGCTATCAGATTGGTCATTTAAAAGATAGTCATATTTCAAACATCAACTATATACGGTCTCATAATCATTCTAAGAATGCATAAACACCCGTATTTGCATCAGTGAGAGTATTCAATCAGTATTTACATCAATTAGAGCACTGGCGGACAAAAAGACAACAAAATCATAAACATTTTTCAATACAATCACTAACAATAGTTAAATTATTACAATAATTTCATAATTAAAAATTCAATCAACCCCAAAAATTAGGCAAAAAAGGGAGAGTTTCGGAGTTTTGTAACTTATACATTTTTAACTGACTTTCGTTTTTCATTTTATTAATTAGCATTTGATTTTGTTAGCAAAATAAAATTACCTTTTTATATACCGCTGGCGTAAATATAATGTACGGTGATGCCGCACAGCATTTTTCCTTATTTTTAATTGTTTATTGAAAATAATATTTTAAAAAATGATCCTGATAATACTCCTATTTTTTAAAAACCTAAATTTTATATTTCCCAAGGTAAAAGGTAATAAACATTCAATAATAATTTATAGTATTCTTTTTTATTTTTAACACTAGAAATAATACAAATATGATTTACTGTAAAAGCAATCCAGACCATTGGTACGGTGACAAACCAGTCACCAAAATCTGCATCGTATATGGGTTTATATTTCCGGGGGGAGGGGAGATTCGGTATTTTAAATCTTATTTTTGAAATACTTAATATTACTGTTTTAAAATATCTATTTTTTTAATAATTATTTTACATTTTCGTAGGGTGCCCGGGTCCCCTCGCCCACCCTCCCTCAAATAAGCACCAAACAAAATCCTCTGGGATTTAAAAATATGCTGAAAATGCACAGTGTGTCATATATACTTCAGTAATATTAAAACAAGATTTTTAAAAATGTTTTTTTTTCCAAATTGGTTTTTTATTTCTTTTTTTTTAAATAACTTTTCTGTCAGTTCTTTGAATTCGAGAGACGCGTTTAATTTTTACAGGGGGAGGGGGCTTTTTCTTGCAGGGCACTGCCCCCCTAATTTCACCCTCCTCCCCTGTCTACGGACCTGTCATACACTTTAATTTCCTATACACTTTAATTTACTTTAATTATGCATAAGGGGTCATCATATTTAAAGAAGCGCCAACTTTATTTTTACAATAGCGGCGACTATACTTCGCTTCGTATTTCTAAAAATTTAGCTCATTTTAACACCGAATAACGGTTTTCAATACCTTTGAAATTGAAGTAAAAATTGATGAGTCATTTACTGCTAAAATTTCCCTCCTGCTATGTTAAAATATTTTATCACCCTTTTAATATCCTATCCCTTTATGCCTCTTCACGCTCTTCTATCACGCTGATAAAATAACATTAGCAAATCAGCTGCCGCCCTCTTGATTTGCAGCTTCTTCAACGTGCAGATTCTCTAATGTCACTATTTTCTTGGCGGATTGAAACGTATGGTAGAATGTAAACTTAACGGTAGGAAAAATCCGCACGTAAAGCTCTACCGTGCGTTGCAGAATACCAACATACGTTAGCAGATTGAGAATGACATCAATATGATATCACACTGCTGAACGTTGTCTTAAACGAACGTGGCAGAATAGACCCATAGGTCCACATGGCGCTGATGGAGCGAAGAGCTTCATCTAGACAGTTGGCATCACATTGGTCCACTGATACAGGTGTATCACTGTCTGCTTCATCAATTCATCGACGTCTGCTGCGTCGTGGACTGCGTGTAAAGACCTTATTACACGGACAAAATTTAAAGCAATTTTGGTTGCAGCAACCAGTTGTTCCAATTAATTACCGGAAATCAGTGAGCTTAGATGAGAACGCAGGGTTGCCATAGTACACAAACTCTGCTGACAAAACGCCTGAGATTCGCCGAATTGGCGGTAGCTACAGCATGTAATTATAAATAGCATATAGTTGGTTGTTTATACTTCGTGTCTATCTACGGATCGGATTGTTATTTATTTTTATTTTCGTCAATCAATTCAATTCCCATGTCGATATTCCATTTTACGGGCATTTGTTTTCGCACACGCTGATCCCTTTCACTACGAGCGGTATGGCTGACGCTGACTCTTCCGCCATCTTGTGCAACTGGTTGCAGCAGCTAAACCGTACGAAAATTCCTTCGTGTAGTAAGGCCTTAAGAACTCCTTTATACAGGATATCCCTCACGCGAAATCATCGACGCTGGCGGCTGAAATGAGCTGGCGTTTATTTTGGCAACAAGTGGTGCTTCCTGACGAATCCTGCTTTAATCTGCGGCACCATGTTGGTCGCATACATATTAGACGCAATGCTAGTGAACGCTCCCTTCCGGTGTACAATATCGAACGTCATAGTGGACGAACACCCTTATGGTCTGGCGTGCGATTTCTTACCATGAATGATTTCAGCTGCTACGAATTGTGGGTAATGTGAACTGCAATAGGTGAATTAGAGAAGTACTGGATCCCAAAGTCGTTCCTTTTCTATAAGCAGAGTTGCCAAGTCTCCTGTTTTTTTCCGGGAGATTTCCCGCCACAATTTTTAGACAGTTTTATTTTGGATTAAATATTTGGACTTATTTTAAGCATAAATTTGTAAGTAAAAGTTAGTGGTGGGAAATCTTCTGTAAAAAGCCGGAGCTATCTTTCAGAAGGATAATGCCCACCCACGTGTGGCAAAGAATGTGCAAAAATTCTTTTCAGCAGAATACAAAGAGCTTATTTCGTAACTTGCTTATTCGTGGGATATGCCACCTATTGAACCTGTGTGGGATTTCATTGTTCGGGGTCTTGCTCGTGCTCTTCGTCCTACAGCTTCAACAGATGAACTTCGGATACGCCTACAAGAAATATAGAATGCTCTTCCCCAAGCATACGTTTAAAATCTGTTTGACTCTATTTAAAACTGTATATTAGCATTTATTGCAGTGCATGGTTGTTAAACCAAATGGTGATTTCGGACCCTTAATATACCTCTTTTGCTTTGAAATTGTAATCATTTATTTGCATTAATACAAGTCTTCTGACAATTCTGACAAGCTTGTGTTTATCTTCTCTAAATTACATATTGTAAATAGGAACTTTCACGAATTTATAAATGCAGGTTATTTACTCTTATAAATTGCTTCTCATATATGATTCAACATTGACGAAGATTCTTAAACGGAAACACAAGCTCTGAATTAATTTGCAATTTTGAACTACTTCTTTTCTTTACAACATATTAATCCATACAAAATGGTTGTAAGTTTAATAAACATGAAGTGTCATCTGTTATACCATTACTTTTACATACGCACAAGAACTCAGAAGAGTTTTTGACGTTAAGAACTTTTACAACTTGCTCTGTGATTAATAAGATTAATAAAAACTTGGAGTATTGAGATTGAACTTGGATTAATTTGAACGATTGTATTGATGAACCTGGATGAATAATAAATGAACGTGGATTGATAAGAACTTCAACTGTGACTAGCTGTTCGCTGGAAGACCAGCAAGCAGTTAGTCACAGTTGAAGTGCTCCTTGAACTAGATCTTTTCGGTATTTAGTTAAATTAATTTAAATAAGATTTTTATTCAATTAGATCTTTTCGATCATTAGTTTGATGTATGTAAATAATGCATACGTTTCTTTAATTAAAAAAAAAACAGACAATTGTGAACCTCCTTTTAAATGCGAAAAAAGTAATAAAGACAAATTCCTTTCAACTTTAAATTTAAAATCCCGACCAGATTACTAGGTGCAATATAATAAAGAGACCAAAACTCTGGCTGTAGTAGTAGCCAATGCTTCAAGGCAGAGGCCCGCCATCGGGAAAATAATTGAAAAATTCTTGATGATACATGGTATTGATAAAAGTGGAAATTAATGAATGAGAAAACAAATAATTCTTTTTGAGGTAAAATCTTAAAAACTGGGCATGTTAAGGAATTTATTGACTTAACTTCTAAAATCACAATCCAAATCATTATTTGCACTTGTTTCAAAGGATTTCGCGTCATACGTTTTAAGTATAAATCGAGTTTAGTTTACTCTTACCTCATTCTAAACTTTGAAACTACTTGGATAAATATTTGCGTGTCAGACTTAGCTAAGATATCACTATCAATATTTTCATAGCACTTTATCCTAATGTAACATCACTGAATTCGTGGATGTACTCATCAGAATTCTAGGATTGGAGGTAAAAAGTTTGGATAAGGATATTGAATATTTAATTGAATAAAAATTCAGAAAATTATTTATCATTTTACATTCTATACATATTATATATAAACAGTTATTGATACAAAAGCGATGTATCTTTTGAAAAATTTAGAATTAACCAATTTTGAAACTAGACTGTTGATGTAGAAATGTTTAGATTGATACTGCGTTTTTAAATCAAATTTGGTCAATCACGATATGCAGTTTTGACAAAATATGGAAAAGAGGTATTTTTGCCAATTGATAAGGTATATTTTTGATATAAACTTTAAGACGTAATATTCCAACTGTTGAAATCTCTTTTTGTGATTTTGTAGGTTTTCTTTGTAGTCTAAAAATGTAAAAGTAATTGGTGGACACTTATATATACGTTACGTGTAAGAGTATACAAAATTGTTTATAAGAGTGAATGTTTACATTTTGTCATTTGTAATATACGCAATGATGGATGACAATTAGACATTCAGAAATATAATTGTCACAAAAGCTTGTCCGTAAAAGGTTTAGTGGTATTCATATGTGATAGGAAATAAATTGTGTTTAATATACTCTTGTTTCATTTTGAATATCTATTTTATGCAGACAATTTCCTTTAAGTTCTATTGGTGTTTTATTAAGAATAATGCAATTTCTAAATTTTGGTGTTACAGAAATATCGAATGATTATTCTTACTCATTATTTTCAAAACTGTTTGAGCTCTAATAATAGTGACAGTACGAGAAATCAAAGGTAAAATCAAAAACTTTGCAAATGCAACATTTATTTAAGAATTTGCTGGATTAAAACATTCTCATATCTCTGAAAATACAAATGGAATTCGGAAAGTAAAGATACGTCCAGATGATATGCATAATATTTCAGTGGATAGAGACAAATTTTATTTCAAATATGCACTAGGAAATCATCTTTTGCGTGACGAAAGCGTATTACTGAAAACACATCCCCTTTTCCGGGATTCTGAATTCACGCAAACATAAGGACTCTGCGTAAAAATGTGGAATGCCTTAGAGCGAAACGCGGAAAGCTCAGGTGAGACCATCGTGACTCTTCTAGCTGGCCTGCTTGTGCACTCCAATGAGTCATTCAATGACGCTTACAGATGCTCGCTTATTGGTCCCAGTACTAAGATACGTCATCTAACGGTCGAATCTCACCAATTAGAAGCGTCCGCAGGCCTCTTTGGATAACCAATCGAAGTATACAAACAGGCCTGGTAGAAGATTCACGATGGCTCCGGTTCAGGGTCTGTATCCTATGGGTTCCCAGAAAATTTTTCTTTGCTGATATTCCTTTAATATCTTAACTTTTGGAAATCACTTCACACTTGTAATAGCTCAATCGGACAGCTAAATTAATAATTATTTTTATCTTTTCTACCTTCGCATTTTAGATCATTTAAATAAAAAAAATTTAATTACATTCAAAAAGCTTTATATTTTGGAGTTAAAATCATTATTCAAATTTTTTAGAAAAATAATTCCAATGATTAGTAAAAGTATAATATTACAATATCGATAGATTTAAATTTTGCTTGCGGAACAAACTTTTCCGAATTGTAAATTAATATTCACACGTAACTTACATCCTTGCACAGAAAAAACAGAAAAAGTAATGCAAAAATTTTGTAAATTCAGAATGGCAACCCAGGGTTAAGTTGAAAAAGAATTTTTCGGTGTTAGATTGTTTTTCGGTGTCAGGTATGTGATAGTTTCCGTGCATTTATTTTTATTAATGCTATTATTTCGGAAATCCAATTGTTATTCAAATTAAAAGTAATTCCAATAATTAATAAAAATATGGTATTACAATATCAAAATTGAGTAGATAAAATCTTACTTGCAGACGACATTTTTTCGAATGTAGATGAATATGGTCACGCAACTTACATCCTGGCAGAGAAAAAGGAGAAATGTTTTGTAAATTCAGGATGGCAACCTGAGGTTGAATTGTAAAAATAATTTTTTTCGAAATCAGATTCTTTTTCGGTGTTATGTATGTGATAGTTATCGTACAATTTTTATTATTTATAATATTTATATTTAATTGCATTTGAATGCTTCGGCTTTTTCCATCAATGTGTTGTTTTAATGTGTTTGTATGAAGCTTGAATACCTATTCTTTTCACTATGGGCTATAGAAGAAGAGGTCTTGATAAACATGAGAAAGAATTTTAATATAGGATCTCGATAAAGGTAATTCGAAAAACGCACAAACACATTTCATTGGTTTCAAGGTTAGTAATGATTTTGTATTTCTTCTCTTACACATTAGCTTTTACTGTCCTTAACCATTCCATGGACGCGCACAACGGGTATGGAAAGTTAAAGAAGCTCAAATCTATGTTAATGAAATGTTTACACTGTGTACATTATTATGGAATTTTTTTACCTTGAGGAACTGGTAAAAACTTAAAAAAAAATTTTGATTCTGAAAAAATTAAAAAATAATAATCATATATATCCAGATTTTACAAATTTACCGTTCCACCATTCATGCATTGAAGTTAATTTGAATTAAAATTCTTTTAAAGTTATAAATAAGTTACTCAATGATATCAAATTTAATTTAAAGAAAAGAGATAGTACTGCCCTTCTAGTTTGTAAGTGATGTGCCACTTTACTTTGAAAACAGATGTTCGCTTTTTTGAAAACAATTTTTCTTAATTAAAACCCAGCATTTTTCTTTTATTATAGAAAACTATATAAACTGGAACGAAATTAAACTAGTATTGAATTTTAAATTAAATTATTTTTTCCATTTATTTTTTGTTAATTTTTATTCAAATGAACTTTTACAAAAGAAACCCCAATATCGCTCTTTATTACAATTTAATTTACTTAAAATATATTACTCTTTTCAGACAGATACAGTTAAAAAAATTAAATAACAAACATTATTTAATCATTATTGTTTTTCTTTAAAAATCTCCGCCGTAAAAAATAAGATCTTCAATCAAATGAACTTAGAATAAAATAATGGAACTCTTTATTATTTAAGAAACGATTCTGCATTTCACATGCAAATGAAGGGAGATTAAAATCTTATCTCTTTTATTCATTAATCATGAAGAGTGTTAGTAAATTTCAAGTAGAATGAAATAAAAATAATTGAAATTTTCTTAACATCGATGATAAATAGCTTCTTATTTAAACTTTTTTTTTCTTCAATAAAATTTCTGAAGTTCTACCTATTTTTTTTTCTTTTACTTTCTTAAATTCTTTTAGAATCATTAATTAAAAATGTCCTTCTTGATATTCACCAGATGGCGTAATCTGTATTTTTAAATATACATATTTTTGATAATGGGCGATAAGTATTTTTTTTTAAATCATTGTGTTAAAATATCCAGTAGTATATTATAAATGTATTTATAAAATAATTTTATTCGAACGCACATGTATATGTATGCAGGTTGACCAAGAAATTATCATACAACTGCAAAATATAATATTTTCCATAATAACAAGCTGAAACTTATAATTAAAATACAGGGTGGTCTATTTAAAAGAATACCCGTCATCTTTCTTTATTATTGTTAGATCTGTCAGATTGACGGATGTCACATTTATTCTAATACTGAAACATTGAACATTGTTTGAACATTTTTTTAAGTGTGGGAGACACCTCCAACACAATTGGACTGATACAACTTTATTTGTGAGGTAAAACAAAAATGGAGACGCACAATTTTTCCTTAATCGAGTGATAATTTCATTTTTAAGAAACATAATTTAATTTTTCTCCCTATCACTTCTTAAAGTAAATATTAAAAATGTTCGCCACCATTTTTAATGCAAACATGAACACGTTGAAACATGTTTTTGGACACACTTCCTAACATTGTTAGTGTTATTGACGAAATTTCTTCAATTATGATTTGTCTTTCTCTTTATGCAAACATGCAAACTCTTAATGCAAACATGAACACGTTGAAACATGTTTTTGGACACACTTCCTAGCATTTTTAGTGCAACTCTTAATGCAAACATGAACACGTTGAAACATGTTTTTGGACACACTTCCTAACATTGTTAGTGTTATTGACGAGATTTCTTCAATTATGATTTGTCTTTATTCATCGACGTGTTTGCGTGATTTCTCTGGAAAACCCTCTACCTTTGAGCTAATCCCCCCCCAAACACACACACCAACAAAAAAAAACTAGTGCTTTTTTTGAATAATGTTTTTCAAAAATAAAATTGTCACAGGATTAAAAACCTCCATTTCTGTTTTATCTAATAACTAAAGTTGTAACAGCTCAACAGTGTTGGAAATTGTCTCGGACACTTGAACAAGGTATACCCACCAGTGGTGTCAATTGTGTTTTCATGAAGACGCAAATTGAGAATAAACAATTATTTTTTTTTATTTTTTTTTTTGTCGTGGCATAAGTTATACCGTTAATAAACAGTCTGGAGTATATAAAAAACAAAGGTAGAACAAAACGTAATATAAGGGCGAAACTTAAAAAAAAAAGCCTAAAAGGGGTTTTTATATTACATGTATGCATATACGAGGCGTATTCGGAAAGTAAGTACCATTTTGAAAAAAAAAAAAAAAAAACAACTAAACAATTTTATTTTTACATGAAAGAGAATACTTTAGACTATTCTGCATAGTTTATGCCAATGTTCAAACACTAGCCGTAGAAGAGTACCAGCTTTTCTATCCTTTTTCGCTAGAAACTTCCCGTTAATGACAATAACCATGAACTAAGGCGAAGAAAAGTACGGCCTACAATTCAAAATAAACGGAGAAGAGTGCTCAGGAAAGGAATTTTGCTGCTCGATGACAGAGGCTGCAGTCGTAAACGCCAAACGAGTTACACTCGTGCAATGAGTTTCCATCTAAGGCGTTCGTAAACGAAACTGAGTGCATACAGTTTTTAAACTTGAGCATTCGTATACAAACTGAGTGCGATTAGTTTCAAACGAAATAAACTGATCTCTGCAAAGGTTTCGTCAGTTGTTTAGAAGATACACTTGCTGCACGTTGTTGTTGTTTTCAAATGGCGTCCGTTGTTATGGAAAAGTATGTTGTGAAAAGTATTTTACGTTTTCTAAAGCTGCAAATATTATTTATTCGAGGAGGAAATTCATGCGTACGTTAGAAAATGCTACGAAGGTACATAATTTTTCAAAGGCAATCATTTTCTTGTATTTTTCATTTTAGTAAATTCAAAAATGCATGTTTTAGTGTTGAGATTGAAGTTTATTGAATCCGTTATGAGCGAAATTTGAACTTCTCTTGCTAAATACTTTTGAAAAAAATGTAATTAAGTTGAAATTTCTAAATTTTTATTTGTGCACTTCAATTATGGCCACTCTTTCTTTTAAAAATCCTGTTGATTTTATATTGCGTATGTATACTAAAAACTCTCCTCAGCAAAATGAACGCATTCGGGATTTGTAAACAAACACGTCTCCTAGGCGACGAAACTAAATAAGCTGAAGTTGTTCGTAAAGTCAAAGGAAACTAATAACCACTGACAGCACTAAACACACGCATTCCAGTTTTCTTACGAAAACTCGTGCAACGAGTTTGTCGTTTACGAATGCAGCCAATGTTCCGCCCCATACTGCTGCTGGCACTCAAACGATGATTCGACAGTTTCGTTGGGAGTTGTTCGAGTGCCTGCCGTAGAGCCCAGACTTCATGCCGTCCGACTACCAATTGTTCCTGCGATTGAAGCGCGAGCATGGCGGGAAATGCTTTGGATCCGACGATGAGGTGAAACATTCTTTAGAGTCGTGGTTATCGTCATTGGCGGAAAGTTTCTATGAAGAAGATACAGAACAGAAAATAACCCGCTTTGACAAGTGTTTAAAAATTGGCGGAATTCATGTAGAAAAATAGCTAAAGGTATGCTCTCTCGTATGAAAATAAAATTGGTTTGCAAAACAGTATTTTTATTAACCTTTTTTTTCAACATGGAACTTACTTTCCGAATACGCCTCGTAATATTTGACTGTTAGTGAAATTCCCGAAAGTGAATTTATGAATATTTTTTGCATACGCCTCGTATATGAAATACAAAATTGCTAATATAAATATATACAAATATATAAATATGAATATATATATACATACATATATATATATATATATATATATATATATATATATATATGAGAGTTGGTGGCCAACTACCTATCCGCAGAAACACACATCTTTCTTGAAAAAAAAAATATATATATATATATAATGTTTCCTTTCAAATGTAAAAGAAAAAAAAATATATATATGAATACATTGTTTATTCACAAATTATTTATAATTAAAAATATGTTTAAAATTTATCTCATTAAGTTAAATGTGAAAATGGACTTTACATTACGGTTCATCTAATATTCAATGACGTGCATCATTGTAAACAAGGAAGATAAAACAATTTTATTTGCAGCTCACATCGGTGTATGCACTGTTTTGAAGCATATTTTAAGTTATAGTTTCGTTAGATACAAAATTACTGATACTTCTAATAAAAATATGAAAAATAACGCATTAAAATTGACACGTTATTCAAATTCCTGCTCAATTTGATTATTTAACTTCTTACAGTTTTTTTTTTTTCTTTTTTCCAAATTCAAGAAAAAGATATAACTGTAGCAATGCATAGCAAAATCCTAATTACTCAAGGCTGGGTTCCAAATATGCTTTTCTCACATTTAATTTATGGGTTTGAACCGTAAAAGCTAATTTTCATTCAGTTGGGAACGACACAGCATTTTATCATGGCTTGCTTCATTCAGTTAAAATATTCAAATCCAGAAAACATCAGTTTCTCCTGCGAAATAATTAACAAGTTGCTTATTAAACCAAAACTCTTAGTATAAATATAATTATATGTTCCTATGCAATATTTGTTTCATTTACATAATTAAATATCCCCCTATATTGTCATATATTAACATCATCTGCGTCATTTGCACGATACTTAGAGGCATTAAAATTATTCAAATGCGAGTACAAATGATGGACCAATCAGATTAATGCACTTGACAAACGACTCGAATGGCGGCTGATGCATGAATTTTTAGGCTGCTTGCCAATTTTCGGGATTTTACAATCAAAACTAATGCATAGTATAGCCAAACAAAAAAACGCGTTTAAGTGTAACTAATTTTAATTCCCGACCGTAGTTATAAATTACTCAGTTTTAGTTGACTGCAGGTTTGAGAGATGTCTGCAGGGAATAAATTAGAACTTTTTAAAACGTCAGACATGAAGCATTTTAAATGCTAATATTATTTCACGTAAGCAGATAAAGTTAAGATAAGAGTTACTGGAAGTAATGTTTTTCTGCATTAGTTGGATAATGTTTTAGGAGAGAGATTTTGCAAATAATTAAATGATGTTATGCAAGTGCACTTATAACACTTACTGAAAATTGGGTTATTTCTATGTTATTGTGCACAACGACAGTAAATATTGAGTTTTTAAAATTCGAATCTGTGAATTGCGTTATGATTTTCCATTTTTATTACTTCCTCACACCGTTGCAAGAGATAAAGAATTTAGTAGAGAGAATGATTACCAGGTTAATAGTGTGTGATGGTATTGGAATGGGGTTCACGAAACTGAAAGCATAGAATTTTGTAATGGTTTTTGATTATTTTTGGTAAATCCCACGATTTGATTAAAAATGGAAAAATGTAAATATGACAAGATAGGAAAAACAGTGTATTATAAGTAATTGTTGGGGTGACTATGTCAAATTTTACACAGGAGTATGTTTTTCAACTCCCTTTAGATTTGAAGTTAGGCGCTAGATGACGTGAGAGGTCGAACTTGCTAAAGTAGCAACCATGGACTAAGATAACAAGAATGAAGTACAGCGATCAGGCAGAAAACTTGTTAACTCTAATTCCACAAAAAATCAGTTGAGTACAGTTAGTCCAATGCGTTGGGCAACACCTATTGGCAAAAATTACCTACTCAAAGCTGAGATTTCACCTACTCCATTCCAGTCTTAGTGGCGCCATCTTTTGGCACTTTTCACAGGATTATTTTTCTTTCTCTTAGTCCGCGATGAAGTATATATAACTATAACTATACATGCATATTATCTAAAATGTGGTAAAAACATTGCAAATATGAAAGCATCATAGATTTCTTTCCGTTATTGAACCTTCTACAACATTGAAAAAAATGGTGGTGAAATAGATGTATCATCTTTATCAAACGAATTTAGAGCGTTGAAAAATGGTCGCTAAATAGGATCATTATAATAATTAAGTGTCTTCAAATTCCTTAACTGGCGGTTTTATCGCTAATTTGTTCACTTTAGTTTTCATATAGTTCTTTTTGAGCGTTGAAACCTGTGCATAATTCCCAGAGACCCATAACTTCAAAGCTCGCCAAAGTGCGGAGATTTTTTAGGTTAGCGAGAGTGGGGCGTTAAAATAGCGATCAACTCTTTCTTGTACAATAAAACATATCTCTGGAATCGAAATCTATTTTAAAATCGCCTTCTGAATTTGTTTTACAATCATCGCCAGGCATATTCCAACTATATCGCATAGGCATTTTAAATATTGTTTGTAATGGGCATCATAATCCATGAGTGAACCGTGTTTTCCTTCCTTGTTCCATAAAACACTTCTTCGGAATAGAAATCTATATTAAAATCGCATACCAAAACCGTTTAACAATTTTCGCCAGGCATAGTCAAACTGCACTTCACCTTTATAAATACCACATGGAAAGTGTATCATAATCAATTAATGTACCGTATTATCTTCCCTGTTCCATAAAACACTTATTCGGAATTAAAATCTATATTAAAATCTCCTACTAAAACTATTTTAATTAATTTGCATGCGTTTTCTAACTATACTCAAAATATATTTATAATAAATTGTCGCGATTTGGCACCAAATTTAGCGATCAATTATCAAAAATTGCAAACCTTCTGGAACTTTCAATATTATATTAATGCCCCCCCTCCCTCTCCACGTTATCTGGCAAACACATTTGAAAATATCTTCACCGTAACAGTTCATATCTGCAAAACTTGTCGAAAAGATCACGTAGACAAAATAGCGTAGACAAAATCTCGTACTGCGAAAAATAGCATCCTAGTGCTAATAATGAGTATGCAATTTTATTTCTCACCCCCTTTATTGAAAATTGTCCGAAAAATGTGTTCCCAAAAAGCGACATAAAAATACGACATAATTTTAGATATATTTAAATACCATTAGTTCACAACAGCTTTAATCTATTCTTACAATATTTCGTAAGCTGTAAAATATGCATCACATGTATTTTTCTCTAAATAGGTTACAATCCTAAAAATTTCAACATATTGTTACCAGGTGATATACACGAAAGATGAGAGATAAAATGACATAGTCAATTAATATCGTTCTAATATGGCAATAGTGAAACTAAAAAATTAGGAGGGTCTCCCCCTGACGAGGCTCGAACAGCCGAGTTATATATATATATATATATATATATATATATATATATATATATATATATATATTATATATAGGGAGACAATATTCCAACAAACCACAATATTCCAACAAACCAAAAATAAGACAAAATGACCTCATAAATTATTTTTAGTAGTGAACATTAGGGCCTACCAAACGCGGTACATGAGTGCTAAAAATATTGATTTTTTTCTTTGACAATACTGATGCAGAAATATGTTTTCTGTAAAATTTTTAAAGTTCATGGTTTAAAATATATTTCTTTTATTATTTAAATATCGATGAATAATGACTCAATTATTATGCAAATGAGTATTTTTTCGTTAATCCGGTACAAAAGTGAACATTAGGCCTACCAAACAAAATCCATAAAAGTTCTACAGGATTTTTTAAAATTAAAGTTACATAATTTATAATTCATTATATTTAACGACATAAATAGCGACTCAATTATTTCAAAAATGCTTTTACTTTCTTTTGTTTATCTGGGAAAAAGTTATACGTTTTTGAATTGGAGGAGATGCGAAAAACACTATAACCAAATACTTAGTCAAATATTTCCGTGGAACCCAATATTAAAGTTATGTATAAATTTTATTAAATATTAATGAAAATATATCAAATTTCATTTTGAAAATTGAGCTGTTATAGAGTGTATTGTATTCGGATCCTGTCAATAACTAATTAACGCCACATGCTAATAGTTAAGATGAGTTATTATGCTTAAAGTTTCATTAATATTAATATTACATGTTTACTAAAATCCTTTCGGAAAAGCTGTACTGCATGAAAGGTTATATAATTATTTGACGTACGTTTAAACATAGTTATTCATTAGCTTTGTCGAATATTTCTATAATAATTTTTGAAAAAAAAATATAATTTTAATTTTTTCATATATATATTAATGACTATGTCATTTTATCTCTCACCCCCTATATGGAAATTTGTCCCAAAAATGCGACATAAAGTATGCAACATAATTTTACATATATTTAAATAATATTAGTTCACAACAGCTTTAATCTATTGTTACAATATGTCGTAATCTGTAGAATATGCATCACATTTATTTTTTACATATATTTAAATACAATGAGTTCATAACAGCTTTAATCTATTGTTACAATATTTCGTAAGCTGAAAAATATGCATCACATGTATTTTTCTCTAAATAGGTTACAATCCTAAAAATTTCAACATATTGTTACCAGGTGATATACACGAAAGATGAGAGATAAAATGACATAGTCAATTAATATCGTTCTAATATGGCAATAGTGAAACTAAAAAATTAGGAGGGTCTCCCCCTGACGAGGTCGAACAGCCGAGTTATATATATATATATATATATATGTATATATTATATATAGGGAGACAATAATCCACCAAATCACAAAAAAAATATGTAGTTCAATTAACACACAACAGATAGTTCTGGTTTTTCATGATATAGTTGTTATTCAGAAACTAATTATATTACAGTAAATTCTTGCTGTAAGCAGATTATTGAAAGAAAATTTTTTCCTTTCAGTATACATGTCTCTTTAATTCCTAATGATGTAAAATTTTATTATCTTTATGTAACTGATTTATGTAAAACGTTTTTAATAACATATATAGTATTTTTTATTGCTTTGTTTTGTTTTTGCTTCAAACACATCGTGTTCTTTCAAAAATTCACTTGAACCTTTCAGTGTGAAAGGGCTGACATCTTGTTTGCATTGAGTTGCTCAATTTCTCCGCTGCAATTGTACATTCCATTTTCTTTTCCAATTTGCAATTTTCCTACATAGTTGTTTTTGACATTATGAATATAATCGAAAAGTTATGCGCTTTGTAAATTGCAAATATATTTTTATCTCATATATTAGCAGTATATAAACTGCATACTTAAATTTACATTAGAAAAGAAATTAATAATATTCAAATATTGACACAACTTCGCAGTGAAACTACTGTCAACACATTCAAGATTTTCATAAAATCAATAAAATTTTCCAAAATGGAATATGAAAGATAAAATAAACTACGAATGAATGTGTTTGAAGGAAATCTTTGATTTTTTTTCGCACTACCGATCGCATTACTTTGCCAAGTCATAATCTTCTTGCAATGACTTCTTTTCACAAGTTTTATTGTTCCCTTCCGCTGATTTTTATTAGCTTGTTTTATTGCCCTTTTTACATCCGAGAAAATTGCATCAATTTCTTGTGCGTGTACTGCTTTGATAGCCTTCAAATTCAAGAGTTTAATTCAAAACAAGTCAAATTCTGTGACGTCAAATTCTGTGACGTGTTCAAGTCAAATTCTGTGACGAAATAAAGAATTCAGCACCAGTCGTTCGTGATTCCTCAACGTTCGCAGCTAAAGGGTAGTTCTTGAGATCAAATTTTAATGAACATTTCGATCTTTATGTCTGAAGATTGGGTACCGAAAAGTAGTTTTTGCATAAAATTGTTTGAAGCACTCGAATTCGAGTGATTTGCTTTAATGCACCTCGTAAACCGTTTTCGGATTGTAAATCCCCTGTCTCAGGAAAAGATTTCATGCTTGTTTGTGTACAGCCTTAGTTCACAAAATTTAATGTAATGAGTTAAGTGTATGAATTATATAGTGATTAATAATTATGTATTGTTCAAAGGTTCTATCACATATCACGCATTTCAGCTCAAAAAAGGTCGGTTAGCTACATTTAAATTTTAATCTTTATTCTCATTCCGATTGTTGAATTCTTTTTAAAGTTATCTTAAGTCGTGATCTCAAACTTTGATCATGTAAAATAAAAGGAATTTTTATGAAAGTATAGTCTCTTAGTTAATAACGTTTTAATGATGTAAAATAATACTATTTTACTGAAAGGCAAGAACATGTATTTGGCATAGAGGGGCCAAGAATTAAACAAACAGCAAAACAACATTTTTGCTGTTTGTTTGGGAGGAATAACATTTTCCTCGTAGAGGAAGTATTTGTCATTCAGATGTAAGGAATATCTTTTAAATTTGCTCGATCCTCTTTTGCAAGAATTTACTCAGTCTCTGAAGTACAATAAGAATAATTTGCATCGCTAATTTTACAGAGTTTGGCAAATTTACTAAACAAACCAAATAATATTTTTACTTTTCATAATATAGACCAAAATATTTTACTGTCTTAATGATAAGCTTTTATCATTTAGAGCTAAAATTTAACAATCATGTATTGATAACGAAATGCGAATATCACGTTGCAACTGAAGGACTGACACGGATTGATTTGGACATATTCTGTCAACTGTTGTTTGGCTAGCGAAACACAGGCTAGATTAGTTTATATTGTAGTTCATGTACCATAATCATGTACAGTTGGAATCCGAATTTCAAGAAATGCATTCCAAGTAATTCGATTTCCTTGAGCATTCTTTCACACATGATGCATCATTTGAGTCACAGAATTATTGTTAAAACTTTACTCAAATGCCTCGGTACTTCCAAGGCTGTGCGGAACAATTTGACCACGATTGGACAAACCTATCGTGGACACGAAAACAATCCGTTACGGAAAAATTATATTAATCGCGCTTTCAAATGGAATGGAATAAGATTATTGGCAAAGAAGCAGAGATGAGTAACAATTGACTAATACATTTTCCTTCTCATTTATTTATTTATTCTAGATTTATATTAAGTGCGCTTTCTTAAGAATTCAAAATATAACATGACACAAGTAAAGTTTTAATTTACTTTACGTATTCTAATCTCGTGTATATCCTTCTATTTGTTGATATGTATGCATACGTATTTAAAAAGTGCGAATGATATTTTGAATGTATAAAAGTAATAATAGTCAGATGACCATTTGAAATTGCTATAATTTTCAATTAGTTCAAGTATGAAAGATTATAAACACAAAATATATGACAAAATTAACTTATTTTAAATCTTGTGGTGCAATATTCAAAACAAGTAAACTATATATTTGAAAGTGTAAAATTCGGGTATTATAGACTGGTTGCTACTAAGACATATTTATTCATGAAAACGATCATATCCATTACTGATTTTAG
The DNA here is from genome assembly GCA_038373885.1 of Cheiracanthium punctorium. Taxonomy (NCBI): domain Eukaryota; kingdom Metazoa; phylum Arthropoda; class Arachnida; order Araneae; family Cheiracanthiidae; genus Cheiracanthium; species Cheiracanthium punctorium. The sequence goes on from JAWZYV010011264.1 coordinate 1,251,240, forward strand.
GATTATTTCTGATAGTATTTTTTGAATGCATAGCGAAAATCAAATCATTTATACTGTTTTTGAGTGTATTGATGTTTTACTAATCAGCATTAATCTACTTTCGAATAACTATTCAGACAAAAGAAATAAATTATACCTTTTTTAAAAGTTATCTTTAAAACTCTCATTACTTAATCGAACAGATAATTGGGTTTTAAAACAAAGCTCGTTTATTTATTTCACGCTTGAAAAGTCCTTTCTGATAATCGAGAATTCCAAATTTTATGTTAAAAATTCTTCAATAAATCAGACAAAACATTTTGTTATCGATTATTTCACGTTTTTCCGCACTTCCTGGAATAACTTTTTTACGGAAATCTTGAAGGTAACATACTTTACTGAGTGCACTTGAAAAATCATTTTGACACGTTAATTAAGAAATTTTCCAAAGATAATCAAAATACTGTTTTGATAGTTTTAAGGAAACATTTTTTCTCCATCGGACTGATACTTGAAAATATTTTGGTTACTTACTTTTAAGATACAATTTTTAAAACAAGAGTTGTATAATCTCTTTCATTTTTTTTCCGTATTTTACTTATACATTTTAGTTTTTCTTAGACAGAACGTAAAGATAAGAAAAAAGTACTTTGATGTTTTTGATGTATTGAAAATCGATATGTCTAAGCCTTCAGTTAATTTTGTTTAGACGTACTCTCATATAGCTTTTATATTATAGCTAAGAAAACATGTATTTAACAAAGCATTTATATTTTTATTTTTCAAGCTATAAGACTACCTTTTATCTATTTCGCCATCTATAATAATAAAAGGGAATGCTTGTAAATATGTATCTGTGTGATCACCGGATAATGTACAGCTGGCAGAGCTCTGAAAATTTGAACATATAAGCGCATGAGTTTGGTAATGTGCACCTGAGACTCAGAATTTAAAATTTTTAATTCTTCATAATATTAAATACAAACATTTTTCATCTTGCCATGCTTGGTGAGTTTCACCCGCAAAAGAAAAAAAAAAAAAACGATTTATGCTATTGAAATAAGCAGAAATGCTATTTGCAGAATCGCGTGCATTTGAAAAACATGAAATGGCATGGACATTGAGGGAGTTTCACGCCAAATTAAAAATCATAAGAAAGAATTAAGTCCAAATGCTTTCTTAAAGTTCACAACATTTCAGATCCAACACATATTATAAATGTTTATGTTTGTGTGTTTGGATGTTTAGATGTTTGTCACTCAACCACGCAAAAACGGCTGAGTGTATTTGGATAAATTTTTAATAAAGATAGCGTATACACTATATTAACATATAGGCAAACTTTCATGCATATAGCATAAATAGTTCCTTTACTGAGACACTCAAAATAATTGTAATGCATTACGCTCTGTGAGCATCTTTGTTACTTACTAGTGCACCGATTCTGGAACTTTTTGGGTGTCAGAAAAGGTACTCTATTCTCAGCATTCTAGGCTACTTTTCATGCATATATCACAAACAGTTCTTGTACAGAAAGACGCATAAGAATTACACTAAGCTCTATGGGTATCTAAGAATTATAATACATTACGCTGTATGGACACATGTGTAATTACTGAACCGATTTTTAATTTTTTTTCACTGATAGAAAGCCATACTATTTCTGAGTAACATAGGCTAAAATTTTCGCATATAGCATTAATAGTTCTTTTACAGGAGCACTCAAAATAGTTTGCAAATAACTGTTTCCATTTGACAAATGCGTAAAAAAAATTAAATTAAACAAAATAGATTTAGTAACTCTACGTATAGCGCAAAAGTGTCATCAAACTATTCCTTTTTTGTTATTCATACATGCTTCATTTCTCTCTGGATCTAATTCCAAAGCCGACGCGGACGAAGATGCGCGTAGAAGCTAAAATCTTTAACAGAAACTATTAATGTTTTTTTTCAAGAATATCTCTGACGAATAACCACATGCTTAAGTTATTGGATCATGGCCTACTGTATAAATACACTGAACGTGGTAGGTGAGTAAAGTGCCAAAGTCCCGGGTTCTTGCCTAGCGCGTAGCCATCGATCTAACGGTCTGGAGTTTTGGGTGGTTTTTTCCAGAAGTAACGTGAATTAGAACGGGGCCATCTTGATTCTACCCGGCCTGCTTGTGCACTCCGATGAGTCATCCAAAGAGGCCTACGGATGCTCCCTTATTGGTTCCAGCACTTAAATACGTCATCTAACGGACGAATCTAACCAATGAGGAAAGTGGATCTGTAGTGCGCAAACAGGCCCGGTAGAATCACGATGGCCCCAATTAGAGCCACTCCATGTGCTAGAACTGATCTTTAGAACCGCTTTAAAGTACTCTTGATAACGCAACCCGCCTTAGTCAGTATGCCCTTGAGTAGCTTTGAGTAGCTTGAGTAGCTACTGTACAATACTCAGTTATGTGCTTGCTCAAACGTCATTATTAGTGAGTATTTTAAACACCATGCGAGTGAGTGACTATATCATTTTTCCGTTTTTTCTTCTATTTTTTCAAGTATAACAAGCAATTCCTTTATTCTTAAATAACTTTACACTTACTTCTTGTATACATTCAAAAATCAGTAAAATCCTACTACTATTTTACATATTATAATTGCCGGTACACAATGTTCACCTGCATATTTAATAGACATAAATTTAAGGAATTAAATTTATACACTTTGATTCGTAGCTTGCGTTCATCTTCTCTAAATTAACTAGAAAAATTTTATGACTTCACAAATGCAGATTATTTGCTTATGAATAGCTTCCCAGATAGCATTCAACAAGATATCGTCGATAAGAGTCAAACGGAAACAAAGGCTCTAAAATAATTTTCGAACTACCTTCCTTCCAGTATAACATATTATTTCATACAAAGAAAGTGTAATATATATGACGTGTTATTTGTGATTCCGTTACTCTAACATACACACAAGAACTCAGCAGAGTTTTGGATAGTAAGAATTTTGTAAATTGTTCTATGTTGAATAAGTATCAGCGAACAGATAGTCACAGTTGAAGTGGTCGTTCAGTTAGGTCTTTTCGATCTTTAGTAAGATGAATGTAGGTGAAGGTGGCATAAAATGATCCCAGTGGGCAAAATGATCCACATGCTTTCTTCCAGACATGCAGTGCTATCATATAAGTAACACATAAACAAGATGTGCCAAGTAAAGAAGAAGCAATGGCAGTATAAAAGCGATCGGTGTATTACGTGTCTGAGTAGAATTCTTCAAAAAACTGGGTTTTATCATGTCTCTTATAACGTAAGCACTAACTTTTCTATTCATTTAGAAATACAGTCTTTAATGTACAGAAATATGACTTGGTTTACTCAATACAGTATGCTTTTAGATGCGAATTATACTGGTTTAGTTTGCTATGTTTCTCGGCGTGCTCCAGTTACATGATCTAAAGTGGGCAGCCATATTGCCTGGTAAAATGATCCATCGACTGAAGAAACTCCAGGACCGGGTCCTAGTCATCATAGCAGCCCTTCAGACGTTCTGAAAAGGCGTGACTCCCCATTACATTATTTAATTTATTTCTGCGTTAATTGTAGGCCATATTTTTTTAATTATAATTTTTAAATATTTCAGTCTATTGTTTGTGACACGTTTTACTTCCTTTTACGAAGTATAAGGAAATAATGTGATCGTGCACCTGCACTAGTAATGTATTGTAATTTAATTCGATGTTTTTAGAGAAGTTATAAAGGTGGAGAAAAATAATTAACGTGAGCTATCTACTTCCTTGTACGATGTATAAGGAAGTAATGTGATCGCGAGAAATTTTGGTAGCCACATTTCAAAGAAAAAAACAATTTTGATTACCTCTAAATTTACTCTTAAGAATTTTTGCGATGCATCTCATCATCCGCATGCATGTATTTTCATATAAATGGAAGTACAACCCATTTTGTCCAACCGCGAGTCCATTTCGACCAGTTTTTCCCTGACGTCTGTATGTACGTACGTACATGTATTTTAGGGTATTAGGCTATTTAAAACGACTCAGAAGTTATATATGCTGTTAAGGATTACAAAATGAATCTCTCCACCGAAAATAGTGGCGGTATCAATTATAGTTCTGCTACAGGAACACCCAAAAGAATTTCAACACATTACAGTCAATTGCAGTTTAAGAGACAATCATCCATTATAAGCATACTAGAAAATTCTTAATCTCTTAGTTTTGCGCAGTAGTTATCATCACTAAATCAGATTAAACTTTTCAGCAACCCTAATGAATTGAACTTGCATAAGCTATTTAAAAAAAAATAGAATAAAACCGTATTTAACATAGTGGCAACACTTAATTTCCTCCCCATTCTGCTAACAAAGTAATGAAGTGTGAAGACAACAGTTTCCTAATATATGTTACATGGTTTGCATAAGCAACCTTAGTAAAAAAAATTTGCACTTCGTTACAGCACAAAAATGTTCGAAGCTGTCTGTAGATTGTTAGAATGTAATATTGTGGTCGTGCCTTCAGTCAGTTTAGGACAGCAAAAGTATTCTGCAAACTATTTTTGTATTGACTTAATTTAAATTAATTTACTAAGCTTTTTATGAGCTATCTCTGTTATTATGCCGTTAAAGTCGAATAATCGCAGTTTAAAGTGAATTGTTGGGGACTGAACTGGGAACTTGGGACTGTAAAACGTTCGATTCGAACTCGATCGCGCGCGTTTCACTTGAATCTCGCCCTTAAAGTGCCCTTAAGTTTCCACTTCAACAATTCACTTTCTCGCCACATGTATCTCAGCCTGACGGTCACGCCAATTCTATGCTTTTTTTCTCCATCCCAAAAGTGCCCAACGCGCCTAAAGAAGTTTTCACTTCAAAAATGTAGACTAATGTGGCTCAGTGACATTGTAGTTTGAGAGATCGCTGTGTATCTGGGTCAGACAAATCGCCAGTGCATAGGAAAGCATCCCCAAAGGCATGCTTTTACAGAGTTTTCTTGTTAAACCAACACATCGCAAAAATTTCTATAAACAAATGAACACAACAAAACTCTATTTGATACCTTACTACATTGTTTTAAACAATAGCAAGTTACTCTTTCAAAGTTTTACAATGGGGACGTATTGTTGTCGATGAGAAAAATTTGCAACAATAAACAACATAAGTCATTTCTATCTGAGCTCTTGAGATTGATGCTTGGATCTTTTATAACTGCTATATTCTTGTGCTTGAAACTGTATTTTTTATACTTTTTAAGCATTTTGAATTCAGTAGTTCGATTTGTTTCTCCCAAAATGCTTTTCGTTGCACCAGTTCCGAGTCTCGCTGTCTCACAAAGTGAGTCGGACTCTGATGTCGACGAATTTGTGGATGCAAAGTCCTCGCTTGCTTCATACGCGACGGCCTATTCCCGTTTCCTGGCAGTCCCCGAATACTCTCCTCAGTATCCAAAAGATCTGTTGGAAAGTTTTTTGGGCGACTGCTTGTTAAGTGTTGCAGGACCCAAATATTCTCCTCAGTATCCAAAAGATCTGATGGAAAGTTTTTTGGATGACTGCTTTTTTAGTGTTGCGCCGTTGATGCAATTCAGCGATGCACAACAGGCGAAAAGCAAAAAAATTAGGAAGCGTTTAGCTTGCCTTCTTTTTTGCTTTAAGATCTAAATTATAAAAGTATAATGCTTTTTATGCGGTTTTTGGCTCACAATTAAAAACCGAAACTATTTCGGCTTTTTATGCGGTTTTTGGCTGTGGACAGTTAAAAACCGATCTAATATCTGCTTTTTATACGGTTTTTGGCCTCGGGACAATTAAAAACCGGTCCTATCCGATGTGGCACCACCTTGTCGTGGTGGATAGGCTTTGGAACTAAGAGTGCCACAAAAGTAATATGATCTGAAAGAACCTTTTCTTTATGACTAAATTTTGAATAAAAATTGTGTAATAAAATAAGATTTTTGTTTTTATTCATAGGAAAAGCTGTTGCACAGAACCTGCTTGGGGCATTCAAAGTATAGTTTTGATGTCACAAATTGTAGGACTTGTTCTGCAATTTAAAAAATTAAGGTGAGTGTTGCTGATGCAATGAAGGCTAGCTCATTGTTTAGCTAATTTGTTTCTTTAAAAATGCATATCATGAGAGATCTGAGCGAAGAAAAATTTGGAAATAATGATTTTTTCCAGAGATATACCAAATGTGAGCCTTTCATCCTACACCGTCGCAGAGATATCTTCAAAGAAAGAGGATCGGAGACTACACAAAATTTTGAATGTGAACATTTATTGCTAGGGTGAAAAAAAAAAGATTTTCTTTCGTAATTTCCGAAATTCCATCATCCGACGTGATTTTTTCCCTTCGAGAGCCATGCAAAAGGGGTTTAAGTCAGCGTTATATTTATCTTCATATCTCTGACACTTTTTAAAGTATAGTTCTCAAATTTGGTACGTCACCTCATGAGTGTATGGGGCACATTTTACTAACTGGGAATTCTTTTGTACGGGAGTCGTATACAAATTTAAAAAGTGTACATTTTTGTAAATGAACGAGAGGAAATTTTTCTTAACGCAGTCTTATTTCCGACTTTATTTCGAGCATTGTTTTCAATTTACACTGCCCACTTATCTCTATTAGACAAAGAATTAAAATCCTTTACCACTTTTTAGGGACACACTATGTAGGCAACCGAATAGATCTTGTCTAGAACAGACGATTGAAACCCAAACGAACGTTCAAGCTTCTCCAAGTGAAAATTTATACTAAACGGGCATTAAGTAACGCAGCAAAACAACCTCAACATGGCGGTGCTTTCTCCTTCGCCGCAAACGATGTGTCGCAGTCCTCACTCCACGTAACGAATTCTCTGGGGGGGGTAGGCATCGAAATATTAACCCTTTAACGCGCAGTATTCCCGCTCTGGGAACGCCAAACTCCGACGTTTTAACTGTTGCCAGTCACGAAGAATAGATTTGATTTCTATAATAATAGTTGCGGGTGACATAGCTCCACGAGAATCCTTTACTGTTTAGCACGTCATTTCCCGTAAAAGAATGGTCACAATTATTTTTAACAGCACTGACATCTGCTGAAAAATGGAAGAATGCGAGAACAGCTGGTTAGATTGCCTAATGCTGAAAAAAGGGCAGCCGTTGCCATCGCTCGACTTAACTACCAGCAAGATGGCAGACGATCGAAACGTTCATCGCATGCCACAGTTCTAGAGACCCTTTTTTGACGACAGCTGGCTGTGCCGCACAGCCAGCTGCGTTCTTCTTTTAAAAGCGGGCGAATTGTATGCTCCGTCTTTTGCCGAAATATAAAAAAGCTATGACAGATAGAATTCAAGATGCAGCAGTTTTAAAAATATTTTACGAAAGTCAGCGTCAAATTTAATTTTATTTGAAAAATTCCCAAAAATCTGCAAATTATGTTACACAATCCGAACAAACAATTTTTAAAAGAAAATTTTCTCCTCTTTCCGATGATGCAAATTTCGTTTTACTGCGAGTGCAATTACCGACGTTATTACGTATTAAGCGAGAAAAATCGTTAAAAATCGGACAAAACATAAAAAAAAAAACATTTTATAATTCGAATTTCGAAGTTATTTTGGGTGGTCCTGTAAATAAACTCTCAAGTAGATTAGAACCGAAAATCGAGATTCACCACTACATGTTTCAGAAATCTTATATAAGAAATTTAAACATTCTGCGACTAATAATTTTTGCGATATGAGAGTTAAATACATCTTCACGTACGCCAAAAGTCGGCAAACTTTTCGACTTTTGGCACAGTTTTTGATTAAGGCACGTGACCATGGTCGGGCCATTCCCTAACTATATGGTAGGACGGTATTGTGCTTGACCCTCCAAGCGGCTGAGACGTAAAATCCCGTCTACTTCAGTCCAGTTTTCACTGCAGTGCATCTATCATTTAAATTATTTATAACACCAAGGCATCATAAAATATATTTCGATATTAAAGCTTATAGGTATTTTAGGAGTTAACTTTTTGAAAATTATAAATCTTCCTATCAAAATTTTATTTTTTAAATAATTTTAAAGCTGCATGAAAATTTTACCGTGAAAACAACGTTACATTATTTGCCCATTTTCAAGACGCTCAGAGGGTTAAAATGGATGAATGTCTCTAAAATTACCTTTGAACGCAATGTATTGGAAATCTTTTGAGTATTCCTGTAGCAAAACTATAAATGATAAAGGCACTTTTTTTATGGAGATATTCATTTTGTAATCCTTAACAGTATATATCACTTCTGAGTTATACCTCTAAAATGCCTTTTAATGAATTTCGGCGCATAGAGCGCAATGTATTTCGAAATTTTGGGCGGTCCTGTAAATAAACTATCCAGCCGATATGGACCAAAAGTGGAGTTGCACAACTATATGTTGCAACAATCCTAAATATAAACCTTCAGCATTCTATGAGCAATAATTTTTGAGATATGCGAGTTATATACATACGTATGTACGTATAGACTCGCCGTTGGTCAAAATGAGTTGCAGACGCATTTATATGAACATGCATGCTAGCGTCGGATGAGGTGAATCGAAAAAATTCTTAAAAGTAAATTTAGAGGTCAAAATCAGTTTTTTCGTCGAAATTTTTTGGAATCACATTACTTTCTTATACTCCGTACAAGGAAGTAAAAAACAAATATTTCTTTTTGAGATAAAATCTTAAAAACTGCATGTTCACCGATTTATTATTCCAACTTTTACATTCATAAGCTAAATTATTATTTTCGCGTGTTTTAGATGATTTCGTGCCATACGTTTTAGGTACAAATCAAAGTTAGCTTACTCTTACCTCATTCTAAACTTTGAAACTACTTGGATAAATATTTGCACGTCAAACTTACGCTAAGATACTTAGCTACCAATATTTTCATAGCACTTTATATAACATTGCGGAGTTCGGGGATGTATTCAACAGAATTCTAGTTCAGAAGGTAAGAAGTTTTGATAAGAAGATCGAATATTTAATTGAATAAAAATTTAGAAAAATTTTTTATCATTTTATTTTCTATACATAGTGCATATAAATAGCGTTTCATCCAAAAGCAATGCATCTTTTAAAAAATTAAGAATTAACCAATATTGAAGCTGGACAAACGATGTTAAAGTAGAAATTTTCAGAGTGATATCGCGTATTTAAGTCAAATTTGGTCAATCACTGTATGAAGTTTTAAAAAAATATTGAAAATAGGTATTTTTACCGATTGATAAGAAATATTTTGTGATATAAACTTTATGATTTAATATTCCAATTGTTGAAGTCACGTTTTGTGATTTTGTAGATTTTCTATAAAGATGTACCGATCTAAAGATGTACCGATAATTTACGAAATCCTAATGGAATGTTACGTGAAACAGCTTACAAATCTGTGTTTAGGAATGAATGTTATCTTTTGTCATTTTTAATACATGCAATGATGGGTGACAATTTGACACTCAATATAATTGTCAGCAAGGCCTTTTTTCATAAAAGATTCAGTAGCAGTCACATGTGATAGGAAATAAATTGTGTTTGACGTATTCTTGTTTAATTTTGAACTTGTATTTTATGCTATCTAATTCCTTTAATTTCTATTGGTGTTTTATTAAGAATGATGCCGTTTCTCAATTTTTATGTTATATAATAATAAGGAAAGTTAGAGAAGTTCGTATTTATGTCAGCTGCTATTTTATCAAATCGTTACTTTAGATTAAAATTTGTTTTTAATTTTAAACAAGCAAAACAAAACAAAAATATCTGTATATATACAGTGTGTCCAACTTTATCATTCCACCATTCAGAAATTGAAGTTAATTTGAACTAAAATTCTTTTAAAGTTGTAAGTAAGTTACTGAATAAAATAAAACTTTTATTTAAAGAAAATTAGTTGTAGTGTCCTTTTATTTTGTTTGTGATGTGCCACTTTACTTTCAAAACAGACGTTTGCTTTTTTTTTCAAGCATTTCTTTTATTAATTAAAACCCAGTACGTTTCCATTATTATGCAAATCTATATAAACTGGAAAAAAATTAAACTAGTATCAAATTTTAAATCACATTATTTTTATCTATTTATTTTTTAGTTAATTTCTATTCAGATGGAGTGTAACAAAAAATCCGCAGTAATTCTTTATTACAATTTAATTTACTTAAAATATACTACCCAGTTCAGACAGATACTGTTAAAAAAATAAATAACAAACATTATTAAACAGTGATAAAATTTTTTTCTTAAAAAATGTCGTAAAAAATAAGATCTTCAATCAAATGATCTTAGAATAGAATAATGGAACTCTTTATTATTTCAGAAACGATTCTGCATTTCACATGCAAATGAAAGGAGATTAAAATCTTATATCTTTTATTCATTAATCATGAAGAGTGTTAGTAAATTTCAAACTAAATTCAATAAAAATAAAAGAAATTATCTTAACATCGGTGATAAATAGCTTCTTATTTAATTTACTTTTTTCTTCAATACAATTTCTGAAGTTCTATTTATTTTTCCCTATGACTTTCTGAGTCTTTTTGACACATTAATTAAAAATGTCCTTCTTTATATTCACCAGATGGTTAATCTATATTTTCAAATATACATATTTTTGAAAATAGACGATAAGTATGCAAGTTTTAAGAATCATAACATGTAAAAAAAAATCCGGTAGAGTAGCTTTGTATGTTATAACTGTATTTAAAAAATTATTTTATTTGAATACACACATTCATACATACAAGGTTCTCAGGAAAGAATTATACGACAACAAAAATTAATATTTTCCGTAATTAGAAGCCGAAAATGATAGTTAAATTTTTAATGCAAAATAAAACTGTTAAAATTTTAGTTTCCGACATTTTCAACAGCAACTAACCAGAGAACTACCGAATAATCGGATTAATCATAGTGCAAGCGATAATTTGGTCCTACGCAACTACCCCAAATAGGTACCTCACTCAACACCATGCAATTTCTTCCTTTTGGTGATATCTCAAAAGCATTTGTTCATTCCACCTTTGTCTACAAGTATGCCTACAATTATGATCACATGATTTCCTGTACGAGAAAGTTCAGGTTTTGTAGATATGCTGTTTGTTGCAATTTTTCTCGTGTAAATATTCGAGTTAATTACTTTGTTTCCCTACCATGATCATCCCTGCATGACCAAACAACCGCATTTATAACGCAAACATTATGGGCTAAACGTCGTTTTTCACCAATTTAAATAGAAAATTTTCTTTCTTAGTCATTATTTTTCTATACTTAGGGATAAACATTTCCCAGACAGAAGGTCAAATTAAGGATCATTGGAAAGATGTGGCTTTAATCACTTTCTTAATGAGAAGTATATTGAAAATCTCAAATCTTATTTTCTTCGTCTGAAAACAAGTGAAAAAGATTTCATGAACTTAATTCAAACCATAATGCGGCATTTAATACTCAAGGACAGTGAGGACAATGAACGATATCGATACGAGATACCGGATATTTTTTTACTTTTTCAGTCACGTGTCGGTGGAAAATATAAATCTGGACCAATCAGATTTGAAGGATGTGTCAACAGACTCTACTGTTGTAGTTGACTTCGATGTTGAGGGTCACGTGTTGGTTGAAAAATGACGTCACAACGATAAAGACCATTAGAACATTAGATAACTATGAAAGAATTTTTTTTTTAATTCAGTGCCTTCATAAACATAAATAACCTCATAATTTGTATGCAATGCATATTACGTTACTAATAAAAATGTATGCAGTACTCAAGATATGGTATAATGTATGTAAGATTTTTTCATTGTTATTGCAAGTGAAAGTTTTATGATGAATGAAATTTCAGTTATTGTTTTACTCTAAAAACGATCATGATTTAGTAACTCTTACCAGTATACCAAATTATCTTAAAATTAACCTTATAAAGAGACTTAGAATTATTAAGTTTATATGAACTAGCATTAGAAGCGTTACACTTGTGAAAATGAAATTTGTTTATCTGCTTTATTTACACGCTTTTTTATTTAGACATCGTTTCAGATCCCTTGAAAGACGTGAAAATATATATATATATATATATATATATATGTATATGTGGTATAATTCCCTACAAATATATATATAATATAGAATAGCTAACTTACGTAATGTGAAATCCAAAGATAATCCATTGATAAAGTGAAAAAAATATAAAAATAATAAAGCAGAAAGCACATGGTGCCAATTAACTAGTTTATTCCGAATAAAGTGTATAAAAATAGCCTTCCAAGCCAATGAAAGAGTGGATAATTTGGAAATAAAGCGCCAAATGAGACCAGGTGGGCTTTAAGACTAACCACATGTATCCACATGAGTCGGATATGGAAAGGATAATTGAAATGGTGTGCTCTATCATCAGGCGCCACCCCCCACACTTTTCAATTTAAACGAAAAAAAAACAATAATAGCTAGGTTTCTGCAAGTTACCTGACCAAAATTAGGGTCATTTTGTAACCTGGGGGCGCGACCATAGCTATTAGAAATAAACAACGAGGTAGTGAACCAGACAAGAAGATCGAAGCTCAGTTATGGAGCAGTACTAGTGCATGTTGACATCATAGAAAACTTAAAGCCATCATTAGACAAGTAATGCCATGGAGTGGGGAAAAATAATAATAATAATAATAATCTGGAAGTGTGGAAAGGAAAGGAAAATAAAATAATAATAATTAAATATAATAATGAATAAATAATAAACTAAATATAACACTAGTATAGCTAGCCTATGTTTAACGTAATACAAGCTGCATGTACCTAAGAAGTACTTAGGTGAAGTTGTGGAAAAGGAGAAAAAATGTAGAAATTAATTATAATAGTAATGATAATGATAATAATTATATTAATATTACACATTTATTAATTGCTATTTATACTAACATTATTAGATAAGATATATAAGATATTAAGGTAGATAAGTACTTTAAATGGCTACATTAGTTACAGACTCAGAAAAAGGAAAAAGTACCAGTAATCAACTATATAGATACATATTTTATGATTTTTATGATTTTTTTTTTATAGAAAGAACCAACAACCACAACCCCATCCTCACCAACCAATATTCTGATTAGGACATAACATGTCCCAGTTTTTTTTAATTATATAAAGGATATAATATTGAAGTTAGAAATTTACCTGGATAAATTGTATTTTAGAGCAGTTTTATATAGGTCAGTTAAGTTACTGGCCTTAAAACTATTGGTATACAGTGACTTTATTCTATATTTGATTAGAGATAATATTTCTAAATACAGAAGTGTACATACATGAAGTAAAATGAGTGAAAGCATAAACCTGAAAATTAAAGTCATTTCTTAATTCTTTCATTAAAGTCATTTCTTAGTTCTTTCATTAATAAATGATTATTCAATATATTAAAGGATAGACTCTTATCATCATTAGTCATTTCTTTTATTTAATATATTAAAGGATAGACTCTTATCATCATTAATTCTAATTTGTAAGTCTAAAAAATTTATTATTCTATTATCATTAGGATTTTTTATTAATTCTAGGGCTGAATTGTAAGCTATTAGTAGGTGGTCAGTATCACTATAAGCATTGTCAGTAGCTATTGTTATTACGTCATATATGTACCTATATATTATAAGAGAAGGATTATTGTAATTTTTTTCATAACTATATAAATATAGGTCGGCTAGGTAACTGGAATTAGAACCACCTTCTGGTATTCCTATAACTTGCTTATATAATTTATTATTATGTAGAATGTAGTTATTATAGACTATGAACTTTAAAAGATTTTCGAAGTACATAGTATATATGTAAGAAGGCAGGGTTATATTATTATTACTATGTATAAATAGATTCAATATTACATTGTATAAGTCGTCTAGTGGTATACTATTGAATAAGTCTTTAAAATCATAAGTTGATATGTTAATAACATCGTGTTGATCATTAATCTTATTTTTTAGTTCATAGCTATTACCTATAGATATAGAAGAAATGTTAGATTTCATGTACAGATCATGCATAGAAGTAAGTATTTTTAGTAATATTTTACTTGCTACATTATTATAAGTGTTACATCCTATAGTAACAGTTCTGAATTTTAGTGGTGTTTTATGAAACTTTGGTATTAGCACTAAGTAAGGATATTTTAGATTGTCATGCTTGATTTTAAGTAACTTGTGGAAAGCTAAGATCTTTTTGTTCATTGTTCTCAGAGATAGATGTTAGACTGAAATTAGGATTATTGTTAATGGATGAAGCTAAGAGATTGTGATATAAATGCTTACATATTATAGCATAGTTATTGCTAGACTTATCAACATAAGTTAAGATAAAGTTATTCTGTAACTCTGTTATTTGATTACTTAGTTTTATAATTTTAGTATATCTAAATTTACAAAGTAGTTGTTTTTTTAGGTCAGCAAGAATATTAAATTTCCATTCATTAAAGAAGGCAGAAGGTATACTGTTTTTAATTGAAGTGTTATATATATATATATATAAGTCTATATTATATGTAAAAGTATCTATTATATCTTCAATACAGTATTTAGTAGGTAACTCAAACTTAGTACCGCTTTTCATGATCCGTTGAAGTTTAGGATCTTTGATAATAGAAAGATCTCCAGTAACTATATGTCCAAAATCAGAATTAACATAATAATTGTATTGACCACTGGTACAAAGACAGGGCACCTCATCAGCGGGTTCAAAGCTCCTACAGAAAGAGTTATAATTAAATATTTTTCTACCCATAGGTATAGGGTATTTCAAAGATTTTTTTAGGCTGAGATGTGGTAAAGGGAAAGAGTCAGAGTGAGACGTAAAAAGTTTATTGAAGTTAATCATATTAAAAACAGGATTGGAGAAATTAATTACAAAATTGTAATTTAGCTTAGTACTATATATATATATATATTTGTAGGGAAAGAGAGAAAGACATAAAAATGGATACATGTGTAGAGAAAATATATTTCAATTTTGAAGTCTTTACACAAAATATTTAAAGGACTTAATAACACTTTTTAATTTCCAGGAAAAGGAAGTTGTACACCACACAACTTTCATTCAGAATTACTAATATATTAGTGGCGTAACTGAAAATGTTCAAGCAGACATATAAACATTGACATGCAGTAAAATAAATAAAAGTTTGCTCATATGCTTTAGGAAAATATATTTTATTAGGGATATCAGAAAGTGATAACGTTTCTGGGTCATTTTAAAAAGTCGGTGCCATTTACTGTCCGTGTGTATTTTTTTAAAATAAAGTATAGGAAAATTTAAATGATTTTTCTTTTTAAAATGGTTTTTATCAGACAGTTTCTAGTAGCTAAACAATAAATTAAAAAAAAATATTTTAAAATATCAGGTGTCCCCAAAATGACAGGCGATTTTGGCCTGTTATTGAATTAGCTGTACAAATTTTTTTATTTATTTGTTAATTCAACTCATTAATTTAGATTTTTAGATTTTTATTCTAAATTAATGTATCTTCATTTTATTGTGGAATTATTTAGATTCGTAAATTTTTGTACTTTTAAATATCATGTCTGTTACTGTAATAAATAACAAATATGGCATGTTCATAAAGTTTGAAATTGGCTGTTAGAAATGTCTTGTGTTATGGCAAGACTAAAGTGTGTCAACTTCGCCCAAGGGGTTGTGTCTTGGGTGGAGGACTTTTTAAGTGGATCTAAAGCGTATTCATGTTTCATTTGTAGAAAACCAATGAAAACTTCAAACCGTTGGATCGACAGCCACACAGGTTTAAAATGAGATTCAATATTTTGGGATATTTATCGATCCAGTCAAAACTCTCAGGTTATTTTTCTTCAGGCGGGGGGGGGAGATAATTTGTATAACTTATCATAGAACATAATCAAAGTAGTTATGCCTTTATGCAATGATTGCTCAATACTAAATGCTGATAAAACCAACAATTTTAATAAAATGTCAACCCATAAAAAAATTATACTTAAATAATTAATTATAGTTATTACAATTTATTCCTGAAAATTGTTATAATCTTGCATAAAATCATTACATGATCATTTATTATTTGTTTCCAATGTTATGGCATCGAAACCAGCTGAAAAATAAAGCATTACTAAAAGCCTGTTCTTGTACGGTTAAAGAACAATTAAGTATCCAAGACAATTATTCCACTGTCAAATATTGGAAAAAAATCTGATGTGTCCAACACATGACTTCCTTGCACGTCCATTAGATCAAAAATATTTTCGATGCACTTCCTCTAAATTTATTTGTTTGAAAGAGATAAAATATCAATAATAGTAAGGTTTAGCGATTTCTAGCCAAATATTTCGATATCGCCAAGCTGAGTTCAATTTGAAAGATTTCCTTCTGACACTTTATTTGGCGATATTTCACCAAAAGCCGACAAACTTGAGATAGTCAGCGAGATTTTGGGGATAGCCAAAGTAGTCATTGACCACAGACTTTCAATGAATTGAATGCATCTATACACCTCAATGTAATCAAAGTCATTTGGCTCACCATGTAAATAAATTCTCAGTCGATTGCTGTCAAAAAAGATATTGAAAACAGTTAGATATTACAATAGTTCTAAATACAAAGTTAAAAAATCTACGGGTTAAAGTTTTAGAGTTATACAAAATAGGAAATAATTTTTGGCGCCAAATTTGGCGATATTTCGGCGAAACTCGTCAATGTCGACGACATTTGGCGAGATTTTAAGCATGAACCAAACAATGACAGATTATCGCCAAATTTGGCGATATTCCGCCAAAACTCGCCAAAAACGATAACAAATGGCGATACTTTGGGCATGGACCAAATGACTGACTATCGCCAAATTTGGCGATATTTCGCCAAAACTCGCCAAGGTCGAGGACAGACGGCGAGATTTTGGGCATGTACCAAACAATGACTGTCTACAGTTGTATTATATTGAAGATGTCCATAGACATTAAGGTACTGAAATTCTTTTCGGTGGTCCTGTAAATAAACTCTCCAGTAGATTGGAACCAAAAATCGAGATGCACAACTAGATGTTACAACATTCTTATATATGAAATTTCATAATAGTTTTTGAGATTTGAGAGTTAAATATGCACACACATACACCAAAAGTCGCCAAGCTTGGCGACTTTTGGCATAGTTCTTGAGGGAGGCACGTGACCGTGGTCGGACCATTACCTAACTTATGTGGTAGGACGGTATTGTGCTTGAAATGGATGAATGCCCCTAAAATTGCTATTGACCGTAATGTATTGGAAATCTTTTGAGTGTTCCTGTAGCAGAACTATAAATGAAAAAGACACTTTTTTTAATGGAGAAATTCATTTTCTAACTCTTTACAGCATATATCACTTATGAGTCGTTTGAAATAGCCCAATACCTCTAAAAAACGCTTTGATGAATTTCGGCCCATAGAGCGTAATGTTTTTCGAATCTTTTGGGCGGTCCTGTAGATAAACTATTCAGTCGAATGGAACCGAAAGGGAAGGTGCACAACTAGATGTTACAACAATCCTAAATATAAAGTTTCAACATTCAACGCCTAACAGTTTTTGAGATATGCGAGTTTAATGAATTTCGGCCCATTGAGTGTAATGTATTTCGAATGTTTTGGGCAGTCCTGTAGATAAACTATCCAGTCGAATGGAACCAAAAGGGGAGGTGCACAACTAGATGTTACAACTATCCAAAATATGAAGTTTCGACATTCTACGCCTAATAGCTTTTGAGTTAGGCGAGTTTAATGAATTTCGGCCCATAGAGCGTAATGTATTTCGAATCTTTTGGGCGGTCCTGTACATAAACTATCCATTCGATTGCGACCAAAAGGGGAGGTGCACAACTAGATCATAGAACAATCCTAAATATCAAATCTCAACATTCTACGACCATTAGTTTTTGAGATATGCGAGTTACATACATACGTACGTACGTACGTACGTACAGACGGCATGGAAAAACTGGCCACAGTAGACTCGCCACTGGTCAAAATGAGTTGCAGACGCGTTAATATGATCGTGCATGCTAGCCTACGATGAGATGCATCGAAAAATTTTTTTTAATTAAATTTAGAGGTAATCAAAATCGGTTTTTATGTCGAAATTTGGCCCCCAAAATTTTTCGGGATCACATTACTTCCTTATACTACGTACAAGGAAGTAAAAAGTTATCTTAATAATTTCTATAGAGGTAGATGGCAGAGTACAAGTACAGAATATTGAAATCGACAATATTAAAATGAAACTACTAAATCTAAATATTGATTCCGTATATTTGATATATTTAACCAAATATGATGTGGAATGTGGAATAACATTGCAACCTGAAGAAAAAAAATAAAATATATATGTATGATACTATCACATGCTGTACTTTTTGAACTTCAGATCATTATATATATATATGCGTGTGTGTGTGTGTGTGTGTGTGTGTGTGTGTGTGTGTGTCTGTGATGTGCAGTGTAAAATTTTCTATAGGAAAAATAAAGTAATGCAAAATAAAATAATAAATAAATATTTAATTAGTTTTTAAAGCTCTACACTTAAAACTTTGACTTAAAATCTGACCGTTAATATTTTGTTATATCTCTTACTTCAGTGTCATGTCTGTTACCATTCATAATTTTTTCTTTGAAAAGTTTGAAGCAGCATATTATTGCTACTATTAGAATTGCATATAAATTCTATTTGTCTAGAATATGTGGACGTAATAAACACTCAGCATTAAATTGGTTTATAATCTTTAGTGCCAAAAAAAAATGTACTTTTTAAATTCGAACTTAGAAACAGATATGACATAAAATTTAAAAAAATATTTTATTTTAAATGCAAAATATTAATTATATGGTTAAAAGGACTCTTTACTTATGTGCAATTATATCACTTTGCATTATTTTGTACTAAACTTAAACGTTCAATTTGCAAAGAAAATGTCCGGTAACAGACGTGACAATTATCATCGTCTGATATTAAAAAATATTTAAATACTAAATAAAAGAAATAAATGAATGAATTATACTGAAATAATGAGCAGAAATAACGCATGTTTTATATTATGGAAAACATTTCTTATTTTATGAAATTTTATTTTTGCTTCTGAAATTTTCAAATAGCGCCAAATTTTAAAAATGACTTTTTCGTTTTTCAGTACCTCTAAGCTAATAATACGAAATTCACCATGAATATGAGGTTTGTAACGTAGATGTTCATAACGTAGATTTTTTTTCAATATTCTTAACTTACGGTGGATACGGGTCTACTATTTTCTCACATACCTCTCTCCATCTCTAGGAAATAAAATATATATCAATAAAACACTTGCTCTAAAACGTAACAAATACGCAGATATTTAAAAATATTTTTCAGGACATTTAACTTATCCTGAAAGAAGAGGGATTAATTACTATTTATAATTAAAAACTGGTTTAAAATTCGTTTTATTTAATTCATTGCAAGGGCTTAACTTTCTGTTACATATAATATTCAAAGAAATGCAATCAATACGTGAGCAAAATATTACTTGAGGCTAACGCCGGTATCTGCACTATTTTCAGATTATATTAAGATATTGTTTCGTTACATACAAAATTACAAATAATTCTAATATAAATATGAGATAAAACGCTTTAATTTGACATGGTATTTAATTCCTTCTCAGTTTCATTTCAAACTTATGTCAGTTCCATTTTTTTTCTCCAGATTCATGAAAAACATATAATTGTAACAATGTATAAAATAACCCTAATTTTCCAGACTGCGTGCCAAATATGCGTTTCTCACATTTTATTTATGGGCTTTAACCGTAAAAGCTAATTTTAATTCAGTTGGGAACGACACAACATTTTATCATGCGTTGCTTCAGTTAAAATATTCACACGCATACATACACAGATCTGCCGAACATCAATTTCTGCTGAGAAATAATTAACAAGTTTAGCATTAAACCAAAACTCTTACTATAAATACACGTTCCTATGCAATATTTGTTTCATTTACATAATTAAATATCCCCCATATTGTCATATTTTAACACCATCTGCGTCATTTGCACGATACTTAGAGGCATTAAAATTATTCAAATGCGAGTACAAATGATGAACCAATCAGATTAATGCACTTGACAAACGACTCGAATGGCGGCTGATGCATGAAATTTTAGGCTGCTTGCCAATTTTCGGGATTTCGCAATCAAAACTAATACATAGTATAGCCAAACAAAAAAAAACGCGTTTAAGTGTAACTAATTTTATTTCCAGACCGTAGTGATAAATTACTGAGTTTGTTGACTGCCGTTTGAGAGATGTCTGCAGGGAATAAATTAGAGCTTTTTAAAACGTCAGCTATCATGCATTTTAAATGTTAATGTTACTTTACGACCTCATCATTAAGAGGTACTAGAAGTGAATGTTTTTCTGCATTAGTTGCATAATGTTTCGGGAGAAAGATTTCTCAAATACTTAAATGATCTTACACGAGTACATTAATAACACGCACTGAACGTTGGTAATCGAATAAACAGAAGAAAAGTCAGAGCTGAGTTGTTGAAGCACGGCTTTGTACACGGTGTTCACGGGTAACGCCGGGCTTCGCAGCTAGGCTGTGGTAATACAGGAAGTAATTACGCACAATCGAATCACGCGTAGTTGTGAATTTATGGCAAAAATAAATTAAAGACACCGAAATATATAGCCTAAATAAAAGTTATGATCTAACAACGTTGAAATCAATATTCCTTAAAATAATTGCTATGGTGTCGTACATAAAATATCGCTTAACGGCAGACGATACCAAAGTGGCGTTGTAACGTGATAATATGATTTTCCACTAGCCGCCTCCGGCAACCAGTTGGTTCGCCATCTTAATAGATCTCGTTCGGAGAGAATCCTGTTTCTCACTGTCTTCATTGGGACTGAAATCTCTCAGATTCTGAATGGAATTAAGATGGTTACAAACAGGGGCGGTCCGAGGGTAAGTGGCGCTCCCTGCTAACGTAAAAAAACGCCCCTTCTTATGCTCTACTTAGTTTTTGAGTTCGAAATGATGCCGCTTCGAAGATGACACCCCGATGCGATTATTACCTTGCTTAACGTGTCCAGCCGCCCTGGTTACAAAAATAAGATGGTTTAGTGATAAAAACCTACAAAAATGTACAAATTATTTTCTTCCTCTATTAATTCTGAAGAGCTTCTGGATGTATTGGCCGTTATGAAAAAGCGGAAAAAAGAAGAAGAAAGAAAAAGTAGAAAATCTGAAACACTTTCAGATTTTAAATACTCACTAAGGCGTATTCTTTTTCTAAGTCAGGCAATAGCAGACAATAAAATATTATTTTAGTATCATTTAACGATGATAGAGCATCAGTCACGTGATACAGTGGGTTTCTTACAAATGCTTATTAAATGATGCAAATCTACTTCTTTTGTTTAAAAAAAAAAAAAAAAAAAAAAAAAACACTTGTATTTTTGCACGCCTTGTAAAAAAGGATGCTGATGGTTTATCACGTGACTCATTCAATTAAGATGTCATGATATAAAATGAAACCGTCCAACAATTATTTCAAGTTCGACTGCTGAAAAGGAAATCCGATGATTTATGTATTAAAAAATGCGTTTCTATACGTTTGCAACATCTGTTGACGGCTTTGTAAAACAAAATCTCAATCATACTGACATCTGGAGGTAATAAGTGCAACTAATTCCACTAAATTAATAATAAAAGTTTCTCGTAAATTTTATTTGAAGTAATTATTTTATTTTATTTTTTATGTTTCAAAACAAAGCAATTAATTATAACGCTTTAAAAATTAATAAAAGTAATAACTTTAAAAGTTATCTACTCAAGAGATAAAATCCAATTGATAAGTTTTGACGTATGTTCTGTGAAATATGCAGAAAATGTCATTATGTCTGCATATTTAAACAGTTATTGTGACAATCCACAAAGTTAATGCAGCTATTTAAACTGCGTTTTAAGGATTTGTATATATATATCAGGCCCGGACTTGCTCCTCTGTCCCCCCTGCCCCCGCGAGAGATCGAAAAGGAGCCCCCTTTCTGAGGAATCTCTAAATAGAATATTAGAATATGTAATATTTGAAAATGAGGCTTATACGTACCTAAAAACAACATTTAACTAGTTTAGATCTTTTGGTAATTTATTCATTTTTGGGGACCTCTCCGGACTCGGCAATTGGCGGCCAGCCGACCTCGCCATTCCGGGTCTGATATACATTATTTTTCAACAAGTTATGCATAACTTGTTAAATAAAATCTATATTTTTATTTATTTTAGTTCTCAAATTGAATATTTAATTGCTATTATAAAATATTCTAACAGAAGATAATTCTCTAATTGAGCATTATTTCTAGATAGTGCAAAATATTCATCAGGAAATGAAAACGAATCCTTTGTTAAATGAAGCAGTAAATAATAAATAAATAAATAACTCTCTTTTTTAAATATATTTGCGTGTTACGTATTTAAGGAGTAAATATAAATATTTGTAAAAAAAATAACCTTACTTTTTTTTAAACCGTAGCAATAAATACATACACAAAAGGCAGCTAAATAAACTAAATACCGAACGAAAACAGCTCGTGTATGCCTCACCATAGTCCATGCCTTTTTTTTTCCTCGGGTTAATTTTGGTAGGTTTGATTTACTTTTATAGTTTCACTTTTCCTGATGTACATTACTATTAAATAAGTGCTTATTAAATAAATGGAAAGTTCAGTTTCTCATACATCATGATAATAGCCCAAAAATATGATTTTAATAATTCATGAGTATTTTGAGAATACATAAATTTTAACAATTTCATTGTTCTACCAAAAAGAGGCAAAAATGGTATTCTATTTTCCTACATCATTTTTAAAAATAATAACCTTCACATTTACAAAATTCTTAAATCATGCATTTTATTTTATTTTTTCATTAATTACTATCATTACCTTTGAACATATTTTCCAGAAAAAAAAATATTTTTATTACTGAAGAGGAAAAATTTTTCATCATTAGAGGTATCAGCACAAGTTACTAAATACATTAATACTAACTAGCATGCTTAGTGAGTATAAATTAGTACGCTGTCTCAATCAATTGCTGCTTGAATTAACGGTGATTTATTCTAAGTGCAATAGAAATAATGGGGAAACTGCTCTAAAATTCGGACGACGATATCCGAATTAACCTGAAATTTCTCGAATGTTTGCTTACCGGACGATGAGGCGATTGTGATATCAGTGTTTTTCATCCGAAACCTGGCACTGGGAGAAATTGCTTGTACGGTGAAAACGAAGAAACGGATATTATAGCGTATTTTTCTGCCAACCCACGTGCAAGTATTCGAAAAGCAAACGCGACTTTGGGACTACCTTGAACATCAATTGATACAATTCTTGAAAAACATAATCGACATTTTGTATGCATGAACTTCAAGCACCCCATCCATCTGATTTTGCACGATCTGCAATTGGTTGTTGATTCAACAAGATGAAAATGGGAATTTCGTTAAATATATTGTGTGGACGGATGAATGTTTATTTACGGAACATGCGTCAATAAATATTCATAACGACCATTATTGGAATAATACAAATCCCTATTTTGTGCAAGAAATACACCACCAAAGAAGATGTCTGTCTCCGTGTGGTGCGGAATTTGGAATGGAGAACTGGTTGGTCCTGTGTCTTATGAAAGAACACTTACAGCCTCAAAATAACTTCAGCTTATTTTAGACTGCATAGTAACAAATATTTTGGAGAGTACACCATTATCGAATGTAAAATGTAAGTATTTTCAACAAAATGGAGCACCTACACACAAGGCTATAAGTGTAACAAACTGTGTCATTTCTAACTTTGATAAACAATGGATTAGTTTGAGAGGAGTCACAGAATCACCCCCCCCACACACACACACACACACAGAGAGAGAGAGAGAGAGAGAGAGAGATGCCCTGATCTAACGCAGCTCGATTTTTATTTTTGGGTCCGGCTTCGAACACTAGTTTATAATATTCGTCCGCTAAATGCAACTGATCTAAAACAAAAGATAATCGATGCATGCAACAATATTACTGGAGAAGAACTCCAAAATATTTACAGAAGCATTATTAGAAGAGCTAAGTTATGCACAGGAGTTGATGGAAAACATTTCGAAAATGATTTATAAATTGCATTTTCTTTACATGCATTTTTAACATTTTTAATAAAATTTGCTTTTTGATATGATTGATACCCTCAAAGAGGCTTATGAAATTGAATATTTAGCAATCGTGATAGGTACTTATTCATTTTCGAAAAATGTTTTACTTTTCAAATTATATTCATTTACATAAATGTTATTGATTGTAAATTTAATATATCTTTATATAGATTTGCAGTGAAACGTTTTATAAATATACGTATTAGTAACGTGATAAAGCATAAATAAGAAAAAAAGATGTATACGTAACATGGCTCACAAAATTTTCCTATTATTTAACTTTTCTTTTATCTTGTGAAATCTGAATTTAATTTATAAAATTTTAAACCAACTTCAGATTTAGTTGTTTACAATAAATAAATAAATAAATAAATAAATATTTCTTACTCAATTCAGAACACTTTCCATGTTGCAATATCATATTTTGTGTGTTATTTTGTTGCAATATCATTTTTTTTTTTGTGTTATCAATTTGTATACGCCCCTTATTTTCACCGAGAAAATAGGCTTTAAAGTGATAAAAAATGTCCGGAAAAATGGTAAAAATCCAATTTTTTTCTGCATCATAATTAATTTTTTAGAGATACGATTATGCGGTTTTATCATTTGGTCTTGTTGAATGAAAAATAAATACTTTCTAACTGAATAATTTTTCTACGGGGGGTACTATTTTAAGCATTGCCTGCTTTCTTCAACGTGTAGCCCAAGTATGGATATTATATTGCTTTCATAAAAAGAGCAATGTCTTTTAATGTAGTAATACAGTATTTGTAAAGTTCACGAGAAAAAAATAATGTACATTAACAATAATAATAGGGAGTTTGTGCAGGCCGGATTTCACTCACGGTAACGCTAATGTTAAATGACATTGGACAATAAAGCGCATGCGCACGCATAAAATACGAAACGTGGTTGGTCAAAGTACTCCGTATAGCGGATAGCGTTAGCGTAGGAAGAAACGGTATGCACAAACTCCCTATTAAAGAGAATACGAAGTATATTTAGAATATGCCTGCCGAAGATTGTAAAGCAGTTATAATTGGCGAATTACATTTCGTAATGATTATTGGAACAGGGGAGACAAACGTTGACAGATTCATGATCATGATATATATTTCTAATGTAATGGGACAAGGAAAACAAATATGGCTGATTCATAGATTATGATACTCATTCTAACGTAATTAATCAAGGAAAACAAATAGAGCCAGCGCATCGATTACGATACATTTTTTATGGAATTAAATTGTGAAGGTTTTTCAAACTTTCTTCTTCTTCTTCTACTTTTTAACTATCATTTCTGGTTTTATGTTTCGATAAGCTGTTTGGTCTTTCAACTCTCAGAGGCCTCACTCGATATGGAACTTTGCATAAATTTTGTCTATGGACCCGTTTTTGCCTATAGGTTAAAACAAGTATTACCAAATACCGTATTGAATCTAATGTAAATCAATGTGGATTAAATAAATAAATCACACTTTTTAAAAAATAAAGAAATGCGCTTAAATATGAACTAAAAAGTAATCTTTCAATATATTGTTCAACAGCAAATGATGTCGTAGAACTAGAACTTGAGTGATCAAGTGATTGACAAAATAAAATAAGATAAAATAAAAAAGCGTACGGTGGTTAATATTAATTTTTTTCATGCTATCAGAACAAACTTTCATAATTAAAATACAAATACAAAGCACCCCACACTTTTATAAAAATAAGCTATTCTTTTGTCAATCATTTTATTCTTAATTTAAGCTTAATTATAAAATTGAAGTTATACATAATTGTGGGACATCATTTGCTGCTGAAGGAAAACTTTGAATTTAAAAACTTGTTTTTTTACTTTTCAGTTTTATCAGTATTTATTTTCTTAAGAAACTTTTATGTTTTGTACTGACCTTTGACGTAATAATATATTAGAGTTTACATAATCTCTAGGATAACTGTCTCATAATACTTTGAAGGATATCATAGAAACGCACTCATTATAGTTCTAAACAGAGAGTATCCTTTTAAAATTACGTTAAACATTAGACAATGCTTGATATGAAATCTATATCAAATTACATAGCATTTCTCGTGTCGGTGTGTTCTTACACAACTAAACTAAGTTTGTCTAGATGTGCACTAGTATTTAGCAACATAACTGTTAAATGTAAGAACTACGTCAAAACATAATTGCCGTAAATGCTCATATTTTACTCATTAAACTCGTATTGTATTTAAAATGTATAAATAGTAGTTATAGTTGCAGTTTGAATTACAGCTATGAGAGTTTTGAGTTCACGCTGATTCTAGAAACATTAAATTTATGCCCACACAAACGCCTTACCAATTCTTTATGAGAAAATAAATTGTCATATATTGATAAACATCAATGTCTAAGGACATTTATATGCAATAGCTACCCACGTGACTTTTTAAAAAATCTTCATACACGTAAGATTTATAAAATATTTTATTGATATGTGTAGATGAGTATTTTTTTCTGAATAGTTTATGGTCAAAGGGGATTTTCTTTTCATAAAAAAATAAAAGAACTAAATTTTTGTCTTCAGTTTCATATCTAAGGATCTAGTTAACCATCAAAGTACGGAGTGAGTAGAATCATTTTCCGGAATTAATATTAGATGTTCAGATTTTGAAATTTTTTTGGTGGTAAAAAGAAAACTAATTTTTTTTACGCATTAGAGAAAAAATAGTTAAAAATATATCTAGACTCATTTTATCAAAGACACGAGGAAGTTAGTTGGTTGTAAATCCAGTTAATGTAGAAAAGATTAAACAAAAGTTTCCCGTGTTTGAAAACAAACATGGCGTAGATATCACGCCATTGGATCAAAAAGTCTTCAGATAAAATACTGATAGATGTTGACTTTAAATTTAACTATAAAGGAGTCTTTCTCATTGTCCTTAACATACCGCGTGTCCCAAAAATTATCGTCGATTTGAAAAATCAATTAAAGAAAAACAGAAGGCGATAGAAATGTACGGTTTGCTGTATTCTTCTTAGGTAACCAGGGAATTTATTCTTGCCAATTTTCAAAATTATTTAAAAAATTCTTCAACAGATGTACTCACTGACTAGGAAAACCTGTAAAAAAAAATGTTTCCAAAATAACAACCGTTTGCAGCAACAGAACGACGCAGTCCGAGGACAAAATTGACAGACGATTGTGCAAACATTTCAGTTCGTTCTATGCAAACATCCAGCTCGTTTGTAATGATAAGCTTGTTGAAGAATTATTTTTTAGAATTTTATATAAGAAAAGGCAATTACTTTCTAGCGTGTTTGGATATCTATATAGACTATTAGTGTCCTGACTTACGCTACGGATGCGTTCCTTGATCCTTCGAGTAAGTGAAAATTTCGCTTTCTGATATAGTAAAGATATACTCAATTTTTGAAAGATATAGGCATTTTAGACACTTGTAAATACCCCTCAAACTGATTATCCCGAAGCCAATTACTTTCACACCCCAATAATTTTTGGCGTTTTTTACTGTTGGCGAATAATCTCATACTTGAGGGCGAGGAGTTCACATTAGCTCTCAGCTATGTTACTCGTGATAAAGTCGCGTAATAGTTTTTCGTCCAAGGTAGATCGCTTTCTAGCCTGAATCTATCTATCTATCTATCTATCTATCTATATATATATATATATATATATGTATATATATATCTGAAATATCATAAGGGGACGGGAAGAGGTTGTTGTCGTAGCTTGGTCAGGGTGGAACGAGACTGCGCCGGCCGCGGTGCCAGGCAGGAGCGGCTCTTATACTATCACGTCGGGTTGAGCTCAGCACGGGGTCTCGCGGTCGGAGGACCGGCGCTGGAGTCCGTAGGTCGCATATCTAGGACGGTTTACTTGGGCTGGGGCTTTTGTACTGAAAAACACTTAGGGATTACGATGATATATTTTTGTTTAGTTTTACACAGTTTTACATGGCAATTGAAGTCAAGAAAGAGCTCAGCTCCGAGCTGCGTTTCAAACTATATGACCTCGGATCACGCATTCTATACAGTATCACATGTTCCAAAAGAGATGCATTTATTGGTTGTTAAACTGCCCGGGTCTGCTAGCCTTAGGAAATTCTTGCGAGGTGTAGCGCCAGAAGACCGTGGGAAAGAGGGGAGATATGTTAATTGCGTTTAAATTAAATTTAGATCGGGATACAAATCATTTGTTTAAAACGAAAGTTGACTACACCCTATAGAATTTTGAAGCAAGCAAATAGAAATTTTGAATTTTAAGAGGATGTTTAATTTTATATGTTATATATATATATATATATATATATAGATAGATAGATAGATAGATAGATAGATAGATAGATAGATACAGGTTTGTCATAGAAATACTTTCCCGATATTTGAACATCTGGCTGCCTTTCCGCACAACCAATCAAAATCAGATTTCAGATATAGTTATTTAGAGGTATGGGCTCGAGATTGGGATTGTTTAAAACAATAAAGCTTTCATGATTGCAGTTAAAGTGAAAAAAATTCGAAAATTTCCAATAGCAACGCCCACTTTTTACGCGAAAATTTGATCAGCATATTGAAAATCATAGATGGCCTACAAATGATACACGTATGACGAAATTTACGGCGTAAAACATTTGAAAAGGAGAGCATTGCAAAGAGCCAAAGTCAACACAAAGAGAAAGTGCCTTGGCACGATTAGCATTAATTCAGTGTAATAGACAGTAGAAATGTTAAACTAACTACAGGGCACCTAAAAACTCTTGATTCCAATAAAAACAACTTCCCTGTCCTGCACTGAACTGTAATTGGTTCGTTACAATGCTTTTCTTTGGAAATGGTTTACGTAGGCGATTTTCGTCATACTTGCATCCTTCGAACGCCTTTTATGATCTTTCAATGCGCTGATCGACTTTCGCAGACAAAAAGTGAGTATTGCCATTGGCACCTAGAGCTCTATTGGGTACATACGTATTATCCAGCCGATCCGCAAAGACGAGCGATTTTTCGCCAAGCCGAACACATGAAATTACTGATGGTTTAGAATTCGCCACCGTTTGCCAGCACATTTGACGAAAAAATAGTTTGGCGGAAATGGCCGCTGGGATGGTACGTACATCCTCTATTGAATTAAATAACCCAATCTCGAGCACATATTTCTATATAACTATATGCGATATTTTATCTGGAATAGTTGAATGGAAAGGCGGCTAGAGGTCCATATATCGGAGGATTTTTTATGACCACCCCCTCTCTCTCTCTCTCTATGTATATATATATAATATATATATAATATATATATATATATATATATATATATATATATATATATATATGTTGTGTGTGTACACAGATAGATATATGAATATTTTTAGAAATTTATTTTGTAAAAAGGCAGCAGGAAAGAAGACATCTACACACATCTACGTAAAACAATTTCTTAAATACAGTTGAAAAGAGAAGGCTGATACTTGTTGTTACATGAAAAATAATTTTGTCGTCTATTTTTATCCATTCCCCATTAAAAATAGAAGAATCAAATATAAACATACAATAACTTTAAACATTCTAGTTAACGATTTATATTATAAACCTACAAAAATATCCACGGGGTATAATATATGTAATCCATTATCTAATCTTAAACATACCTCATTTGAGAAAACACTGATGAACAATGGTTATCCAGATACAACTTACATGATCTTTGGGAGTTCTTAGTGTCATGCGTAACTTTAATGGAAGTGCAATGTGAACAAATGTTTGCTTAGATTAGCCATATCTTGATAATGAAACGCAAATGAATGTTTTATTGAAACAATTTAGAATCTGGCGATGAAACACGCCCTCATGAATATAAAGTGTTCAATCCAGTGTCTGAAGCATTATTTCTATTAAAATTTGGCAACGAAGATCAAATGCTCCATTTTCTGAATAAAGTGACGTTTTTAAGTGTATTATTGATAAATTGTACTCTTTATACGAAACGAAATTGTTTCAGATTGAATTTTTCCATGCATACGAGTACATAAGACATTAAAATAGGGAAATACTACTTTGTTAAAGTAGCAATAATTGATTAAGCTATTTTAGCAAAGCATTTTAGAAGTAGAAAAGTAATTTCTTGAATCAATAAAAAATTGTATTCTATGAAAATATTATCTTACATAATCAGATAAAATGTTATTGATTGCACAAACTATTTCTGTTATGTCTTCAATATATCCATTAAATGCTATTATTAACTAATAGAAAACTAATTTAAGTATTATTTTATATACATTTATGATCTCTGCTTTGATATAATATTAAAACTATAAGCATAAACAAATTAATTGTACAAAGTTGAAATTAAATCTCTTATATAATGCAGTTTATATAATTAAAGAACTTCTGGCGGTCATTAAAATGTGTTTTATTGAATGTAACAAATTTATTTTCATTGAATAATTTGGCGGTTTTGTTTTTCTGGTTTAACAAAAGTTTTATTCAGCCGAATCGATTGAATAAAATGCCTTTCTGAAATAACAAAATGTTTTGCTGAAGTGAGTACCAATCAGATTCTATAAACAGCCATTTTAAGTATGCGTCAATCAAAAGTGCAAGACATACAGATACAGATGGATGGTTTAACGAAAAGGAGAGTAAGAATATCCGTTATTGAGCTGTGAGTGATATCAAACGCAAGACTTTGCCAATATGTGAGATTTTCTGAGTTTGTCGAAAATTTCAGAGGAATGTTCAATTAGTTTAAGTTTTAATTTCAATTCATATTTATCTTTTAGTTTTTTTTTTGCTTTTAAGTTAGGATCTTGGAAGAAAATGAAACGGCTAATCCTGAAATCGGGATTTTGGGAAATGTATCTCAAAGTTTTGCATGTGCAGCAACATATCGATCTACTACTCAATCTAGGTTAAAACTGTGAGAGTACAAAGGCTGAACCAAGAATAAACGATGCACCTACAGGTCATTTATATCTGACTCGGAGAAAAAAAAACGACTTTTAGCCCTTTTTTTTAAGTTCCTCATATGTCCGGATATATTTTTTTTCTTTTGTCCGTTAGACAAATGCAAAACAATAAGAATCACTTTGTAGTCTTTCTAAAATAAAATAAATATGCATATTTACTGATTTTTCTTCTTTTTTTATGATGATCTACTTAGTTTATCTAGGTAAGCTGACGCTCAACTGAATTAATACGGAAGTGCTTTTCCTTATTAAGTTCGAACGTTTTCCGCGTCGAACAGGGGAAACTTCAAAATATATCAATGTTTCTTATTCAACTGAAACAAAGCAATCGTGTTTTGATCACGTGACAGTGCGATAGGTTCGTTCAGTGGAAGCATTCTGGGGATTGAACTGAGAACTGGCTACTGAAATACGTTCGATCGATCTCGATCGTGCGCGTTCCACTGGAATCTCTCCCTCAGGTTGATTAATTTAACCGTTATTCGTGTTTTACGGTTATTTTTACTTCTTATAAGTGAATCTTGGATGTTTTCTACATGTAAGAGGTAAATATTGACCCAATATTTGTTTTTAAAAAAATTGAATGTGAATATATATTACAAAACACTCTCATCATGAATTTAGAATATGTGTAAATCCAAAAATAGGTTATTTACACCTTTGAAAATAAACAATCTCGCTGCGCTTCGCAATTGGAAGTACACAGAAAACGCCGAAATGTTATGGTCAAATTGCAAACCTTACTCATTATTCAGTAAAATACTAGATATATCGTTACACTGAAAAGTTCAACTATATATCACGAAAACAAAAGCGTCTCTGATTACTTTACTAAGTTTGTCTTATGAAAAAGATATATATATACACACACACACACACACACACACACACACACACATACACACACACACACACATATATATATATATATGTGTGTGTGTGTGTGTGTGTGTGTGTGTAAACACACCCATAAAAAAAGCTCACAACATAGAATTTTACATAATATGACTTGTACATATGTGAATGCATTAAAAAAATATAAATTTTCATGAATAGATAAGTTAATTAGACTAACTTCCGAGAGTATGGTTTGTCCTACAAAATAACATAATAAAATTAACAAAATCATTTCGCTAGATGAGCCATGAACTAAATACACAAGTTGACAAAAATACTTTTTTAACTGAGTCTGATAATTCGGTCCATTCTAAATAAATAAATTGTTTAAACAAAGAATTTGGTTACATTAACAAAATTTTCCGTAGGAATTTTTGTATTTTACAATTTTTCAATTTTCTTTAAAGTTTTTATGTTATTTATTTATTACTTTTATGGGCTTTAAAGTTTCAGTGCATTTTTTAAGAGTCACTAATATTATTTATGGTGTTTTCTATTTAATATTAAGGAAAATTAAATGTTTTCGTAGAAGAAAACAAACTTTAGAATATTGAGCCATTTTAGTAAAACATTTTGCCACTCTCTTAAATTACGCAGCAAACATAATTTTTAATTATTCTGAAAACAAACTTTGTAATTACGCATTTAACCTTTCCCTTACTTTTCATTCTTGGAAATATTAATTTACAAGCCTTGTTTTTGATAAGCTATAAAAAAAAGTAAGGAAAAAAATTCAGAAGTTGTAAATTAATATCGTTCTCTTTCATAATTTTTTTCTCCTTTAAAATATCAAATAGAGCCACAAGAACTTATTTACACGGTTGCTTTTCCAGCATTGTTGGAAATTTCCAGTTTAATAAAAATTTTTCAATATGATGCAGGTGTTCTCCTTCGCTAGTAAAGGGAAAAAAAGTCTTCGTAAAAAAATACCCCTAGCCTCTTTATTCTATTTTTTCCCACTAGTCTTTTACGGCAAAGAGTTAATTAAAGCTATTTGTCAAAAAGTATGCAAGGGGAGGGAGAAACCCTATTAAGAAACGTTTAAAAGTTTCCCAACCATAAAAGCCAATTTCCAAAGGAAATATGTGAAGTAGAGAAACGTGGGCTGAAATGTGATGCCTTAATAAGTTTAAATATGGTGACTTTGTAAAAGTTTTATGTATGAGAAAGCCCGTTGTTTTACGCTGAAGGAAAAAAAATATTAAGCAGGGAAACATATTTCAAAGTTTTCAATGCGTATCTATCCGTAGATTTTGCACAATAAAATAGAACCCTTGTTGCATATTATGAATCGATATTTTTGTGGTTTAAATGAAACAAATTTGATAAATTAACTCATTTTGTATAGTATGAATCATTAATTTTGTAGTTGGAATTTTTTTTTAAATATTAAATCCACTTTTTAATATATGGGGTGTCCCAAGAAATGGTAAAGGGCTTTAATTCTTTATGTATTAGAAATATGTGGGCAGTGTAAATTGAAAAAAAAAATGTTCAAAACAAGATCGGAAAAAATATTTTGTTAAGAAAAAATTCCTATCGTTCATTAACAAAAAGCTGCACATTCTTTAATTTGTATACGATCCCCGTACAAAAAAATTCCCAATTAGTAAAATGTGCCCCATACAATTAATGAAGTGAAGTACAAATTGTGAGGACTATACCTTAAAAAGTGCCAGACATATCAATATAAATATATAACGCTGAGTTAAACCACTTTTCAATGGCTCTGGAAGAGAGTAAATCACGTCGAATGATTGCATTTCAGGGGTCCTACAGAAATCACGGAAGAATGTCTTTTTTTTACACTCTAGCAATAAACGATTAGATTCAAATCATGTATAGTCCCCTATCACCTTTGTTTAAAGACATCTCCCAGATATCGTATGATATAATTCTGAAATTTAGTACATAACTCCATTAATGTATGGGGGCACATTTTACTAACTGGATTTTTTTTTGTACGGGGGTTGTATAAAAATTAGAAAGTGTAACTTTTTGAAAATTAGCGAGATGAAATTTTTCTTAACGGAGTCTTATTTCCGACCTTATTTTAAACATTTTTTTCAAATTCCACCCACTGCCCACTTTTCAGTAATAGACAAAAAAAAAAAAGCCTTTACCACCTTTTGGACACCTGCATATAAAATATATATATATATACATATATATTATATATATATATATATATATATATATATATATATATATTTCAGTACAACAATTAATAGAATAGAACTCATGTTATTCACTGTTAATCGATATTTTTGTAATCTAGATAAAGCAAATTTGAATAATTAAATTGTTTTATATTTATGTACAGTGAAATTTCTGAAGAACGGCCACCCGTGTGTCTCTCCAAAAGTGATCGTAATTCGGAGATGATGACTGTTGCTTAGAGATTTAATGTTAAAAATATAATAATAATATTAACAGTAAGAACACAAACCTGTTATATTAGCTACATTAAATCTCATTCATTTCAGCTACATTTAAAAAAAATGGTTATTCACAGTTGCTTTGCTTTTAAGGCAAACAACTTTTTCAAAGAATTACTAATACTTTAAGTTTTTCCGCATTACAATATTTTGTGTCACCCGAAAGCTTTTAAGAACAGCTTTCGATATTAGTAGTATGCAAATCGTTCCGCGATGGCAAATAAAGTTTTCATTGTTCACACTTTAGTTTGAAAAAAAATTTTGAAAAGCGCATTTAGATGGTTGTTAAGAATTTTTTGCGATTCCGACTGGTGGCCGTTGTCCGGAATTCGTTGTGTAGAGGTTACCTCTACTGTTAATCCTATTTAGAACGCTCTGAAGCATTGATATGTGGCCGGTTTTCGGAGGTTTCCGTTGTTCGGAACTGGCCGTTAAAGGAGTTTTCACTATATATACGTATCTATATAACTCGACAGTTCGAGCCTCGTCAGGGGGAGACCCCCCTGAACCCCCCTAATTTTTATTTTCATTACTGCCATATTAAAACGATATTAATTGGCTATCTCATTTTATATCTCATTGGTCGTGTATTTCGCCTGGTAACCCAATGTTGAAATTTTTATGATTGTAACCCATTTATAGAAAAATACATGTGATGCATATTCTACAGCTTACGAAATATTTTAACAATATATTAAAGCTATTGTGAACTCATAGTATTTAAATATATGTAAAAAATAAATGTGATGCATATTCTACAGCTTACGACATATTGTAACAATAGATTAAAGCTGTTGTGAACTAATATTATTTAAATATATGTAAAATTATGTTGCATACTTTATGTCGCATTTTTGGGACAAATTTCCATATAGGGGGTGAGAGATAAAATGACATAGTCATTAATATATATATGAAAAAAATTAAAATTATATTTTTTTTCAAAAATTATTATAGAAATATTAATAAGATAAAGACAAAGCTAATGAATAACTATGTTTAAACGTACGTCAAATAATTATATAACCTTTCATGCAGTACAGCTTTTCCGAAAGGATTTTAGTAAACATGTAATATTAATATTAATGAAACTTTAAGCATAATAACTCATCTTAACTATTAGCATGTGGCGTTAATTAGTTATTGACAGTATCCGAACACAATACACTCTATAACAGCTCAATTTTCAAAATGAAATTTGATATATTTTCATTAATATTTAATAAAATTTATACATAACTTTAATATTGGGTTCCACGGAAATATTTGACTAAGTATTTGGTTATAGTGTTTTTCGCATCTCCTCCAATTCAAAAACGTATAACTTTTTCCCAGATAAACAAAAGAAAGTAAAAGCATTTTTGAAATAATTGAGTCGCTATTTATGTCGTTAAATATAATGAATTATAAATTATGTAACTTTAATTTTAAAAAATCCTGTAGAACTTTTATGGATTTTGTTTGGTAGGCCTAATGTTCACTTTTGTACCGGATTAACGAAAAAATACTCATTTGCATAATAATTGAGTCATTATTCATCGATATTTAAATAATAAAAGAAATATATTTTAAACCATGAAATTTAAAAATTTTCAAGAAAACATATTTCTGCATCAGTATTGTCAAAGAAAAAAATCAATATTTTTAGCACTCATGTACCGCGTTTGGTAGGCCCTAATGTTCACTACTAAAAATAATTTATGAGGTCATTTTGTCTTATTTTACGGCCACTAAAACATTAACCAGGACAGATGAGTGCCTAAGTGTTCTTAGGCAGCCTCTGTTTAAAGGAAGGAATGTTAATATCCCCAATATATAACTATGGTCACTAAATACCAAAAATGTGTATAGAAGGACACAAGAAGAATAAAGATTTAGATGTCATAACATTATGATGGGACATACTTGCAGTTTGTTTTATAACAGGTTTGATGAAATTGCACTTATGCATTTAACGATTATAGGTTTGTTATTGAGTTTAACTCAGCATTTCTTTTGCGTAAGGAATGACATACATGAATTAATTTTGAAGACATATAGTTTTTTTAATATTATGTGTATGTGTTATATCGATGTATTTTATATAAATACATGTTATTTGTCTTGTGCTAATATTTGGGGGAATGTGGGGTAAGGTGACGAAGCGGATGAGATGACGGATTCAGTAAATGTCCAACGCAATCGTCGAAAGTAGTACCTGTCAAGGTAAAATTTAACCTTTTACAGACCTACGTTCCCAATCGGGAACCTTAATGAAAATAAATTGTTAAAAATTACATTTTATCAGTGTTTACTTGAAAAAATTATCACATATAAGCAGTTAAAAGATGACTTGATTTTTTGAAATAGAATTTGAATTTCTAACATTAGAGAGAAGCTGAATAAAAAATCATAAATATAGCCTTTTTCATAAATTTTTACGGAGCTATCGTGATACACCCTCCCCCCCTTCGAACTTAATTCACATCTTTACTTAAATTTAAAAATAAATATTTCTTTTATTCTTAGTATTTTAGTTATTATTTAAACTAACCCTAAATGTATCACCTCTAAAAATTCCGCATAAGAGACCTATCATCCAGATCGGCACCTCCAGGAGCATCCGTATGCATCATGGAGAACACTGAAGCCAGGAATAAGCTTTGTGTGCACCAGCTCCCATTAGCATACGCGGTCCCACAATAGTCTAGAGGGGCTGCCAACCTCTCTTTCGCTGACAAGGATGGCGACGCTTTCAGTGTTCTTTTGGCAACCGAGTTTAGCCTAATGGGATATTGCGTGATATGTCGAGGCGATTGGCACATAACGTAAATGTTTGTATTTTAAAAAAATGAAAAAAATGATGTTTTTTAAACCTTGAATTCTATGATTTGAATAACATGCTGGAATTATAGCCATTCAGCTTCCAGATCAAGTGGGACTTTCCTAAACCTATACAGAAGCTAATTCGAGTAAAAGTAGTTTATCTGCAGATGAATGACACTTGATCTTCAAGGAAGCTAGAAACCATAAAATTGTTACTTATTTTCAAACGTTCCAATAACTATGCTATAACTACATGTACCAGAAACATGTAATTAAAGGTAAAGGTAAATCATAAATCTTGCATTTACAAACTAAAACCACAAAAATTCATATATGAACACATAAGTACACACACACATATATAAAAATCAATATCGTTTTTCATTTCCATTTCATAGAATAATATGTTTCAAAGAAGAGGAATAGCAACAAAAATGTTGCTCACACCAGAGGCCTATAAATTCGTTCTATTGGCCATACTGAGGTAAAATTTGAACTGGAGATAATTCAAATAATGCGTATGAAATTTATTGAATAAAAACGTTTGTGTCAAACTTCACAAATAGATGGCGCTATAACGTAAATGATATGACTTACATGCATCGAAAAACTGAAGTACCATTTGCTTTACAGCTCGTACCTATCAACATCAATCTTCGGATAAAAAATCTCATGTGTCCAACACATGACTTCCTTGCACGTCCATTAGATCAAAAATATTTTCGACGCACTTCCTCTAAATTTATTTGTTTGAAAGAGATAAAATATCAATAATAGTAAGGTTTAGCGATTTCCAGCCAAATATTTCGATATCGCCAAGCTGAGTTCAATTTGAAAGATTTCCTTCTGACAATTTATTTGGCGATATTTCACCAAAAGCCGACAAACTTGAGATAGTCTGCGAGATTTTGGGGATAGCCAAAGTAGTCATTAACCACAGACTTTCAATGAATTGAATGCATCCACATACCTCAATGTATTAGAAGTCATTTGGCTCACCCTGTAAATAAATTCTCAGTCGATTGCTGTCAAAAAAGATATTAAAAACAGTTAGATATTACAATAGTTCTAAATACAAAAGTTAAAAAATCTACGGGTTAGTTTTAGAGTTATACAAAATACGAAATAATTTTTGGCGCCAAATTTGGCGATATTTCGGCGAAACTCGTCAATGTCGACGACATTTGGCGAGATTTTAAGCATGAACCAAACAATGACAGCTTATCGCCAAATTTGGCGATATTTCGCCAAAACTCGCCAAGAACGATGACAAATGGCGATACTTTGGGCATGGACCAAATGACTGACTATCGCCAAATTTGGCGATATTTCGCCAAAACTCGCCAAGGTCGAGGACCGACGGCGAGATTTTGGGCATGTACCAAACAATGACTATCTACAGTAGTATTATATTGAAGATGTCCATAGACATTAAAGTACTGAAATTCTTTCCGGTGGTCCTGTAAATAAACTCTCCAGTAGATTGGAACCAAAAATCGAGATGCACAACTAGATGTTACAACATTCTTATAGATGAAATTTCATAATAGTTTTTGAGATTTGAGAGTTAAATATGCACACACGTACACCAAAAGTCGCCAAGTTTGGCGACTTTTGGCATAGTTCTTGAGAGAGGCACGTGACCATGGTCGAACCATTACCTAACTTATGTGGTAGGACGGTATTGTGCTTGAAATGGATGAATGCCCCTAAAATTGCCATTTACCGTAATGTATTGGAAATCTTTTGAGTGTTCCTGTAGCAGAACTATAAATGATAAAGACACTTTTTTTAATGGAGAAATTCATTTTCTAACTCTTTACAGCATATATCACTTCTGAGTCGTTTGAAATAGCCCAATACCTCTAAAAAACGCTTTGATGAATTTCGGCCCATAGAGCGTAATGTATTTCGAATCTTTTGGGCGGTCCTGTAGATAAACTATTCAGTCGAATGGAACCGAAAGGGGAGGTGCACAACTAGATGTTACAACAATCCTAAATATAAAGTTTCAACATTGTACGCCCAACAGTTTTTGAGATATGCGAGTTTAATGAATTTCGGCCCATTGAGCGTGATGTATTTCGAATGTTTTGGGCAGTCCTGTAGATAAACTATCCAGTCGAATAGAACAAAAAAGGGAGGTGCACTACTAGATGTTACAACTATCCAAAATATGAATTTTCGACATTCTACGCCTAATAGCTTTTGAGTTAGGCGAGTTTAATGAATTTCGGCCCATAGAGCGTAATGTATTTCGAATCTTTTGGGCGGTCCTGTACATAAACTATCCATTCGATTGCCACCAAAAGGGGAGGTGCACAACTAGATCATAGAACAATCCTAAATATCAAATCTCAACATTCTACGACCAATCAATCTACGACCAACATTCTACGCAAGTTTTTGAGATATGCGAGTTACATACATACGTACGTACGTACGTACGTACAGACGGCATGGAAAAACTGGCCACAGTAGACTCGCCGCTGGTCAAAATGAGTTGCAGACGCGTTAATATGATCGTGCATGCTAACCTACGATGAGATGCATCGAAAAAATTTTTTTAATTAAATTTAGAGGAGTCAAAATCGGTTTTTTTGTCGAAATTTGGCCCCCAAAATTTTTCGGGATCACATTACTTCCTTATACTACGTACAAGGAAGTAAAAATGGTGGATTCTGCATCAGCATTAGTTACTTTTCTGCACATCATGCCAACGTTGCAAGAAATATTGCAACTCGTAATTTTTGTCTACCAGAACCAAGAGAACTAGCTGTTGTTGATTTTGTTCTTGACTTATCCCACCCAATCTAACCGCAGGATAGACCAGGTCCATGAGCCCAAGAATCCTCAAATAATCATAAACAAGAACAGCACTAGTAAATACGCCCTCCTTTTCAAGACCTGCACAGTTCATCATGCACTCCAGATAAGCCAGTACTGAGTTACAGTTGGCACATGTCAAATAGGGTTTTAGCTCCTTATTAAAAGAAAGAGACTTAATGTGTCCACTTGCAAGCCTAATAATGATGGTCTGAACAATTCTATCTGCCTTGATGGTAAGGGTACCACCTGGGGCTGCTTATTATGCCAAGAGTGGGTAGGCGGTGTTTTTCATAGCTGCCGGAGTGAGATTTTTGTTTTGGAGCAGATCTCAGAATAGGTCAAAGTCTTAAGAACTAGCTGCAAAAGCAACTTTTAAAGCTTCAAAAGCAATCCATCGTGTAAAGATACGAAGAGGCCAAGTGTCTGCATTTGCTTACCTAGAATGCTACAGAAATTTGAAGAAACTGGGCAACGTGGTATTCCTTAAAACAGAGAACAAAAGCAAATCAAGTCGTAGTTGATAATCTCAAAAATGTAGCCACCCTGGTCGTTCAAGCCAGCACTTACTTGACGCTTAGTAATGTGAGAGTGCCACTTGTATACCCTGTAGTGAATTAAATGTTTTTATGAGTATTACAGCGCCACTAATCGGCGGATTTTTTTTATACATGTCTTAACTTAGTAAATGTCCAGTGCAGCATCTGAGTTATCTGCATTTCAAATTTGATCTCATTTGGACTAATCAAAAGTATTCTAGAGCCCTCTGACGTTGGCAACTTTCTTCTTGCTAATACTGTATATAAGTAAAAATTTATTTTATTAGTATTCAGACTCGGTACAAAAGAGATAGACCTCTCTTTCCAAGAACCGAATAAAATTTAATTCATCATGATTTTGGAAATGCGAATCTAATATATAATTGTCTCACATGGTTTTATGAATTAAATGCTGCCATCTTTTTCAGACTGAATAAGCATATAAGAAAGTCCAAACTTATTTGATTAAAGCAGTTATATTTTATTGAAACTTAATTGAAAATTCAACTTCTATTTTTTTAGAGCTCTGAAGATTGCAGTTTTTATTTTTTATTTTTATTTTTTTTTTTCATATGGAAATTAGGTAATCTCTTAAAAGTGTTACTTTCTTTGCACTTAAAAATTTCTTAAACATTTTAAAAGTCCTTTTCTAAATAAAGTAGTGTCATTAAGCTTAATTTTAAAGAAATTCAAAGAAGAGCTATTTACCTATGCACTTATACAGGATTTTTTAAATCTGCATAAATGTGTTTCTGACATTTTTTTTTCCTAAGTACGTTAAAGATAGTTGTTAATTAAATTTTTCACACATATACCTTTCAATACTTCATGATGTATTATCCATGAGTTAATATATTTTTTGTTTAAATAAAATATTATTAATAAATATATAGCCACCCATTTAAATTGATCTAAGATGAATACAGAGGTTATACCTTTTGTTAAGAAGTTAAAAACGTATATAAAAGTGAAAGTAAGAAAGATTTTGTGTTTAAAAAATGGCTAAAAATTAATCATTATAGTTAATTTTATCTCCATATATAGAAATTTTTACATATTCAATTGCAAATGATACCATTTAGTTTTCGTGTATTTAATGATAGTTTTTTTTTTTCTTTTTGGTTTTTAAGTTATTAACCATGTAAGTTAGTGTATAGTTGAAAGATGCCGTATAAATTGTTCCAATTCGAAAAACACTATTCGCATACTTAGCTGTAAACTTAATCGTATTATTGATAGTTGTAACTGTAAAACAAATCAACACCTAGGACAAAGATCATTATTTGTGCCGGAAATGTATTTGCAGTCTTCCTATTTCAATTATATCTGAGTACTTTTTATCAATAACAAAAACTAAATTACATACCAATTTTATTTTTTAGTTATTTTCGATTTGGTTGTTTTAGTGTCAATATTATTCATTTTATTAACTGTTGATGTGGATAATAATGATAATGATGAATCATAGTTTGATAGATTAAGAAACAAGTTGAAAGGTGTTAAAAAAATTCATTTACCCGATAATTTACATTAACACATGCCTTTGTGTAACCTAACAAATTTTAAGTAGTCTACAGTGCGTCCCAAAAGTTTATAGACAACAGTTTTTTTTCATTTTACAATTGAAAAGGGTAAATAAATATATAAAAAAGTATTTTTAATTATAATTAACATCAAGACA
Organism: Cheiracanthium punctorium; assembly: GCA_038373885.1. NCBI lineage: Eukaryota > Metazoa > Arthropoda > Arachnida > Araneae > Cheiracanthiidae > Cheiracanthium > Cheiracanthium punctorium. The sequence goes on from JAWZYV010011264.1 coordinate 1,293,582, forward strand.
ATAATAATACTATACAAAAATAATATCACACAATCACAGACTTTGCGATAAAAACTAAAAATGAAAATTTAGTGTCCCAAAAGTTTATAGACAACTCATTTTTTTTTCTTTAACATTCAAATTTTTGAGCCATTTTTTTAATCACTACAAAAACTCGATCAGGCATTCTCGAAGTAAGAGTGTGAAGAGATTCTGGCTTTAGAGAAAACCAACTTCTTTCAATTTGTTACTTTAGATCTTGAAGTATTGCAAATTGATGCCCATTAGCATATACGTCTCTAGCTAATATTCCTCAAAGGTTCTCCACTGGGTTCAGGTCATGACTTAGGTCTGGCCAGTCCGAAACAGCTACTTGGTTTCGTCTAATCCACTGCATTGTGGGGTTTGAGACGTGAATGGAGAAATTGTTTTTCTGATATATCCATTTGTGCTCCCCTAGAAACTTTCCGAATGGGAGTAACTGTACTTCAAGCATTTTCTGGTAATCTTCGGAACACTGATGACCTTTTAAAAAACAATATCGGTAGTTTCATTATAGGAAAATGCTCCTCATACCATGAGTGAATCCCCTCCTTGCTGTCTGCTGAAAAAAGTTTGTGGTTCTTTGCGAATATAGTGCCAGTAATATGCCCATCCATTGGAGCCATCTAAATTGAACTTCTTTTCATCACTGAACAGCACACTCAACCATTCATCTGTCCATTTTTTATGCTTTCGAGCCCACTGAACACGAGCGTCCTTATGTCTTTTGTCAAGTTTGGTGAACGAAGCATTTTGCGATAAGCAAGCAATTTACTTACCTGTAGCCGTCGATGCACCGTGGATTTTGATACTGCAATGGTCACTTCTCTAAACATTGACCATAAAGACAAGTTCTGGGTTGAAGCTAACCTGAAGATCTCTCTGTCTTGCCGTTTAGTTGTTTTCTTTGGTCGCATAATGCGAGATTTTGCTTTCAAATTGTCACCTTTTGACAGAATTCAATAAATACCAGCCCTACTGCGTCCAAGTTTTCTTGCAATATCTACAACTTTCATTCCATGAGAATCCAAACGATAGATTTGGGGAATTTCAGTTTCGGAAAACTGCACGTCGCGTGGCATCTTTACAATCAGTCGAAGAAAGACAGACAGCTTCGCTTTTATCTCAAAATGCTATTGAATGACCAGTACATGACCTTGAAACATGCAAATCTGGAGATCAGTACTCCAATCAACTTTTAACACCGGTTGTCTATATATTTTTGGGACAGCATTATTTCGTTTTTATTTTTTTATATTAAATCTATGACTGTTTGAAGTAGTTTAAGCATTTTACTATTTCTGTTGCGTCAATACATATTTGCATAATTTATTTCGTCTTTCTTACTTGTTTGATTAACTCTTAAATACAAAAAAAACGCCAGTCTCTGAACTTTTGGGACGCACTGTAGAACTGAATACATATGTTATTCACTTCTAGGCTATCCTTCATTATAATGTCGTCATTTATGCTTGACAATTAAACCTCGCATACCTTGAGCGGTATAAGGCTGTTTGACAGTTCATAGCCAAAAATTAGCACTGTTGAAGGTTCAGTCAAGACGTTAATACCGTAAAATACCGCAAAAGTGCCCCCCCCCCAATCTTCAAGGAAAATCGCGATGCATGGGTGCGGATAAACGGTAAAAAGCGGAAAAATATACCATTCAAGAGCGCCCTCTACCTTTAAGTGAAGTTTAATTCATACTGCCCCGTTCCGTACCACTAATGCCGGTATCTCACTAAAGGGAAAATCCGAGCAACTCCGAGCTGGACCAACTTTCCCGACGGACTTGAAGGCGTAGTTATCTTTAAGGGTTGCAAAAGTAAACAAACTGTCTCCGACGCCAAATAGTCATCGCATCGCTGATTTCGCATGAAAGTTATTATTTTACTATCCGTGACTCAGAATTTCGCGTCAAGTTAACCCTATCGTTGGTTGAAAGTTGAGATTATATTACATTTATCAAAATAATGATTACTGATGAAGAATCAATCACGAAGAATCGCAATCACATGCGCAATTGCGATTCTATTCTGATATCGAGCCAAGCTGCCAAGCTTCGAACACAGAAGTGTGCCATTACTCGCCATTGCTTATGACGTAACAGGAAGAAGAACTGTGATAGGCCGCAATTTCGGCCGACTCGGATTTTTTCGTTCCGAAAGGTAAAAGTTGGAGATCGTCGTCGTCAAGGCAACGACGGGAGAAAATCCGCCGGAGTGTTGATCTGCAGGAAAAGTTGGTCTGACGAATCTTAGCGTGATACTCCTATAAGACGCTGCTATGATGTCACTATGCGAAGCAAAACGCAGAGAATTGTTCTGTTAAACTTCGATGGCATATGGCATATTTCCATTTGAGCATTTATTGCGGCTCCGCAAGCTCGCACGCTGGAAACCAAAGTTCCAAATCGGAAAAGAACGATGGGGCGTCGCAAAATATATGGCGCTTCTTACAAATGCCAAGCAAGAATCCACCAAGCTTGTTTGGCAACCCCATGGTTACTATTAGATCGCAGCTATGCTTTACTGCTGTAAACACTTGTAGGAATACAAATAGTTTATCAAGATTTCACCATCACAAGTCTTAAGGATATATCTCGGTTGCCTTGTAATTGAAATTAGGCTGCCGCTATGACCCACAATTCACAAATTTATTTACTCGATCTCACATGAAAAAAGCGTTTTCCGGACTGTATGCACTCTCAAAAAATATTTCTTCAATTCACTGATAATTTTGCAGCAATCAGTACTGCCGGAATATTTCCGTTAATTGACGAATATTCGTTTCTTTTTTGTTCAGTCAATTGAAGAAACTTCTTTAGAATTAACGAAAATTTTTCCACATCTTAAGATTTTCGGGAAAGATTCACGGTAATATTACGTTTCCAAGGAGTACGGAAATTATTCGTTGAAAAATGAGGAATGATTTAGCGTATAAAGACTCACTCTCGAAAACAATTTCTTCAACTCACGGAAATTTTTCTGGCAGCGGAAAGAAACATCTTCAGATTCAACGATTTTTCTTTCCTTCTTCGTTTTCGAGAAGAAGAATTCGCGGAAATATTACGTTTCCAAGGAGTACTGAAATTATTCGTTGAAAAATGAGAGATAAATTAGTGTATAAAGACGAATTTTTCTGAGAGTGTGTTGACGAATCTCTTTTGGCTTGGGGTCCAACAGAAATTCTGACGATATTTTTCATTGTGCTAAATTTACTCATATTGACATCGATAAAAACACGGTGATAATAAAAATATAAATTTCATTATCATATTCTTAATAATTGCCGGAATTAAATGCAAACCTCCCGAAAAAACTATCTGCATTGTAAAATCAAATAAACTGTACATTACATTGAAACGTATGATCACCATTTATTAGCTATTTCCGTGTGCAATAGAATTTGACATATTTCCTTTGATTGTGGCGGTTTTTGGCTTCATGATTCCTATGACCGATAAGAATCTTTTGTCATACAAAAAACGAAACATAAAATTTTCAGACTGTAAAAATTCGATGTCAGTGTTCGTCTAGGAATCGGTATAAATTGTTTCCTAGTGTAGAAATGTAGCAAAGAAGAAAAGAAGAAAGTCCTTTTAAGAGACCTGACTTGTAAACCATACAACCTTGTTCCTTGCTTGCAAGGGTAAAGAACTATTTGTCCTTCAGATAGTACTTAATCTATCTTTATAAAATACGTTTTACTGAATTTTTTCTGATTTTCCCTTAAGACCCATCGTTTTATCCAAAACATGCAAAACACAACTTCTTTGTAAAGAAATCACCTACTCAGCTATATATGATGCTGCAAAATAGTATTGTCCATTGCCTCAAATTAAAAATTTAAAATGAAATTTCTTAAATGTTTCTCGAACAATTTCTTAGTCGCAGCTTACATAGGCTGGAATCAGATTATGTCTGGAAATAATTTTACAGCCTACATTAATAAAATGCATTATTATTTTCTTAATTGATTCTTTAAACTAAATTCTATGCAGACTGCTTTTAAAAGTACACAATAAGCAATAATAACATTCATGATACAACAAATGTATTTTTATTTCACGATTTGTTTCGACAAAAAGAATACACTTTTTAGAAATCGCATTTGTCACATGAAAGCATATACAACAAAAAATCCGTCAATTAGTAAATGCATTTGTATTTCTAAAAACTTAATGTTAAAATAATGATAAGTAAAGGTTGCAGAATGAAACTTCTAAATTCCTTTTATTAAAAGAAGCAGCCTTTTTTCACTAATTGAACAATTTTACACCGATAATTAATTATTCGTTGAACGCTAAGCATCCCTTTAATTGAAAAAATAAATCATTATTATATTTAATTGGACGCTATTGGCTTTAGTATATGTTTGAAAGAGGGTTTATTTTATCTGTAATTCATTCTTTCTACTAAAATAATTTCCTCGACATAACTTACTTCTTCATTATTGGAATAAGCTGAAACACTAAAAACATGCAATCGTAAAAGAAAATAATGCAAAATATTTTGACGTCTATAAAAAAATGTGAAAGTGTTTTATGTTTGGATGCCTTTGTTTCTTTATTTCTTCGCGACAGTGATTTGTGCAAAATTACCTGACCCCAAAAAAAGCGATGATATATATTTTTGTAATATATTTTTATGAAATAGCAATATCTGGGAAGAATAAATATTTAAACCTCTATGAAGCATTATAATTTCATGAAAACTTAATCCAAAAAATCTAATATAGCAACCACATGACTTGTTTGTACATATGTACATTTTTGAATCACTTTATTTGAGTTTATTTCATATGAAATTCATATACCATACTTAATTGTAAAAAGGCTTGGGAATTTCTCGCCGAATATAAGAGATATGACCAATTGCCATTGGAATTTTTTTTCAATGTTCATAGAAATTAATATAGTGAAATTCCTTCGACTGACACTGTAAATAAAAACCCAAACAATTACACTCAAAAAGTTTGGTGTACAACTAGATGCTACAGCAGTCCTAAACTCAAAACTTCTATACTCTACAGCTAAACAGTTGTTAGTTATGGTAGCTACGTAAAAACATAATCTAGTGATAATATACCAAACTAATTTTTTTAAACAAACTTTCAGGTATTTATTACATAATTCAAATATCTATTCTATTTATATATAAATACGCTATGAAAAACCTTTGTGTCACTTTTGAAGTACATTGTGCGAATGGATGAGCGCGAAAATCGGCACAGTTCAAGTTCGTATGGAAGTAGTTGTTCGAATGTTAAAATTTTTGAGTAATATGCTAATGCACCGTAAAAAATTACAGAAGTAATTTGGAACGCAGTATTTCTTGCCAAGTTGAGCGATGGTTCCATTGATGTATCAGTTTTGAAATAACAGAACTGATTTCAGCAACTGAAGTTTCAGCAGTACTATAGGGTTATAGTATTACAACAAAATTTGCAAAAAGTGAAATTATTCCACAGTTTGGTAAAAGGCCAATAATTAAAATGTGGTTTAGCACTGTGCTTGGCGACTTTTTTTAGACGGTAGATAAGTGCGCGAAGTGTTATAAATTTCATGTTTTAAAGCTGTGGAAAAACGAACCGAACAGGGCAGGTTGCAATCCAAGAGACGCTTCACAGAAACGTGCCAATTCGACTTTTTCTTAACAGTCACCACCCACGCAATATGCTAAAGAAATTTTTCTCCGAAAATATTATTAAAGAAATATCTCAGCAATTAACGGGGAATCAAAATAATATTATTAATTAAAAGTATGGAAATATTTCGGAAAACATGCTCTCAGATTACATATTGAAGTCATTTATAACAGGACCTAAAAACGATGATTGAACTTTTCTTAATGCTGACTTAATCGAATATCTGATGAATAGAGAAAATATCACCATAGCTATGATAAAATAATTTATTATGAGGGCAATGAAATCAATAACTATCCAACAGAGTTCTTGAATTCTTTGACTATCATGAGTTTTATTTTGGGGGGGACACTTGAAAAATTGCAAAACAATTGTGATCTGCGCCAAATGCTTACAAACCTAAAGCGATTTGCAGTGCATAGTTGTTTATCTCTTTCCATATTTCTGAAGATTAATTTAATTTCGTACATTAATTTAATTCCACATTATGTAACCAAGAAGCAGATACATTTCTTTTTACTATATTGATATTTTTGTAAATATTGAATTCTGTATATAAATGCTACTTTTTTTGCAGATTAAAATGTCAGTCTTTGTTTTGGGGAACGACGGTGTTTCAGAAGTAGTCTTTGAACGTTTTCGAGAAAAAACCGTTGGGAGATTTGCGCCTGGCTAATATCGTAGTTTGCCACCAAATAAGTTAATATTGCAAGTTAATTGTATCGTTACACTAATCAGAAACTTTAATAAAAGGAACGCATCAGTCAATGGCACGAGAATGCGCATCAAGTTTATATATCCTAATAATATTGATCGAGAAGTTTGAACTGGAACGACAGGCATTAAAAGAATTTTAATTCCACTTATAAAAATTCCGGTACTATTCTACCATATCCTTTCAAAAAATTCAACTTCCAAATATACCTGCATTTGCGATGACAGTAAATAAATCTCAAGGACAATCATTCGGAAAAAAAAATGGAAATTTATAGAAGCAGCATATTTTTATGCAAAGTCTCTGCATATTTTTATGCAAAACTCTACTTGCTGAGACGTACTTTGCATAATTTTTATGCAAAGTACGTCTCAGCAAGTAGAGTTCAATCATTCGATGGTTTAAGATTTTATAACTCTGAACATAATGGGCCTTTAGCCGAGGACGACTCGGCAGAATTTAGATTATCCTAAATTGTTCAAAACACAAACTGAATGTGTGAAATCGTACGGGAACGGGTGTAAACCTAGGTCGGTAGAGGGAGGTGACCCCTATGATCCACTCGCTGGAGCTGCCTTAGCATTTAGCAAAATATAATAAGAGTTTTTACTAAAACACCGTCTTCGCAAAAAAGTGTGGTGATTGTAAAGTGCAATATTGTACAAAAGTGGTCACTGTCGACAGATGGTCTCTTACCAAGGTGGTCACTTTAGTAGGTTCCGCTGTATGTGAAATAATGAGACATACTCTTGGACAGAAGAAATCTATTCGCGTTCAATTTGAAAATCAGCTCTGTGGCCGAATTCCGACCACAGGCAGACAAATAGTATTTATAATTCTCTCTCTGGTTATGTCTATAGACAGTTTTAAATATGATATACTAGCAGTGGCCATTTGATATACAGGCACTTATAAGAATTGTAAAGGGCGGAGAAGTTACCCAAAATGATACCTAGCAATGCAGTAATCGAAAATATCGTCTTCAAACTCCTGTTGTTGATCACTTCGCAAAATATGTTGAAGCACTGATCAACTTTCCTCGTTAAACTTTATTGCAAGTGAATCTATTGTTCGATATTTGCATCATTCAAAATAAAGCTCAATTAATAATTATATACTTTAGCACAATATTTATCCAGAAGAAATAGTTGAGATTTAACAAGCGTAGTACTGTCAAAGTTCTACGATCACTCCAACACTTTCCTTTAGATAAAATAAAAGACTTGCATTCAAATAATATTTTATTTTCCTATCTCATCTTTCTCCCCCTTCCCCGGTAGACGATTCAAATTTCTGTTTGTGTGGATGAACCTGAAAACAAAATAGTTCTTATGTAAAATACTACCTGCTATTAAATTTTACATTATAAAACTTTATACATTTAACAGTGCTTTGCGGCTTTAAAAATTAAAGCATCGAAATATATATATATATATATATATATATATATATACACTGCTGGCCACCCAAATTGCAACACCAAGAAAAACAAGAGATATCACAACAAAATTTATTGTGTAGATAACATGTTGACCAAGTAACAAATGATTAAATTTACAGCATTCTATGAAGCGTGGTTCCTGCCAAAATCAGTACCCAGAGTAGCCGCCGTTGTTGGAGATCACAGCTGCCACACGCCTCGGCATTGATTCAAAGAGACTTTGAATGTGTTCTTGGGGTACAGCAGACCAAGCAGCTTCCACACGTTGCCAAAGTTGATCTGGTGTGACAGCTGGGGATGAACTCTGGGTCAGTCGTTGAGCAACCATGGACCACATGTTTTCTATCGGCGAAAGATCCGGAGAGCGCGCCGGCCAGGGAAGCAATTCAATCTGGTGATTGACGAAGAACCCTTGGACAATGCGTGCCACGTGTGGCCGTGCATTATCCTGCTGAAATATGGCTGTTGGCAAGCCCTGAAGGTAAGAAAGGACAACTGGCTCCAACACCTCGGAGATGTAGCGCTGGCTGGTTAAAGTACCGGCAATGCGTACTAGAGGAGTGCGAGAGAGATATCCGATACCGCCCCATACCAGCTGTTCAGCATCCTCTCTCCACGGTGTCTCCAGACTCGAATCCGACCGTCGTGGTGTTGCATACAGAAGCGTGACTCGTCAGTAAAGAGAATTTCATTCCATTCTGTCGTCCACATCCTTCTTTCATCGCACCATTGGCGGCGGAGACGTCTGTGGTTCCGCGTCAGAGGTAGACAAAGCAACGGACGTCTTGCGGACAGACCATTCTGCTGTAAACGACGTCGAATGGTACGCGCAGACACTGGATGATGCGTTACAGACTGAATCTGCTGTGATATGGTTCGTGATGTGACTGAGCGGTCCGTCACTGCCATGCGTACAATCTGCCTGTCATCACGTGACGTGGTGCACTGAGGTCGATGCGGTCGATCACGTCTGTCCGTCGTACCCTCCTGCACCCAACGATCACATATCCGCATCACAGTTGTTTGGTTTCGTCCAATACGACGACCGATTTCCCTGAAAGATAACCCACAATCTCGGTATGCCACTATCCTTCCTCTGTCAAACTCGGATACTTGATCAAAAGATGATCGTTGTTTCCTACGAGGCATAATTTATCGTTTTTTTGAAAAAAAAGCAAGAAAAACACAATTGCTGTACTTGAAACCGTCGAAATCTCCAAGCCTTAAATAGCGCTTTGAGGTGGCGCCACAGGCGCGCTTGATGTGCGTCTGCGCTGAAATTCTAATCATTTGCATATCTCACCTCAGCTAATGCATGTTGTAAATTTCATATTATTTGCATGCTTCCTTCAGGGTGTTGCATTTACGATGGCCAGCAGTGTATATATATATATATATATATATAATATAATATAGCTTAACTTACGTATGCATAAATGCTAAAAATATCGCCAATGTTTGGTAATATAATTTCATACTATACATATATATATATATATATATATATATATATGTGTGTGTGTGTGTGTGTGTATTCTCTTAAATGTCACTGCACTCTTTTTTTTATTTAAAGCAGGTACTAAAAGAAAGTAACGAAAAGCCGAACTTTGTTTTTTAAAGTATTTATTAATTTTTTTTTTCATTTCATTATCAAAGTTTCTTACTTTATCTTTTGTAATAACATTTCACAGTAAATAAAATTTGAAGAAGGAGAAGGGAAATGCTTCATATAAATTCAATATTTATTTTCAAACTCTAATTCAATACATTTTAAGTAAAGTAAAGTAAAATTTGATGGAAAATGGTATTTTTGAATCAAATATTACTTTTCTAGATACCTAACTTAATCCTTTCAACAATAATTGGATTTTGTAACAGCTTTACTTCAAAATGCGCAACACAAGGCAGAGCAGAAAACGTTGACTAGTTTATGTTATTACAGAATTCATGGAATGTTTGGCTTTTAAAGAAGGCTTAGAATAAAATTACTTTCCCGTGGAATTCATCCAGGAAATTGGTGTGGTTTTGGAAATAGCTTTTGCAACTATAGAATGACCATAGAGTATTTCAGGGAAGAGTTTTTCTTTAGTTTGCAAATATACCGAGATAACATTACTTCATTTCTTTTATGCTGAGAATACTTTTATATCCGTAACCGTTTCTCGGGATAAAAATACGTATATTTGTTTTTATATAGGGAACCAGTATAAGCAAGTACATAGTATTTTTAAGTACAGGAAATACATGCTTTCAACTATTAAACATTCCAAATTCGAGAGTCCATAGAATGTGTGTAACAATACACACGGAGTACAGCAATGTTCTTGAGAAACTGCTTTCACAAATGTTTCTGTGGCTTAGAGCAGCCGTTTGAGGGTATTCTTGTGGATATATCAACATCCATAAATATTTGTGAAGTAGTTCATCTCGTAAATTGCTTGTTCAGATTGTAACCATAAGTGTACAGCAATAAATTCAATAATTGTGACCCATAACAATTATATAAATCTCCCATTTTGTCGATTTTCCGTTTACATGTTATGAGATTTAAAGAATGTGTTTGCTGATAACCAAAAACCATATTTATTCATCTGCGTAAATTCGTTCAAACTTTTATTAAGCTTAGAAATTTTCCTCTCTTCGTAGTTTGACATGTGTTTTATGGAGAAATTTTAAAGTAATTTTTAATAAAAAATCATAGTTAAAATTTTATGTAACCATTTCGAGCCCTTCTCGATTTAAAAACAAATATTGATGTGAACACCACATGACTTCCTAGTTTGTTGATTCAATCAAAATTATTTTTGGTGGACTTCATCTAAATTTATTTCATTTGAAAGAGATGCACTACGGCAATAATACTAAGATGTAGTGAATTCTTGCCAAACATTTCAGATATCGCCAAGTTGGCTTAAGTTTGAAGGATTTATTTTTAGCACTTAATTTGGTGATTTTTCCTCAAAAGCCAACAAGCTTGCGATAGTTTGCGAATTTCGGGCATAACCGAAATAGCGATAGATCACAGACTTTTAATGAAATTGAAGTTATCAGTAGACCTTAATGTACTGAAGGTCTTTTGGGCTACCCTGTAAATAAATTACCCAGTAAACTGCAATAAAGAAAGAGAAATGCGCACTTGCATGCTGCAACAGTTAGGTGAAAATGTGCTTTAGCACACCGCTTGGCGATTGTCAACAAACTGCGGAATTGGCGTGTTCCTCTAGAACGTCTCTGGGGTTGCAGTCTTTTCTGCTCGGTTCAGTTACTTTACTTACTGTCCGTTCGGACCGACAACTCATGTGTAACACACAAGGCTGTGCGATTTAGTAATGGAGGAACCTTGTTTTATTTTTACGTTCATTTTCCCAATGACTCACCCGAGACACGTAAAGAAAATGGCGATTTAAGAAAACCAAATATTTTAAAAATGGAAAAATTACTTGCGTGTACGTTGTTTGTGGAAACGTTTTCAAAATATGTAGTAAATGGTAATCGAAATAGCTTTTAAAATGAATGATCTTGAAAATACGTTTAAAAAGTCATTAAGTCGATCCCGTTGTGGGCAGCAACGCTGGTCAAATTATTACGTGTCTCTATAGTATAGTGAACAACAATTCCGGCCATATAAGTGATCAATTATTATAAGCGACAATTACTCGTCATTAAATATATTTTTTTAAAAAGCTAAGCCAACATGGTAGTCGAATCCCAGCCCATAGTTGCAGTGAAAGTTAGGCTAAGCATGCCACAGCCTGGGGATACAGAAAATATCCACATACAGCTAATGATTTATTGTCTCTACTTTTATAAAAATAAAAATGAAACTTTCAGAACAGCCTAGTATATGAACAGTTAGTATCGGTAAAAAAAATGACACTGACAATTTGTTCATTTCCAGTAACTGCTGTGCAATTGAAAAAAATTAAAAAATATACAGGTATATAAAGTTTAACCATATAAGATTAGAAGCTCTTTATGGAATTTCAGACACTTTATTTTATAAATAGGACTATAAAATGCACGTTGAAAATCTAAAGCTAATATGATTCGCTGGAATTTTAAAGCACTGCTTTCACACAAGTTTAAAACGTGTAACATTTTCAAAATAGCACTCATGGAAAGATAAAGTTGACAGGATAGATACCTTAATACAATTTATACGAAAATGTAAGCTTAAAATAGTTTTAACATATTTCTACTTTTGCATTATAATTTTTACTAAAATTTTGCTACTTAAGAATTCGGATTTTTTATGTTAGCTGTCAAATGGCGAAAAAATTAAAAAAAAAATATTTTCTAGCGTTTTTTAGCTATAGGTCTGTAATATGTATGAATATGCATGTTTACGTATGTGTGTAAGCTTTCACATTTTAATTTTTTTTTGTTTGCTAATTTCTTGAAGGCATTTAGTCAACTGTTAAATTCTAATAGACTTTGAATTTTAAATTTTTAGTCCAATTATCAATTTTAATCCATTCACAAAACGTAAAATTAATATAAATGCATAATATTTAACAGTTTGGTATGTCATCCTTTTTGACGTGTAAGACTGTGTACTTTCCGCAGAATATTTCAAAGTAAGTCCAAAAAAATCATATTTTGTTCCGCTTCAACTTAAATATTAAAAACCCGAAGGATCTGTATTTTGAAATGACTATGAATTATTCAAAAGAGTTCTTCATTACTTATGTTCGGACTTTTCCGAATGAATCGTGCTTATGAAATCCTTTTAGGTCCGTTTAATATCTATCTGTTTAATAAAGCAAATAATTTAAATTATTCTAAACACTGTAAGCATTCTTAAGTGTCATTTTAAGAGTTTGTTTAAATAGCTTTTCAGTGATAAGATATCCCTATAAATAAGATTCATAAAATGAATTAAAAATTATATTGAAAAAAATTTAATTCAACGAATTTTGTTATCACTGAAGATATTTCTTAATACAAAGTGTGTAGTTCAATTTCTATAGCAGGATTTTTTTTACTAATGTACAATCCATTTGACTGAAGAATATCAAGAAAAAGTATCTTAAATGATTGCGTCAACTTAATAGTAGAGGAAAATATAATGCTCTTGCCAGATAATAAGCCTTGAATCGTTGCTCACTAATACAAGAAGCTATCGCTCAAAGCACCATTATTGTAGATTTTTGTGCTAGAGATACCGACGAATTATAAGGAGCAAATCTACAATGCAAACCAAGATTTAATGCTCACAGCAAACCATTTCACTGAACAATATCGAGATAAAACATCTCAAATGATGGTATCATCTTAATAGTACAGGAAAAAATATAGCTCTTGCCAGATAATAAGCCTTGAATCGTTGTCCCATACAAGAAGTTATTGCTCAAAACACCATGTAGATTTATGCACAACATTTATCTAAGAATTATAAGGAGAAAATCGACCATTCAAACCAATATTTAATGCTCACAGTGAACTATATTATGATCTTCTTTGATCAAAACATTTCTTCGCATTTTTAACGAATTTTTGGCCGATTCCACCCGACTGACTTACAACGGTTTTTGATAAACGGTCTCTGTCAACTACATCTCAGTAAATTTGTTTTAGGCGCATATGAGCGTTAGTAGTAGATAATCATTAAAAGGGGGCCGATTATTTTTCTTTGAGAGACTGCCGCTATTTTGCCCGTCTGTCGCTATTCCATGATCGTCTTATACCAAAGTTCATGATTCACACACACACTGCTTATAACTTCAAAAATTCAAAGGGCAGTCAAAGGGTAAAAACTGAGAGTAAAATCATAAAAAATCAAGAAATATATTTACAGCAAAAAATACATCATTCTTTTTCAAAATACTTTCCGTCAGATGATATGCAACGGTCCCATCGTTCAACCCACTTTTCAAAACAAGTAGAGAAGCCCTTCTCTGGAAGCTGCTTCAAAGAACCCTCCACTGCTGAAATAATTTCAGAATCTGTGTTAAATTTTCTGCCTCGGAGCTTCCCCTTCAACGTCGGAAACAGTCAGAAATCGCATGGTACGAGATCTGGACTGTAAGGGGGATATGGCATGATTTTAATATTGCATTTACTAAGATATTGCTGAAGAGAAGTAGCTCGTAGAAGAAGTTCGATCTTTAACAACACTCTTTGGTCACCCAGACCTAGGAGCCAGTTCTGCAGACAAACGGCCTTTCTTGAAATCATCATGTCATCTAAAAATCGTAGATTCACCAAAACATTTGTCTTTGTAAGCTTCTTTCATTAACTTAACTGTTTCTGGAGCTGTTTTGCCCAAACGGTAGCAAAATTTTATGGCATAACGCATTTCGTTTTTCAACTCTGAATCACTCACCTCCATTTCTGTAGGGCAAATAAATCAGTTCTTTAAACAAGAACGGAACTAGGAAAATAAAATCATCTACTTCGTTTAGAATTTTGTATAAACCTAAAGTTAACAGTTTGAAAAAATCGCCTGCACTTCTATTTTTTAGTTTCACAGTGTTGCCATTACGTAAAAAAAACAACTCTCAGTTGTTATGGAATGCCCTTTGTAGAATCGCATGTTCTGTATCTCACACACACACACAAACACCAAAATAATAGTGGTTGGAATTCGGGGTGTAATATCAGAAATTGGGTTGAATATCAAAAATCCAGATTTTGAAATAATAGAGAAAAATAATTTTATGTAAAACACTGCTTCACCAACTTTATCTGAGTAGCCAACAACTACTAATTCAGAAAAATTTCATGTACTAGAGAGCTGCGTTTAAAGCAATCTATCAGGACTTTCACTTATTCTGAATAGACTAACCATACTACTCAAATATAGTATAATTTGCAGAACGGTTAGTTTTTAAGCAGTTAAAACTTGTTACACGATTAATGTTTGTGCGATATCCCTAAACAATTATGGACATTTACAATTCGTGTCAGTGCATTAAAAATTTAATTTAGAAATTTCCGTGGTTTTAGGCACTGAATTACACATTTTAATGTTTTCAATTAAAATTATGTATCCTTATTTGCACGTCCTTGACTACAAATAAAGAATCGAGTGGGGAAATATGCTGTAACTGGAGTGAGGTGACTTAATGAATTCTGATGATTGCGTAACATCCGTTAATTCTAAGATTTTCTCATTTATATTGCGTGTTAATTAAAATAATGTTCCCCGAAGAATCGTCAACATAATTAAATAACTTCCCAAATACGTGCCGTAAAGAGCAGATTGCACAAATGCATTCAACTCCCATATTCTATTATATTATATGAAATTCATGAAATGCAATTTGCGATTTAATTAGTTTTTGCAGTTTTATATTTTATTTTACGTCTCTCTTTTTCTACACGGAATAACAGTTTCGTTTATGGATTTTTTTTAAATATCGGATAAATGTTATGCAGGACTATTCATTTTTATGAACTGAAAAATTTAAAGAAGTAAAATCCGAATGATATAATGTTTGCACAAAGGCCATATTGTGTGACAGAATGGCTATCATATTCAATTTTTATAGTTTGTGTGACGATTATTTGTAAATATGTCTCGGCAGCTGCTTGTGGCATGCAATTTCAAAATTCATGCTATTTTTTCCAAAAAAAATAAAAAATAACAGAAAACTTATCACCAGCATCCTGAAATGTACTGTTAAAATGCAATGTCACATCAAGTCATCGTCAAGTGGTACAATATATTTTTAACATGCAGCAGAGCTTATGATAAAGTTTATTAATTGCACAAATAAACAAATTACAATAACATCACCCTCTTAATAGCAAAGAATTTTCACTTTGTGACTTCCATGTTTCTGATTCCACTAAGAGATAATTTTCAAAGGGACATACATCCCACTCGAACGGCTAAAACCTGAAATGGTGCAATAATGTTTTTAAGAACGTTGGATAGGATTTCTTTGCAGAAGGCAATTTTGCGCCATGCCTAGACAATCGTTTAAATAACCAAGGAAATTACACGAAAAAAAAAGATTTTGCATAGAACATTAGGATACAAAAAAGTTATTGCAAAATTTCGATCCAGTTTTGCTTTCTTAAACTGTGCAAATACCTTTTTGACTGACCCTCGTATATAGTAGGGTTTCTCAAAAAGATGGTAACGCACTTCAATTCTTTATCCGATAGATATCAGTGGGAAACGTAAATTTTAAATATAATCAAAATAAGGTAAAGAAAAAAAGACTACGTAAAGTGAAAGTTAACTTTGATGATTTTCAAAACGTGACATTTTTTAAATTTCTATTTGAGTCACAAAAAATTCCCAGTCAATAAAATGTGCCCATACACTGATGAGGTGCTGTACAAAATTTAAGCCTTTTATCATAAAACGTATAAGGGATTTCTTTAAATAAAGACGGTCAGAAGCCAAACGTGGATTTGAATGTGAACGTCTATTGCTAGAGTCCTAATTATTGTATTCCTTCATAATTTCCGTACAAACTCTGAAACGCGAACATGCGATGTGACGTTTTCCTTTCGAGAACCATTAAAAATAGTTTAAGTCAGAATATATATATTTTAATATCTACTTTATTTTTGGAAAATTTCGAAAACAAAAAATAAAAAATCGGGTCTATGTTTTGATTAAGTAGTTACATTTGGGCAAGAAATTTAAGTCTTTCCAGATTTTTTTTTTTACTTTATGCTTATACAAGAACGTAAAATATATATATAGGCATATAGTTAGTTCAGGAAGTAGGTATATATCGTAAAAATTTCAACAATGTGCTATATAGTGTACGCAAAAAAGGTTTAACTTTATTCATGGAGATTTCAAAAAACAGTTAAAAAGTTGACTTTCGAAATTCTTCATCGTAATTGAAGTGGTCATTCCAAAGCCACTCAAATTGTGATTTTCTATACAAAAGACGCGGGCAAGCGAAGGTATCTATCGCTAGAAGGGCAACAAAAATAAAATTATTTCAGTAGGATAATCTTTCTATTTTTGAAATCTTCTTTGAAAATCGGCTTCTATATTTCTATCAATGTAATTACAATTACATCATAATTTTTTTTAGAAAATTAAATGTAAAAAAAAAGTCACACCAACTTGTCCGAATACGGAAAGATGGGTTATAGCAATTTTCTTACTGCAATATAGTGTATAGCAATTTCCTTGATATAGCAAAACTTGATGTCTCGAATAACTATGTTTCCAGTTCAACCCCCCCCCCCTACTATTCTTTTACCTCTTAATATCGAAAACTCGATATCTGAATATTTTTCGGTGTCCTTTCGACTTTGATATTGAAGTTATACTGTGCTTTGAATCCAATCACTATAATAAACATAAACCAGCTATTAAAAGTAAAATGTATTACTGTTGTGCGTTGTACAGTTTTATTGATTTCTGAAAAGTTGTAATCAAGTGGATTCTGATATAAACATTTCAGTTAAAGTGCTAAGAAATTGATGTTTAACCCACATAGCAGATATAAGGGAAAGAAAGCACTGTGATAACTTTGCAGAAGCACTTATACCAGTAGCTGACTTGTGGAAAATCTCACGTGCATTATTCTTGTGCAGTGCATGCAACTTTCTTTAGTTTCCCACGAAACATTTATGGGCAGGGCAATAAATTCCGTTTTCATTGTTATATTTATGATTTGTGAAAAGTTCTAGAATTACATTTCACAAGAGTGGTTTTTTTGCGTATTTTTAAAATACACTTTTTATGAATGAATAATATTTCAATGCGTTCGCATTCTATAAGCCTTAGATTTTTATTTATTTATTTTTTTGCACTAAGAGAGTTGGTAATACGTATATTGACAGTGTGACAGTAAATTTTGTTTGCAAATTACAGTTATCACGAGCTAAATGTGGCAGTAAAGCAAAACTTCAGCCCCTTCGCGCATTTCTGTACCACAAGTCACAAGGTTCATCCTTGAATCACATTTCCAACGAGTATTGAAGGCGAAGTTTCCTCTAGAGAATTTCTCTCCTCTGGTTTAAATAGCAGACACTACAAAAATGATGAAAACATTGGAGAAGCTCACAACTTTTTGTAGGACAAAAAATCAGTGAGGCAGCAACAAATCGCAAAGAGCAGTGACGTTTCTAGATCTCTAGGGCCATCTTTCTCTCTATTGATGGATCTTTGCCGAGAGAACAATAATGATCTCTCAGAAAGGTTTGTCCAATCTCATTACAACTCATTTTTTTTCAGTTGCAAAAAGATTTTTTTTTAATTTCAAAGGTACTGTATTCCACAAAAAAGCCACTCTCTAATATTTGGATAGATTTGATTCCCATTAGGACGCCATCAAACAGCGTTTTGTAGCGGCGTTGGATCTAGTCAGAGCTCTGGAGGATGGCAACCCTTCTGAATTGTACTGATGTGAGGCCGTCTACGCTAAATGGAGATGGTGTACGTAAAATACTTCTGTAACTATAATGTCTTCCATGTTGAAATAATTCCTTTGAGAGTTCCAAATTAGTTGTAGGTGTCTGATCTGGAATTGGTTCAAAGACTAACTAGGTAAATGTACTTGCTTAAAGAAAAAGTGCACTTTCAAATTGTTTTCCTGGTAGTTAGGCTTTTTTATTATGCATTTAGGTACATTATTTCAGTGGCAGCTTTTTATACGCTTTTTAGTATTATCCTTTAGTACTATCTAATATTCTTCAATTTTTCCATAGTATATAATTTACCTTGTGAAGTCTTTTTAGTTAAATCCCAATGATGTGAAGTCTTCACAAGCAATATGTGGCTTCAACTAAAAGTCACAATATGATTAACCTGTGCCTGTTTATTTTATTTCTGCAACGTCACCGGGATGGATGGGTTGACATACTACTCCTAAATTGTACAATCATAAAAATAGAGACTTGGATCAGCTTGTATTTCTAGGAGACTAACACAGACAATTTTTATAACTGTATAAGAAGAATGTTCTCACTTCAAAGCGAAGTCACATTGTGAAGTGGTCGCACTATGACATTTGACCGCCAAGATGACGTTATAGTCAATATTGACACTTTAGAGAAAGCTAGGCCATAGTAGGGTGGTAAAGGGTTTAGTCTTCACGAAAAGCAGCCTAAAAATTTTTTACAATAAATACCATTTGATGTTTTCTCATGCATATTGCAATTAACATTTAAACGCAGGGTGCCTGAGAATCGTTGGACACTTTATAATATCAAATTTAATAAAAACTATACGTACGAGCAGGGTATTTGAATGCTGGCCGAATTACATAAGTGTTAGGTTTTCGTTTCTTCTAATTTTGTACAAAATTATCTGATCAAGGATTTTTGCAAGAGATTCAGATAAGCATAGTGGATATGTCGACTGCGACAAAATTTGGCAATGTCTTTTTTCAACAGGACGGCTCACTTCCACATTGGTCAATGTCTGTGTGCTAAGTCGTGGCTGCGAATGATATCGCTGACAGAGATGTAGATCATCTGATGGCTCCTTATACCACCTTAGGTGAAGGAAGTGGTGCTGAAGTCTCTACTCCGCGATACTGGAACCATATTAGATTTGGTTTGCCCTAAGTTAGTGAATCATTATGTTTAAAGATGAATGTGTGTGGGTCAGATCGCCATTGATAGAGACTGCTAAGTGTCTACCATTAGCCCAAATGGATTTCGAAGGGTGTTTTGGGCATGTTGCAGCTAAAATTCCCAGGCACCTTTAAAGTTCGTACAACCGTATAAATGGGAAGAAGGCAAATATTTGTTAGGAAATAAGACAGCTGCATTGATCGACAGTATGAAGAAAAAAAGATGCGTAAATGCATATGATAAACGCAGTTCAAACGCGTTCTAAGAAGAAAGAATAATTAAGAGACAAAGAAGAGAAATCGCAAGAACTCTCGAATGAAAGTTGTTAAGCGATCGCTAACCTAACCGAAATCACTGATGAAGAAAAAAGCGTATTACCATCAACGGGGCCTTACGTTGAAACCCCTAATCTTTTGAAGGTCACACACGAAAAATTCAAGTTCGCCCAAAGTAGCAGTGTAGAATTAAAGACTCTAACTGAATTAGCTAAAGTTAAGGGTAATAGTAAATTTGAATAGAATAATGAACTGTTACTTTATAAGAAGGAAGAGAAACATGGAACTGTGAGATGAGTGCTAGTAGTTCCAGAGGAGAATCGTGAACAGTTAATGAAAATTTGTCTTGAAGGAACAACGGCTCATCTTGGAGCAACCAAAAACTAAAGAGGCAGTATTCAAAAATTTCTGTTAGCCTAACTGTTACGGAGACGTTGAAAATTTCGTAAAAGCTTGCGACAGTTGCTAAAGAACTAGAAAACCTCAAGAAAAGAAGAAGGCACATTCGTAAGATCGTCCGGTTATCACAGAAATTTTCACTAAAATAAATGTAGATGCTTGTGATCCTTTGCTCGTAAAACCTTCCAGAAACATATACATTGTAACTGCAATTTGCATGTCTTCTAAATATCCAGACACATTTCCGGTTGAAAATCTTTGTTCAACCCTAAGGAATTACAAACACATCTTTCGTAAGTGAACTTACATCGGAATTTCTAGAAAGGTTCGGAATAAAGGTGGTAAGAAGCTCCGTTTATCACCCCAAAACAATCCAGTGGAGAGAATGCAGAGAACTCTAAAAAGAATTTTGCCAGTCCTACGTTAGGAATCTGTACCAGACAGGGAAGAATTCTTACCCCAGGCTCTTTTCGCTCTTGGAACGGTGACACATGATAGTAACGCATTTTCTTCAGCTGAATTGGTTTACAGAAAAAAAACTTAAGAACTTCCATCATGCTTCTCTACGAAATGTTGACGGGTGAATAAGAGACAGAAAGTAGTGTAGTTGAATATGTCTTTGAACTTACGAATCGTATGAAGAGAGGCCAAGATCTTGCAGTTCAGCAGATGGAAAACGTAAAAGTAAAACAAAAATTATGGTATGATCGAAAAACTACAGAACGCAAGTTTGAACAAGGAGACTTAGTACTTTTGATGGCTCCTTCTAAGTCTGCCAAACTGTCCGTTCAGTGGATTTATCCTGCACAAATTATCCAACAATTATCTGAAACAAATTATGTTGCTGAATTTTCTGACAAAGATAAATCTCATGTGTATCATATCAACATGCTGAAACCCTATTATCAAAGACCAGAAAATATAAATTTCTTGTATGCGGTAGATGCTGATGAATAAGAAATGCCACGTCTGCAGCTGAACTCGTATAAGCATGAAGAGTCTGAACTTTTCCAAAGCATAGAGACAAACTCCCGACTTTCCGAAAGTCACGTGAAACTCTGAGATATCTAATATCGGAGTATTTTAACATTTTCTCAAATGAGCCAGGATGTACGGAAGATATTAAACATGATATTGAACTGGCACTGAAATGGGTTTTTTCAGGCTTCAATTAATTGTATTTACATAGAGACTATTCTGTTGCAAAAATGCAATAACTGTTAATATTATTTGTACCAAATTCAAAATTTTCAGGTAAAAAACCTTACTTTCCAGACTCTTGAAAAGTTTTTTTTTTTTTTTTTTTTTTTTTTCGTGAGGAGAGGAATATAGACTGTAATGACGTTACGATCAGACCATTATTCAGGGGTCTGATCGTAAGGGCGATGACGCCATACAACGTAAGTTTTTTTTTTCTTTTAGTTCGAGTACGGCGCAGAGACAGGGACGGTGTTGAAGATCGCTGTGCTTTCTGTTTGTGTGACTGAAGTTAAAGATGACTCAAGATTAATCTTAGTTATTTTAATTGAGAATGCATATAATCGTATCTGTGTTTTATATATTGTTGTGTTTGTGAAAGTGTAATAAATCGTCCTGCTCGTCGTTGAAATATTTCCCCGTGTGTTTATGCACGCTAACGTACGCTATATATTGCACCCCCTGAAATGCAAAAGGAGAAACAATTTTCTGCAATTATTTTTAAAAAGCTATATAAATAAAGGTTTTAGAATTAACAAATGGAGAAAAAATACATAAATTTTTGAATTATTACCGTCATATATAAAAACGAAAGTCAAACTAATTAGACGTTTTCATGTTGCTATTAATTTAGAAATAAAAAAATATACTTATTCAGATTATAATTATGAAGATGCAATAATTTTTCTACGAATTTTATAGTACCATTAAATGTTTTTATAAATACTTTTTAGACATTTAGATCACGCTTGGATCTCGCCCAAATATTCTTATCACATTCTTAATTTAAAGGAGGTTTGGAAAAGGAATAAAATTTCTTCTACTCTAAAGACTTTCTAATATGACAAATTATTTAAGAAAATAGAGTGTGTTCGGATGAAATTAAAGTTAAAATAATTTGTTAGAAAATACTGTTAATAAATGTATAATCCTTAAAACATTTTATTACGTGTCAGCACTGACAAATTTTATGAAATAATTTCATTTAAATGGTTTTCGATTTAAGCTTGTTTGAAAAAGTTTTTGCTTGTTTCTTCATTTTGAAGAATGATAACAATTTTATTATTTGACAGGACTATAGCGGAAAAAATCACTTTTATTATTTTTCTGTAATGGTAAAAGTTGATTTTTTTCAAATATCATAATCACTTAAATTATTTTATAACCCATCATAATCAGTGAATTACCCAGAGCAACTAAATTTAATTCATGTATAGTAAAAAATACAAAAGAGCTCCGAAAAAAAATTTGAAATACCGATTAGCTAAGAATAACCCCAACATCCCATATTAACTTTAATAAGCTATGTTGCAAGTGAGAGTAAAATGAGCAAAATAACTATAAAATAAAACGGTTATCCACATCATGTAGTGTCTAATGAATTAATGCTATACCTTAAACCTAAAAAAACAGTATGATATAGAAATAAAGTATTTTGAAAGTTTTGCTCTGTAAACCGTAAGGTTTTTCTTTTCTTTTCTTTCTTTTTTTTTTGATTACTAACGACACTGAAATACTGTTCCGAAGTCCGGGCCGACAGGATTGTATGGTGGGTAAAGCACCGTACGACTGTTTCGGGTTGAACTCCCGGCGGTCGAGGTTCGATCCCCGGCTGGGCGTGGATGTCACTGTGTCCGTCCCTTTATGGGGGCAACGTTGGTCCATCTACTAGGTGCCCCCATAATAAAGTAACCAACAACTCCGGCCTCAGTGGCGCCCAGTGCCTCCAAGGCATTGTTAAGGCCCGCCATTTGAAAAAAAAAAATTCCGAAGTCCCGTAAGAAACATTTTTCTACCTTGCGGAAATATAGAAATAGGATATTTTTAAAGTTTGTCTCTGAAAACCGCAATCCCTTTTTTTTTCTTGATTGTGAACGACGCTGAAACACCTTTCCTAAGTCCCGTAGTAAACATTTTCGTTTCCTACCGTGCGGATAACGGGCACTCAGCTAGTTTATAATAAAGAAACATAAGAACTTTTTTCTCTTTTTTTTCTAATTGCAGGCAGTTGTCGTTTATAGGCATTGGCCACTACCCAGGCAGGAATGCCTTTCCTCTTTATTATGGAGAGACCTAATAGGTAGACCAGCGTTGCGACATATGAAGGGACTGACGAAATACACGGGAATTGAACCCGAACCCTTGGTTTGGTAAAAAAGCTCTCTAATCACTACATAACTCCGGCTCATAAAAACGAAATGTGTAAAAACTAAAGATACAAGTTTAAAAGTAACAAAAATATGCGTTTCTTAATTTTCCTGCACTCGAGTTGAAACTTGGAATTTTCCAAAACTTCTAAAAGTAAAATAAAAGCATATATAAAGGCCTTTATTGTGCTTCATTTGTATATGCCGTATTCCCGAATATAACGCGTCACCGAACAGTTTCATATTAAATATTTATAAATCTTTTAACTAGATCTTGAATTTTGCACGAGTCGGATTTTTAACGGTAAATGATCAGTCAAAAACTATCTCGTTATTTTCAGGTTAATACGATAAAATCAGCTGCTAAACATTTATATTTTGACTAATAATGTAACTTTTTACTGAATATATATATATATATTCAGTTAAATAGTTACACCGAAGAGTTTTACCGAAATAAAAAAAAGACCTATTTAATTTTCTTTTTATCCACATTCTAACAAAGTTATACTTAATAGATAGTTGATGCAGGAAATCGAATTATCCCGAAAAATTTTGCTATGCAAATCTCTGTGTAAAAATAAATGGCTGTTAAAAACTTTCTAGATTGTCTGCATTTCAGCTGCGACAAACTCTTTTTCGGGATGAGTTAATTAAACCTATTTGCCAGGAAATATGGGAGAGAAAAGGGGAATCTATTAAAGAAAAAATTCCCATATACTCTTAACTTCATTTTCTCTCAACAATAACGGATAGAAAAGATAATAACTTTTATTTAAGATTTTCTGAGAGATTCATGATTTGCAAAAATCCTAGTTACCGGAAGAAACAAATGAAAATTTTCGTCTTATTTATATAAATTTTGATTTAAAAAAATATATTTACTGTTGACTAACAACTGATAATATATGAATAAGCCACATATAGCTCAAACATCAATAAACAATGAAAGATAAATCGATCCAAATAAATTAGTTATAAAACTCATTCCAACACAAATATATATTCTTGAACAAACTTTGATGGTGTATCGATATGTAGCGATCTTTGGTTGCGGCGTACCCACATCGAACTTGCTGAGATTTTGAGTATGACCCCCAATAATCTGTATTGCTCTTGTTATAATATTTATGCAGAACCCTGTGAAAACTATAACTATTGTTTTCTTTTTTTAACTTAAAAGTAATTTACTATAAATCGCTATATATTTGTCTTATTTATCTGGAAATGTATGGAAAGTGTCGGAATCCTCATTTACCATAGTATATTAGACTTCTTTTGACTATTCCTGTCAAACAAATGTAAATGATATACACATTATTTTTGATAAAGATCATTAGTTTGTAAATCCCAACAACATATATCAATTTAATTTTATTTTAAATAAAGTGAAATAAAAGAAATACGCTTTAAAGAATGATTGACTATAGAGCGTAATGTATCGGAATTCGTTTGCCTACTCCTGTAAAAGAACTACGCTACATTCATCATTTTCAATAAGATATATTGTACAGTAAGCAGAAACAACACACATATATTGTACAGTAAGCAGAAACAACACACATACATTTCGTAGAGATTAACACACATTTAAGGCAATTAATAACACATTTAAGGCAAGCAATTCGAAATCCGACAAAGTTGAAAAGTTACATGTAAAAAATAAAAATAAAATAAGGGCCGAACTTCCTATAACTCCAAAAATGGAAGGCTTAAAATGCAGACATAAGGCTAGCTACAGGGTATAGATAAGTATAACAAAATATCGGGTTGGCAACAAAGTAATTGCGTTTTTCCGTATGTCAATATTTCGCCTGGCCAAAACTACTGAAGTTAATTATGCGAAATTTGGCACGTACGTGAGTTCTTCAACATAGGTGCTAGATCAGAGAGCATTTTCCAAAATTCGTAATCTTAGAGGAGTGGTAAGGGGCCAAAAAGTTCTTTTTACATATCCCGCGTGATCTCAAATAAAAACAGAGATATCCGTGAAATTCTTTCTGTAAAATAGAGCAGTCACGAATACCTAAAAATTAATTTCAGGACATTTTTAATATTGTCCTCTAAGGAGGATAGAAGCTAAAAAAGGGGGAGGGTGGCCATCTTTTATGGACGAAAAATAATACTGCCAGTGAAATTCTTACTTTAAAATGTAACAAATATGAATCGTATGTTCAGGCACAGCTTACCTGTAATTAAAAACTTGTTGAAAACTTATTTGCTTGAATTTTATACAAGAAAACGCAGTTACTTTGTTGCCAACCCAATACTATACATGATTTTATTTTAATACCAGTTTTAATAATAACTTAATAATTAATTTTATACCAAGAAAAGATAATTTGTTGGTAGTTTAAATCAATTATTTTTCATTTGAATAAAACGTCTGATGAAATATACTGTATAGTTCATGGAGTATCGATCGGACAGACTCCATGGAACACAACTTGTGCATAGAAGGGTTTCAAAGATGAAAAGAAAGGAAAAAAAAAAGATGAGATGAGATAAGTAAATGAAGATTCTTTTCTAAACGAAAAATTAAGGTCAGGATATTCGGAAATGCTTGAAGATAGTACCAAACTGTAAATTGGAAAAAAATTTCTTGTAAAGGCTAGTTCAACTCGCAGAAAAAAACTATGAGATAGACTCCACACCGTTACAGGTTGCCTAAATCAATGGGACTCACGCGGCATAAGTAGCACTCTTAATTTTTATGAGTGAAATAGTGAATCATGGTGTGACGAATTAATTGGTGAATTGAATGAGTGGTGAGTGAATGATTAATTTAGAGTGATGTGTCTCCCTAGGTTTAATAGCAGTATGAAACTGATCTCAAAAGTCAAAAACTACTTTCTACAAATGTGACACGTTTGAATCTGAGTGAGAAATTAAAAACGCACTCCTGTTAAGAATTATGAGAAGGAAGTGCGTTACCATATCAGTACAAAAAATCCTATCAGTTCAAAAAATTATGAAACTATACGCTACTCATGCACTATACGTAACTTGCAATCTTTAACTTGTGACCTCTTTGAATATCAACTTATTATAGTAATATTTATATAGGACAATTGCATGGATGTATTTTCCAATACTAAACGATGACAATGTTAATATACATATTAAAATTGCATTTAACACAAGATTCTATTATAAAAGTGAATGATAATTTTATCGTATAATTTGTAAATTCCCGGTAAAATATGTATATAGATAACAGGTTAACATCCAGAAAACAACTTCTATTTGGAAAACGATGGGAATCAATTTAGCACGATTATTTCAATATAATCTAACGATTAAAAAATTCAGTTGAACATGTTCTTGTATATTAACTATGGCCATTTATAATATAAATTCTTTGCACCAAAACTGAACACGTTCGACCAGTTAAAAACAGCTGTTCGAATAGAATATTCCTAAATAAACCATGAAATAATTTCCCGTTCTAAAAATCATTCTGTAGATTTGTACCATCAGGGATGTCCTTGACATAAAATTTAGTTTAAAAATAAGGGTTGAGCATAAAAGGTGATTAATTTACAGAGTACTTTGGAGTAATAATAAGACCAAAATATGGATTACATTGTCCTTTAAAGTATACATTAGGTTTATGTGTGAACCAACCTGCATACTACAATTTGGTTATAATTAAATTTCCTGTATAAACCATTCCTATAAACTTCCTATAACCATTACCACTCTGTACCATAAATCATTTCTGAAAGGAAAAAAAAAATGATATACTTTGCTTACTTTTTATGATAACACTTAAAAGATATTACTTAAATAAATACATTTCTTCATTGCGAAATAAATTATTAAAATTTTATTTAACATCACTTTTAAACGGATTTTGAGTAATCGAGCTACATGGTATAACATATTAGAATTTCCTGCGTTATACGATAGAAATATGCTGGTAAATTAAACAGAAGTCGAATAGCAATATTTAATTTTTGAAGTAAATTGATTTATAGTTCGATAATTTAGTGAACACTCTCTTATACACATAAGTAGTTCTTGAGAAGAGTTAATTAAATCTATTTATCAAACAGAACCGCTGGGTAAAACTAAAGTGCGTTCGATAAAATAAATTTGTTGCATCAGTTTCGATCTGAAGTATGCTGAGAAACTGAGCTCTGAATAATGTGAATTACTTAAAAGGGCATTTCATCATGTCCTGTAAACTGCAAGAAAAGTTACTTTTATGAAGTATTCTTAACAGCATATTTTTCAAATTTGAGTAGAGAATAATTATTACATTAATGCTTTTAATTAATAGTTTGGATATTCTGACGGTGGATATTTTGATAGTCTTCAAATGGTGAGGAAGAGAACTGCAGACGAAAATGATGGTTTTGACTACAGTTTTTATTTACATTTTTTTAAACAATGAAAATCTTTTTACTTAAATAGTATTATATCAAGAATGATAATCTTTATGGATTGCTGAATAATGCATATTTTTAACTTAGAATAACGGAAACATTAAAGCTTGGTTTTTAACATACAAAGAAATCACTGATGCTTCATACGAACATCTAGGAGGGGAGGTGTTGAAAAAATTCAAATTTTTATAAGAATCAAATGCTGTTCCTATTAGCTTGAAATGATTTGAAAAACTGTTTTAATTATTTTCCAACATGTAAGTTATTCGGATATTTGGATAAATAGTAAGTCGTCCAGGAAAGTAGTATACAGATATAATAAACTAACAGAAAAAATTGATAAAAGCACTTTAGACGTATTTTGTACGTCGTTCATCGTTTAACAATATTTTTTGAAAAGTGTTTCTTGAAAATGCATGTTTTTTCCATAGATAAGAATTTTTATTGCATCGTCGATTCTGAATTAATTAGCTAAAATTATAATAAAGATGACTAGATTCAACTCTGAACAAGGAACACTCTAACAGTCGGTATGCAATTATCCATTGGATTGGACTTTTCTGGTATATAAAGAATAATATAATATATATAATAACAAAATATAAAGACATTTAAAAATTTCTTTATGTTTTGTTTGTAATCACTTAACTGAACGGTCGGCGTTACATAGAAGTTACGCGAATTCATTTCATTTAGCCGCTCATTTCATAAATTGAGCTAATTAATCTAGAATCTACTTTGCTGAAAAATTAAATCCCGTTGAAAACACGTCATATTAGCTTCCCTTTAACGAGATTAAAATACCATTAAACGTCTATTAGATAATACTAATCGTTTTGCCGATATGCTGTACCGCTGAGGAGTTTGAAGTAGTTAAATATAATTTTGAAACGTACTATTCAGAATACTCTCTGGAACTACTGTCTCTTGGGAGCGTTCAATCCATTACATACCTTTTCTTAGACCGCCATTACCTACTGAATCAATCAGCGCACAAATGCATTTGTGAAATTCGAAAATCTGCTTATTATTGGGAAGATGTTAAGATATGTAATGCATTCTTGTATAGATCAATTTTAGACTAGAAGTTTTGGATTTTAATATTTTTTTTAAGATTACTTTGCTCGATAGTTAGTGATTAGATATCCATATTACATAAGTCTAGCTGTTTTGCATAACTTTTGATTGAATAGAAAGAATGCGTTTTACTTATGTGGTAACAGTTTAACCCTTTTCACATTGTTCTCTTTCAGAAGAAATACAATTTGTTCATTTGCGGCTTGACTCTTACAGCGTTAAACCTGAAAAATATTTAAATGAGATTGTTCTTCAACAAGGTGACAGAAAAAGCTTTATTTCGTCATTGTGATCTGATCAATGTGTATATGCAAAAATAAAATAAGATTTGGCATACAGAGTGTTCCAAAAACACTGAACAAGGCTTGTTTTTTTTTCTTAGTCCTTTCAGACAGGAGTCCACATTTGAGGACACAAATTTTGAAGGAATATTACGAAGAAAATACTAATAATATTAGGCATATATTAAAATATACATGTATTTAAGAAAAGGTGTGCACAGTTACGAAACTTTAATAATCAGAATGTTTTATATTATTTAAAATTTAATCGCTAATTTTATACAAAAAAAATGCACACACATGCATATCTGTTCGAGCTGAAGAGTTCAAAATATTGATCATCGATGGTTGCAACAAATAACAAAGTTACGTATAAAAGGTACAACTGTGTTAATGATTGAAACATTCTGAAAAATTAATCGAAATAAATACAAAATTCATGTATATATGTTCGACTTCAATACAGACAAATCAAGAAAATATGGAGAAAAGAATGTCGCTTCTAGAAGAAAGTCAAGCAAGAAACGTGAAAGAATTGCGTGAAGAATTTGAGAATGAAATTGAAGAAAAACTGGACTCTCTCGTCAAGATGGCGAAACTACCAGAAAACATCAGTTTGTCGTCACATTGCCAGTGAAACTAACGTCTTATGACGGAAAGACTCCCTGGGAAGCATAAAAGACCCAGTTTTTAATTGTCGCCAGAGCGAATGGCTGGGACGACTCCGAAAAAGCGAACCAACTGTCCGCTTCTCTCAACGGAAACGCAATTAACGTACTACAAACCATCTGAGCGACGAAGGTAGGATATTTTGACGCCCTTGCAAGTAGTGTCTTGGAGCTGAAATTCGGAGAGAAGTGCCAGTATAGTAGAATACAACTAAAGTCAAGGATGCAAAGACCTGGCGAGACCCTCCATGAGCTAACTTCAGATATAGATAGGCTGTGATATGTAGCCTACGGCAGTTATCCCTGTAATGTTAGAGAAGTTGCAGTGCAACATTTTATTGAAGGCGTCCGGGACTCTGAAATTCAGAAAGAATTGATGTTGGCGGATAATAAAGATCTCGGTTCTTCCCTCGTATTCGCCATGAAGTTAGAGACAGCTCAGCGGACCGTAAGGAAAGATCGTCATCCTGTTAGAGCGGCGATGGTCCAAGAGCGAGCTGATACGGACACGGAGAGATCAAGAGAACAGAATAATGAAGAAAGTTGAAGACCTGGTGGAACGACAAGTGCAGTCAGAGCTAAGAAAAGTGAAATGTTGGTGATGCAGTGGCGAAGGCCATTTACGTAAATATTGTGACGTGCAAAAGAACTGTCTTCGTGAAGATCGCAAATGCCAGTACACTAGAGAAGCCCGTGAACGAAGGCGGAAGAGACACGCCATTGCGGAGAGGAGGCTGCGGGATATTCAAAAGCCTCATTTGAAAGTCTTGCAGATTTCATCAGTGAATGATGGCAGTAATAGGCTCTGAGTACTGGGATACGTGCGTGGTTCGCCATGCCTCGTGGTCATTGATACTGGAGCTAATGAAACCATCATAAGGAAAGATCTGGCCAAGAAATTAAATTTGAAGACTATCCGGACACCGTCCTCGCTAACTCGCCAGACTGTCCAAGTGGCAAGATCGAAGTGGGCGGAAAAACAAGAGTGGAAATCACATTTGTAAATGCCATATATCTCCATGTGGTATACGTACCAATATTACGGACTCTTTCATTCTCGGACTGGACATTTTAAAATCACACAAATTT
The DNA here is from genome assembly GCA_038373885.1 of Cheiracanthium punctorium. Classification (NCBI taxonomy): domain Eukaryota; kingdom Metazoa; phylum Arthropoda; class Arachnida; order Araneae; family Cheiracanthiidae; genus Cheiracanthium; species Cheiracanthium punctorium. The sequence continues at coordinate 1,324,434 of JAWZYV010011264.1, forward strand.
AACTTGGACTTTAATAATGAGCTTCGAATAATGAGCTTCGCGAGGAAATAGCTGCGTTCGACAATAAAAATGAAACCGTTTTACCTGTTCAGCAAATAATAGCCCAAACTGATATCACTCTACCTCCAAGAACTGATTCTATAATTTATGGAACAGTAAAGGAAAGCAATAAATTCCGGTAGGGATTACTTGAACTCCTAAGCAATAGTGATTCTGTCAGAGGAGTACTTGTGGGTGCTACACTTGTGAATTTGTCCAAACCTAACATTACAGTAAGGGTGGCGAATGGGACAGACAAGTCAAAGGTGACAAAGAAAAATGAAGTGTTGGCAACATGCACTCGTGTTACCTTCATTAATAAGAATATCAAACTGGTAATCTTGTAACACACAATCTGGTAATATTGTAACATTGTAATATTCTAATATTGTAATCATGTCAAAGACCAACATACAAGGGTACACTCTAATGTATCCAAGGATACACGGACTTGCCCAAGAAACTGTAAATTATTGTAACCTTAACTCATGTCTAAATAAATCGTCAGGACGGCATGGGTTCAATACTGGGGATCCCTCTGAGTCTGTCAGAAACAGCCTCAAGGACGACTTCGTCGTCCAGGCTGACAGCCGTCGGCTTTCAAACCCAACGACATCTAAATCATCTGAGTGTCTGACGAAGGAATTATTACAAGATGCGAAATTGACGGCAGAACTGAGAACTGCTGAGAAAATAATTATAGAATTCCAAGACCTCTTCTCTCGTACTTCATGTGACTTCGCACTTCATGGTCTTTCGAAGTTAACCTTTTCCCGGCGGGGAAATTTTGGCCGTGCTTTTTCAGAGGGACGGGAGCATCTGAAAAATGCTTTCCCCCATTTTAGTGACTCTTAGCTGAAGCTGCTATTTGTGCAACAATCATTGATGGATTACTCTTTCCCGCCCCCGAAGTAAAACGAACTTCTTGAACAAGGGGATTACCTTTGCGCGTATATTCTCCTTTTCAGGAACTGGGGTGCAACTGAATTGATGGATGGATGTTGACATCTCTCCCCGCCGGTCCAGTACAGGTGAACAATTACGGAGGGGGAAAGCATCAGTTGGTCGAAATATGAACCAAGCCCGTCCTTTAAGGTGTTCTACTGCTTGGTTGAAAAATCGACCGCCCGTCTTCAAAGGGTTAACGCAACACAGAATAGATACAAACAGCCATTCTCCAATCAAGCAGAATCGTAGGCGGATGCCGTTTGCTAAGCAAGAATAGGTGAGCAGACTTTCAGAGGAGATGCAGCGTGATTACGTCATCGAGCCACCGACTAGACCCTGGGTTTCGCCGATTCTTTTGGTGCGAAAGAAGGATGGTTCTACCTGGTTCTGCGTTGACTATAGACGTCTGAATGACATTACCAAGAAAGACAGCTACCCTCTTCCCAGGATAGATGACACTTTAGGCACTTAATCGGGAAATGAATGATTTTCGACGCTGGACCTCAAGAGTGGTTACTGGAAAGTAGATATTCATCCCGATGACCGTGAAAATATTGCGTTCACTATGGGACAATGTTGTGGATGCTCAAAGTTATGCCTTTTGAACTCTGCAACGCACAGGCTACATTCGAACGTCTAATGGAGACAGTGTTCAGAGTATTTTTCTACAAAGCATGCCTGGTGTATTTGGAAGACATCATCATCGTCGAAAAGACTTTCGAAGAGCATCTCGAGAACACCCGAAAGCTACTGCAGAAATTAAAGGAGGCGAACTTTAAACTGAGTCCATCTAAGTGTAACTTGTTTCGTCGGGAACTAAGTTATGTAGGGCACAAAATATCCGCTCACGGAGTCCAGACCGATCACGCAAAATTGTCCGCAGTCAAGAACTGGAGTCGCTCTTACAATGTCCCTGAGTTTTCTCGGACTTTGTACCTACTATCTAAATTTTGTGAAGGGTTTTCTTCAAATCGCAAGGCCACTTCTCAAATTAACAGAGACTGGACAATTACTCTTATGCACGACCATGATGATTATATATACAATATTTATGGAGGAATATCCCAAGTTTTAAGAGGTTCACTAAAAAGCTAGAACCTTTTCTTGGAAATTAAATGAAAGAGTTTATATCCTTATAAAGCTGGGCTGTATTTAGAAGCCGGTGCTGTTTACTTTTGAGATTTTGTTTAGGTTTTCGTATTGGCGATGATCTTCGGAACAATTGAGACGACAGCCTCCTGGCTAAGGTTCTCAATCAACCAATCCCAAATCAAATTGGTGATGGTTACATCGCATTTGTCGGGCGATTACTGACGCCATTCTGGCGATCCATGATTTGATGTTCTGTTAACACTGAAGACAGGCGTATTTCTTTTTTATCGTCGTTTGTTTCTAGAACAGATTTTTGGAGTTATAAAATTTTTCGTGGTTTGAATGGGAAGGAATGAAATATGTTAACGTGTGAAAAGAAAGTGTATGTTTTTATTAGAAATACTAGCTGAAGTACCCGTCCTCGACGGGTTAGTGAATGCAAATTTCCAAAAAGCAAGAACTTTCGTCAGCATTGTAGGAGTACACAGAATGAATGTAGTATGTGGCCAAAGTAAAGAAAGCGAAGTTATAATTTTTATGTATTGTTAAAATATTACAGGTTAGAGAGTAACTAAGTAATACCATTTGATTCGCTTTAGTTGTAATTATGGGATGCGCGAATGAATATTTACACATACTGAAATAATTTTCGCAAAATCTCAAAATTTAATCAACATTTTGAAAAATTGGAAGCCCAGAATTTAAGTTGAGTGACAACCTATCATGTCACCCAAATTCGTTTCATTCCCTGCAGTCTTTATTTCGTGATGCTGGAACAATTTTCAGCATTTTAAAACGATTTTCGCAAAATCTCAAAATGTAATCAAAATATTTTTAAAATTCAACGCCTATAAATTAAGATTAGCAACTACCTATCATATCACTAAATTTCGTTTCATTCGTATTAGTCGTTATTACGTGAAGTTTTGAGAAATCATCATTGAACGTATTGTGAGAGAATTTTCACAAAATCTCAAAATCTAATAAAAATGTTTAAAAAATTGGACTCCTATAGTTCATGTTGAGCAACCATCTATCATGTGACCAAATTTCATATCATTCACTTTAGTCATTATTACTTAATGCGGGAACAAGGATTCACTCAGTTTTAAACGATTTTCGCAAAATCTCGAAATCTGATCAATTTATTTTAATTAGATGCTTATAGTTTAAGGTGAGTGACCACCTATCGTTTCACCAAATATCATTTTTTCACCTTTGCAGTTATTACGTGATGTGCGAACACAAATTTATGCAGTATGAAATGATTTTCGCAAAATCTCAAAATCTAGTAAAGATTTTTTTAAAAATTCGACACCTATGTTTTAAGTTGAGTGACCACGTATCATGACACCCAATTTCATATGATTCGCTTCAGTCGTTTTTACGTGATGCTCGAACACAAATTTACGCAGTTTGAAAGGATTTTCGCAAAATCTGAAAATCTAATCAAGATTTTTTTAAAACTTCGACACCTATGTTTTAAGTTGAGTGACCACCTATGATGACACCAAATTTCATATCATTCGCTTCAGTCGTTTTTACGTGATGCTTGAACACAAATTTACGCAGTTTGAAAGGATTTTCGTAAAATCTCAAAATCCAATCAAGATTTTTTAAAAATTCGACGCGTATGTTTTAAGTTGAGTGACTACCTATCATGACACCCAATTTCGTATCATTCGCTTCAGTCGTTTTTACGTGATGCTTGAACACAAATTTACGCAGTTTGAAAGGATTTTCGCAAAATCTCAAAATCCAATCAGGATTTTTTAAAAATTGGACGCCTATGTTTTAAGTTGAGTGACCACCTATCATGACACCAAATTTCATATCATTCGCTTCAGTCGTTTTTACGTGATGCTTAAACAAAAAAAGCGTCACGGACAGAATGACAGAACGACAGAATGAGAGAATGACAGACAGACAAACTTTTTTTTGAGGGTCGCATCGGATTCCCGGGTGCTTGAAACGGATAGAAATCGCAAAATTTTTGAATTCTAAGAAATGTACAGACAAAAGTCTAATTTTATTTATATAGATTACTTAATGCGGGAACAAAGATTCACTCAGTTTTGAACGATTTTCGCAAAATCTCGAAATCTGATCAATTTTTTTTAATTAGATGTTTATAGTTTAAGGTGAGTGACCACCTATCATTTCACCAAATATCATTTTTTCACCTTTGCAGTTATTACGTGATGTGCGAACACAAATTTGCGCAGTGTGAAATGATTTTCGCAAAATCTCAAAATCTTGGCAAGATTTTTTTTTAATTCGACGAATATGTTTTAAGTTGAGTGAGCACCTATCATGACACCCAATTTCATATCATTCGCTTCAGTCGTTTTTACGTGATGCTTGAACACAAATTTACGCAGTTTGAAAGGATTTTCTCAAAATCCAATCAAGATTTTCTGAAAATTCGACGCCTATGTTCTAAGTTGAGTGACCACCTATCATGACAACCAATTTCATATCATTCGCTTTAGTCGTTTTTACGTGATGTTTGAACACAAATTTACGCAGTTTGAAAGGATTTTCGCAAAATCTCAAAATCCAATCGGGATTTTTTAAAAATTGGACGCGTATGTTTTAAGTTGAGTGACCACCTATCACGACACCCAATTTCATATCATTCGCTTCAGTCGTTTTTACTTGATGCTTGAACACAAATTTACGCAGTTTGAAACGATTTTCGCAAAATCTGAAAATCTAATCAAGATTTTTTAAAAATTCGACGCCTATGTTTTAAGTTGAGTGACCACCTATGATGACACCAAATTCCATATCATTCGCTTTTACGTGATGCTTAAACAAAAAAAGCGTCACGGACAGAATGACAGAATGACAGACAGACAAACTTTTTTTTGAGGGTCGCATCGGATTCCCGGGTGCTTGAAACGGATAGAAATCGCAAAATTTTTGAATTCCAAGAAATGTACAGACAAAAGTCTAATTTTATTTATATAGATGATGTAAATCTGTGAATATAAAACTAAATAAAAGAAAGCATGTTGAGTTTAAGTTATAAGCCGGTGGGTGTTAGGGACGTTTCTGGGCGGTTAATAAAAAAATAAAGCTAAATGCTTTATTTAATGAATCTTTCCCATATTTAAGGTTTTCAGTGTGCATTTTAAATTGATATTTTTTGCTTTCATTTTTTCCTTAGTGCTATTACGTGCTATTCTAATCATTCTGACTTTATATGAGGTGTGCAGCTACTCTGCTTAATCCACTGTAGTTTTTGAGTTAAAAACGAGCCGGTGTTTGCCCAGTTTACATTAGCTGTACAACTAGGTTGCTGAATACACTGTAGTTTTTTTAAGTTTATGTAAGTAGATTTCCCTGGTGTAGTTAAGGTGTTATAAGGTTAAAAACGCAACACTTTTTGCTCATTTTAAATTAGCTTGCTGATTTTGCAGCCGTTTTTTAGGTTAAATATGTACCGGTGGAAAATGTTTGAATAGTTTTGTAATTAATTTGATGTTTATATCTGTTTTTGTCTGTGTAATTTACGTGCAATTTTAATTTTTTAATTATTTGACTTTCCTTTATTGATCAGCAAAATTGTCGGGGATAGTCGCTGGAGCTTGGCGACCGCCAAGCTCTAGCGGCTATCGCCGTGTTCACATAGGGCGCGCTCCGTCTAGTTCGATTTTACCACCTAGCATCTGAAATAGGAACCCCCAGTAATATCGTTTGAACCAGGAAAACATTGGAGCCACGATACATTTTACGTGCACCAACGCCCATAGCGTACACGGTCCTACAACACTCTAGCCGAGACAGGAGTTCAATTTCCGGAGAACTGCCTAAGCCGCATGCTGCTTCACTTTCCGTATTCTTACGGGAACGTAGTGATTAGCGGGATGGTCGTACATACTAATTATTCAAAACGGTTCTTGTGAACCGTACGAAGTATTCTTTTATCCATGGAAACACCATTTAAAGACATCTGTAAGTTAATTAAAATACACTGTAGCCATTGCTACAATACATCTATCGTTAGGGAAACACGCATATCTTTTCCTGCGATCAAAAAGAAATGAAATGATTTTTATTAAAAACTAGACAAAATGATCGTTGTGATAACAATGACACACTTTATGCAAATCTTGATAAGTACTCAAATCTTGCTCTGCTTTTTTCTGCAAAAAGCTTCTGAATCCACCCTTTGTTGGTTTTTATGACAAACAATAGATGGTAATATCATTTTTGATCTGCAAATTATCATGTTTGATCTGCAAATTATATGTTTGATCTGCAAATTATCATGTTTGATCTGCAAATTATATGTAAGCATACCTGCAATCAGGTATGCTTACATTGTTATGAGCCTTTACGAAATTTTCAATATGAACGCCAATCAGCGACAACAATACCAGCCTTACAACTTTGTAGTGGCATTCCTAACTGTGACGGTGCGAACGCGTTGCCTACGACGGTGCGAAGTCAATGCAATACAGCTACCGTTGGGTTCACATAACAATACACGGAGAACTGCCAGGAAGTTCATCCGAAGTTTTTAATAGTTAAGAGGTTCGTTCTTGGCGGTTTAAGAGATGGAAAATTATTGTAATAATACATTAACTTTATCAAGTTTGTGGTGGTTTGATTTTTGCCAGTGAAGAGCAGAAACTAAATGTTTTTGGACTGAAATCGACAAGTAAAACATAAGTTATGAGAATGATTTTTAATATTAAGTGCTCTGTTGAATTTGTTTTTATCACGTTATCATTAGATAAAATAGTTGTTTATTGGCTGCTGAGTGTCCGGTGTAAGCAAGGGTATATAGACATACAAATGCTAAAAAAACGCTCCATTGAAATTCAAAATAAACTCGTATAGCTGAATTTAGCTTCTGAAAGCCTGAAAACATCATAATGTTTGAACTCTGTCCATTTGAAATTCAATAAGAAAGTTAAAATAACCTTATTCAAGTCTCACCTCTTTACTGCAAATTGCACACTACTCTATTCAGCAGTCTTTCGAAATTGAGACAATGTCTCGACTTTGAGGAATAATCTACTTTTATAAGCTTTAAATTTTGCTAAAATTTATCTCTCAAACAGTCAAATTGTGTAGTTTGTTGTACGTAAAAATAAATTTATAATATCTCCTTTAAAAAAAGAGAAAAAAAAGTCCTTTGTGATAAATTCACTTTTGAATAACACAGGAAAATGTTATTCACCCCGCCCCTTCTTCATTTGCATTATATCATCAAATCGGGGTTTGGTACGTGGACTTATATTTGATACCAAATTTAAAGCGGAAGTGAATATGTTTCACGGAAAAAATAGGAGAAGGGGGAACCCGAACATTTTTATTAATTTTCTTCCCCCTCGAACTCTCTACACACTGTGCGAGTCGTCTTCCCCCCCCCCCCCCCCCCCAGCCTCCTCACTTTTTTCTAACTTACCATAGTATTTGAATGCGACTGAATGCGTAGGCGGCGACAAACTGTGATAGCTCCTCCTTCGACTCCGCCTTAGATGCAGTATTCTTCAGCTGCATCTCGTGGGATCGGACCCAGAGCCCGACTTGGACAACTTGGGCTAGGGGCAGACATTTGTAATGCGGCCCCATATTATACACACATTCAGCTTACAAAAATTAGAAATCCTGCAACAATAGGCTTACTTATGAATAGGATTTTTACTCTTGTTGCTGCTTTGAAGCTTCTTTGCAAATGAAAAAGGGCGGATCTTTGGTACTGCCCAACATGATTAAATTGACCAGACATTCATCATTATACGCAAACTTTTTTATTAAAACTTTTCTTTCAGTACAGTTATTAAACTATAACCTTAATAACTGTACTAAATTAACTTTTCTGACTGATTAACTCATGCCATCAATATATAGCCACACCCCCAACCGCCGTTATTTTTATTGAATGAAAAAGAAATTGGATTTTCCAATTGAAATAGAATAAGGTCACTTATTCTATTTCGATTGTAATAGAATAAGTGACCTTGGAGTCTATAATTCATAGACAAGACTCCAAGGAGCTTGAAGAGGTCGTTTGTTTCTCCAAACCTAATATTTTGACTGTACCCAGCAAACACAGAGCAGTCGGGGAGCGATCGGCCGACTGTCGTTTGTCGGTACTGGGGGAAACGGGCCGACGCCAGCTGCCGTACCGGTGCCGTATCTTTTTTGGTCGTTCGGGCGTTAGTCGCCCGACAGGCAGGACCGTAGTCGGCCCGCTGTCAGCAAAACTGACAGATGTGTCGGCAGGATAGTATGCCGATCGCACACCGATTACTATACGTATGAACGCCGAATACGGTCCGGTATCGGCACAAAAATTTTGCCGAAAAAAAAGGGGGCAGGGGGAATCCTTTTATCCCTATTTATTTCTATATATGGACAAAAGGATTCCCCCTCCCCCTTAACTTTATTTTTAATTATTTCATCAGAATCATTTGATATTTTTATATTCATGTCTGTAATATTTTCTTTATTCAAATAAAGAAAATTTATGTATCGATAGACTGATTTAAAAAAAAAAAAAAGAGCAACTTTCATTTTCCTGTTTTACAAACTAACTTTTTCTTTAAATTACATCCCAAGCCCTTTTGAATAAGAATTTCACCTTAGAAAGTAAAATCTGGTAAACACTGACTTTTATAGTACTGTAAACTCTGACTATCATTAAGTTACTTTTTTTTTCCATATATCAAACATAAATTGCTGATATTCTTAATGTTTTTGAATTTTTTTTAATACATAATGAAGTTGTAATAATACCTCCTTGTAATACCAAGGCGTTGTATAACACAAATTAAATTACTGAAGATGCTTGTGTCGACCCAGAACCTCCCAGAATTTATCCTATTATCCAGCTATTTATCCCAGAACACCCAACACTAAAATAATGTTTTTTGCAATTTCTTGGAGGAGCTATATATATTTGCATTATGCTTCTTAGAAGTTGTAACTTTTTCACGATTCATTAGAAGGCACTATGTATTTCTTTTATATATAAGCTTTTTTTATAATCATTGTTAAATGTGGTTTCTTTTTATAGGAATGTACACAATTGTTAATTAATTAGTAATAAATTTAAGACTTGTAGAGGAAAAAAAAAACACTGTGTGCTGTTAGTATCAAATAATTTACTTCGAAACATTTGTGTGTTCTTAGTATCAAATTTATGCACATACGAAAAGCTCTGTATTTGTTTCAATATTTAATGATTCGTAACAAAATTATGAATTGCACATCATAAAGAGCTTTGAAGTAATTTTTTAATGAACCTTTTACATAGCACATAGGTGTAAGTTCGGTAGTTGGAAAAACCTTCTTTTTAAAAATTATTTTTACCTCTTTTCTCGTAAAAAAGTTTTCATATTAATATTTTAAGTAATGCCAATCTTCCACTCTTCTTAATTATATATGTCTTAAACACAGAATTTCATTAAATATAAAGTAAATATATTTTGCTTAAAAGCACTAGTACAAAAATTCTAGAGATTATTTTTGCACTTATGTTAATTATCACAACTTCTACTTCTGTATGGTCTATTGTACAAATTTCTTTGATTAAACTGAAACTTTATATATATATATATACATATACATATAAATCCCAGCTTTGTTCTCTGAAATAAGTATGACTAAAACCTCTTAATTTCTTTTAAAGCTATATAGTTAAAACCTTGTTAAAACAATTCCAAGTTGTGACCAAGCTCTTTCAAGGGTACTTTTAACTGACTTTAAATTATGAATTGGAACCAATTATTACATAACTGTTAAATCACTTAATTTGCATCTTTTGAAGTCCTACCCTTCATTAACAGGGTTCATACTCATTTTTCAAAATGAAATTCCCTGAGTTTTCCCAGGTGATTTTTCAAGAATTTCCAGGTTATCGCAAAAAAATAAACATAAGACTAAATACTTTTTATTTATATGCCCCATTCTAAGGTAATGAAATTATGATAGCACTATGGTAATCAAAATTATACTCCCCCTCAATTATCGCATAATCAATGGATTACATTTATATCAAACATGGTTTTAAATTCAATTTCACCTATAAAATATCAGAAATTATGCAACAGCTTTACAGAAGTAAAAAGAATTTTTGGGACCACTTCACTGATTATAGTTTCAAGGTATGTTTTTTATACTAGTATAGACAGTACACTAATTGCCAGTACACAAGGCTATTGGTAAAAATTGCCCCATATCCTTTAGAACTAAGTAAATTCCACCAATCCTATGCATAAACAATGAAATATTTTACACTAATAGGAACACACATTCAACATTGTAACCTAGCAAATATCAGCAGAGTTTGTATATACGTGATAATATTACACAATCTAACTTTGTGCACAGTACACAACACAACAGCCCCTCTAACTCAAATGAGAAAAGGGGGCAATCACAAATGCTCAGAACTGCAGAGACAAAATGAGAAGCAAGTGTGCTATTCGTCCTAAGCAGTCTTAAGTGATAGATGATTAATCTTGTATAATCCATTTCCAATTGCATGAGTGCTTCATTAGCGAAGTAGTTGACCCTTGAATAGGGTGAAAGCCATAAAAATAAAGAGAAGGGGTAAATTTTCTTAAAATTCCAGGGTTGAAGCTGGATTTTCCAGGTTTTTAAAGCAAAATTACATTTTTCCATGAGATTTCCCTGAGTTTTAAGAGCTAATTTTCAATTCCCTGAGTTTTCCCGGTTTCCCTGAGGGCGTAACCCTGATTAATATTTTAAATTATACTTAAATGAAATAAGGATAAAATTCCTTTTCATAAATAGTAGTACTAAAATATATAAAAGAAATTGAAGAGGTAGTAGCTAGGCATTTTTTATTTATTGAAACAAATACCACTTAAAAAATTAAATGCTGAATATGCTAAGAAAATTGCCCATATCTCATAAAATTCCCAACAAATACGAAGAGTAATTAGGTTACTTCATGCATCCTGAATATTCATTATTAAATGTTCTAGACAGCAAAGTGCTATAAAAGAAAAACATAAAATACAAGTGGCATAGATAAAAATATAAAGTAAGAAGTGTAATTTTTTTATTGAAAAAAAAATGCTACAAAATAAATATACAACAAAATTATAACATTTTCTTTAGTCTTTCCATCCTTCCGCCATGCCTGTCTGAGGCATATCGTAGCCACACATCTCTTTATTACATCTTCAATCTCATTTTGAGATGTCGCTTTAAAAGCAGCATTGGTACGCACACACACTACAAGAAAAGGAAAATGTTACAAAATTTTTGAATTAATAGTAATAAAATTGTAATGTACAACCCTCCTCTCTTTTAACCTCACAAATCACCAGCTAGAAGAATTTGCAGATGAAAAGTCTTTTTTTTTTTTTTTCACTGAGCAACAAAATTATTTACTTTACTAGACAAAAGCAGTACAGCACACAAGCATAGCTGCCAACTTTCCAAGAAAAAAATAAGGAACCCAGCATGTGCTCATAAAATCAGAAATAAGGAACACAGTGCGTGGTCATGAAATGCATGATTAAATATACAATTAAAAATCTTACATTGACAAAATTAAGTTATCATGCAATGATAACTCATGAGATGATGTGCATAGATAATCATTAATTTATAAAAATAAAATATACTTAACTCAATTTCTACAATAGACTTAAATGTTTAATGCAATAAGTACTTGAAAGAATAATAAGATAAATATCATTCAATTAAATTTATTGATTTGTTTACAAGGATAAATGCTTTACCAAAAGCTAAATATGTTACACGATTTTCCTTTATTCTTTTAATTCCTTGCACAGAAGCTGAAAAATGGAACATTTTGGCTTAAGAAATATTTACGGAACAAAGTTCAAAAAACGGAACGAATCCGTATAAAACGGAACAATTGGCAGCTATGCACAAGAATACATATAAATGTCACATTTACTTGAACCATTTTTAAATATGTTTATATAGATGTATAGCCTTTTTTTCAAAAGAAAACTTTAATATAATATGTAATGTTAAGCGTTTCTTTCGTGTTTGCATGGGTTTAAGGCCTGGAAAACTGGCAAACCACACATCAAAGTAGATCACGTGACATGAAAATCTACTTTTCTCAAAACAAAGCCTGAATGATTGAATTTCATCACTAGGCCAGTGGCAGAGAAAAACAGGTTAAGTGGAATCACAATTTATCACAAGAAAAGTGTATATTTTAATTTTCTCTTGTGTCGGTGTATATATCGTTTCGCCGCGAATGAAGGGGGGTTGGAAAAGTTCAGGAATTTTCGTGATAATCTTTACTACTTCACTTCTTTTTTCTATAAATATAAGCATGGAGGTAATGTTATTAGCCGCCCTTTGGCGCTTGGTTACTTGCCATAATTAGGGGGTATATTTGTTGGGTCTGCTTTTCAATATTTTTACGCAATGGAGCATTAAAGCTCAAAAAACGTTCAATAAAAAAATTTTAGAGCTATACATGATTTTATTATGATTAAATGCAATGACAGGAGATGAAAAACATGTGTCAAGGCAAGCATTACTGAAACAGAGGACTCCAATATTCCCTTTTGTAAACATAGCAATGTTATATATAAAATATATTGTGTCACATGAGGACAAGCCTACATAGGTCAAACCAGTACGGCTTTACATCTACGCATTAACTTACACCGTTCCAATATTAATAATAGGTTTAATAAAAATGCTTCTTTTGAAATTCTACATTTTAGAAAACATAATTTCGATAATATTTTAATTAGTATTTTGGAGTGTGTGGAAGACTATAATAATAGATTACACAAAGAAAATTTGAATATATTTAAACACAAAACTTTATATCCATATGGATTAAATACATCTCTGAACTTCATAAATATAGATAAAATAGATATCTTATATGATTGTTTTTTACAGTTTTCTAACAACAGAATCATAGAAAGAGGCAAAAGAGGCTCCAGAAAAAATTCCAATACCATTAACAATATTATTCCACAGATATGGCTGGATATATTACAAAAGAAATTTAATTCCGATAATATAGTGAGTCATGTTAAAAATGAATTATTTAAACTAAAAATAAATACAATTAAAAAAATCCATGGGAAATGCACTGACTTTAAATTTGACAACAATCAGTTCAAGTCACTTATTATAGACCTAATATCATTTAAATTAAAGAACATAAATAAAGCAATTAATAAAGAGTATTTAATCATTAATTTTCTACAAAAAAGTTATAACTTTTTAAATTGTCAGAACATGCTGAAAAATACAAAGGATTGCTTCCCTCTAAAGAGTTGTGAAATTATACCAACGTATAAATACGCCAATACTATGGGACAACGTTTATTTAATTACAAAAATATCTCCTCAGAGGATGTCTTCTGATATTGTGAAGAGTATAAAGATACTAATTTTTATAATACAAAACATGGGCATATAATTACGGGAAATCTCGACATCATCACAGATCAAAATCTAAGAAAAATGATGAGCTATGGAACAAAATATAGACTAAACACTAAATTAAAAATTGAATACATGGAGAAGACATTTAACAATAACTTAAATGAATTTATTTTAAAACTAAGTTACAAGTACAGTATACCACCACAGGCATTCTATGAATGGAAATATAGACTTAAATATAATTTCAAAAACTCCTTTTTAAACATACATGCTAATAAGAGTGATGAATATTTTGTTTACAATAAAAAAATAAATGACGTAATTAAAAAATACAAAAACAGATTTATTTTTTGTCCAGTGGACAAAGCTTCAAACAATTTTGCTATTATATGTAAAGCCTTCTATTTTGAAGTTATCAGTGAAGAAATAGACAAAAATGGGGTCTATACAAAATATAAAAATAATAAATCTGTACTACTTAAAAAATTCTCTGCTTTTTCGAAAAAATTCAAACTAAATATAAATAAACATAATAACTTTGCAAATTTTTTTGCCACTCCGAAATTTCACAAAAACCCAATAACATTCAGATTTATTTGTAACACAAGAAATACAATGAGTACTACAGTTAACAACATTTTTCAAAATACATTGAGTAAAATCTATAATTTTCTGGAGGGCAAATTTATTCATACGCAATATTTTTGGTCTATTAAAAACAGCTTCTCACTAACACAGCAACTAAATAATATGGTTATAACTAGTCTGCAAGTTTATGATTTTGAAAATTTATTTACAAATATCCCAATAGATGACCTTTATAAAACGCTTTTAAATACTTTTGATGATTTTGAAATAGAATCTGCACTTAACATAAATAGAGAGTTTTTTGTCACTATTTCCAATTTCTGTTTAAATAATAATTACATAAACTTTAATTCCGAAATATACAGACAAATTAAAGGTATCGGCATGGGTGCTAGTTATTCCAGTACTGCAGCTAACCTGTATCTTTTCTATTATGAGTATGTTTTTACATCCTCTAATACAATACATTTTTCCGTATTTCGATACATAGACGACATTCTTGTTGTCAATGGCGATTTTAATAAAATTAAAGATAGGATCTATCCCTCTTGTTTAAAGCTTAATCAAGCAAATGACAGCCATTATTCCGCAGTTTTTTTAGACTTGAAGTTGAACATTCTAAATAACTTTCTATATATAGATATATATGATAAAAAAAGAATTTTTAATTTCGATACAGTTGCTTTGCCACACTGGACCTCAAATCTACACAGAAAAATCTTTGTTAATATTTTAATTGGACAAATGTTAAGATTTTTTCGAATATGCAACAATAGCTATAGTTTGAATTCACAAATATATCTACTTTCTGCAAAATTGTTTTACAATAATTCATTTCCCTTGGGTTTTATTGATTATTACACTAGACACCTTAAAAATAACTTAAACCCCTGGAAATAGTCCAAAAGTTACAGGTGGGGCTTGCCTATATATTTTTGCGTCCGCAGCGGTTTGCGAATGATATCTGCACGCTAAAGCCTAGTTTTTGGACGCGCACAGATGGATGTGGCAACGAGACTGTCGGACGCTGACTGGAATGGAATATGGCCAAGCTTGCAAGATACACGGATTGATTTTCTTCAATTTTTTTGAGTTACGGCTGGAAGTTAGGTGCAGCCACATTTTAAGTATGTTTTTTTCATTTTCTATTTTAACAATGTTTGAAAATCTTTTTTACAGGTCAGGGAGAACTGGTGTCCGTTGATTAAACTAAAATTATATTAAACAGGCAATATTTCAAGATATTTAAGCTTCAATAATTCTGTTAATACAATAGTCTATAATTCTGTTAATACAATAGTTCACAATCTCCTGACACCAGTCCAGAAACCTGTGACTGACGGGCACACCGGTCTCCCTCTGATGAATTGGCTGGTTATAGCATTTTTATGTTTATTGTCTTGTTTTTGTATGTTTTTTGACAAAGACTTGGGTTTTTCGGGTTTTATAATACAATGTCACTATATATATATATATATATACACATATACCTAATGCAAATTTATTCATAAAAGTTACTTCAGTCTTATTTAGAAACATCTGAAATATGTTTAAGTGTCCCTAAGTTTGTTTCCCTATTCTGTGACAATTCCAGAAGTCATTCAACTTCTACTTCACTTCTTTTTTCTATAAATATATATATATATATATATATATATATATATATATATACATATATATATATATATATATATATATATATATAAAAGCAAAACTTACGTAATATGGATAATTCTTTGAGTAAGTCGTCGTAAAGCATATCATCATACTGCAGAAATTAAAGGAGGCGATTTTTAAACTGAGTCCATCTAAGTGTAACTTGTTTCGTCGGGAACTAAGTTATATAGGGCACATAATATCCGGTCACGGTGTCCAGACCGATCACGCAAAAATGTCCGCAGTCAAGAACTGGAGTCGCTCTTACAATGTCCTGAGTTTTCTCGGACTTTGTACCTACTATCTATAATTTGTGATGGGTTTTCTTCAAATAGCAAGGCCACTTCTCAAATTAACAGAGACTGGACAAAAATTGCTGTGGACTGCAGAGTATGAGGATGCATTCAACGAACTGAAAGCAGCTTTAAAATACTCGCCGATCTTATCGTATCCTCACCTTGGCAAGCCGTTTATCCTGGATACAGTCGCAAGTAAGGAGAGTGTCACATCAGTTTTGTCCCAGGAGATAGATGACCAAGAACACGTCATTGCTTACTGGAGCAAATGCATTTCCAAAGCAGAACGTAAGTATTGTGTTACGAGAAAGAAACTTCTTGGTATCGTTAAGACTGTGGATCATTTCCTTCATTACCTATACGGCCGAAAGTTCCTGCTCCGAAGGGACCACGTCTCTTTAACCTGGCTTCTAAATTTCAAGAACAGGCAGGGCCAGATAGCCAGATATTGATGATACATTGCCCAATGCCCATTGTTCAAGTTATGGATTACCGCTCAAATTGAAAATTGTCTTGGAAATAATTTTACTCTTATGTACGACCATGATGATTATATATACAATATTTATGGAGGAATATCCCAAGTTTTAAGAGGTTCACTAAGAAGCTAGAACCTTTATTTGGAAATTAAATGAAAGAGTTTATATCCTCATAAAGTTGGGGTGTATTTAGAAGCCGGTGCTGTTTACCTTTTGAGATTTTGTTTATATTTTCGTATTGGCGATGATCTTCGGAACAATTGAGACGACAGCCTCCTGGCTAAGGGTCTCAATCAACCAACCTCCCAAATCAAATTGATGATGGTTACATCGCATTTATCGGGCGATGAATGACGCCATTCTGGCGATCCATGATTTGATGTTCTGTTAACCCTGAAGACAGGCGAATTTCGTTTTTATCGTCGTTTGTTTCTAGAACAGATGTTTGGAGTTATAAAATTTTTCGTGGTTTGAATGGGAAGGAAGGAAATATGTTAACGTTTGAAAAGAAAGTGTATGTTTTTATTAGAAATATGGTGTAAATCTGTGAATATAAAACTAAATAAAAGAAAGCATGTTGAGTTTACGTTATAAGCCGGTGGGTGTTAGGGACGTTTCTGGGCGGTTAATAAAAAAAAATAAAGGTAAATGCTTTTTTTAATGAGTCTTTCCCATATTTAAGGTTTTCAGGGTGCATTTTAAATTGATATTTTTTGCTTTTATGTTTTCCTTAGTGCTATTGTGCTATTCTAATCATTCTGACTTTATATGAGGTGTGCAGCTAGGCTGCTTAATCCACTGTGGTTTTTGAGTTAAAAACGAGCCGGTGTTTGCCCAGTTTACTTTAGCTGTACAACTAGGTTGCTGAATACACTGTAGTTTTTTTAAGTTTATGTAAGTAGATTTCCTTGGTGTAGTTAAGGGGTTATAAGGTTAAAAACGCAACACTTTTTGCTCATTTTAAATTAGCTTGCTGATTTTGCAGCCGTTTTTTAGGTTAAATATGGACCGGTGGAAAATGTTTGAATGGTTTTGTAATTAATTTGATGTTTATATCTGTTTTTGTCTGTGTAATTTACGTGCAATTTTAATTTATTAATTATTTGACTTTCCTTTATTGATCAGCAAAATTGTCGGGGATAGTCGCTGGAGCTTGGCGACAGCCAAGCTCTAGCGGCTATCGCCGTGTTCACATAGGGCGCGCACCGTCTAGTTCGATTTTACCACCTAGCATCTGAAATAGGATTCCCCAGTAATATCGTTTGAACCAGGAAAACAATTGTTTCAATTGGAGTTTCAATTGGAGTTTCAATTGTAATAGAATATGTGACCTCGGAATCTATAATTCATAGACAAGACTCCAAGGAGCTTGAAGAGGTGGTTTGTTTCTCCAAACCTAATATTTTGACTGTATATCCCAGCAACTTTAAATATGTGATCTCTTTAAACATCGGTTTCATTGCTATAAAAGTTTCTTCAGACAAAAAAATGTTTTTTTAATGATCCGGTTAAACCTACACTAAAAGAAAAGTGTATATTTTAATTTTCTCTTGTGTCGGTGTATATATGGTTTCGCCGCGAATGAAGGGGGGTTGGAAAAGTTCCCTTGTTAGTTCTCCATTTCCAGGGATCGCAATAAACAAGCCAATAGGGGAGACCGCCGTTTTCACCCACACACGAAACACTTCATTGAATGACTTCTGGAATTGTCACAGAATAGGGAAACAAACTTAGGGACACTTAAACATATTTCAGATGTTTCTAAATAAGACTGAAGTAACTTTTATGAATAAATTTGCATTAGGTATATGTATATATATATATATATAAAAGCAAAACATACGTAATATGGATAATCCTTTGAGTAAGTCGTCGTAAAGCATATCAAAAAGAACAATAAAAAAAAGGAATAAAAATGGAAACAATAGGATTAGGTTACTAGACAATTTCTCACAATTGCAATTTTTAGTTTCGATTTCATGTTCTACTTATTATTTCTATACATAACATTAAAGACATCTTCCGGCACGTTAACACGACTTGAATATTTCTAAGTAACTGTAAAAATAAGCGGAATGATAAAAGTTGTATCTTCGAGACAGTGAGAAAAAAATTCTATTAAATTGCATAGCGCCAATTTGGGGTTGTAAAAACAGTTCAAGAGAGTCGGGAAATCGAGATAAACCTAGTGAGATATCGAGATTCAATTGTATATATGAAGTTCACACCCCCCAAAACGAATTTTAATATATACTTTATGTATAAGTTTCCCCAACCATTATTTAGTTTAATCCAGTTTTGTAAAATTCTCGCTCTCAAACTCGCTAAAATTTAATGATTAAAAAAATTACCTAACCTAATATAAAGTTCAGTCCTTAAAAGAAATATATAATATACTAGCTGAAGTACCCGTTCTTCGCACGGGAATGAATGGACTTTTTGATATTACGATTTGCTGTGATTACTATTTATTATAATAAAGAGATATAGCAAAATGGATATCATTATATTGTGTTCAATAATCTTGCATACCGAATTTCAAGGCAATCGTTTGTACGATGCAGAAGGCCATGCGGCGTAGCGCAAACTAGTGGCGAGTTTTAGCAAAACGGATACAGCGAAAATATTCTTCGCATTCAGATATCGATGAATACGAAATTTCAGGACGATCGGCTGGACAGCCCTGAAGTTCATGTGTTGACGCGACATCTAGTGGCAAGTTATAGGAAAATGGATAGCGCCAAACTCTTCTCCGTGTTCAAATATCTATGTATACCTATTTCCATAGCGATCATTTGCACAGTCAAGAAGCGATACACTGCAGGGCCATCTAGTGGTTAATTAAAGTAATGATTTGCTACAGTGGCGAGTTATAGCAAAATGTATTACGCCAAAATATTCTCATTGTTATAATAGCTATGTTAACTGATTTTCATAGCGACCATTTGAATGTTCAAGAATTTAGCCTGCTGCAGCGTCATCTAGAGGCGAGTTAAAATAATAATGCATGGCAGTGCTCTCAATGCACAAGCTTCTCAATGATAAAAGACTTAGGTGAACCAAATTTCATGGTGCAACGGTGCTGGAGTGTTTCAACCTCATACACACGTACCAAAATTCATTTTTATCTATAACCAGTGTCATTATATATACCAGTCTCAAATCCAGTTTCAAATCTAAGCCTCACCAAAGTGCCAGCACATGCCATTTTGCAAGAGTTTTTTCAGGAAATCATTCGTAGCATTGACTTAGCAGCAATCAAACTGGGAAATGGTTCGACCGGCAAAAAGTAAAGCACGAATTTATTTGAAAAATGGAATCCCTTAATACAGCCGGATTTTTTAAATTACCAACTATAGCGTGTTTTATTCATCGTTACTCCGATGTACTAAATGAGAAGATTTCAATTTTCTGAAATGTGCGGAATTCCCCCAACTTAAATCAATGTACTCAATTGGCGAGAATTCTGAAGATAGATTGCTTGAAATCCCTTAATAACTACATTATTTCTCCACGGATCATTAAAATTTAACTTTGTATTCTAATAAAACCTTTGCACTTGTTTTCAAAAATCTATTTCCTTAAGCTCTCAATAAATTGCGCCAAGCCGAAAACTGTGCAAACCGCTAGAACTCACTTACTCAAAATCGGAATTTCAGACATTTTATTTTTCGCCAAACTAAAAAAAATTACGTATTAGCCTCGGAAATCTTCAATTCTTATTGTTTTGCGTATAAAACATTTCATTCCTGCTCCGATTTCCCATGCACACGATATTATAATAAAAAAATTATAATCTTACAAATATAAACTAACAAAAAAAATCATTATTATGCTTCTATTTTTACTTTGAGAATTTAAAACATCTCATTCGGCAAAATCGCCACACATGGCAACCACGATGCTTATTTCACACTTTTTTCACTACAGGGGTTACAATTACGGAAACTTTTTGCGTGGAGAACATAAAAAATTCTCTTAAATTCCGGGGAAGGGTTGACTTTCAAAGTTTTAAAGTGGACTATGATTTATTCTATATCATTTTACATATCTGTGCAAAATTTCAGGCTGATAGGTCCATTTTTGTGGATTTGTATACAAATCAAATCCACAAACAAACAAACAAACAGAATTTCATTTTTATTTATAATGACTAGCTGATGTACCCGTTCTTCGCACGGGAATGAATGGACTTTTTGATATTACGATTTGTGGTGATTACTATTCATTGTAATAAACAGATATAGCAAAATGGATATCGCGTTATACTGTGTCCAATAATCATGCATACCCAATTTCAAGGCAATCGCTTGTACGGTGCAGAAGGCCGTGCTGCGTAGCTCAATCTAGTGGCGAGTTTTAGCAAAACGGATACGGCGAAAATATTCTTCGCATTCAGATATCGATATATACGAATTTTCATGACGATCGGCTGGACAGTCCTGAAGTTCATATGTTGACGCGACATCTAGTGGCAAGTTAAAGGAAAATGGATAGCGCCAAACTCTTCCCCGTGTTCAAATATCTATGTATACCTATTTTCATAGCGATCATTTGCACAGTCAAGAAGTGATACACTGCAGGGCCATCTAGTGGTTAATTAAAGTAATGATTTGCTACAGTGGCGAGTTATAGCAAAATGTATTACGCCAAAATATTCTCATTGTTATAATAGCTATGTTTACTGATTTTCATAGCGACCATTTGAATGGTCAAGAATTTAGCCTGCTGCAGCGTCATCTAGTGGCGAGTTAAAATAATAATGCATTGCAGTGTCATCTAGTGGTGAGTAACATCAAAAGGAATGCAGTTAGAATATATTCTTCGTGCTCAAATGTGTAAGTATAAAAAAATTTATGCGGATCAGTCGAACGGTATAGAAGTTGATGCGTTGCAGCGCCATTTAGCGGGAAGTTAGAGCAAAATGGATAGTGAAAAATATTCTTCGTGTTCTAATATTCGCGTGTACCAAATTTCATCGAAATCGGTTGGACGATATTCGCATAGCAAACGGCTAAATAGAATAGAATTCGACGTTGTGCTGCGGCACCAAGTTGCAAGTTAGAGGAAAACGGATAGCATAAAAACCTTCTCCATGGTAAAAGACTTAGATGAACCAAATTTCGTGGTGATCGGTCAAACGTTGCTGGAGTTTTTCAACCTCATACACACGTACCAATATTCATTTTTATCTATAACGAGTGTCTTTATATATAAAATCCAGTTTCAAATCTAAGCCTCACCAAAGTGCCAACATACGCCATTTTGCAAGAGTTTTTTCAGGGAATCATTCGAAGCATTGACTTAGCAGCAATCAATACGGGAAATGGTTCGACCGCCAAAAAGTAATGCACGCATTTATTTGAAAAGTGGAATCCGTTGATGCAGCCGAATTTTTTAAAATTATCAACTATAACGTGTTTTATTCATCGTTACTCCGATGTGCTAAATGAGAAGATTTTAATTTTCTGAAATTTGGCGGAATTCCCCCAACTTAAATCAATGTACTCAATTGGCGAGAATTATGAAGACAGATCGCTTGAAATCCCTTATAACTACATTATTTCTTCACGGATCGTTGAAATTTAACGCTATATTCTAATGAAACCTTTGCATTTGTTTTAAAAAATCTATTTCCTTAAGCTCTTAATAAATTGCGCCAAGTCGAAAACTGTGCAAACTGCTAGAACTCACTTTCTCAATATCTGCATTTAAGCCATTTTATTTTTTCGCCAAATAAAATAATTTTACATATTAGCCTCGGAAATCTTCAATTCTTACTGTTTTGCGTATAAAACATTTCATTCCTGCTCTGATTTCCCATGCACACGATATTATAATAAAAAAATAATAATCTTACAAATATAAACTAACAAAAAAAATCATTATTATTCTTTTATTTTTACTTTGAGAATTCAAAACATTTTATTCGGCAAAATCGCCACACATGGCAACCACGATGCTTATTTCACACTTTTTTCACTCAGGGGTTACAATTACGGAAAGCTTTTTGCGAGGAGAACATAAAAAATCTCTTAAATTCCGGGAACGGGTGGACTTTCAAAGTTTTAAAGTGGACTATGATTTATTCTATATTATTTTACATATCTGTGCAAAATTTGAGGCTAATAGGTCCTTTTTTGTGCATTTGTATACAAATCAAATCCACAAACAAACAAACAGAATTTCATTTTTATTTATAAGATGTTCACTATGGAAAATAATTTGAAATTTAAAAAAAAGAAATGAATGAAAAATAGAAAAAACGTTATATTCAGTCGTTTTCTTTCTCTCGTAAAAATCCTTACATTCAAGACTTTTGTGGAAATTTAATTAAAAAGTGCAAATGTTTGAAATTTTCGAAAGAAATGAATTCTTTAACGTTCAAACCTGGAGAAACTATAAAGTTCATATTTAACAAAAAAGTACTTTTTTAACCTACATTTCTGTATTTACTTCTTTTCACTTGATTATTGTGGAGAAAAAAGTTTAAGAAAATCAATTTCTTTTCGTAAATTATTTTAGTTAAAAAATGCAACATTTGTTTCCTTCCTTGAAATTATTTACTAATATTTACTTGTAAATTTCCTTCTTCATGAAATGTAAATAGAAAAAACCAAATGTCTTACTTCATTAAGAAATTAAATTGTTTTAAGCTTTCTTTTTCATAACTTTGAGAGCGTTAATAGATACATATGTAATGACTACTTCTAGCCAATTAAGTACTCATATTTATTTTCTAAATTCTTTTATGATCTGGTTAACGTTTTCAGACACTGCTTCCACAATTAAAGACAATATAATTACCAATACTGTCGTACAGAATGGCTGTCCAAGTTGGCGCCGAAAAACAAATTTATTTCGATAATGAGGATTTTTAATTTATTTTTTAAGTTCCAATTTTAATATCTATTATCAAAAGGAAAAAATTGGATATTTTATGAAAGGAAAAAAAATTATACAAAAGCGTATATTTTTAGAATTTTCGAAACTTGAATGAGAAAATGCATATTTATAATTTGATAAAATTGTGCAATTTTAAGTTATATGAATGCCATTACCAAATCCTAGAAGGTTAAGCAAAGCTATATAAACTTTAAAACCAACCGAGTTACGTTTGAAGTCCTTCGACGAAGGCATTCCTTCACCCCCCCCCCGTAAGTAGATTTCCCTGGTGTAGTCTTGCCATAACACAAACGAAAATTGATATTCGGCTTTTGTATAGTATCAATGCAGCTATCATACAAAGGAAAATCCAAGCTATAAATATATGATAATGGTAACATGAGAACATGTATAATTTATTGTTTACATACTAATTACGCCAGTTCATGAATTTAAAACTTTATAAATATTTTAATAATGATATAAAATTTTTTAACGTGGTTTATTTTTACGAGTAAACGGACATACGTTATGCCTAATTAACATAATTGAGAAACTTATATTTCTTAAAAATGAAATAAAAATACTTATATATTTGTAATTAGTGAGAGATTAAAACGATGAAAAAAATAGATTATTGATTTAATTACCTCGATATAATATCTCAAAAATGCTTTTTTTACGCATAAGGCCAAGTTAAAAATGTAGCTGTATATTAAAAAAAAAAGATACTCAGCATTTTTGAAGCACTTAAAAAGTCATACTTTTTTGTGAAAATCATGTGAAACTGACATGCTATTAGTTATAAATCCCATTATGTTAAATAACATGAGATTATTATTGAAGGGAATGAATAAGAAAGCACTATATAATTTTGGGAATTGCTTTTTCTCCGCTTATATTATTAAACATACAATTTTCATATAAAGGAGAAGTTTAAAAAATGTTTCATGTACATTCAAAATAATGACTGAATTTACGCACGATTTCATTTTTAAAATTAGAATAATGTAACAATTAGTTTTCTCTGATCTGCTTTGAAACATTGATTTTATGCATATTTTGAGACAGCAGAACAATTGAGGACTTATATGAATATGTTTTTAATTTTTAAAACATTTCTTTGGTTTTTAGTAAAAAAAATTAATCTTTCATTGAGAGTTTTGATTAATCTTCAATATTTTATCGATTTTTTTAGAATTCCTCTAGTAATTGATCCGCATTGCTGACTGAATCCCTTCAATTTTTTCTTATATTACATTGCCTTTTTATATTCAGTAGTTTCAAGAGAAAATTATTTAAAACAGCCAAACATAAACTTATGTATTTTAAATGTGCACCTTACCACTTTTCAAAAAACATCATAGCTACAGCCCAACAAAACATTTAAGGACTTTCTGCTAAATCAATTGTCTGCCTGTATTTTCAAACATGGGGAGAAAAATTTAAAGGTTCAGAATATTTAGGCGTGAGTTTGCTTTCAAATAAATATTTTGTTATGGTAATTGTCTAGTTAAACGTTTCAGTCGCAACATTTTATAAATTAGGAAAAGCTCCATTTGACATATAACAGAAAAGAATCGTATAGAACATATGTGTTTTATCTGATTAGCAATTGGTGCAATTCCCTATAGTTTAACTCATTCATTCCTGAATGATAACCAAGGAAACGTTAATATAATCTTCTTCAACATTCTGGATGCAGAGTAGTCTGTGAAGAGAAAACAGAATAGCAATCTGTTCGATAAACCAAAATGTACAGAAATAAACATACTAGAATAATTATCTGAAGTCAGTTAATGATCAACGGTACTTTTGCACACAATGTGTGAAGTGTATTTGAAAATTGCACTATCAGAATTGTTATTTGAATAATGTCTAAAATCAAACATGTGAGAGAAAATGCTCAATTTTTCAAACTTTATACATGTGTCTACACCACGTCTAGTAATAGAAAACTCAGACAGGTTATACATTTGTCGATAGATGCTTTGTGCCCAGCGAATTAAATGAAACCATTTAAAATAAACTTTTGAAAGGTTTTTTTTTTCAGTAAAGCGGAAATTAATTTCTTTCTAATTAAAAGTAAAAATGATTTGTTTTAATATAAACAAACTCCAAGCAAATTATACACCAACGAATTTGTTATAAAAGTAAAACAAAAATATTCTAAAAAAGTAAATTTAAATCTTCCTATCATAGTAAAGTATAAACATAAATTAATTTCTGTTTAAATTTAAAGTTAAGATATATATTTTCTTATAGAAATATATGCAGTGTGCTCGTCAAAGTCCTTTGTCATCCCACCAACTTCTGAACGACAAGATCTATAACCGTATAAGTGGGATCTAGGTATATTATATACACATATTTATATGCACAATAATAATACAAAAGAGCATAAATAATACAACAGAGCATTCATGTATTGAATGTGTCTTTTCTTACTAAAAAGAACTAGTCTGAATAACTCTGCAGATAACCTTTCCCGTATCTCGTACCTTCTTCCAAATAAGAACTGTATATTTAACCTCAGGAGTCACTGTAAGCAGTTACAATGTGTAGCCCATCATTCCACTGTATTTGGCTCCCATATTCATGACTATTTCTTTGAGCGTCCTGAAGTTAATGATGTGATAAAAGACTATCGGGTACTTTGTATAATGTACACTCTGGACAATAACATTGCTACAACAGGAAAAAAAAATAGAAATAGCAAAACGATACTTATTGGACAAATATATTGTACTGTCGGTAGCAAGTGATTAAATTTTCAAGAAATTTGTAAGCAGATATCCTGAGAAATAAGCACTGAGAACAACCTCTGACAGCGATAACAGATGCTATGCTAGCGTATTAAGTCAAAGATTAAATGGCATGAACATAACAAGTATATGCATAACAAGCAAATGGGTACAAGTAACAAGTACAAGTGCAGATAGCTGCCCATCAATGCGATGCCCTATTTATTGGACCGTATTGAGTGACGTATGACAACGAGCCAGTCGCTCGACAACCATTGAAGAGTTTTCTTTTGGGGAGTGATTTGGAGAATATGCTGTCCAGAGCAGCCGTCTATTTTCACTGTTGAAGCTAGTCCAGACAATAGCAACAACTCGCGGTCGTGCATTATCTTGTTGATACGTAGCATTTCACAGGGTGCAAAACAATAATAGGTGATTAAAATAAAAAAAAAAATCAAGAAAAACGAAAGGGACACGTTTTGGATATTCAAGGTCAAGTGACCTAGATATTTGGAATCCATTTTTGGCATCATGTTACATATCCCTGGACAGCTCGCACCAGGAGCTTTAAAATGAGCCTTCATTCACTTCAGTAGCATAATTAGAACAAAAGTTATAGGCTGTTTTATGGGGTAAAGTATTTCATTTTTTTCCACTTTTTAAAAAAAGTTTAAAAATTTGTAACTTAGAAAAAAAAAACGATGTAGAAATCTAAAATTTGATATTTGGCTGCAGGTAATAGTGTACAACAACTGTGCCAAGTTTAAAAAAATCGGAGGAGGTCGGGTTGTGAGATGTGTTAATTTGACATGGAATGACCCATTTATCCTTCTTACACGAGGAATTACGGCGACATTTTTCGGGGCAACAACGTTCAAATGCAATTTGGGCATGGGAAACCTGGTGATCAGATATTTCATTTACGGCCGCCTGCTTTGCATGAAATGTATGGAAAAGCTAATCAATTGCATACCACAGTACCTTTATCCTTACTTGTGAATTTCACGTATTTTGCAACGAACCGTGTTGCCCTCTTTGGACAGCAACTTTAAACGGCCGGTAATGTATTACCTTGCAGCAAAACTGTTCAAAAAACGTTCAAAGTGAGTGCAAAGCACGTTCTTTGACGTTAGGAAAACGTGTTTTGACCGTCTATTGAATTATTTGCGCTACTAGGGTTAAAAAATCTGTAATGTAATTAGTCAAATTTTATTGGTGTTCAGAATGTGAGATGAATGTAAATTTTGAGTTTCTAGTCGAAAATAGAATTATTTTCTAATATCAGCAATTCAGCAGAGCTGTTTCGTTTTTAAATGATGGCGCACATTTCGAACTCGCACACACAATCAATAATTTTACATTTTCGAAACTGGGAATTAAGTCTATTTCCTGTAATGATATAAAAATAATTATTTCTGTTAAAAATAGGAAAATTCCTTATTTGCGATTAGGTTAATTTAAATGTTATGTTATGATTGTCCAAGAAAGAATTTTTTTTTTTATGCAGCTACGCATTTTTTGGCGATGGCTGATGAGTAATATTGTTTTTGAGTGAATTTATGATGCAGAAAACATTTTAATATTGTCTTGAGTTTCGAATATGCTGCTACAAAGAAAATATTTTCAAGTGCACACTCAAGTATCTCTTGAATTTGAAAATTGTGATTACATGTGTAAACAAGCAAACTATTTTCTTCAATGTTACATTACTGTTTAGAGTTAGAAAAAAACTCATTCGGTTAAACATTTTTCAATGATGGTTTAAATGACATGTTATTTGAAATGTACTTCTACTTCTTCACTGTAAATTTCTAAATGCGAGGAAATAAAAGTACAGCTTAAGGTGCACATGTGATTATTCTCAGTACGATTTCTCGTTATTTAAAACTAGTGGAAATTTTCTGGCTTTATTCGATGTATTAAACTCATTTTTCTTGTGTATTATGTTCATATATAAATTTTTAATGTTATTGGCAAATAAGTAATCATTATTTTCCGGATCACGTTATGCTCAAAAATGAAAAATCGAAAGCTTAAATGCATAGTGAAATTTATATTGAAATTAAGAAATAATAAAATAGCTATAGAATAAAGAATTCGCATGAGGGAAAAAAGGTACTTTCTTTAAAATATTGATTTGAAAAAAAAAATTGCTAAAGCTTATTTTTTTTAAAGAAATGTAGTTAAAATTTAACATCACTGATTAAGTTTCATTTTAATCGAAAGCATTGGAGATGGTAATAAAAATAAATTTGTAAATAAACGTAGTTGGCTTGATTTCACTGATGATGCTGTACTGGAATATGAAGATGACTCAGCGGAGTTCTTACATTTAATTTTAAAGCACAAACACAAAAAAGCTATGAATCAGTCTTTCAAAGGTTACATCACTGAATGTTTATTTATGTACGAATGATGACTTTCTGAAAATCATTGCGTAGACCGTTTGGAATCATTGTAAGAATTTCACCCGGCAGGTCTAATTTTAAAATATTCCATGATTTATGAAGGATCAAAACTTGTATTTCTAATTTTAGTTTAAGAAGTTTTATTGATCTTCTCCACAACGTTTTATCATGATCTTGTCATGCGAATTCATATAACATAGGATTGAATATGCAACTACATGAGAAACCATAGACAAAATTTCAAAATTATAAATTGTAGAAATTCCGAAAGTCTTACTCTGCCTCCTTTTACACACTTTTTTTCTCAGACGAAAATGAAACGGAGAGTTAGGAATTGACTACCTTGTAACTAGATGATATTTAAAAAACT
The DNA here is from genome assembly GCA_038373885.1 of Cheiracanthium punctorium. Classification (NCBI taxonomy): domain Eukaryota; kingdom Metazoa; phylum Arthropoda; class Arachnida; order Araneae; family Cheiracanthiidae; genus Cheiracanthium; species Cheiracanthium punctorium. The sequence goes on from JAWZYV010011264.1 coordinate 1,353,327, forward strand.
GAGTTAATGATACATGAAAAGTAAACTATTTCTATGAAAAAATAAGAAATTTACTTTTTCTAGTTTTGCTCTTTGCTTAATTAACAAGTTACCCGACTGCCTTAGAAATTGACAACAATTCCAACCACTTCTTGCCTGCTGGAATAAGTAAATGCAAATACGTATTGTTCTGTTACTTAATTTTTGATCCGTTAAGAATTATAGCGATTTTAAAAGGTCTGTATTTGCTATTCTCAAGGCCCTTGCTAAGTTGTGAGACCATATTTCGTGTATGAAAGATACATGAAATTTTGTAACATTTGTCTCTAGAAAAATGCACTTTTCCAGGTTTCTACATGGAAATTATTGTTTGATTTGTTAAGTCAAAGCACACTAGGGCTTATCTGCCAAAAAAGAGGAATGACGGACTGTTTTTTCAGAATATCTAGTACATAGAGATGTTCAACAAAAAGAGTGGCCTTTTACTGGTCTCTTTTTAATTTATTTATTTAACTACTGTTCAAGGGGTTCACCCCATAATTCTCTAATTTTTCCCTAATCGGAAAATTCCCCATAAAGGAAAAAAATATTCTTGTTCCACAGGAAAAGGTGTCCCCTATAATTCGCCGACATGGTATTGAAAAATGAAACAATATTAAGACAGTGAAAAATGTGAAAGCTCACTTGTTGATCCAACTTAGTTGATCTCAAAGTTGGGAGATTTCATCGGAATTTATTAAAAACTGTAGGATCTTGTGTTTCATTATTGATTATTGCACTAGAGTGCTGTTAATTTTTCTCTTGTCTTCCGGATCAATTTTTGTTTTTCAATCCGTATCTCGAATTTGGGCATTAACTAGGCTATCGATTTTACTCATAAGTCGCCAAAGAATGAAAAATCGTCATGGGCGGCAAATATCCAAGCTGTTCTAAGATACAATATGAAATGAAACAGTTTATAATAGTAATAAATAAGCAGCTTTAGTAGTAGCCACTCCTTGGTGACTTTTCAGATTTTTGCCACGATAGTTAGACCAATCCTAGCAATTCAAAGCGAACGAAAAGTGATACGATTAGACAAATAGAATTATTAGCACTATAGTGCTAAGAACTACTCCCACCTTTGAAAAATCATCTCACTAGATAAATGAGAGAGGATAATCCCGAAAAAAGTCCTAAAAGAGAAATTTGGAAATCTCGGTGAATTCGCAGTCGGCGAGTTGTAGGGGACACCGTTCAGGGATGAGTGACAAAAAAAAAAAAAAAAAAAGGATTTGAACAGTTGCACAAACATTTTCTGGTGTTCAAGTTTTCTTAAGTTTCCATTGATTAGGGTCCAAAGAACATTTTGCAAGTACACCGTTTTGTGCAAAATAGTTATACGAGACTTTTGAATGGAAAATCTACATCGGGGATGTGTTCAAATGAAGTCAGTAATTTCTGTGAAAAGAATAAACATTCACGAACATTTTATATACCATTTTATTTCATTCGCATTTGAAGGTCATACATAGCTCTTTCAAAACACCTGCTCAAAATTTTCTACATATGTATATCAAAATGGATGAAGATGGAAACATGAGTTCTGAAAAAGACGGTGTAGAGGAAAATCTCTACAAATATTACAGTTTATTTTTCCGTGGTCAATAAAGCAATGCTGTTGCTGAGATAGCCGTTACATCTTTTAAAAGAGTGTTGTACATTCAAAAAGGTTAAACTAATTTCTAAAAAGCCGTTAAAATATTTTTCTTTACATCAATAATATTCTATAGTATTTGTAAAATATCCGTAAGGTCTTACTAAAGAAATTTTATTGCTGTTTTCCTTTTGATATGATTCATATTTTTACATGTACAATTATTAAATATCAGCAACAAAACGCAAAAATGACCACTCTTGTATATGTTAATAGCATATGTGATTGAAATTATAATAAATTATTCCAGCAAAATTAATATAAAAAACCGAAACTAATGGCAACAACTAAATAGCAAGTCACGTCTTGAATTAATTAAAAAATTAGATATTTTTACGATAAATTTTCACACTACTTATTTTTCACTTTGTTACGCCATAACATTTATGCTTTTAAACATTTTAACCCTCTGCGGCCATAGCTAATGATGTTATACCTGAATAAACATGTATGTATTTTGTTGTGATGATGTCATTTATATTAACGAAAATATATCTTAAAAACAAATAAGCTTTATAATTAACATAGAATCAAACGTATAACTATGCACATAGAAACTATTACTCACTTGTATTGATAAATGTTTTGGTTAGTAATGCTTTATATTTGACGGGAACACGGCTTAATTTAGGCTAGATTGTAGGACTGCATTGACATTTGTTATATAATTGCATATTGTTAAACTAACAAAAAATATTAATTACGCTAATTTCATTTGTCCTGTAGAGCTCAATTTTATCCATGAAAAAATAATATCTTAATGTTATAATTCTCTTCTGTGCTTTATCAGCTGTCCGTCTTTCATTCGATTTTTTATTTGGAAGTGATTTTTATTCGAACATTCAAACACGAAACTAAAATAAATTTAATAAAATATTAACACAATTTTTAATATTAATTTTATCGTTATTACTCTGCATTCATATTGCTTTAAGTCCTTGTATAACACTAAGCAATACAATTAAAATCTTCTAAACAAAATATTCGCTCGCATCTTCGATATAAAGAGGTATATCTGAAATTTAATAAATTCCAAACATTAATCCTAAAGCCTAAATTGTAATTTAAATAGATCAACTTTCAAGGATATACGATAAACAATTTCATGGCAGTAATTGTTATCGACATTAGCTTTTACTGCTCTTTTAAATTTTAATGGCTACATTTTGTATATATTACATATATCTAAAAAAAACCTCTTTTTTTAAGATAATGTTAGTTTATACCTAAGAAACTAAAAGAAATTGATGCATGGAAGCAAGTGACATTGCAATTTACAATTAAGTTTAAAACTCACGATATTTCAGAATGATGTAACTACGATCTCTCAAATACTTTGTTTCAGTTACTGAAATAATGTACACAATTAACTTATCGCTAAACATTTTAAAAATATACTATGATTATTTTCAATAGAAAAAGAAAGTAATGTAAAAATCGTTGTGGTTTCATTCAGTTTCCTGAAATCGTACTTTTAAATTGAAATTTATTATTTGTATTGTTAGAAACTTAGAAATAAAATTATGCTTGTAATATTATACCTATATTCAATGTATTTTGAAACATGCAAAATATTCATTGCATTATAAGCAAAAAGAATGGTAGATAACAAGAAGTATGAATGCTATCTATAATTTGCAAGATTTAATTTTTATTTGCAATTACCGCGAAAGTAATATTTCGAATGTATTCTGAAATGCACATAATTTATTTGTTGCAGAAAGAAGTCTTAGAAAATAGACTAGCGTAAGACAAATGAAAAATGTTTATTAAACTTAGTTTAAATATGTTAAAACCCATTTTTAAAATAAAATAAGACCATTTACTTACGTGTTTATAACAATATTTAAACATCAATAATTATTCAAAAATCATACTTAAGCATTTCAGTATAATGCAAATATATCATATTAATGTCTTCTGGAAAATTCATAAATTTATCTTTATATATTGCACATTTTATTAACATATTTCATTTCTGTTTAAAATGCTGGTGCTGAAAAATAAATGTCGAATATATACGCATATTTATTTTACTTTATTTAGTTTTTGCGAATATACAGGTAAGATTTTATGCAAAACAACTTTGTTAATATTTTAAAATAAAAGGCCTCTTCTATTTGAAAATGTAACTTTTAAATTTTAATAAACATCATTTTCCAAATGTAACCTTTGTTATAAGTGACAAAACGGATTAATGGGGGTTTTAATTGAACATATAAGATGCGGGGAATAAATTTAATTGCATATTATGTTTCAGAGGATGTAAGACTCCCTCTCTGTATGTATATATAAAGTTAGGTGTTACTTTGTTTTCCACATTTCATCCAGAAATATTGTGAAATGAGGTTTTCATTATTTCAAATTATGTTTTAGCCATGCAATAATGTAAATCGGCTACATAAAAAGATGTAATAAAAGTTTATATGTTTATTCAGATCACACCATTTCAAAAATCACAAAGCTGCAATTCTTTTATTGCCTTGATTTAAAAAAAAACAAAATTACAAACTAACAGTACATCATGAAGTTACAAATCTGAGTAAATACAAATACATTTAATGATTGTGTACAAATATAGAACTGTACAAACAAAAAAAGAATCAGTCGATGGTAGTAAACATGTGTACTACTAAAGCAAAAATGAATGAGAGATTATTATGAAATGGTAACAGGCTGTTAAAGGTTATAAAAATGTAATTAAAAAAACTCGGTATGCCAAATAAATGTTCTTTGGTGAACAAGAAATGCGACTAGAAAAATGACAGACAAAACCGAGAATGAAATGAACAAGGATTGTTTAAACAAAGACAAGAGTAGAAAATAGTGAAAATAAAAGCTTGTAAAACATTAAAAGAACATAAAAGGTATTTACAAAAAAATAATGTAATTTATAAAAAATAAATTTTTCAGGTATGGCAGCAGTGACAGATATTTGAATATAAGTTATGTAAAATTAAATTTATTAACCTTTTTAGGAACGTGATTTTAGTTAAGTACTACTATAATATATTAAAAACTAAAAATAAATTTAGGAATCATAATTTAAATTATATAGTATCATTTATTTAAAAATAGAAAAAAATGTACATAACAAAGCCCTTTTCAATTTTTTACATGTTATAAGTTTTGAGGGAATTTTTTATCCTTTAGGACATAAAAATCTGCCATATAGAGAACAATTGAGAAAAAAAAAATACATGACATATCTTATTCTTTATGATTTTAACAAAATTGATTAATTTTATTCTTGAAAATAAAAATAAAATTGTTAAAATTATGAAACATTTTTTAAAAGCATGGTAGGATATTTAGTGATTTTATATTTACTTTTTAAAATTTTATTTAATTATATTATTTGTAATTAATAATTTTCCTGTTTATAGAGAGTCTGTTAAATTACTTTCCATAAGGATTATCTATCAAAATTCCAATTCAAACATAAATAATATGGCTGTTTTATACACCAATAGTTTAATATTAAATGGATAACAAGAGTTTTCAAAAATGAAAATAATTAACTTTTAATTTTAATTATTAATATTTAAGACTTTTTACTAAATAATGCTATAATATATATGCACTGAAGTCCAAAAATAACATAAAACAAGAATTCATTGATTTTGTTTTATACATTTCTTCTTCTAGCATATAAATAAAAAATAATGATATTAATCTGAAACTACGAAATTTTTGAAGTTCCTGAGATGTTGAAAAGGACAATGCCTAACTGAGATCAGACTCGTATGTAAACAAATTGCCACAAAATGTAATGTGATGTGTATACACGAATGAAAAATAAGTAAATATTTCAATAAAATAACTATAAACATAACATGCAGACATAAAACAAAATCAGAAAAACATGTATGTAACAATACAATAAAATGACAATAAGCTAACGTCTAACTCCTGCTAGCTTCAATAAATAAAATAATTTAAAATCACCGTCGTATATTTCGAATAACACATATAACTTTTAAAGTATAACAACGTAATTAGATGAAAACAAACCAATTTTCGAGATTATTTTTAAGTTTCACATTTTTTGTATATCTAATTCACACATTTTTAGTAGGGACTTCTATACATATGCAGTGAAAGCAGAAAAATAGTTATTTTTATCCTTTTCATTTGTAAATATACTTTTAAATTATTTTTTAAAATTTACTTACACATTTAAGAGACTGTAATTTTTAGTTGGAAGAGGAAGTAATAAAAATATTAAAACACAAAAAAGATTGTTCGTCTACAATACAGCATACTTACATAATCTCCAATTTTATTGCCATAGTCATAGTAATTCAGTTTAGAGTTTAAAAGTTGATGTCTAAAAAAAAACTGACATAAAATAACAAAGCAAAATAAAACAGATGACTTGCACTTCTTTTTTATAAACCAGAAACACGTCAAGTCTATTTGAATGAATTTTTATGGAGTAAAAACTGTTGAAGATAAGGCACACTTATAATTCTGTTGAAGCACGAGTACAAAATTTGAGCACCACAAATCGTTTTCAATAAAAGCTCATCGGCGGCAGGATATACATCCACAGGATTAGGGCCACTTATAGCTCAAGATTTGCACATCCAAGTCCAATATTTAGACCTTGAATATATCCTTAGTCTGTAGAAAAAGTATAATGTAATGCAGCCTTAGTTTCTAGTGTCCGTATGAAAGGTCCAGCAAGTTCACGGTAATTCCTAGGTATTTCTTAGGTCTGTTCAAGGTAGGCAGTTAATTTCAAAAAGCTGATACTGGATAATTTTTGTGTCCATTTAACGGCATCTAGGAAATGCGGCATTAATTGTCACAGTAACTGGCTTTATGTCAAGTCCCCTTCGTGTATTTCGCAAAATAGCGATTAAGTAGTTAGGCAGATGAATACTACTAGGAAGATCAGTCGTAGTACTTCCAAGAACGTGCGTTGGCAATTGCGGTTCGACCACATCTGCGAGTGCACCACGATGTTCTGTAACGTACATATTGGATTGATCGAAGAACACATGTATTGAACAGTACCGAAACATATATTTCTGTTTGTTTTTTCTTCTTTCAAGCAGCATAGGCTTTTTGAGTGTTGTACGTTCTGGTAATATCGTAAGAGATGTAGGGAGGGGGGGGGCACTTGGTTCACGTCTCCAAGCTTAGACGAGGGTGCTTCGTCAGACGAGATGTCCGTCCGTTTCGCTGTGCACGACCACTCCTTCGGCCGGCCCTGGAGACATGTGATTGCACGGGTTCGGGGTCGAATGCAACGGGGATCCTTGCAGATGGGGGTTGAACGTGCTGAGTGCCGGTGAGGGCTTGGAAGATGTGCCGCTCGGAGGATACGGGACGTAGCGGCGCTCCTCTGTGCCTGGTGTGTAGTGGACTTCCGCCCCGCTGGCCGCCGTTCGTCCCGGGGGCGGTGGCGGGTACACGCCCTTTTCGTAGCTCTGTAAGGGAAAAGGAAGGGTTATGAGGAAATGCTAAACTAAATGGCACAGATCAAAATACAATATCACAACAGTTAAAAAACGGCCTAAAACATCCGACACCAGAGGACTATGTTATAGAAATTTAAAGCAAGTGCGCATGTCTTTCGCAAGTGAGTAATGTGGCTTTGGGTGTTCGAATTTCACAATCTATGCAAATAAATAGTAGTATTCTGGCAGCAGAATTATTCTTGTTTCAATCAATGAAAAATATACTCATTGCATATGATGGTTTTTTTTGTTTCATTTATAATAAACAGATAATTTCGTATAATATTTCTAACATTACAGTTTCCGTAGTAATATATTCCATTTTTATAACATAAATTGTTAAACTCACTAAATCGACACCGTATAGACTCTTTCAAAGATCGATGAAACCGTTCCAAAATTTTATTTGAAGGCGGATGGTAAGGACTAGTGCGCAGTCTGTGAGATCTCCCAAGAACTTGGTCAATGATGTAAAATGTTGACTGTAGAACTGACGTTCTCGGTCTGTTGTGAACCGCACGGGAACTCCAAAACACGCAATCCAGCAATTATAGAACTGCTTGGCAATAGTGACGACGGAGATATCTGGTATTGGATTGACTTCAAGCCAGCGGGAGAATCTATCTACACACGTAAGCAGATATGAGGATAGATTGGAGGCAGCAGGCAACGGCCCGACTATATCTATATGTACATGTTGAAAACGGAAAGTAGGCAACTCGAATCTTATTAAAGGGCTGTTCGAGGTCGCTGTTGCTCGTTGCGGAGTTTGAAAGGTCCAAGCGACAGATGGAAGAGGTCGGTGCTCGAGCTATCTGTAGCTGTAGGCGATAAGGAGAAAATGCGGTCAAAACCGGCTCCCGCCACACGCTCTCCCTACATTGATGGCCCGGACTACGAGCACGAATTCTCCTTTTCGCCTAGAGCGACAGATGGCGCCAGCATTGATCTCTTTATCTCTCGCTTGGATCTTTCAAAGCCCTCAACGAGCGGCAGCAGCCTCACAAAGTCCACGAGTGGCAACATTCCATAACGCTTCGAACATCGTTCGTCAGCCTCCTACTGACTCTCTACGGAGGGAGTAATGTGGCGGCATGCGATCACCTCCGCGCACACAACACCAGGCAATTCAAGGCCGGTCAAATGAGTACCTTTTGGCCTTACTGGAAAACGCCTCATTCTTCCACCCAGTTTCGCGCTATCCAAACCAGCTCCCGCCAACACGCTCTCCCTTACAAAGAAGATCTAATTACAACAAAAAGCGATTCAGTCCCTCCCCTTCATGCTGCGTGCATTTATGTGAGCACCAGATTGATGTAACGTGAGCAGTTAGCCATTACATGGCGCACGCATGCAAGCGACGATATGCAACGTGGACATTTTGAACATCATTTTACGAAAGCATATGCAAAAAGAACATTGTTCGTGCTTCCATTACAAGTTCTTTTCGAACACCGGATATGACGCTTTTCCTTTTTACTCGCATTTTTCTTGAAAAGTATAGGCTGTAAAGGTATGATTCGTTAGGCATTTTTTAGGGACTTCCAACGAGGAATCTGGCTGTGCGGAGTTCGGGCGGTGTTTATAGGGTACCCTGTATAGGAAGTTCCACTAAGGTGATGTAAAGTAGTTAATATCGAAAGTTTAAAAACAATAAAAATAGAACAAGAGACTTGACTGATTCCATAATTTCATATCATCAAAACCTAGTAATCATTTTTAAAATTTTATTTAACTTATTATAGGAAAAATAAAGTATTTTAGACATACGAAAATATTTCCTTTATTTTCAATTTCTTTTTTAAGTTTAGTTTAAATACGGAAAATGTTTAACTGTTTCAGAACAATGTTTATAAGATTATCCTGTTTACTAGTTAAAGCACGTGCTTTTATTTGAAGTTACAGCAGTTATTGGGAAAAAGTATTGCAACTTAATAATGTGTATGCGACATGATTCCAGAAATCTACTTTAATCTATTAAGATGTTCGGAAAGTAATTCAGTTTTTTTTGTCCCAACAGAGACTTAACGCTGCAAGGTTCAATTTTTTTTTCTGTGTCTGAAATAAATATATGCGATAATGCTAGTGATTATTACTTGGGGAAAAATAGTTTAAAAAATAATAACCTAATATTTCACTAGAAAATCACTTTTTTATTTCAGTTTTGTATGCGGCACGCTGGGCCTTAGCTATACCCTTTTTGGTATTTATTTTGAAATTTTAATATTCAAACCATTTCTTGATACGAGGAACTTCAACAACACGCGATAATTTTTTCCGGGTCAAAACTCTTTGCTGACTATTTTTGTGTCTGCTAATTTTCTAAAATAAACCAGATTCGAAAGAAAACTGTTTAAATTTCAATCAGTTTTGGCAATAATATGAACACTAAGTACATCTACAAGCAACAGCCTGAATTATACCGTTGCTATCTATGTATAAATACTATTAAAAACCGGCAGATGTCTATACTAGTATTTTGTAGACGTATAAGAATAATTAAAATGGTTGTTTCCCATATGGTACCAAGTGCCTTGTAGTATTAATTGTATTTTTCCACGGCCAACTTCGTACTTAAGCAGCCTAATCATTATATATTTTAACAGCTTATACGGCAAGCTCGCTTGCGAAAAATGTTCGATTGATTCTGAGCAGTTGTTTTGGTTAGTACACTTCCAAATATGGAAGCTGAAAAGTAGACTTTTCGACATATTTTGCATTTTCTCTATCGAAAAGGAAAAAAAAATACTGTTTTAAAAAAATAAAATTATCCTATGTGCATGGAGAAGATGTATTCAAAGAACGCCAGTGCCAAAACTGGTTTTCAAAATTTTGACCCGGCAATTTTGATGTTGAAGACGCACCGCGTTCTGGAAGGCCAATTGAAGTTGATGAAGGGACAATAAAGATATTAATTGATGAAAAGCGGCGAAAAACAACTCGTGAGATCGCTGAAAGTTTAAATTTATTGAATTCGACCATTCATGATCACTTAAAACGCCTCAAAGCTCGACATATGGTTTCCTCAAGCTATTAACCCACTCAAGTTAATAGCTACTAACCACTTTGAAAATAAATCCTCATTTTAAATTACTCAGCCGAAGATATAACCATGTAGCTAGAAACAGTACTTACTTCGGGTCTGTCGCCAATTTTTAAGTTATAGGCGTTTCTCCTGAGAGCGTTTGTGTAGAACTCGTCTTCAGTTCCATACAGGAGTTTGTTTGGCACAGGTCCAGTTCTGTCGTACCTCTCCTCTAAATTCACTAAAAATAAATTTAAATAAATCACTCCGAGATTCACATAAATCATTTAAAGTACAAATGAACTTGTTGTTAGTAACAATACTCATTACAATTTACGCTGCTTTAGTTGAAAAGTAGTTAGTGAAGTTAGAAGGTTGTAAAAGAGTCTTATTTACCAGAAGAGGATTTAATGGAAATGCCATCATCTTTATTTATTAAAAACTTAATTTTGGCTAGAGAAATAATAACACTCATGTGTTAGTATTATATATGTTTGAGTTGCGTATATTAAAAGCGTTATTCTTGAAATCAGTGTAAAAGAAAGCATTGGCATTGTACTGGAAACATTGAATAAGCGTACCGAGAGATTAAGCAAATAAAATTTTAAAATATACGGAATTATCATTTTATTTTGTTAATTAATTTTTTTTCAACCACTTCATTGGTCGCTGCAAACGATGTTTCATTTATCGAAACTGGTCTGCGGTTATACTATTTTTATTGGTACTATTCCTACATTGTTAACCTTTTGTCTATGGATATTAAGAAAAAAATGAAAAAAAATCTGTTTTCAAATCAGCAATAATTTGGCAGACAATTCCAGATGTCGCTGCATTCTATTAAGGAATATCGGGTAGTGCTAGAGACGGAATATGTGGATTTTTTCTTTTATACCTGCACACACACCTCTAATTAAACATTTTGCACAGCGTTCCTTAATGTCTGATTAAACCAGGGAAATTTTCACCACAATAGAACAGATATTAATCTATCTTTTCTGTGCTTGAAAATAACTGTGTAGATAAATATTGTGCAAAATATTAAATCAGAATTTTTTTCCCTTTAATTTTTTTTTCAGCATAATTTTTTTTAATTAATAGGTTTGGTGAATTTTATATATTTTTAATATATTGAAAATAACAGCTATACAGCTATAATCTTCATCGGTAAATTAAGTGTCGCTAATGGCATAAAACATGTGTCGAAAAAAGAAAAAAAAATTGAGCATTACTTTGCATTACCATTAATTTATATCTAGATACTGTGATTTAATTAATTAATTGCAGTCCCATTTTGTATTACTATTTTCTCTTTAAGTTGTGTGATTTCATTTTTATATTTTGAAGTGCATGCTGCCCTCACAATTTTTCTTTTCATGAGTTACGAAAGAGAAGAAAATTTGTTTGATGCAGCTTTAATGCATGTGCGGTATTTATTCATTACTTCATTCAACAATCATGACTTCGTATAAAATCAATAAAAGATTTAATAAATTTGGGTTTATAAATTTTACAACAATCAACTGAATCTTGCTGAATTTAAAGTTTGCTGAAAAAATGACTCGATCAAACATAGAATATAAAAGAAAAATATAATAAATTCTTATAAAGCATTTTTAATCTTTTCAAGATTTCATTTTTTAAAGTTTTGTTTAAATGAAATACTTAAGTGACTAAATATTGTGTAGTGTACATCCCGGATTTTGTAATAATTCTCTAGTACACAAAGCATACGTTAGAGAGGCCAGTCAGCATCTCTTCATCAATTCAGTCAAAATGATAAATATTGTGCTAAGTACTTATTTAGCATTTTGTTTTCTTTTAAGTTTTTGAGTATCATCTTTTCTATATGATTCAATTTATATTTAATGAAATCTTGAAAAGGATTTCAGGCCAATTCAGAACGCTACCCAGAACATACAAATTTTACTTAAATACGTTTTTAAATACTCTGAACAGTAATATACGTGCGAAAAAGACGTGTATTTTATTTCTACAATAAAGGGTCCACCATGACCCAGTGAATGAGGCACCGAACAGGACAGACGGCTGAAGTGTGAAGGTAGAGGGTTCAGGCCTATTGCGCAGATTTCGAGCTAACGGTCGAGTTTTGGTCGGCATTCTCCAGATGTAACGTAAATGCGAGTTAGAACTTCTTAAAAAGTCCTACGACCACGGCATCCACCCGTAGGCGGATGCCTCCCGTTGTAGGCTTGCAATAACACAAATCTTACACTTAAGACTCTTTCTTCAATAAAGCGCAAGTCCATTAAAACCTTTTTAAAAAAATCTTCGGTTACTATTTTAAAATACTGCTTTACAACTATTTTAAAAGAAAAAAAATCAGATTTTTATAATTGTTCAAAGCGTGTTTTCTCTGGTACCAAAGAAAAAAGCTTATATAAGATCGAAAAACTTCGGCGCTGAAAAATAAAATCTATGTAGATATATACAAGAAAAATGCGGCATCTTTGAAGCAGCAGGTGCTATTCATAGCTCCGAAAAAATTACGTCTTTTTGTGCACTCAACGCATTTTTACCGGGGGAAGAAAAAAAAATTAAAGTAGTAAAAAAAAAAAAAACTAAAACTCAGTTTTTCCCTCTAAAAACATATCCGAATTTGTATTTTTATTCTCAAATTTAGTAGACGCTGAGGAATCTGCTGGCAAACATTCTCCCTTCTTACTTTCCTCATCGATTTCTTTTCAGCACTACTCCCAATTGACGCTGCGAAAAGAAAATTGGAGGGAAAGGAGGCAAAGGGAATGGAAAAAAAAAAAAAAAAACTCTTCGAAAATGTTGCTAACTTTATTTTACATTCCTTGCATTCTTATCTTCCAGAAGCAATAACTTATAGCAGACAGATAAATGGCATAACTGCCGCACGCATTGCGGCACATAGCAAGTAAGAGGCTAAAATAAATAAAATAATACTGTTATTTCTGAAGCCGTAGACATGGGCATTTTCGGTGGGCTATTTAAATAATTTCTCGCCATGCAGCATGATACTCATTCGTTTAGATGTTTTTTTTCTTTTAAGTTTGCGTCCTTTTTTTTTACAGTTTGAAAACTCATGTAAGTTTTTTTTTTTTTTTTTTGAATGGAAGTTTGTTCCACGTTTAATATTTTTCATGAAAACTTCGGGCTTGCATATTTAATTTAGCTTCATTTATTCTGAGATGGAATTTACAATTCAATTTTTTCGGAACATAAAGTGGCAACGTAACTGCACTCAAAGAGGTGCTTTATGCTTTTATGCGAGGATATATTGTTACATTTATTGCACGGGATGTAACAAGATATTTCTGGAGCCGTTTTTCATTTATGCGTGTAGTTTGCAATGCGATTATGCTAACTCACTCAGGTGATTCTGTTTTACTTTGCATTGTTATTTTATTTTATTTTTTAAGGGAACAGCATAACATTTATTAACATCATCTGCATTGCGATTGGAGTTATAGCTAAATAACATTGCAAAACAAATAGTTATTATTATTATTATTTTCTTTCTGAATGAAACATTAAATTAAATGAGTTTAGACATAACTTACTCTGTACTAATAAATAAATAAACTGAATTTATGTGAGGTATTAATAGAAGGTATTTGTTTTTCTAGTGGATGTACAATTTTTTTTTCTTAACCCTTTGAGGCGCAAACCTTTCCCAATGTTGAAAAAAGGGCAGCCGTTTCCATCGCTCGACTTAACTACCAGCAAGATGGCGGACGATCGAAAGGTTCATCGCGTGCCACAGATCTAGAGACCCTTTTTTGATGACAGCTGGCTGTGCCGGGCACAGCTATCTGTGGCATGCGATGAACGTTTCGATCGTCCGCCATCTTGCTGGTAGTTAAGTCGAGCGATGGCAACGGCTGCCCTTTTTTCAGCATTGGGCAATCTATCCGGCTGTTCTCGCATTCTTCCATTTTTCAGCAGATGTCAGTGCTGTTAAAAAGAATCGTGACCATTTTTTTACGGGAAATGATGTGCTAAAAAGTAAAGGATTCTCCTGGAGCTATGTCACCCGCAACTCTTTTTATAGAAATCAAATCTATTCTTCGTGACTGACAACAGTCAAAACGTCAGAGTTTGGTGTTCCCAGAGCGGGATCATTGCGCGTTAAAGGGTTAAAATAAATCTTCTAGAGTAATGGCCACCAAATGGTAGAACGCAAGAAAGTTTTACAAGGACTGTGGTGATATTGTGTTTCCCCAGAAAATGTTTCATTATACTCAGAAATGTTTTCATTAAGTAATTCTCAACCGCTAAAGTTGGACAATATTTTGTAGTGAACCCACTAAAAAAATAATTGTTGGCCATTGTTCTAAAGTGTAATAAACAAAAAAAAAAGTTGCAAAATGCATACATTACGTATTTTCGATGTTGAAGGAAAATATAATCAATTTTTGGCTTAACTTACAGCGACATGCTCTTACACTTTTTTAATAGCATTTTTGTAGTAAATTGAACTATTTGAGAAAATTATAAAGGTAAAACAACCAAAGGCTTTAATCCATATTTATCTGTGCTAATATTTAAAGTTTGTGGAGGAAAAAGAATATTTATTCTTTGCAATAATGAAGTTAAACTATTATAATAGATTAAACTACATAGACTATTTTTTATCAGTAATCATGCTGACAGTAGTTAAACAAATCTTCAAAGGTCGACTAAATGAAATTCTGACATTCATAATTGAAATTATTTGCATTGTTTTAAGCTGAGAATTCAGAGATTCCTGACAAAATTCTAAATATTTATAAAAAATAATAATAATGCTGATTAATTTATATTCATTAGACTTATAATGCTCGGCGAAACCAATAATGTCTGCCACTTTACAGGTTTGTCGCAAAAATACATAAGCTTCTTAAAGAAATTTCTCTACAAAAATGGATTTCCTCCAGCTCAGAAGAAATTTTAACTGTACTTGGCACCTTTCAAATGTCGAAAATCGATTAAAAAAATGATTTTCAATTTTTTGCTTAAAATATAGTTTGGCATAACTACAATAACTCAGCGAAATTTAAAACAATCTGATCAATATAAATGTAGTAAAAAGTGTTTCAAACACTTTAACTGCATTGAAGGCCTTTTAAAAGCGACTCCTACTACGTTTTCTCAGTTCTGATTTTTTAACAAAATACATAATTTAAATAATTACAAAATAACAATAATTACAAAATTACATAAATAAAAAAGAAGCATTAAAACCATTAAAACTTCATCATTGCAAACTTGAAGCATTAAAACTTCAAGATATATTTAAAAATTGACTTTTTTTTGTTTTTTGCGTGTGAATTCAGCATGATTAGCTTAATAGATTTAGGGGTGTATTTTGTTATATATTGAGAAGATAAAATGTCAAAAATAAAAAATTAAGAGCCATCATGCTTTTTCTAATGTTCTTCCATGAACGTAAATTTTCCCCCTCAAACAAATTCATCAATAGAGAAATCCATACCTAAAGTTATAAAGCATACTATTATAATTATTATACAAAATTGATAAATAAAGGAGAGGAAAGTAATTCTAAAATTCTTGATTTTTAAAATAAAATTTGAAATTTAAAACATTTTATTAAATGAATGTTTTTTTCAAATTGAGAAATAATCTTTAATGGAATGCACATGGAATAAGTAAAAAAAAAATCTTAAAATCGTCAAAAGGTGTCGAGTCCTCTTAAAAAGCATTCCACCCCTCTTTTTACTATATATGTAAGCCCTAATCGAATTCTCTACCTATGTTCGACACATAATAGATAAAAAAAATATTTTACGAATGACAGAGAGACGTTCGAAACTTACCTTGATCGGGATATGGATATGGGCAGTAATAAGGCATGGATGAATCTGGAATATAAGTCCCGTCTGCGTGCGCTGTGATGTAAGCGGTGGTCTCAGATTTAACTTGTTCCTCCTAGAAGGGAACAGACGAGAGACGTTCATATTACGTTCACGTGATACCATATTTGTCTTTTTTATTTATATATTGAGGTAAATTTCAATAATACGACAAATTAGGGTTTATGCATAAATCACCGGCGTTAAGGTGCTGATGTAATAAGCGATTGAAACGTTTTTCTTTTTTTTTTAATAAATTCATCAAACAACCAATATTTGCCTACACTGTAAGATATACCTGTAATTTTACCACGCATATTGCTGTAAAATAGTGCAGCACTAGGTGTTGTAAATCCCCTCAAAAATAAAGTAATGACATTGATAAGCCAATCACGAAGAACCTATGGCTTTGATTGCATGGCAACTGGCATAGTCTACATCACAACGGGCTGGCGTAACGTTTACCCCCACAATGTACTGTAAAATAATACAACAATGTGTGTTGTAAATCCACTCACAAAATGGCGTAATGACGCTGATAAACTGACCACGAAGAACATTGTATAGCAAATTAACACACTCTGCAGCACAACGTGTGGACAAACGCAGCGCCAACATCACAACAATTTTGGCGCTACGTTTACCCATACGTTTGGCGTTTACCCGATGTTTACTCAGCGTCTGGCACTACGTTTACACACGTCAATAACATTAATTTTTATTTTTTGTTCAGTGAGCCTGTTTTCATTTAAATCGGTAACACTTGGCCTCAACAGCAATAATAACAAAAAACAACCCTACTAGCAATTTTGCTCGGGCCGTCATCGGCTGGCTGCATGGCCGGTGGTAGCCCGAACAAAACTGCTAGTAGGGAAATAACCAAAAATTTACAATTAGGAGTAATATATATTATCGCCAATGAGAATTTCACGAAGGAAATACTTTTTTTTCAACTGGATGAACTGAAATGAAATTTAACTACCAATTTCAGTTAAGTATTTTCGCTTAAGGATTATTTCGCTTTTCAAGAATCATGGCCGAAAAGATAGCTACCACTTCAACACTTTTTCCAAAATGATTCTCAGGTGTATTCAAAAGGACGTGCGGAATCACATCGCCAGCAACTCCCTTTCATTTTTTTGAAAAGCTTACTTTTTCTGGATCTTCGTACAAGATCTGCATTGAATAACTATGGATGTGGCTTAAATTACGATCTTGTGCAATGATAATCTTCTTTCCAGAGTTGAAAAATTTAATATTCACTGTTAAGGCGCAATTTTTTTTATCTGTTACGAAGATCATATGTAACTTAATTTTAACAAATAGAAAAAAAATTGGATTCTTCAAATACCTGATACGCAAATTTATCGAATTAATTTCGCTTTAAAAAATATGCTAGCAGTTTTGCCAAATGCGCGCGATAAATGGATTTTTTCGGCTGTCTAATCTTAATATAGTAAATCAATTTCCAATGATATAAAAAATAGCCAATTCCTCCGAAAAATTTGTGTTAATTTGGTGAACATGTTTTTAAATGAAAAACTGTTATTCATTAGATTCACCTTCATGTAAGATGCACCTGAAAGATCTAGAATGTCCAAATACAAGGAGTAGGAAGTTAAAAAATGCCTCCCTTTCTAAAAATACACGACAGCGTTGAAAATTGCGTAGGCAAAATCTCAAGTGTAAACGTTTTATAGGAGCACAAAAAAATGCAAATTAAACGCCAAAAGCTATGTCGCAAATTAAGTTTTTTTATTTAAATTGTTTTATGAAGCTAATTAAGTTTTACGGAACTTAAGCGTAATAAAGTTAAAATTTATTACAGGTAACCGTAATTAAATATGAAGCATCTGTAGCAAATTTAAATTACTGGTGATATAATTAAAACGATTTTTTTTCTTAACCTGACTAAACGAAGTACTTTATGTCTACCACATATGTTTGTCATGTAAGCGGCAGAAATAGGGAAAAATTAAAATTCTAGTTTAACGCTAAGGGTTAAAAACTTGATGAATGTGATACTTTATTTTTATAGTGCATAATTAAGGAAAATTTGTGCAGAATCAACCTCTCTTTAAATTGAATTTTTTTTTTTTTTTTTTTTTAGTTTCAAAAGTTCAGCCAGTAAATTAAATTCTAAAACTAGACGTGGAATATTATACGTATTAATAAAAAATACGAGAAAAATAATGTTCTTTTTAAATGTAAGGTACATTTTGCATATTAAAAATAAGTAAAATATGTGTCGATAAAAACTGTTTTAAAACTACAGTAATTGCTTCTACTGCTAAGTGTTAGCTACATTCAAGTAATAATAGTTCGAACATGAAAATTTTTGTCGTTTTGATCGCAGGAGAGTTAAAAAATAGAAAATATTTTTCTCGCAATTAATTCCTTAAAATATATGAGATAGTTGATAGTTAGTTTTGGCTGAGACAAAGCTATGTAAAGGCTACATGCTTAAGGTTTGATGCCTTGATCAGAGAACTTTGATAATAGGCAGTATCGAAAAAGAAATACCGAAATGTTAACGAAATAATTATTTCCAATATATTTCTCTCTTTTTTGCAAGGCAGGCACATGACCACCAGTCATTTAACACTACTAAGGCCTGAGAGTATGAGCCATTTTATTATGGATGCACCCAGTAGGAAGTTTATTGGGTTACCCCCTATGAAGGGTTGGGCCAAGAGCAAGCCGGGAATCAAACCCTGATCCAAAATGTGACAGAATGATATGGTACACACTAGACCACATGGGCTGCTCCACATATTTCTGCAAGTACGTTTTGTTCTTCTTTTTTTTCACAAATATATGAATTTCTGTTAATTACACTGATGCGATGAAAGAAAAACACACTGTCTGAAGCCAGAAAGAAAAATGCCATAATTAGTATTTTGATTAGCATAAGAAAGTACATTTATACCTTACTTACCGAATATCCCCCGGCACTGTGTCCGTCTGAATAATTATCACTTTTTTCCGAGTTACAGCTAAGGCTCTCCCCGTTTAAGCCTTCGTTGTAAGAGCTCGGAGCGTACATCTCTATTGTCGCCGCCTTACTGCTTGAATGATCACTTTCTGAAAGAAAAAAAAAATGAACCAAAATCAGAGCCGTCTAGACCAAAATGTTTTTTATTGGAATCAAAAGTACCATGTTGAATTAAAAAAAGTGTTGCTGATCTTTTAAATAAGATTGGATAGTCAGCATTTTTCTTTCTTGAATTAAGAAAAGTTTTATACATTCAACGAAATGTTTTATTTATCTAAAAAAAATATTTCTGTTAAAATAGAACCAACCAAATTTATTTTGAAACATTAAAATTAAGATTTAATTCAACCAAATATTTTTCTTCCTTGAACCACTGGTATAGGTTATTTATTGATTATTTTTTTAATTAAATATTTTGGTCGAGAGTACTTGTAAAGTTGCCTTAATCTTATAAAAGCACTACATTTAATGAATGCTGAAGCTGTAAGTTGCAAGCGTTTATGTACGTGTACTACATGCTACGATAAATATGGAGTATGGATAAGCATAATAACCGGTAATTATGCATGGTCACCAGCGGCATTCGGCAATGTGGTTAGTAATTGAATATTAAATTAAGCTTTTTTAAAGCTTAGCAAAGGACCACTACTAATGTTAGATTACCCCACCTAAAAAAAAGAAAAAAAAATGCATGTTCGCATACTCACACGCAGTCTGTGTTAGCAACAGATTTACTTTTTACACTTAAGTTATTTTGGCATAAACGAATTTAAAAACTTTACTTTAATTGACTGTTGACTCATATTATATATTTTTTTTTTTACAAAATGCGTTACTAAGTCACATTTTACATAACACATCTGCATACTGTGTGTTATATCTTTGTTTACTGAAAATTTTCATGACATATTTATTTCAAACGTAATATTGGCTTCTGAATACAGACTGATCAGTTTATATTGATAAAAAGATTCATTTCAATGCGTGTTTTAAGATACTTTAAAGGGAAATTCAAATGAAAACGACAAATGCGTTGGTAATATAACAAATAAATGATCGCAGTTGACAATACATCCTTAGGCAAAAATATAATTCATGAGTTTGAAATGCATCAGTAAATTAAAACGTAAGGCTAGCTGTGTGAATCTAATACATTTTATGCTCACACACACATCTGCTTGCAATTAATTTATTTACTTTCCGTCGCTAAAACAGATGGCGATACACAATCGGAAAATATTATTAGAGTGAAATGAAAGTCTTCCTTTCCAAAGACCATATCACTTGGGGGAAAAATACAATTAATAAGATAGCAACACAAAGCTCGAAGAATTCCAGATTGACAGCTCTGTTAAAGAGAATAACATGAATGCGTCATTAATTAAAAATTCTTTTTTCGGTCCCCGGATAATCAATCTCGCAGCCTCTTCGTTGCAGCTCTTTACGGACAAATTAGAGGAACATTTTCTATTTTTAAAGAAGTTGAAGAATTTTTCTTATTAGTCCGTTAACTCACGTCCTGCCTTTTGTAGTGAATGAGGTGTCCCCGACATTGAAAAGGGGGTTGAGAAATTGAAGAGTCTGTCATCCTCCTCGATAAAATGGCACACGGGTGAAGAAAGAACAACAATGGGGAGCCGTCATCAGTTCTTTTTAGTCGCCTCCCCGTGTTGAGAAGTTATCAGAAGTGACAACGTTTTGCGCGGAATTTAGATGAGTACGATTATTAACGTTATTTAACAATATGATGTTGCTGATTAAAATTTGGGTGTCGTTATTTATTAATCAACTGGGATTTTATTTTGTGGGATGACGCATGAAATGATATGCGTGTAATAGTTAAATGGATAATTAAGAATATTCTGTTTTTATGAGTTCAACTGTTGTTGAACATTATTTAAAGTACACATTTTATAAGATTTACTATTATTGTTATACGAATATAACAGACGATCTCATAAATGAGACTGACGTACAGTTTTCTGCGTTTGAGAACATACATCAACATTTTAAATTTGAAATTATAAAAATGAATCTATAATAAATGTAGAGTAAATGGTGTTCCGTCGTACGATTCTAACATTAAATTGTGCATCTATAAATATTTAATAAATTATTTTTTAGAAATACTACTAGAGATCTCTAAAATTCTTAGAAGCAGTTTAAAAACCATCGATGTCTATCAAAATTGATTAATTTCTATTGAATTAAACGACGTTCCATTATCTTGTATTATCCACATTAAAGAAACAATATAGTTTAATTTCAAATGTACGGTATCAAATAACAATGCATTTAATTTAAAATGCAGTTTGATGATTTTTTTTTTTCACATTCTGTCTAAAAAACTAAAGTAATTAAAGTAAATCATAGCATTTAATATTTAATTCTAAAAGCACTTTTAATCTGAAAATTTATTTTAAAATATTTCTATATTCCATACATTTTAGTGTTTCCTTTTCATTAATTTAAACTTGATTAATTTTGTTAATGGAAATTTCTTCATCATTAATTGCTTTCGATGAAAAGCCTTTTTTTGTCTTTAATTAAATTAGTTCCTTTTAGATTTCTCTTTAATATATTTTTTCTTATTTTGAGGTAAAATCATACTTAAAGTTCTTAATTTTTAGTTTAAAGGTAGAAACACAGATGGCACTAGTTGTATATTTGTAAATTAATAAATCTTTTTTATTTTTCTATTGATCGATTATTTAAAATCGACTATTAATCAATTTTTTAAGTATCTGAAGTGTAAAGAAAGAAAAATATTAGTGTAATTTTTATAAAAATTTTAATGTTTTAGTGTTATTCGAATTAATTTTCTTTTCATTTTATTTCGTTAAAGCATCAATACATCAGAATAAATATAATTATCGTTCATATAAAAAAAGTGAGAACACATTTTAGTCATATAAAAAATGAATTTATAACTTTAAAAATATTTTCTTTGAATTGAACAGAAATTGAGAGTTACTAAAGCAGTATGGACTTAAGTAAATAAATTTATGTATCATTTTGAAGTTCTCTAGAGCTATGGATTTGTCAAATATCTGTAATCTTAAGCTTTTTTTTTAATAATTTGATAAAGGCATCAATAGATGACAGAATGGTGTTTCGCTTATTTTTAATTAGTAATTTATTTTCCTTCTTTTTTCTAAAGTATAGATTAAATTATTATATTAGAACAACGTAGAACACCTAAGTTCAATACTCATGTACTCTGCATTATTTTAACAGTTAGTTGCATTACTATAGCATTTCGTTCTCGTTGTTGGTGATATCACACTGCATCATTTCAAGCTTGTCATGAAAAGGAAAAATATATATTATTAATTTTAGAATTCTATCAATTTTACCTTTTGACTCTTTCACGAGGTTTCAGGAGATTGTACTTAAAATTCGGCAAAGAAAAAAAAAATGGTGAATTTTCATTGAGTTTAATATGAGGAATATGCTACCTCACATCATTTTTGACTGTTTAATGATTCCTTGTATTTATATTGTATTAATTGGTCATTTTAAGTTATGAAAACTCAGAGTAAAAGTGCTAACTCAGTTCCTCAATTCGAACTTAAGTTTAATACAATAAGAATACATTTATGTTTTAGTTATAATTGGCGTTTTTTGCTTGATTCTTATTTATAATAGTGGGTTAGAAATATCCACAACGTAACGCAGAATAAAAAGTAAATTTACTAAATTTTAGTCACAGATGTACGATAATCTTGAGATTATTGTACATTAATTTACTAATTTTACTAAACTAATATTTAAAATATATGAATTTAAGATAATTTCGGCATGCCTTTATCTAAATTCATGATTTCATAACACATCAAAAGAACATACTTTATCAGTTAGTATTTAATTGTGTTAGTACATGTTGGGATTTCATGACTGCAGTACACATCAGATAGTAATATTTATATCTTTATGTATTATTTGTTGAAGGCTCAAGATGCACATTAAACAGTAAAAAATGTAGACAGTTTGTCAGTATAAGCGAAAACAATTACTTACTCTGACATATCTTTGCCAACCTCTGCAGCACTTACGGATGCAGCATTTAGAAAGAAAAAATAGGAAAGATAATACAATTCTAGAAATATCTGCGGCATTATTGTTAAATAATCTAAACAATCAGTTGTTTACGGAGCATAAGTATGTTAGCAAGCATTAGAAGAAAATAATAAGAAGAAACCATTTCGAGAGAGAAACATGTATTACATTTTTCTACCTTAAACATGCTGCATTTTCTAATTGATTACATGCATCTACCTAGACAGCATTTCAATTTTTGCTAACTTCCACAACTTGAGCAATAATAAGAAAACTTTTAATTATAAGTTTATAACTTAAATTTTTCTTGTAACAGGTTAATATGATGTTACTATACAGAGGATATTCTCATGAAATAAAGGCACACTCAGGGGGGGGGGGGCTATATCTAATATCTAGAGAAATTAAAGATGTCATAGAACACAATATAGAAAGAATAATGTTTAATTAGTTGGTAAAAATGTCAAACACACAGAGGAAATAGGGAAAGAGAATACTATTTGACCACTGTTTTTTATTTTTTTATTTTATTTTTGTGTAACTCTGAAGTTAAAGTTTTATGCATTTCTCAATCAAGGTTTTCTTTTATCGCATTCTAGCAGGTAAATTGGTTAGAGTATTAATAATACATGTTTAAAATGTTTACTTTCTTACGTTAGGGTTTGGTGATTACTAGGACAATATTACCAAACCAAAGGTCAGTTATTGGTATTTATAATTAAGAGCCAAATTTAGCGATATTTTGCTGCTAATGGTGCAGTTTTGAAGGATGCGTATGACTGTTATCGTCAAACCAATAGTGAATGGCACAGGATTAAATTAGGTTGTACAAATCAATATTTTTGTCAAAAAAAAAAAAAAAAAATCAAAACAGATGGCAAGCGTGCAAAGAAAATTCATTTTTGTATCTATAAAAGTTTTATTTATAAATGTGCATTTTATTATCTTCTATAGTTCAAATTATTTGATTTAATTTAAAAAATGCTTACATTCATATGCAACAGAAAGCTTAGCGTCTTTGCATGCATGAAGCAATGCGTGGTCACAAGCAGTTCAACTTCAGTAACGCCACATTTGTGAAAGGAAAAACTTAAGCACTTATTCATGAAGTATTATCGTACCTCTATAAGGACATCAAATGTTTAAAACATAACACACTACTTGAATAGTTTACATTGATAACATATTTAACCCCATTAAGAGTATGTTTGGTGAATTCATGTAATGTTCTACCAATATTCCCAATTTTTTTTTTCTTTTTTTACAAAGCAGCAGTGAATATCCTCATTACCTAATATTACAGATAATTTTATTTTCTGCAACCCATTCATTTCATTGAAGGCACAATGTACAAAACACTACTTTCCCTCCTGCATTTACGAATTAACTTAAATTCTTCTCTACTACTCTTCTTCTCTAATTCTTCCACTCTAATTCTTCAGGTGACGTTACCGAAGCTTTTCGTATCGACCACCGCATTCATGCACAAAACAGACACCGAAACGTAATTTACCCATGGAGAAAAGACACAATTGCTGATCTCCCTCTCCAGATGCCCTACCTTCTTCCAGCCGTTTCTTCCTTCGCTTTCTGACGAAGCAGATGACGAGGACGATGTTGAGAATCAGCAAGCTCGTCCCCACCACGGACACCGTAATGATGATGATTCGGGGTATGTCGCCTTTGGTCGCCAGGGCCTCGTCAACCACTTTTTCCGTCTCGCCTATGGGTGCTTCACCTGAGTTAGTGAACAAAAGAAAATAAAACAGTGGTTATTGTTGAGCAGCTGAAGATTAATGGTGCGGGTTTTTCAATATTTTGCATTTTTTAACATAGCAAAACAGAATCTTAATACACTACGCTTTGGTGAATTTTGTAGGAAAGGGGGGACGAAAACGTGTGCCCAACAGTTGGTAATAAGCGGAATACGTTTTTAAAAAGAAATTGTTGGATGACAGACTTCATTAAGGGTAACACAATAAGCTTCTATTATAAGTGAAAGGAGTCGGACATAATGGTTAATGAACATAAATTAAGACTGGAGTCCTATTTTACAGATCAGTTCCAGCCTTTTTAGTCAAATTTTTTGATAAAATTCACCCAAATATATATATACAATTGAAAGTTTAGTGAGTTTATGATAAAAAAATGAGTGTCTAGATAATTATAAAAAAGAAAATTACAGAAGATTTTCTGAAGTTCAACAGCTTCTGAAACTAGTGAAAATGCGCCTCTTCTAGCAATCCCTATCGAGTTTACATTAATTATCCTGTACAAAAATTGTTATTAGTTCTTTAATAAAAATATATAGATAATTACATTTTTTTGAATTATATGCTAAAAATAATAAAGCAATTTTCAAGACAGAGACAATAGTGTGTATAAATAAAATACAGTAACAGTCACATTTTGTATAGGAATGTATGGTCAAAAGTGAAGCGTCGAAGCACAAACACAGGAAAGAATAAATGCAGGAGAAGGAGGAGAAACGGAGTTAGTAGTTGCTTCCGTTGCCGGTAGATGGGCAGTCGGCGTTGATTTGGGGAAGAGAGGTCATTTTCGTTTCGGTTTTCAGTCACTATTAGAAACCGCATGTAGTTTCATCATTGTGGGGCGCCAGTCCACTTCACCTTAGATGCTCGTCAGTACTTGAATGCGACATATTGCATGCGATGGATTGGACGTGGTGGATCTATCTCTTAGCCACCCCGGTCTCCCGATTGGACGCCCCTCGATTTCTTTTGACGTTTTTCTTTTGACGTTATTTCTTTTTGACGAAGAATGACGTTTATGCCACTCCAGTAGACTCGTTGCTCGTTGCTCCAGTAGACTCGTTGAAGATCTCGTTGCTCGAGTATCCTTAGCTGCTGCAAGTGTGTGTGAAATTTCGGGTATCTTTGAAAGTGTTTGTCAATCGCTGAATCGACGCTGTCAAGCATGTACCAATGCTGATGGACGCAATTTTGAACGCTTATTGTAAATTAATTTCCACCTGCAAACGTGGTTATGAAAATAAAACACTTTCCCTATCTTTTATTCTTTCCTCTGTTTGTGTTTCGACGCTTCACTTTTGACCATAACTTGTTCTTTCCTATGTTAGTGCTTGAACATTTCACTTTTGAACATGCATTGCAGTACAAAATATGATTGTTACAATGTCCTGTACCAGCCCTCAATGTTTGTACCATCAGTTAGCAGTCACCCTGTATAGCCGGTTGCATCAAAGGAAACTGCTGACATTGCTAACTGTTTAGTACCTTCAATATCACATGTATGTATTTATATTTAAAAAAAATCATATTCGGAAATATAATACACAGCTTGCCTCGAGAAAAACCTATAAGGTTTTTAAGTTATTATTCTCAAAAGAAAAAAAATCTATATAGATCGCTTCTTGTTTAAAAAAAAAGAATGTAACATAAAAACTCAAATTATCTAATTTTTTGACATCTTGCTTCTTAGAGTATTAAGAAAAATCATTCAATAAGTGTGGCATTTGCTAATTAAAAGGGAAAAAAGGTTTTACTAAAGAAAATTTTCCAAACATGGAAAAGAATAATAATGATGCTTTGTTTTGCAGATGCATTATAAAAGTAAAAAGGAAATGAAGTTTTTCAGATAGACTTTATGTTACAGGAATAGAATATTTGATATAAGACGTCTTATTACTTGAAGAAAAAATATTTTTTTTTTCGAGATAATTATACTTTATTCATTAGCTGCTCTTACTAATAAGTAAAAGCACCGCATTGAAAATTTTGTACACTTAGGATGTTAATTATTGAACATTCTAATTTTCAATTTCTGTTATGCAAGAAGAATATAAAAATAGATTTTACGAATTTTATTTTTACGATATTTCCTTTTACTTTTTAATATTTTCTTCAATATAATAGCATGCAAAATTTGTCGCATATTGGGATGAATACGATATTAGAAATTAAAAAAAAACATGCTTTAAATAGCAGCCAGGCAACTGCATAAGAAAGAAACTCCAGACAATACAGTTACTAATTTTGTTAAGCATTTTCACATTGTAAAACATCCTTCAGAATCGAGATAATGAAATCAATAAATAAACTATTTGCTCTGGTACGAAATTGTTATTTTAAATTCGTTGTTCATTTAACCGTGAATCGAAAAATCATCATTCAAGAAAAACAGAAGAGCACATTCGAATCCATACTAAAAGGGAAGTGAAAATAATATTTAAGACACTTTATGTATGTATTATCTTGAAAATAATATTTAACACACTTTATGTATGAGAGCTCATGAAGAAACTGGTGCACTCAGTCTTTTATCAAACATGTATTATTCCATAATACATGGATCGTAGACTGTTGTATAGGCTATGACATCTCACAGTAAATATTCCGTTTAACTTAAAAGGAACTTTACAAATCTGAGTGCTAGTAGAGTTTATCATGTTTCAATATATAAAAACATTTTAACTTGGTATGTACCTTCCACCATAGCCTAAGAGATAGGGCACTCAAAACGGTAGACGGCTGAAGTGTAAAGGTCCAGCGTTTTGGCCGGACCTATGGCGCTGCTGTTGTTCTAACGGTCAGGAGTTTCCTCCTATAAATTAATTACGCGTTAGAACCCCTAAAAATGTCCTCCGACCAAAACACCCCCCATCCTTGTCAGGTAGCCCTTGCGTAGTTTTGCCACAATGCACTCATTAAACATTTTAACTTTGTTTATAAAACAATAAAAATGACACTCACTTAACGTTACAGCAGAGGTCGCGTCTTGCAGATATTCACTCCCTCCTAGAACATTGTAGGCCATTATTCCGAACACGTACTCCGTTCCCAGCTCCAAACCACCAAGCGTGAAACTTGTGGCGTTCGGAGTTTCGACGTCCGCGACAATGTAGTTACCAGTGGAATCTACTTTGCGGTACTGGATTCGATACATCTGTTCCAGTCCCCCGTCGAATCCTGGAGTCCACGTCAGAATCACTGCGTTGTGGGTTGCGTTGATCACATTCAGAGATAGCGGTGGATCTGGGGGTGCTGTAAAAATTTAAAAAAGCATGATTTATAGATTGGTATCCACTTACATACACAAACGTAAATATATGTATATATACGTTACATATGAATGTATATGTAGAGGTGAGGGGGACACAGTGGGGCGACAGATATTTTTCTATTATTCTAAAGCTCAAAAATTAGAAGAATTTAGCTAACCACTATCGCGACACTGTGGAAACTAGTCACTGTCGCAAATCATCTTGTAAGGAAGTTGCAGCCATTTTTGTTTCTACTATCACTGTTGGAAAAATCAGTAGGAAAAACAGTTTAATTTGATGTTAATTTATTATTTTTAATTCATCAAAGATTATTCGGTAAAGAAATTTGCAACTCTTAAAATGTGTCCCATTCTTATAACTATTCTTTACGTCTTGTTGTTTGAAAACTGCTTTTATATATTCTGTGTTGAATATCTTAACCTGAATTTAACAATAACAATAATATATTGCTATTATTATAGCTCATTTTTTATGTTCCTTACTCAGTGTCCCACTGTGCCCGCAATGAGACACACTGGTAAAAACTTGAGTACCTTTAATTTTTTTTTCCACAAAATAAAATAAGGTTAAATTCTGACAAGAATTGTAATAAAAGCTAAAATTTGTCAAAATATTGTTCAGTATTTTGACAGTTCAGTATTTGATAAAATCACAACAGTCCTTGTACATGCGCTAAATGGTCAGACGGTTCTTGGAAATAATTACGCGCAGTCGAAAATATTAGTAGGTGGAAGTTAATTAGCACATAAAGTTATTCATGCAGGAAGATGGAGAACTGATATAGTAAAATAATAAAATTTCACACATTTTAAAATATGTGTGGAGTTTAACTTATATTATTTTTGATTCATATTAGTTTCAGTATTTACTCACACAACAATTATGAGATCACATGTTTAAAAAACTATTGTTATCCTATGTGAATATAGACATTATTTATTTCTCTTTAAACTAAAAAAACTAAAAATATGCTTTGAAAGGAAAAACTATCATTAAAATTATCCACGTTTTCTTTTTTTTCTTTAAGGTGGACAGTGTTTATGGGCTAAATCTACTCTAGGAAAAAAAAAATTCATTGCGCAACTTGACTTCAATCCAGTTTCTTAATTTGATTACAGATTTCATGAGGATTCTATTCACATATCGCAAATATCTGCTTCCAATCAATTCCTTGTACGTGTCAAAGATATTAAGCATGGAGATTAGATGAATTCGATCACTAAGCACTTAAACTGATGCTCTTAAAATTGTATATTACAAAGGAAAAATAAAGTACTTACACTTATGACCAAGTGGAATTTTAAAGCTCTCGAATCCAAGGTCATTCTTCCCAACGCATTCATAGTCACCGTAATCTTGCGACTTCAGATCTTTCACCGTCAAAACAGACTCGTAAGTGATAAAATCGATCTGCCTGCTTTTTATTTCGTATTTAGGAGGCCTTTTGCCGCCTTGTATTGCTGAACCCTCTCTCAACCAATTAAAAGTAACGTTGGGAGCTCCTGTTGCCCTGCATGTAATTCGAACATCCTCTCCTTCGCTTCCAGCTGCTTTGGCGTGGGCTCCTGATGTTTCTATGATAGGCTTATCTAAAATGTAAGAAAATTGTTCAAGAACAAGTACGGCAGTCAATAACATGCATGTTTCAATATACTTATATACGTTCTTATATATTTTCGCACAAAATACTTGAAAGCTTTAACATCCTTTATGAGATTTTTACTCTTTTAGTACGAAAAGGTGGTGAGCATTTACAAACTTAAAAATAAAACTCATTGAATCGACTTTCTCATTTAATTTTCAAACTTAAAAAAACGAGTTGAAAGCATTCTGATTAATCAAAGCTCCAAGTTGTTGTTTACATAATGCATTTCACCGCCTAAATAAAAACGATGATGAATTTCCCATGAGTATGAATTTCAATTTCCAAACGACACTCCTACTTTGCTGCCCTTCAGTCTTAATTGCTCTCCTCACAGGCAAACCCTTGAAAAGAAGGAGTACTTTCAGAACGCCCATAAAGCATTACTTGTATCTCAAGTCTTCGAATACCCAGCCTCACTAATTTTCAGTGTACCGGTCGGTATTGGCTTTGTAAGACTACAACTCACAGTGTCGACTTCAGTTGACTCAGGGTTAAAAGCCGATTTATATGAGTTTGAGTAAATATAAACATTTGAAGTTTATATTGACAATTGAATTGGACTGAATGATTTTTGGAAAGGGTTTATGCATAGGTGTACAGGAAAGTCACTTTTATTGAAGTAGGAACAGACGATTATTCTTGCATATTTCTTCAATATGTAATTACTCTCATTCATTCAAATAAAAAATGAGTACTTAATTTTTTGAATTTTGGAATTTTTTCAAATCGAAACTACTGGGCTCGGCTTATACAGAGCGTCCCGACATGACGCTGCTCGTACGCCTCTTGTGTGAAAATCGACTGTGCATCCCCATGCAAATTATGCCAATGTGCTTCCACGGAGCTAAACCCAGAAAGAAAGATTACATAAGAACTAAGTGGACTAAGAATAAATACGGTTGATGGCGGAAGTGTGATGGTCCAGAGTTTTGGCTTACAACATTGCTGTCTAGAGATTTGCAAGGTTTCCTTCAGATGTAGTGATAGTACGCTTTAGCCAGATAGCGCTTTTGGATCTTTGTCTGACGTAACAGCACAGCAAATCAAAATTAGATTCTCCCATTGGAATATTTTATGGGAGATCTGGTTTATGTCATAAGCGCATTCTGATGCGGCTGCAAACTTCTTATGCATACTCTGATACGTTGGATTATATATGGGTTTTTAAATTTGCTTAAACTACCAAAAAATAATGTAAATTCTAAAATTTCCGAAACAATTGATATTCTCTTGTAATATTCCCTTTTGTTGAAATTTAAAAACCGTATTGAGATTCACACCAGTGTTCTTTTATGTATTCACACATAATAATATTGCATTCGAGAATATATTCCTTGCCGACATATGTATGCTGACAGCGTCCAGGTACCTCTATTCACCAAAGAGTGCTACAGACCTCCCCACCGAAATCACTGATCGTGACCACCATTCGGAAACTGGCCAAAACGTTGAAGGGGGAAAAAACGTTCATAAACTCCCATTTTTCTTCTCACACGCATTCTCAAATCAAAGTACATTCGGCGAATAAATCACGACTTCTGAGTTCAAGTGAAATTCGATAGTATATTGACTTTTTTTATAGCACCCTCAGAATGCGAGAAGAGAGAAATGCCGTTTGTCTACCGTTCTTTTAAATTTCTGCGTACTTGCCAGTCATTGTATTATTTGCTTGTAACTTTCATCTTGAATTTGGATTATGCATTTTTCGTGTGTTTGGGTACTGGTAGGAACTAAAACAAAAATGTTTAAAGGTTAGTAATTTTTTTATAATTGGGATATGTGCTTGTTTAGATTGAAATTTCTATATATGAGGTTAATCTCAACTCGGAATTTTCTTCTAAATTTTTTAACCACAGAGCTTAATCGTACTTCTAAGTACATGGGGGGGAAAATAAAGATTTTATTTCGTTGAAAATTATCGGCTTAACTTCGGGAGGGCACATAGAGTACGTGCTTTCCACTTAGTTTCAAAATCTTTCGATTTTCAAAAGAAACTTCCATTTTATGTTCTTGAATTTGATATGTGCCCCTTCAAAACTTTAAATAACGCAACGCCTATGTTGAAAATAATATGTATGTACATTTTTTAAACATAAACACTTTATTATCGCTGTTTTATTACATAATTTAGTTAAATACTCAAAATATTTTGTTGAAAACCAAAATTTTGTTGCACCAACAAAATATTAGATTAAGTTAGAGCCTACATATATGTGTGTGTGTGTGTGTGTATGTGTGTGTAAGCATATATGTGTGTGGTATATATAGATATACATAGATATCTATTAAAGAAACGAATTTCGAAAATTCAATGAAAATATGCTGCGAAATCTGTGGTAGCGAACTATAATAAATATTTAAGATTTTTATTATAATTTCAAGGTATTTATCCATTATTTTTCTACCGTTTGCATGTGTACCATTAAATTAATAGCATAAAACTCAAATTTACATCGCATGTAATGCACATTCATTCCTTGCCTTATAAAAATTAAATCAACAAAAATTAAGCATATAATATACACAATTTAAGCATATTTCCTTTTTTTAAATAAATAAAAAGCAGTACATGGCAACAAAAGTGAAAAATCCATACTAAAGACGCGATGTTTTTACGCTACTCAACGCAAAAAAGACAGTTGCCTGCGGCTTTAAATTAAGAAGTGCGGTGAATTTAAAAGAAAACAATAATTTAAAGTAATATTTAGAACGAGTGGATTATAGCAATAGCCTTAGGTATCATATTTGGAAAAAAAGAAAATATCTTGTGGGTTGCTTTACTGAACTGGGTATATTACAAAATCCGCAGAAGCACGTGCAATATGATAGCAAACATTTGGATGATATTTATTTTGTGAAACAAAAAGAAAATTGATCGAAGATTTGTTTCATTGGGAATGCACATGAAAATTCTATGTTTGAAAATAAAATACTTGGATGAATTTTGAAGATACTGATATACCATCATTTAAAACATGTAATAATTTTTTTTTAAATCAATAGTGAGATGTTAAACTCAAATGTTATTTTGAAATACTTTTCATAACAGACTGGTAGATGGATTTATATAGTAAATACCGAATTAAATTGTTATTCATAATTACGCAAGAGCTTTCTTTCATTTTCAAAGTAATCCTTTCGTCAGCGTATAAATAGCTTTCTGATACTTCTTACACAAATAATCTTATATTCGTAGAAAATGTCATGGATTATGTACTGCAGAATGAACTATTGATCGCAATACTAAGCTTATTAATACGAATCAGAACGATCAACATTTTGTGTGTCTATGCATCCAATCCAGCCTGCTTAATGGAGAGATTGCCACTAAAAGAAATTCTAATAAGCCTGATATTCAATTATCCGGGATCCCATTGCGGTTTGGTATTCCATCAAGCAAAAGTTTCCTTTTAACCGATATTTCATTAAACGGGCATATATATAAATAGAGAGATACGAGAAAGACATAAAATATTTGTACAAAGACAAAATCTGTCTTAAAAAGTTTACCATTATTTTCCATTTTTTAATTCGTCCATTTTAAATATACTTTACTGTTATACGAATACTAATGGGCGCCCTAAAAAAGGAATTAAAATACTCTAAGATGAGCAGAGTTTATCAAGATGGCTGTAAGTAACATATTACTAAAAACGTTATTTTAAAATTCCTGCTTATAACCATTTTTAAATGTATTCATGTGATAATAGTACCTCAATTTTAGGGACATGTGAACCCAATGTAATAATCCCATTACCTACATATAACTGGTATTTTAGAAATGGAATCTCATTTCGATGAAATAAATTTTACTAAGATCAGTGAAGGCTAACATTTATTAATCAAAGGTCATTAACTGAACCAACATGCCAACTTTAATATAATGTAATTATTAACTGGTTCAATGTATTTATGTTTACAACACCTATTTTTTGTATGTATTTGAACTATGTTCGAGTAATTTATTTCCTTGCAGTTTGTAAAATACTCTTCGCTTAAAACCTATAAAATATTTTTAATAAATTTATATAAAAGTTTATTATTCATATTCGTTTGTTTTTGTACGTTAACTAAGGTTTTTTCTGGATAAATATATGGAAAAAATGTTACTTTTACTAATATATTCCTTGCATGTTGCTAACATAAAAGCTTTGATACTACTTTATAGTAATAGAACTGCACTTTGCATTCTACAACAGCGTGAATTTTTTATCGCTGGTCCCCATTTCAACGCTTTTTTGTCGCTGATCCTTCTGAATTGTGGGAAATTTTCTTGTTTTAGAAAATAAAATATCGCCAACATTACACTTACGTTTCACCAGCAGCGTCGAAGCTTTCTGAGCCTCCGATCCGATGCCATTATCCGCGACGCACAGAAATATTCCAGAGTCTTCTCGTGTGACATTGTTGATTATAAGATATGATCTGCCATTTTCGATACTTTGTCTGGTTCTGCCCATATCGAAGTTGGGCCTCTGCCACCTGATGACGTCATCAGTCAGCGGGTTGGCATCCACTTGGCATTCAAGAAAAGCGTTTGAACCTTGATCCACAACTGCAAATTCCGTTGCCATGGAGATGGTGGCCGCATCTGGAAGAACAAGAGGATAGATGTGATTAAGGGGAGGTGTGCCACGAATAATGGTGTTGGAAATTACTTAGAAAGTCTCTTCCTTGTATGTGTTTGTGTGTGTGGATTTTTAAGGTGCCAAAGCTGTAATAACCTTTAAAACTTTGTAATTTGATAGTGTGAAAAAACTCAAAATTTTATATACAAACATCCTCCTTTGTCAGATGAATTAGTTATTCTAGAAACTGATTATTTTGAGTCAAGAAATTTTGATTTACTTTGAACTGTTTCTCTGGTTGATGATTTACTTGATGATTTACTAATTGATTAAACAATGGATTTACTAATTGATTACTAATTGATTTCTAATAAGTAATTGAATAAATATAGCTAGGGAATTTAAGTATTAAATACTTTAAGAAAATTATTACTATCATTATTGCAATGGTTTTAACGATGCAAGTAATGTCTTTGGTATTACTCTGGAAAAAGAATGCATGACAATAAATGATTAATAATAAGTGATTTATAAAGAAAGAATTTTAAAATTTCCTTGGAAACCAGTGTATGGATTCCTTATCATTATGGATTTTAATTTGCGGAAAGTTGAAAAACTAAATAATTGATATAAAAGTAAATATATGTATTTTGGGAAAATAAAAAAATGCTTTGGAATTTTCAAATTGTGAAGTGCCTATTGATCTAATAAATTAATATTTTTTTGTATAAGAATCCTCGTGGCAGATACAAATAAGTGCACACGACAACAAAACAAAATAGATGAGTTTCATAAATGATACAATAACTTATATTCGATGGCAATACTCACAAAGTACATTCACCACGACCCTCATGGCTGTACTCCCTTCCTCATTGCTCGCCTCCAGCCTGTACTGTCCCGCTTGATCCCTCCTGACATTAGTCATGTTGAACAAAGGACCCGTGGCCAGTACCGGAGTGACGGCCACGTCGTTAGAATCCGCCGGCATCAGGGAGGTTGAACCACTTGCTTTGCTCCAAGAATAAGTGATTGCCGATGGGTTTGCCCTCGCTGAGATATTGATTGTGGTAGATTCACCCTCGATGACATCGTACTGCTGCAGAGGCTTCACCTCGAATTCGGGCTTATCTGTAATTGATGAAGAGATGGGAATAAATGACACAGTTGGACTGTTGTGAGAGAAGAGAAACGTAGATTACTGATGGTACTTCGCGTCGTTTATAAGCACTCAAGCGAGAACGAGAGAGAAACTGACATTCACTACAACCGATACGAGAGGTATTTCGTATGATTTCTGAAGAATGGTAATGGCTATATCTTCATTTAAGGGAACAAGGAACGTTTAATCTTTTTTTTTTTCAAAATTTTTACACTATTTAATGTATGAAAAAAACGTAATATGCTATCTTAAATGCTTTTATCAAATTTAAGACATGGAAATAATTCTTTTTTGAAAAAAAAACATTATTAATAAAAAAAATTAAATTTAAACCAACCGATTTTCAAAAGGCTGATGTGCTTCGATATCAGTTTAAAAAGCTGAATCGTTCTAAATAAGTTAAAACGGAGTATAAAAAAATAACTTAGCATTAAATTTCACATCATTTAGTTAAAAAAAATGATGATTTAAAAAAAATTATTTTTTTTAATTTTATTTAACATGCATAAACCTTGTCCAATGTATTATTATTACAGAAAAACATACGAAATTACATTCATAATATCATTATAAACATTCACGAGAAAATTGGAAATATGACGAAAATGATGAGAATAGAACATATCGAATATTCATATCAGGCAAGAAAGTCGAATCTTAGAAAAATGATGTTTAAGTGCTATCGATATCTTAAATGGTAATTCCATAGATTGCATTTCTGAAAATATAAATAAGCATTAGATCTTTAGATCTATACGATTTTAAAAATTCACCTTGCTATGGAAAACTAGAAAGGAGCTACTTCTTTGGACGGAAGTCTTTTTTTTTCTAATTTTGGTCAATTTTTACCATTTTCAGCATCTTTTGTTCCCTTAAGAAAACTGTATTTTTGAGTAAGCGTCATGAAGTGTAACACTTCTGTAGCACTAATCAATAATAGTACTTTTGTCTAAAAAGATGGTGTGAGAGCCGTGCTACTACTTTATATTTGTAACCCAAGCACGCATAAAACGAAAATTAGTAAAGTAGCGGAAAAATACATTACAATTCATATTTTCAATAGAAAATCTGGTTTCTTTAAGTTTGTACTGAAAGTAAAACTGAAAACTTAAATATCGCAATAAATTTAAAAATATTCCGTTCTATTTGCAATAAAAGAGAAGAAAATAGTTTTTAATTATGCATCGAATTACTGCTTTCTTAGTATGAACTGCTCTTTGATCACACATGCATATTCATTTACTTTTTAGTTTTAAAGGAAAGAAATTGAGAAAAAAAGCTTACATAACACGTTGATTGTGATGGCATCGTGCGCACTCTGCTTCAATTCTGTGTTAGTGGCTTGGCATGTATATACAGCTCCATCATCAGAAGACGATACATTAAGTGACAAAATATTTTTGGTAGACCTGCCACCATTTGGTGCATCAAATACGCCGTCGGGCGTTCCGAGTATTAAAAATCCATCTTTCCACCACGTTATCTCAGCTTGAGGATTGCTGCTAGCACATTCACATAAAAGTATTACCTAAATGTAGAAAATACATATTTTAGTAAATTATTCTGATTAATAAATTATTTGTCATATACTGCTTAAGTGATACATACTATCCTTAGTAATACTGCGAGCTTACAGAAAATTTCAACAGTAATAGATTTTTAAATGTCTGAGAGCATAACTTTTTATAAGAATTTAAATGTATCTAGAAGCTGATGAAGATAGTATGAACTTTAAGTTCAATATAGTATTGAAAAACTCATAAAAACACAGGACATTCAGAGGATAAAATACAAAGAATAAAATATTATCGTAGACATGTTATTTACTGATTTTGAAAAGTGAAGAGTTTTGATATAAACAAACTTTTTATTTAGAAAGGAGTATTAATAATATGCTTCAAAAGATTTTACTTTAATCGATATGTAATATATTTGGATAAATAAATCTTGTTTTCTAACATTTTATTTTTCTAAACAACTGTATTTTATTTTTAAATTGAAATACACAGAATCAACAAAAATCATTCATTTTTGTGTTATCATTTTACATGCATTTCAAATTGAAAATATACTGAAAAACACAATGCTCTGACTCTGACTGAAATCATATTTTTGAATTCTATTTTCATCTTTTTTTATGAAAACATTTTCATCTTTTTTATGACTGCTTTCGTCTCGTTTTATGTATTTTCTTTCAAAATTAGAACAACGTACTCCAGGCACAAAAATCGCATTATAAAAGAAAAGATTTAAAATATTGACTGAAGGTTTCTAGTTTCAAAACATATTTAATTTAAACTTTTTTTAAATGTAGGGAACAGATTGGTTTCATATGTCTCTGAAAAAAAAAATGATAATAAATCGGCGTATAAATATTTTGTCGTGCCGCAATGTATTTATAACGTTAATTTACTGATAGAGAAAAGTAAAATTCTAAGTAATGGGTAATGTAATAACGCTGTCCAACGCTCTTTAAAAGTCTAAAAAGACATTTAAGGTGTTTTTAAAGTATCGTGTGATATAAAATATATTTGTATTATGTGAGCCACGTAAAGGGAACAGCTAAATAAAATGCCTTGTAAGATGTTTTACATGAAAAGAATTATATACACTAGAAATTTAAAGACTGTGAAAGATAAAAATGAAGCATTCTCCTACTTCTCACACAATATGTATAAAATAAGAATGTGAATTTTACTTTTAATATGAATTTAACTTAAGAAATTAAAAAAAAAAATTTCTGTTCAGAAAGTTCTTGAAAAATCTCACTTAATCTATTTAAACATCTATTTAAACATCTCTTCTATTTAAACATCTTACAGATGTCTTTTGTTTAATTTCTAATAGATAAAGCACGATTTTACTGAATTTTATCATATTTTAAAGTATCAGATAAACACATAAGTTCTATAACCTTCTAATATTAATTTTGAATCAAAAATTCAAATTTTGTCTCAATTTTTTAAAATAATGTAGCTGTTTATTGTATGCCGTGTTCATCACTGTGACAAATAATTCTGTTTTAAGTATTTCATTTTGCTTTCCTTAGAAAATGGCATTTTAAAAAATGAATTGATAAATGAATGTGCAAGTACAACCTGTTGTAATATCCCTTTAATAATACTTGATGAGATCGACAATAACTTGTGTTGCTTATTTTGTAGTATATCACTTACAATCAAACATCCATTGAGTACAAACGAGAAACATAAACTAGCAATAAATTCAACATACGCGGCTGGACAGAGTGCCGTTTTATCTCTTAAAAGGAAAGTTTACCGAAGGCGGATAAGTATATTTAAATTTAACGAAGTGTGTGTTGTGAAAGAAAATTTAAAACAGTTTGGACGGTTTTAAACGAATAACTCGATTGCTGTTTATTCGAATGGATGGCTTTGTGTGATGTGAAATTAAAAAGTTGTAAAACTTTATTTTAATTATTTTGATATGTTGAGAAACTAAAAAAGGTGCTATTAAAAATGAGTTTTTAGTTTGTGCGTTACGCTCTTTCGTATGTGATAAAAATATTATTTGCGTTTTAAAAGTATTGGATATAAAAATTATGGAAGGAAAGGTTTATTTTTGAAACTTAAGAAATGATTAACGGATTATTCTTATTATGACTTTTTTTCATACGTATCAATGCTAACT
This sequence comes from Cheiracanthium punctorium, assembly GCA_038373885.1. NCBI lineage: Eukaryota > Metazoa > Arthropoda > Arachnida > Araneae > Cheiracanthiidae > Cheiracanthium > Cheiracanthium punctorium. Next base: position 1,392,462 of record JAWZYV010011264.1, read on the forward strand.
CTACCTGTATGATTAAATCTCTCGTTCAAATATTTGCCTTCAATATATTTTAATCATCAAGAAAAAAAAGTCATTTTCCTTTTAAAGGGCAGAATTTATTCCTAAAATCACGATAGCAGATATGTACTTCAAGGCAAGAAAAACTTCACAGTATATTAAAATATATGCTAGGTGATATTTTGGGAAAGGAAAATGGTTATGAAAAAATTTATAACGCTTCTTTGATCTTAAAAATTAAATTTGATTACAGTTTAATGCAAAATCAGTTGAATTATGATGTAGGGTTTATGAATAACGGATTTTTTTTATAATTAACTACAAATTATCAGGGTTAACGAAAGTTTTCCGCCAAATCTGCTTGAAAAACTAACTTCTAGCTCCTTAGATAACTGTTTTTGAACTTTCGGTACCAAACCTGCACAGTGTCACGTGATACAACAATAGTATTTAAAGCTGTACTCTTTATTCGTTGATATTCTGTGGCTGACTTTTTGCAACACAACTGGAAGTACATGATGGTTCTAATCCTCTAGAGTGATAGTTCCATTTGACACACCTTGTACTTAATGATAACTATATTTTTTTTACAGATTTCATAACATGGTTTTATAAAGTAAGTCTCTTTCTTTCAAATGCCAAAAATCGTTTGACAAAATATGAGCAAATACGCCAACGCGAACTGTGTACTGACGATGCTTACGATGGCGGGGAACTTTCGTTACAACCTAATATATCAGCTATGACTTTCACATAATGAGTTGAACTCATACTCCTGCTTATGATCTCAGGTACAATCTTACAATATGTATATCTACTTTATAGCTTCACGGAAATTTATTCAGACAGTTCAATCAATTAATTTAATACGTGTAAAATATAGACTGAATATCTCACTAGAACTTCAATACTTTTTCCTTAATTCTGGGCTTAAAACTAAACTATACACAGTCAAACTTGCTTACATTTAATATACATATGCACACAAAATACAAGTTTTTAGTAGCATAAAAACGCTTTCTGGATACTTTATATTTTAGAACTCATTATGAGTGGTAGGCTGATTTTAATTTGATTAAAACCCCCAAGAGCTGGCGAAAACGGTATTACTTCAGTGCTGTGATTTGATACATTTTTTGAAATGATTCACATTGGAGATTTTTTTTTATTAAAGCTTGTGACATATATATTTTTGGTATCATGATTATTTTACTTGGCATACGTTGTGAAAAAAAGAAAAAAATATTTAATGCAAGCATATTTAAGGAAAATAATTTCTAAAATAAATATTACTTTTTTAAGGATTTGACCCGACTGAAATGCGTGGTAGGCTGACTTTAATTTGTTCATATGTATGGCAAACAGTTAAATGCATTAGAGATGTGTAAATGTTATTTTAAAAACACTATATGCTAAACGAATGAAAAATATAAATTATAAAACTAAGCAGTTAATTCTTTAGTTAAAGCCAGTTAAACTTCAGTCAAAGTCAAGAACCGTAAATTCAAAAGAATTTTTTCAAAAAAAAAAGAAAAGAAAAAAAAGCAATATTAACTCAAAAGCACTTCGGCTCAGTTTGAACTTAAAAGCAACAATTTTGAATAAAATAGCTTTCGAAAGTAAACGCTAGATTCAAAAGTATAAATTCAAGAAGTTCAAATGGCAGTTTCAAAGTCATTTTTCAAAACACCATTGAATTCTTCATAAGCTTTGCGAGGATATTGTCTCTGTCTAAAGACGTATGAAGTATATATTATTCAAAAGCGGGAAAAACCATGGAAACACGTATAGCATCTTTGGACTGTATACCCTGAAATGAAGTAAATGCGTATTGTGAACGTTTTGGTTCCTTCAAAAAGTGAAAGATGAAGTGATTTTTACGTTCGTGAAAATTTTGCCATGAGCTGCATTCATCAAAAAGCTTTGAGAGATTTTAAGAATGATTTTTCATTTCTTGTAGAGCGACACTAGTTTCTCAAAACTTTTAAGAAAGGGATTCTGTGTTTGTGAATTTTTAGCATTCGTTCTTCATGCACAGTTGTTAATATAAAGAAATCTACTGACTAATAGGCTTTGTTAAATAATTAAGTAACTAAATCGTGATCTTTTAATGGATCTCAAAATTCACACGAAACATCTCGGAACAACACTGTTGGGATGTATTAAAAAATGAACATTTCCAAATCATTTAATATCTGAACAACACTGTTGGGATATATTAACATACATAACATTAAAGAAAAAAACCTTCTAATTTACATGTAAAGAATGCCGAAGAATACACTTATTACTGGTGTTAACTGTGTGGCAATACAGTTAATAATTGGTCTGAATAAATAATTGGTCTGAATACTCTAATAACTGTCTGAAAATCATTTCGACAGTTTTATTAGAGTAGTACGTAGGTAGCAGTACCCAATTCTTTTGTTGATAAAATTATCAGAATTTTTGCTGCCCAATACTGAAATTACGACACCTGGAAATATTGTAGTTAAAGAAACCATTAAATTATATTTAAATTAATAAAAAGATTTTTATTACATTTCGGTAAAACAAGTAAAATTGCATGTTGGTCTACATATTCATCGGCAAAGGCGTGCAATTAAAATAACAATAAACTTTTCATCCACTTGAGGCTCGTTCTTTATATGATAAAGGTCACCATTATTGGATCCAATAATTCTTAATTTGATTGAACTGATAAATCGAATTCTTGAATTGATTGATTAAATTCTTAATGCGTACCATACGCGTACCATGTGGCTTTTCAAAAAAAAAAAGATTTCATGTCAATGATTGACAATGATATATTCTCAAGCCTGCTGTCCTATGCAATGCACGCAGGTTACACAGAACTCTGAATTTAACATCTAAGAAAAGTTAATTTTTATTTTACTTTTCATAGAACAGGGTGCATGTTTATTGATATCATTACTGAAATTAATTATGCAATTTGTCTGTTGTACTGAAAAATAGTTTACGCAAGCATTTTGAAATGGCACTCTATAGTGCATTTTAAAAAAATCAAGCACTTTTTGCAAATATTTGCGTTATTTTTACTGACTATAACACTACATGCGATTAAGATAACGCAAATAATTTCAGTATACAGCGGTATTGAGAAAAAAAGAAAAATCTACAATGTATTTAAGCCAAAATTTAGTGTTTTTTATCGGCAAAGATATCATGTCAATGACTGACAATGATATATTCTCAAACCTGTTGTCCTATGCAATGCACGCAGGTTACACAGAACTCTGCATTTAACAACTAAGAAGAGAACATGATCATATTTATTTCTGCATTAATAACATAAGAAGAGAGCATGATCATATTTCCTTCACATTTACACGATAGAAAACCCAAGCATTTCTATTTTTTATAAATGATTGCATAATGTTAATCAGTTTTTATAACCAATATAAAATTTGAGATGAATTCTAAAATAATATTTTAAAGTTAAAAACACGTCAGATGGTACGCATTTTTTAACCTATTGTATTCACTTCTCTACAATTATTTTAATGGCGAAATGAACTTGATTTATTCATGCATATTAAACAATGATAATGACAAAATACGTCATATTCAACACACTCTATTTGTGAAAAAAATCCATTTGAATATCCATACATTAGATGAAAAAGACATTGCGCACTTCTCGACTAAACTTATATTTTACCCACTGTATTTGAATCCAATGCACTTTGAAAAAAGAAATACAAAATTTTCATCTTCACAGGAAACGCGAAAATAAAGATATCTTCACTTGAAATGGGTTTCAGAGATTTATTTTCAATCCCTCTAAAGAAGTTCTCATATATGTTGGCGTATGGGCTTTAATGTAAGTAAGTTTATACACTTTTCAGGTTTTGTTGACAGATAGGGTTTTGGGAACTTGATAAAAATTTCAAGCATAGCACCGTCTGTAAAGTCCGTGAATTTAAAATTTACCTTATGAAATGACTTGTAAATGTGCATATAATTTTTTATATTTGTAAGTTATTTATTTCTAAGTGTAAAATTACAGCTGCCTTGCTGTTGATCAGGGTTTATCAAACACCTCCGTTAGAGCATCAAGTGCTCAGGAGAAAAAAAAAAAAAACTCAAGCACTTACATATTATAATGCACACTAAAGTGCTATATATCTTCCGCATCATAATCCATGCGTCATCAATATTTTTCTCCCTTATTCCATAATATTGGAAAGTGTATCCTTATTTACATTTGTGTGATTATGGCAACGCTACGCCAGGGCGATCTGCCAAGTATGCGGGGTGCATTGGTAGGAGGACTTTCTAAGGGATTCTAACGCGTATTCACGTTGCATCTGGTGAAAACCTACCAAAACTCCAGACTCGTAGATCGAAAGCCGCGCGATAGGACCCGAACCCGGGACCTTAACACTTCGGCCATCCACCATTTCCAGTGACACAACCACTGTGCCATGGTGAGGCGTAACAAAACGATCTATTCACTTGATTTCATTGTTAGAACATAAATAAATGAAAATGCAAAAAAAAAAAAAATAAATAAACAAAAAAATATATAAATAGAAAAAAATAAAGAAGAAAATTAAAAAGAAAAAAAATGAACATAATTCAGAAACTTCTATTAACATTTCTCACATTTAACTAGTATTAGTGTGCTGAACTGCTTTCAAATTCTATCTACAAAAATAATTTACCAAACTTAAAATTTTCATTTCAAAATTTTGTGATTAAATACATAAAAAAAAAGCCAATCCCAAGCAAGCGGGAAAAAAATGCACTGGAATATAATTATGAAAACAAATGACTATTTAATCAGATGCTAAAACGCCTCGGCATTTCTTCACTCGGCTGACGTCCACATTTTTCATAAAGTGGTTCCGAAAATGACGTTCATAAACAAGCCATCAACTTGACTAAATAAAACTGCCTTTCGTGGACCGAATATGTGACGCTCATTTTTCTCTGCTTATATTTATGAAAAATCGATGGAATAGCGCCTTTTTCCCGCCACTTTAAAACGCCTTCCAGAAAAGTCGCGACATTTCCATTTTTTTTAAAGGGGGTTGGAAATTTGGTTATCGCATGGGACAGGGGGGGGGGTGCACTTTAAAACATTCATTTATCAGGGTGCTATCCTTTTAATACAGTGTTTTAGTAAGTGAATGAATAATACAAAAAAATAAATAAGTAAATAAATGATGAATTTTTGTTCGGAAATGGAAAGAGTACGTAGACACGGAAAGAAGAAAATTAAAAAGAAAAACACTTGAAAAGTAAAAGTTTGCTGATGGCGTGACATATTCATGAGGGGGTGGAAATTATTAATGGATTCCGCAGCAGCAAGTTTTCATTAGATTCAGCTGATCATGAAAGTGCAAAAGGTAATTAGATTTTTTGCATTTTATTTTCTTTTAGAGGTGGTTAGTGGAAGAGTACCTCAAATATAGAATGCACGTACGATGCTTTGTAAATTTTATCAGTCTCAAGATTAGAATGTGTGCCGATGTGAGTTTTCAATTTGGTCTAATTTCTCCAGACTTATATCGAAGTGTAATAAGTCTGGTCGAAATTTAATAATTGTTACTGGGGTTAGTCTCAGAAAATGCGGTAACTCCAGTGCCTTTTTAGTCCTGCGTACTAAATCAAGATTTTTTTCTCTATTTTTTGTGTTTGATATATTGATAAACATTGATAAAACCTAGTTACAAGAAGTACAATAAACGATTATTTGTAATAAACTACCATATTTTTTTTTCTTATCAATTAAAAATGAGCCGCCGGGGACAAGGACGTATTTAAGGTGAAATTTCTCGAAATTTTGATTTTATAAACAATACGATAACAATATTGTTTTGAAAATTTCTGCCTTTTCAATATTTGGACGCGCACCTCTTTTTTTGGAATACGCCCTTGGTCCGGACGATGAAAACTAAACTGTATCATAATGTATCTGATTTAGTGTATCGTAATGTCATAACGTCAAAGTAGGTTTAATACTGCTACCATTTACAGAAATTTTAACTGTTATTTGATTTTTGAAATATGAATATGATATGAATAAGTTTTGTGATATGAATAAGTTTTGAATGATAAGTTGAATGATATGAATAAGTTTTAAATTTAATAATGCTGATACTCAAACCTTACACCAATTAAACTACACCAATCATTACAATTGGAAGCCTAGTTGCAACAAGCTAGCGGAACACATTACTTATTGTTGGCACAAAATTAAATTACTTTATTTACATTTCAAAAAACGAACAAACGAAAGATTACCTTTTGTCCAGCTTTTGGTCTTTTGGGCTTGACTTTGATGTTGACAGCTTTCGGTGGAACTAAAAAAATGTACAATGAAATAATTAAAAAGCAACTACAGTTTTTATGACTATGAAAAATAAAACAAAGAATTGTTAGTGTCTTTCAAACTGCTGCGTAAATCTTAGTAAATTTCTCTGAACTTAACAAGTTTTAAGAATTTAATAAAAAATTTTTAATTTATCACCTAATACGCAAATTTGAATAAGTTGAATCTTGAGTTTTCACATTAAAAATAGACGAGTAGGATATTTACATACTTAAAGTTTGTACACAGTTTTTAAAATATTTATTTATATAAATTAATAGTTCAGACGTGACAGTTTAAATGCATAGAAGGTCATTTTTGGGCAAGTTACAGTGAACCAAAACCTGCACAGACACATTATAAGTATATAATGGAAAAAAGTTTATTCAATTAAAGGACTGAATTTAACTATTTATTTATGTAGTGTAAACCATAAAAAAATATCTGTGTTTTTGAAACTACCATCCGTTAAGACAAAATGAAGACATTTATTCAATATCAACATTTTAAAACTCTTTTTTTTCTGCAGAAGGAAAATTCGACAAAATACGCTATACGTGTTTTATGGGAGTGAATGTGCCATCAAACTCAAACTATACTTAAAGAATTAATTCAAAAGAAAGTTTTTGTACATGGAATGCAGAACAAAACTCACTGTTAAATATCTTTTATCGCCTTATAGGGTCTATCGTAGAACACAGACCAATCGCGAAATGGAAAAGTAAGGTGGTACTAAGCAAAATGTAGTTATTTTTAAGTAATAATAATATTATATTAGTATATATTATGAAGAGCAATACTATATACTTAATAGTAATAATAAGGATCAATAGCAGTAGATGTGTATGTAATTGCGACGAAGACGTTAATACGTTAAATGTGTAAAACATGGCCATTAAAAAAAAAAAAAAAAAAAAAAAAAAAAAAAACCTGCCAATTGGCGACCGTACTGTGTTCTGCTGCCAAATTGACAATAATTTATATTCATTTAGAAAATTTAACTGTTACTTATGGTTAATTATGTCTAACAGCGAACGCACTGACAATATACTTTAACTCACCTGTAAATGTAATAAGTTTAACTTAGAGATGCTCACAAAAACATATGGACAATTTTCACACACCCCTCGCCATTTATACCATTTCCAAACACACATCAAGTGACAAAGAGCCGACGTGCAAATTGGGGTTTCTTAAGACTATTCGCACAGTGAGAGAACAGAAAGAAAACACTCGTTCGATTCCACACATAGCTGACATTGATTTATTTAAAAATACTTTAATCCCTTCTCAGATAATGCATAAGTCATTGCATAATTAGATGCAGTCACGGGCAATTTTGCTCGGAAAAAAAAATAAAATAAAAGATTTGGAATCCCTCTGCATTGATTAAATGAGCGGAATTATGTTCCTTTATTAATGAAGCAATTTTAATTACGGAGCCTTTTATATTTGCTAAGCTTTTCATTTAATTTAGAAAGACATTGGGGACTTCAATTACTTTTGGATGTTTTAGCCTTTAAAGATTTGTACAGTGGGAAGCTTTTCTAAGGTTGGGGGTGAAAGGGAAAAAAACTGCTTTAATTTCGGCATGCCGGGCAATTAGTAAAATAATTAGAATCGTCATTGTCTTGAATTGAACATAAAGAATTTAAATGCACCGCGGTAGAAATAATTTACATAAATTAAAGTTTCAATTCGTCGTCTTGCATGTTACATCAAAGAAACGCTGTTTTTGTCAAATTCGTTGTGGATTTTTAATGTGGGAGCCAGTTACTGATTTATATATCATTGCTTTATGCATTCTATTCTTTCTTTAAAAAAATATGGACTTGGATGAAACAAAAAATTATATCATGTTGAATATTTAGAAGTGTTTATTTAAAATATTTCATTCTTTAACTATTGAAAGAAAATATGCCTTTGATTTACCAGTCTTTTGCTATTAATTGAAGAAAAAAATGTTGACGTCAAAGTTATATCTTAATGCCTTAAACAATGTTATGAGCCTCCCTTTCATAAACTTGTGGTGTGAATATTGGATAATATATGTACAAATCATGTTACGCAGAAATTAACTTATTAAATTATTTCGGAAAGAAACTATTTTCGTAGATGTATACTGTCTAACAGTGATTTAATAAATATATATGGATTTGCTAGTTTATTTTAAAATTCTTTTTATTTTAAGATAGTTTTTTTAATTGAATGTTTTCAGCCCGATAGTCTTCTAGATTACTTTAAAAGCATCCCCATCGTTTAAATTTATTAGAAAATAGAAAAAATAAGGAATATGATTTCACTGTAAAAATATTTCTCTTATTATAAAACTTCTTTGAGTTATATTTTAGCATTTTCAACTAAAACTACTAGATAATCTGATAATGCACGAGTAAAATTTGTTTTCAAGAGTACAAAGTTTCATAAAATTATAGAAAATGAAATGCAGCAAATGCTCAGAATTATTCTAAAAGATGTAATAGTATCTATGCTTAAATATGCATAAGTTTGTTATCAGTGATGCATTAATTATAAAACAATTGAGTAATTTAATATATTTACTAAGCAGAGTAAAATTCATTTAAGATACTAAAGTTAAAATTTATATAAGTACTTATATAGTGCAGCATTTAACTTTGCTTGATACTAAGTCAATTAGCTAAAATAAAGATAATTAGCTTAATATAATTAAATGAATCATTAATATGTTATATTAAAACCATCTCGTATTTTATAAATATTTTAGTACACTTTGGATACAAGAAGTTCTTATTCGAACATTTAAATTATTTTTTAAACGAATTACAGTATTACTGCATAAATTTTTATGAACTAGCGCTGAACCTTGCTACGCTAACATAAATCATGAAAACTTAATAACTGTGCTTTATTTGAAAAAAATTAGAAAAGAAAAAGGAATTCATAAAACTGAAACAGACTTACAATAAACAGTAAGCCGCGTACTGGCGGCCATTGGTATCAGTGACGCAGAATTGGAAGCTTCGCATCGATATTCCACACCGTTATCGTTATCGTCGACCGTAATCGATACTTCGGCCGATACCACATTATTGTTCGTAGTTGTGGTGGATGGAATCTGCAAGAAGAGAATGATGCCATAAAAGTCGAGTAAGAGCTAATTAAAAATGCATTATGTTTCAGAAACCGGGCTCAGAAAGTTTTGTTTATATAGATATATCAATATTTACTCGGAGCTTTCTGTTTGCGAGGAAAATATATATGAGGAACTAGATAAAATAGAAATAAAAAGAAGCATGTTATGCATTGATAACGAAAGTCAGAGAAATTATTTATTGCTTTCTTAGATAAACAAAGGTTACTGAAACACAGCAATAATTAACTACCCCAAGATAATCTTTTAAAGCTGACAGGGAGCAGGTTTTTTTCATGAATTCATAAAGTAAAATAATTTGCATAAATTTCAAAGCATGAAGAATTTGTGTGGCTTGAGAAGTATTTATTTTGCGGAAAAATAATAAAAGTTGATATATTTTTTGGTGTGAATTGCTATCATTATGCTTGTTTGAGGAGACTGAATAAGAAGTTTCTTTCTTCGATATATTTATTATGTGCAAATACAGGAATATATACATATATATACAATAGATTATGACGTTTAACATGTTTCATAAAAATGTAAAAGGATAATAAATTTCAAAAGATGGTATATTTTATAAAGTATGGCCTCTGTTTTTCATGAATGCATTTTAGTAGAGTAATAATAAACGATCTCTATTCAACAAAATGGATTCTGAATCCCGAGAATACTTTATTAAAATATTGCTTCATTTTAATTTTGCACGAGTTTTAAAAGAAGCACTGCGTAGTGATTATATTGTATAATAATCTGCGTACACATATGCATTTCAGAACTTTTGCTTCGATTCTGCCACAATTTACACTATCTAAACATGCGATTTCAAGAGAATAATTAAAGAGAGTTCCTCTATTGGAATCGGATTTCAGTAATGGCAAAGCTTTTATACACAGTGCTAGGAATTTAAGTCACTATTACTGGCTACTGTACATTCACCCATATATGTAAGTGGTTCAAAAAGTAAGATAACAAGAGTTCTCGCGGGTGCACGTGTTTCCAAAGCAAATGAAATACCCTGCTCAGGACAGCAGACGATCGCAGCAAATCAAATGCATCTAGATGGTCAATAGATGCAGCATGATTGGCTACATCGTGTCCGATGGTACATACTGGAACATTCTCTCATCAGCCTGGATCTCGCACCCAGTGATTTCCATTCTCTTCGTACTCTCGAAGAAGCGTCCATTGCCTAATTTCTTCAACGACAGTTTCGAAAAATTGTTATAAAGATGGAAGAAATGCTTTGATGCACATGGAGGCTATGCTGAAAAATAATCTGCACCAAATGCCTTGCTATGATTGTGAATCTCTTTTATTTCCTGAATGAACTTTTTGGTGAAAGGCTTCGTTACCTAACTATTTGAGCCACCCTAGGAAGAACACATCATGTGGGCAACATACAAGCTGACTTTAAATTTCATGTAAATTGTTGTAGTTGAAACGCACCCTCAATCTATGCGCAGATGTACTCATATTCTGAAACATGTAGACGTTTTCCAGAATTTTGGGATGCTGTTACAGCAGATACCGGTAAAAAAATGAATATAGTTATGATGTATTATACCTCTTTATCTTTCCTAAACCATCTAAGAGTAGGTAATGGATTTCCTCCTTCAGACACACACTTCATTTGCTGTTTCGTGCCAGTTTCAATCGGCGTACCTTCAGTGTACCCAACTATCGTTGGAGGGCCTGGCGGATCTGCAAAATACAATAAATTTCATGTAACGGGGCTAAACCCCAAGACAATTTTGAAGCACAGTAAAGCATTGTAATATAAAACGTTCATTTAATAATGATATCTACAATATTAAAACATGAATTGGATGAATAAACACACTTACATAAAACGTTGATTACTGCCGTTTCCACCATTGTATCGCTCAGTGCTTGATTTACTGCATAACAGGAAAACATTTTCATGTTCCTCTCCTGATATATTAAAAAAATGATAATTAATATTCATAAATGCTAAATACCTTTAATTTTGTTATATTTAAATTTATGGTTGACCAATTTTCGTGCACACTCAAGACAGTTTGAAGCAAAGTAATAATATAACACACACACACACATAATGTGGACATCATAAAACATCATAAAACAGTGCCAAGCAGGAAATTTAAATGCATAATAGCATAGACATAATTAAAAATATGCATGGGAAAAACTTATTTCACCTAAGCCTAATCTACAAATGGTAGTTATTAGCATAAAAGTTAATTACCTTCCTTGCGGAAGGTTCAAGAAAAAATTAAACAGTAAAATATACATCGCTTCAAAATACTATACCTTTGGATGATATAGTGGGATTTTGTTAAACGCCATAGCTTAATTTCACTTTCAGTATTATATTTAAACAAATGCTTTAAAATATGTTGCATAGTTAGTGCAAAATGAATTACGTTATAAATTTAAACAGGGTGACAGTGATTTAATACAATAAACTTCACGAGGGATAGAAATACCTTTTCTTCTTCAGAAAATATCGTGGTTAATTAATCAATTCGAAAATATATAAAGGTTTCAGTCACAAATTTTGACCTCTTTTTCTTTTAAAATTTTTATTACAGAACGAATTATTTTGAATTGTGCCCATTATAAATCCATGTAAATATAAAAGTTCAGATATTTGTTCTACCCTGCAGCATTTTTTAGAGCGATTATTCACTAGCAACATGCCTACGTTTACGAAAATATTTTTTAAAAATGGTTATATACACCGTGAAGTTTGAATAAATACTCCAAAATCACCATTTTATAACTACACACATATTTTTAAACGTAGTTTCTCTTGATAAATGGTATTTTGCGTAAAGAGCTATTTGCTCATATTTTTATTAAAACATGTTTAACAACAATAACTTTGAAGGAAATAGATAAATCTGCGATAGTATTCAGCTAGAAATAAAATTAAGGTTACCGCTTTAATAATTTGAATTTCAAGAATGATTTTGACTTATTTAAAAATACGTTAACCTCTAGGCAGTTTTAAAACATCTACAGTATATTTTTTAAGGCTGCAACTTAATACTAGTTAGTAATTATTAGGAGAGCATAAATCAAATTTAAAGTAGTAATGGAATACAGTTGAACATCGTTAAGATTAAAACGCTTCACACGAAATTTTCTTTTAAGACGAAGGAAAATCAGGTCTTGCTATCATTGTTTCACAAGTTATCATAAATTTCGGTTAATACGAAAAGATTTTTGCTATACTTCGACTTCGTATTAACAAGATTGAACTGCATTCAAAAATTATTGTTGCGAAGATTGCTGTTCAATGCATTTCTTCTGTAGTGAAGATTAAAAAGTTAGGAGTATCAAGATAGCTCATGGAACCAAAAAATCTTTTAGTATTTACCAAAATTCATGTGAACCGATGAAACAGCAAAATGCAAGACGTGATTAGGAAACTGAATTCGTTCGTCTTAAGAAATTATTTTGTCTTAAGCGTTTTCCATAGAACGAGGTGCGAAAAAGTGTTGCAATCATAATAACACGTGAAATATCCGTGATTCCAATACCGCTGTTAAAAACGCCGTTAAATTCGAATAATCTTGAATAGTATTTTTAAACCGAGCATCCAACCTTCAAACGAGAGGAAAAATTTCGTAATGGACTGACAAAAATATTAATCCCCCATAGACAGCGGTAATGACAAACAGGAAAATTTTTCCGAAAAAGTTTTCGCCGGCAAAAGAAGAAGAAAAAATGAAATCCTCGACTAATGCAATAAAGAGCACGTGTAATGAATTGATTAAAATCATTCTTTTGACTGCGAATGCAGCCTTTCGAAGAAGCATTTGCTAAAACACTGGAACTATTTAAATTTGTAAAGAAAATGCATCGGAAAGAACCGGGAAAAAGAAGATAAAAAAACAAAAAGAAGAAATCGGGAGTGGAGAAGTGGAAAAGGATAATTGGCGAGCACCTGGTGAGTTAGAAATGTTTAAGTGGAAACGGCAAGAGAAAAGGTTTTACGCATTTTTATGATAAGGTTTTCGTTTGTTTGGATTGAAAAAAAATTAGAGAAATTTTACGGGATAAAATCCTCAATCTGAAGGAATAATTTGGTGCCGAAGAAATGGTATTTAGAGGAAAATTGGGAGAGCTTTTAAAATTTTTGAAAAGTTTCTCCTTCAAAATAATCATGCGTTTTAAAAGAAAAGTTAAAAATCAGTTTCCAAACTGTGAAATGTAGTCTTCATCTTATATTTATCTTATATTTACCAAAATTCTTGCGTAGAAGCTAGAAAATTTAGTATTTTTCTTCACTTTTCTGAATTATTAACTTGCACACAAGGGCCAGGAGCTTTATGATGGTAATTACTTGAATGCATTTTTAGATAAAATTCCAGGGAGTCAGTTTGTAAATCGTCCTTCTTTCGCAAAAGCACTGTTAATTATATATGTATTATATTGAATGCAGAAGCATATATTTTAAGTGTATAACTCTGAAACCGGAAACTAATGGGCTCTAAATCGCCTTATATTTAATGGTTTTACCAGAATTCTTGCGTTGAAGCAGTGAAATTTAGTATAATGTTTCACTTTTCTGCATTAGGAACTTGCACACTAGGGACAAGAAACTTTTTCATGCTAATTACTTGAATGTATTTTTAGATAAAATTCGAGGAAGTCAATTGGTAAATTTTCCTTTATTTGTAAAAGCACTGTTAATTATATATGTATTATATTGAATATAGAAGCATATAATTTAAGTGTATAACTTGGAAACTAACACGTTTTAAATAGCTTTTATTATTATTATTATTATTATTATTATTATTATTATTACATTTTATGTATATTATTGTATATCATTACACAAGTAAATAATTAACTTATTAGAATAAACCCTGAGTGGAAAAAAATCAGGGTTAATTCTATTAACTTAATTAATTTTATTATTTCACCCTAAAAACAAATCGAATAAAATTCTCAACGATAGTTAGAAAAGAGGAAAAATAACGGGCATTTAAAATACAAATTTACAATTTTTCACCGATAAAGGTCTGGGCCTTCTGATGTGCTTATGGGCTCTACAATTGTTAAAAATACCATGCATCATAAAACAAAGTTTATTGCACACAATAATTAGGTATTTAACTTACGTGTCCTGTAATAGTAACGGTCATATTGGACGTTGTAATCCAACCACCCCTGGGATCAGCAACACTGCTTGAAGGTGCAGTTATCGCTCTTCCGTTCACAACCCATGATACATCGGCCGGCGGATTGCTCCGATCTGTTGTGCATATCATCGTCACCGTGTCACCTTCCTGGGCCTCTTTCGGTCCGATGATCGTCACTTTGCTTGGTGCAACTGGAAAGAAAGGCCAGAATTTAGGGCAGATCGAATGGCGGTATGACGATCGGCGTCCAACTAAGATGCGAAAGCTCTTAGTTGGTCTTTACATTAGTCACATTTTACATTAGAGAAATTTTGAATGACGATAGATTGTAACATACGTTAACTCTCTCGTCACCCTGAACCTCATATGGGGCTCCTACTTCAAATAGCAATATTTAGAGAGAAAACACTTGAATTTAGTATTTTTTTTCTTTCAGTGATATCAATATCATTAATTCATGTAGAAAGTATAGGAGGCTCTTAACTAGATGCATAAATCGTGCCTAGATTGCAGTACTAGTCAATTTAGATCATTTTTACAGTTTTCGCTTCATTGTTTCAGGAGAAAAATTAAGAAAATATTTACGCTGCTTTTTGCCGTTTTTTTTTCTTTTTAAGGTAAGTATAGTTTTTTTCTTATTCCTCAACCTTTACCTAATATGTGCATCCTTTTAAATTAATTTTAGCATAACAAAATGCTTCGAAAATGCAGAAATATTATTAGAAAATCTAATATTAATCGACATTAGAAAAAAACATTTTTGAATGATTTATAATAGTATATAAGATGCATTAAATGCTAGACAGATTTGTTTTCTCTGATTTATCATAATTCGGTGACGACACGGTTAAAACATTGACTCCTTTTTGTTCTGAAAACAAAAGTATGTTACAGTGATTTTCATTATGTTTAAAGTTGTTGCATATTTCTAAGCATGACGCTAAGCCAAATATCATGCTGGTCAGGTCATCAATAAACAATATAAAAAACTGGAATATTTACTTCATTATTTTCTTATAAGTTTTTAAATTATGAATTATTCAGTCTTATCAATACACTTAAGCTTCAATAATACAAGTATAAGTATGTTTTGATAATATAAACCTAATAATTGTTTCACAGTGCATTTAGAAGTATATAACTCCATATTAACTATGCTTGACTTAAGAAATAAAAAAATATTATAGAATTTTTAAGAGAGTCAAATAATGTTAATATGTGTTTAAATATACAGCAGCTTTCAGTAATATAGTTAAACATTTACTCTTTAAGTTCTTAGTTCATAAGTACAAAATAAATATATTTAGTTTACTTAATTGTAAAATAAACTTAGAGATTCTTCCTTTTTAAAATGCCACAAATTAATTATAAATTTGTGATAACCATATATTTATTAAAAATTCAGGAAAAAACTACATATCAGATTTATAAAATACTGTAACATATGCTTTAAAAAAATTAAAAAGCTCAAAACGCTTTTGTCACAGCTTTAATTAACTATATTTAATAAGATAGTTAAGCTCATCAAAAGCAGATGGTAAGCTTCAATCAATTTTTTAACGCTTGAAGTATTATCAATTTCATGCAAGAAAATCTTTAAAAATATAAATAACTTCTGTCACAATAATATCTATAAATAACTTTGAAATCCACGGAATTACATTCTTGTTAAAGCTATAGTGAAAGGCTAACATTTTTTTTATTATTAAATTTCTAAGTCACGTAGAGGAAACTTGCTATCATTTAAGTAGGTTCTTGAGAAGTTAATTATAAATTAAAGTAATTATGAAATCTTGACAAATTGATATTTAAATTGAGATATAAGTCTATCTAGATAGCATTTTAATGACCTTTTAAAGCATCTGATGATTTTATAATCATACAAGCGAGGTAATTTATTTTTAATGATGCTTTAATTATTTTTTTTTATCTGACTTGGATATAAGTTTGGCGCTTTGATTTTTAATAACGACTCTTTAAATTAATTGAAAATATGAAGCTCTGACATATTCTCTAACACATTGTTATATTCATAATCTCCCAGCATTATTTTCAAAACTCTAACAACGTAAGAATTTTTAGATTTTTCACAGCTATGATTAAATATCAAATTTAAATTAACTTCTTAAAAAAGTTGATAGTTTGATAGAAGTCCCTAGTCATAATAAGTAATCTCACTCAAATTTCATTTTGTGCGTCAAGAAGTCTCACAGTATGTTTTTTTAATCGAAAATAACTGAAAATATCTTTCGAAATATAATATTAGCTGAATTAAAATATTAAATTTGCTTTGTTTGATTAACTAATGGCAATTATTTGTGGTATATTAGAATGGTGTTCCTTCTAGCTTCGTAAAATTCGATCCTTCTATGAAATTGAAAGAAAAGGGAAACATGATGGTGTGCCATACTTTATAATGTATTTTGTTAAGTGCATTTTTAGATTTAATACAAATCAAAGAATGAGTAGATTCGTTTATTTGTAGACGCGTATTCATACGCGTTATTACTTGATTCTTTTTATTTTCGAGCAAAATGAAACTCTTTATTTTAATTAAACAAAATTAAGATGAAAAGTATTGTGATATGACCTATAATGCATGTTATTCATGCAATGCTTTATTTAAATAGAAAGAATGAAATAAGAATTTCCTTCACCAACAGAAATATTAATTTAAAATTGTGATACAGAAAAGGGAGTAAGGGGTAAAAATGCTTAATCTAAAAAATAGGGGGGGGAAGGAGGTACAATTTAAACACTCGACAACGAAGAAAAATTTAATTGACTACACATTTTCAATCAAATAAATTACTTTGGCTTCGATCAGATCAAAATTTTTGAAAATATCTTTTAATGCAGTTCAGCCCACTTAATGAAATAGTTGATTGGCCACGGAAAATTATTCCAATAATTACAATATCCCATAACACTGAATCACATTGAGAAATTACAACAGTTTGTAATAGTGAAAATTTATTAGATTAAGCGGAATATTCCTTTAACCGATGTTTCATTAAGCGGTCTAGACTGTACAGTTAAAATCGAACCTTTAGGTATACGGTAGTATACGGTGCAGTATTAGATACAACCACGTCAGGTTCAGCCAGGTAGCAGCAGTGCAAATTTCTGATAATATGTACATTGTCCAGCAATAGCATTTTATTTCCGAAGTTAGTTTCTAGAAATATACAGTGAAACACACAGTGAAGGTTTGTATTTGGCATTTTAAAAGTTAAATGAACTATAAATACGTTGATAATTCCCCAAAATAAGTTAAAACTCATACAGAAAGAATGAAAACACTGATCCTCAAATTAACCCATTCGTGCCTGGATATTTTTTGCGACTTTCTTCGGTTTTTGCTAACACCAGAAGTAATTGATAAATTTCTGATGTCAACATTTTGAGCAAGGGATGATTTCATTTAAAATCATTATGTATAAAAATTGAAATGTCAACATCCTACTTGGCAATATTAAAATACTTTGTGGAATTGAGGTTCAATACTCGCGAATAAAGGCTAGGAAAAGTAAATAACGTTTTCGAATGATAGTGAAAATGCCGTCCCAAAAAAGGGACGCTAGGCATAAATGGGTTAAACTTTGCTCTTCTTTCTGGGACAGTCCGAACTCAATATATGGCTTTCGCTAGAATTTTCATGTTTGATGGTGCGTTATCAGCAAAAATACGGAAAATATTTCCTTACACTGGACAGTCAGTTTGACCATGGCGACCATCGGCTTCAAGCTGACAGAATTGGTAGCTTCGCAGCGGTAAATGGCATTGTTGTCGTTTGATTCCACCACAAAAGTTAATGTGTTCGTAGATTCTCTGCCCGTCGTTGTATACGTCACATCAACTTGCTGGTCGTTTCGGAACCAGACGAGCTTCGCTAGAGGGTTACCACCACGTGATACACATGCCAGCGTCAGGGTGTCCCCCATCCGGACAGTCTCCCCTTCCTGGTAGCCTTCGATTTCTGGGGGTCCTGGTGGGACTGCAAGGAAAAAAAAAATACGTATTACATGACTCGGTTTCACTTTTTTGAGAATAAGTGTTAGAACTAATAAGAAATTCAGAAATGTTTTGCTACGTTACCTTGCTATAGTTTCAAGAAAATATAAACATTAAA
Organism: Cheiracanthium punctorium; assembly: GCA_038373885.1. Classification (NCBI taxonomy): domain Eukaryota; kingdom Metazoa; phylum Arthropoda; class Arachnida; order Araneae; family Cheiracanthiidae; genus Cheiracanthium; species Cheiracanthium punctorium. The sequence goes on from JAWZYV010011264.1 coordinate 1,411,187, forward strand.
AAAAATAAATAAATTTAACTGTAACTGAATGTGAAGAAAAAGTAGAAAAAAATATAACGGGAAAATTTCTTCATAACAACATTTTTAATACAGGGTCTGTACGAAATCACTCCTTGGTTTTGCAGATAAATAATTCAAAGAATAGTATGGTAAATAATATGCTTGTTTTGAAAGTTTGTAAACATATGGTATGTAAACTTTAAAATTTACTACCAATTTCGCCGATAAGTATATACGATGAGGAGTCCTTAATCTAATAAATAATGAGGAGTCCTTATAAAGAGTGTCTTCAGCAAGAGTGTCCTTATAAAGAGTGTCAAGAGAGACAGTTCCATCAGCGTTTTGAAACGGAAAGTGAATTTATAATACGAGTTAACTATCAGTTTCAGAACTTCATAATAACCCACATTCGTGAAGTTTCAACTGTTGATAACAATTTTAACCAAACCTAAAATTTTTGATTCAGAAATCACACTTTCAAAAAATAGTAGTTTTATGGCGATCTTTGTTTTATTTATTTAGAAATCAGTTAGTGTCTTAGCGGACACTGTACATCTTGTGCTATATAAAAGCACGTACATTTATTTGTCCAAATATGAAATATAACGTTCTAGTTCTTATTTGAATTTATTTGTTAAACGTTTACACAAAATTTATTTAATGAATTTATTTTAAACAATTTTAACAAAAATTTTAGTTACAGCTGTTGTTTAATAATCCAATTTAGCAAATCTAGCTCAGTTTTAAAGTAACATTTTTAATAACCAATATGTCCTTTCAATACTATGTTCCATAAATGTATATAAAGGTGCAAACTGCGTAAGCTTTATAAAAAGAAAACCATCCTTGTATAAATACATAAAACTATTACTCAGTCATTGAAAAAAATTATTCTTCCAAGAAACTCTTGCTGGAAAACTTCAATGGAGTAATTTTATTGTTTTCGTTCATATTTTGACGATTGAAGGAACTATTTTGTTGATCTCACACAATCATTCTGTAAAATAAGGACAAACAAACTGCTGTTGATTTCAACAAAACACCTTTTCCCCTGTGTGCATTTCAATTTTAGAGTAGTGTGGAAATAACTCGTACGCGCGGCTTTAAAATGATACATAAAGTAATTTTCAATTCTGTATACAGAGTTTTAATGTTAGAATTTATAAATTACCAAGGGTTTTTAAAACTTTCATTAAACATAAATTGAATATGCATTTTTCTACATCAGCTGAATAAAAAACAAATGTTCAGATGAAATGCAATTTTACTTACTTCTGATCTCGTTATTCCCATCCAAGAATCAATCCACAAAAAATCCCAACTGAGCCTTATGCAAATGTAAATCAATTCAATCCTCTAATAGACAATCACTTTATTCTATCTTTCAAATCATCATAGTTCTAAAGGATTACACTAAGTACAGCAATTTAGTTTCCATGTCTCCAGTCGATGTCGTTGAATTTAAGTGCAAATTGCATTTGGAAACTTACAAGACCCAAAGCAATTTCGAAATAGAAAGAGACAGGTTTGCTGAATTTCTTTTTTAACCTTTAAACATGTGTGATTTCTATCTGCGATTTATAAAACAAGACACGGTAGCATATACATAAAATTTAAAATTAAATTATCTTATACTACGTTTTCATGCATATACATGTTTTTCAATTATATCTAACAACACTAGATTTCATTTATGTTAAACGCAATGATGAACATTTCGGCTATATCTCCTTAAAGTGCTTGAAATTAACATACGTAAAAATAACTCAAAGTAGATGCATATCAAACATGTTACCATGTTGGTCCTTGCTGTTGTTAAATGTAGATAGAAGTTTTTGTACACTAAAATTTAATTTTTTCTAGATTTTTAACATTTTTAAAAATAAATGCATGATTAAGTTTAACTACCTGTTTTTTTTAATTGTTGTTGTTGTTATTGATTTCAACCAAATCATAGGTTGTGTTATCAAGCAGCACCTACGCTGTTTTGTATATTTTAAACAAGCTCCTTATGATTTATTTTTACATGTTGCGTTTTACCAATAAGGCAGAAGCTATTGTTTTCTTTCCAGCCTCCAATAAACAATCTCTGCCCCCACCCCTCCCGAAAAAAAAAGCAGGCCTGAACTTTATTTCGAACATTCACGTTCGTATAGAAGCTTTGGAGTCTTAACCAGTTCTTCAGTTTCGTAAATTCATTAAAGTCATGCGCGGCTAAGTTCAGTAGACGAGTGTAAAATCAAAGGTGGTGTGAATGGGCCTGAAAATATCTTTGTAGGTCCTCATGAACAAGACGAAAGACGTGCATTCGCTCCACTTGCTTTCTTCCCTCTTTGTCCGGTTTATTTGGATTCACCTTTCCTGGCAGCTAGCCAATTTTCCACGCTAAACGCAGTCAGACATGATATCTGCTGGCAAGTCAAAAGTCTGATTCTTCATAATGATGGCGTAAAAATGCTCGCTTTTAAATTTTGGAAAACAATTTATATTTTTCTTTATTATTGCTTTTTTACTTATTATTATAGGATATTAATTTTCCATTATAGGAAAATGAACAAACAACAACAAAAGAATCTATTTAAGAATTAAAGAAATCCCTTCCATACTATATATACCCACGAACTTGGTTTGAAAGCGATACCAGTTAATTCAAACGGAAAATACTCGTTAAGATAACTCTTGGATAGGATGAAAAATATTAAAATCAGGAATACTCGGTTCTTTCCGACATTCCTGTAATTGAGAATAATTTAGGAATGAATCCTAATGAAGTGACGTTAAAATGCAGAATTGCTCAGTCTAATGAGGTAGTACGCCCAGTGGGATTTGTTAAGAGGATTATATTAAGTGATTATATTCAATAAAATTTAATTTAAGGATTTAAATATAAGGTTCAAGCAATTAGTGTCATTAAAATTAAGGGAGAGCAGTTAAAAATTTTGAGAAATAGTTGGCTGTGTTCTATAGAAGTGTGATGGTAAGATATTTTATTCCTTTTCATGAATAATTCCTTACATATACAGTTAAAATATATTTTTCTTAAATTATACATAATTAAACGGAAACACTAAGTTATTATTTTTATTTTTTTAATAAGTATTTAGGTAAGATAAATTGTCTTTTTTTACCTTAATTTAACACAATATTAAAGTTAATATTGGGAAACGATGGAATTACTTTTCAATCGTGCCAGAACTTTGAGATCACGTGAAGCAATGAAATATATATTTCATTTAATCTGATAGACCTGCCAGATAATTTATTAATTTTTGGCAGCCGCCCAGGTGATTTAGTGACTTCAAAACCATTCAACCACGGCTTGGCTTCGGGTTTGAATCCCGGCTTGGCATTGGATATTAACTTTTGTGTCCCTTCATAGGGGGTAACGCTGGCCGCCCACTGGGTGCCCCCATAATAAAATGGCACAATACTTTCAAGTAGTTGTAGTGGACAATACCTAATCGGCAAATGCTCACCCGCAGAAAAAAATATAATTTTTCGCCTGTCTTATGATACTTTAAACCAAGCAATACACAGATCAATGCAAAATTCGTAAAATGCTGTGTCTTTGAAGACAATTCGTATATTTTGCCCACGTGTTCCCCGAATTTGTGAACCAAGACAATATCCACTCTGGATTCAAATACATGGGCATTTGTCAATTTAGCCGGAATGAATTTTCAGATCCTCTGTGCTTGATCGTTCTATCAAACAACAATGCCCTCCTAACTCTAAAAGGCAATTTTCAAAGTAATTGTCACAACCACAAAGAAGAGTCTTGATTTTCCAACAATTATGAAACGTCTTCAATACAATTTTCACCAGCGGCAATTAAGGAAGTACGCCCAAGCGCATTAAAATCTAAACAATAAACACATATACTTACACAAAACACTTAGTTCGACGTAGGATATCATCGGGAAGTTAAGCGCTTTATGGACAGCTTCGCAGCTATACACCGCACCGTTATCATCTGGTGTTGGTGTGAGGGTTATTGTACTGATGGCGTTTTCCCTGTGGTCATCCACCTTTTCAGTATTGTAAACAACGTTATCTGCAAACATACAAGAACATAAGTTATTGTGCACAAGAAACATGTAAAATGCAGTTAACATAAATTTTTCTGATAGACATACAATAAATTACAAATGTTACGTGAAAAAAAAGGTTCATAATTTTATAGTATCGATTAAAATCTTTAAGCTATTAAATCTAAATAAATACTAAATTCAAAATTTTTTTATTATTAACCCCTTAATCTTCGCTCCCGTGAAAATCACGGGCTAAGCTTTCTCCCTCTATTTCTCGTGCCCGTCAAATTTCCGGGCAATACTGTTCAAAAAAATGCGCCAGAAATATAAGAGCGTTCCAATTCTGATGCACGGATTTTTTTGTACTATATAATTTTACACAACAGATGACAATACCAGAGTATTTTTAACTTAATTCGGAGATAGTTTATTTTTTAATACATGGTAGCAGTACTCAAACACACGTGTATTTGTGATATGCATTATGCAATCTTAGCTTACTTTTTTTTTTTTTTTTTTTTTTTTTTTTTTAATTTATGTTCAAAGAAAATTTTAGAAATGTTTACTTATTTTACGTAGTAAGTTTAATAAAACTTTCAAGTGTTTAAAACATATATTTTTAATGATTTCCTGCTTACTACAAAACACACATTCAGTCACAATGACCCTGAATGTTGGCTTTTCCTAAAAATTATTTTTTTTTCTCTAGTGCTTAAAATGTCCAAAACCTTAAAATGAATAAATATACTATATATGCACTTCTTTTATACAATTTTCTGGAATAAAAGAAATAAGCACTTTTATGACCGTTTTCTTGAAAATAATACGACGGTTAAGGGGTTAACTAAATTCAAAATTTATTATTATTAACTAAATTCAAAATCTATTATTATTATTTCTTTTTACATATGAAATATTTCCCAATTTGTAAAATGTGTCCCATACACTAATTCAGAGATATACAAAGTTTCAGCCTTTCACCCAAAATAGTCTCAAAGATATGGTTAAACAAAATTAGAGAGTATTATCAAATATGCCAAAAATAAAATGTTTACAATTTTTTTGTCGTAATTTTTGTATGACCCCTGAATCACCATCACCCAAAGTGATTATTTTCACTTAGAGAACCCTTGAAAAATGATTTAAATCATCATACATTTATTTTCATATCTCTAACACATTTTAAGATAAAATATTCAAGCTTCGCGAATTATTTCATTAATGTGTGAGGCACGCTTGGGAATTTGTTGCTCTAGTGCCACATAAACATTTAAATTTTGTATTTATTTAGATTTAATCTCTTGAAATTTTTAATCGAAACCGTAAATTCTGCGCATTTTTTGGCGCAATATAGTAATTTATTGTATATATCTATTAATTAATATTACTAAAACACCAGAGCAGTATTTTTGGGACACACTTCAAATAGTAGGAATACTTATAGTTGGATTCCTAATTATTAATGATAGTAGGATTTTCTTCTGTAGTTAGGAAAATGTAGATATCATCTGCTATACGTATGCCAACATACAAATAATATTTTAAAAAATGCATAAGTCCCGAAAAATAAAATTTAAAACAATTTAATTAAAATTATTAAATTATTAAATTATAAAAAAAAACACTTAGGTTAAAAATATTTAGAAAGCATACTTACAAAATTTTGAGTAACAGCAAGTGAGACTTAAAATGACGATTTAAAAAAAAAGAATGCATGCTGTAGTGTATAACAACTACGAAACATGCACTACAAAATATTCGTTAGAAATAAACATTTGAATTCCACTGCTCACCCACACCGACGTTAAAATATTCAACGTGAAATGAATGAAATGAAAAATGTTACTCCAAAGAGAACCGCTCCCTTAAGTACAAACTCAGCTACAAAATTTTATATCAATTTCACTGTGAGTAACAAATTTTAGTAAAAGTATAAACTCTTCCAGAATTCAACTTTATTCATTCTGGAGTACGTTCCTCAAATTGAATAAAAGATCCCTAAACAAGTAAAACTGTGGAAGGAACTGCAGCGAAAAAGGGTGGAGGGGGGGGGGCAGCTAGCTGCATGCCTGAATACAGATATTCCATTAAAAAGAGCATGTACACTGAGAGAGCGTCAAATCAAGTTTTCTCTTTTTATGCATCTCTAAAAATAGTTTATTCAAACTTTTCGAATGCTAAATTTTTGAGTCGAGTGTGCTTAAGGTGCGTTATCAAGAATACCGGGATGTTAAATATTACGTAGCAGAAATAAACAACTTCTGCTAGAGTTGCATACCCTTTAAGCAACAACATAAGGGGCAAGAAATTGTGCACAGTTTTGTTTTCTGATACCAGGTTTATAAGTGTATGCTACGTTTCTAAAATGTTTGTGTTCCTCTTAAGTTGTGATTGCGTATGTGACTTAATTATGGTGATCCGTTTAAGATTTCAGAACTGGAATTACCTGGCGTAGAGTGACGCGTTTCTCAGCGTTGTAATTTTAATGAAATAGTCATAAATTTTATAACCGATATTCGTGGAACATTTATGAACTATTAATAAAGGGTATAATATAAAACTTAGAATTTCATATTTTTTTTTGGTAATTTACTCTTTTTAAATTTATTATTACATAATGTAAATTTTACTTTTAGAAAAAGAAAATTATCCATGAGTTTATTATTATTATTTATATTTACGCTACATTTAAGTATATATTTTAATCAAAATCATTTTTAAACGTAAGCTATTTACAGTATGTTATAATGATAGCGTACCATGGTTATTAAATTAGAAAAACAAAATTAAATGCATAAAAAACGCAAAAGAAATAAGGATTTATAACTGAGGAAATTTGATCTCTAGATTTAAGCCAGAAATATCTTGCAGCTAAGTTAGTCTTTTTAATTTCAACACTGATTAAATAATTTCTTATCAACGAATCTGGAAACTCATCCGTTCATTCGGACATTTTTCTCTTGATTATAAGAAAGCAACACCTCATTTCTTAAAATTCAACTTAATTTTAATAAATAGCTCGTTTCTTATTTTTTGGAACATAACTCAATAAGTTAAACTTATCGATGGGATACACAAACATTCTCGAGCGTTTAAATAATGAATGTCCTAAAAATTAGTTAATGTACTGTTACAAGCGCAAATAAGTGACATGCGTATCTTGTGTTCTGCTCATGATTCTTACTTTAATATACCCTGAAGCCTTAGTTCACTAAATGCCACGCATTTATCCATGCAGGTTATCACTGGATGCATCGTGTATTGTTAGAACAAATTACCTTCGCAGTAATCATTAGCTTTAACAATAAGCTGCATTAACTTCATTAAGAGCCGGAGCTGTGTCAGCAGTGTCGCAGCAGCAAAACCATACATCTTCTGGACCCAAGCTGACTTCATTCATTTGCACCTAAATAGCTTAATTCATTCCTAACTGTGCATAATAGGTACTTTTTTTTCCTGCATTCTTTTTGGTCCCATCTCCACCGAAAATAAGGATTCCTTCAATCGCGTGTTCATTTCGGATGTAACGTTCCAAAAAGACATACACCAATTAAAGCGTGAATATTTTCATGATTCCGAAACTTTGCCTAGAGACAATTTCCCACGATCTGTCTCTCTAGGTTTGCGCTGTTATTGGTTCACGAACTAGTTCTTTTCCCACGATGCCAGCAGTGAATCTTCGCTGCTTGAAAAAAAATAATAAGAAATCTATAAAGAAAATATTAGAAGTAAAACGTTTTGTAAACGAGAACCTTGCCCAAGGACGTCATAACCAAAAAAAGAAAAAGCTGCCTCCAACTGTGGGACCAAGGGATTCAGTAGGTGCTTATTTACGTATTCAAGTAACGAAGTTAATAGGTTATGCCAGATAACAGCAGCAGTTTCACTATTATTTAGCTGGAGAGACCCTTTTTTCCCATGATTCCTGTATGCTACAGACGAGCCGATGAATTAATCTACAGACGTTTCATCAATGTGTGAAAGCGAATATGTTCTCACATATCACTGGAGCAGATTTTCGTAGGTTGTGCAATACAGGTGAAAGACTTCTGAAGATATAAATCATTCAACCAACTTTTAACTTTCATCTAATTATTTTCAGTTATTAAGACAAAATTTATAAATTTATTAGTTGGTTATAATTTAAAAAGCCAATTTAGAGGATTTCGTGTCAAATTGGGGGAAAAGGATTTTTTAAATAAAATATATATTCTGTTATGTTAAACCACGAACAACACATAATTTTATTGATATCGTACTTAGTCAAGTTGAATACTAAGCATTAACTGATATATTAGTAAATTAAATAAGTTGTATTTCATGGCGTTAATCGCAGAAAATAATTCAATCAAAATAACTTTGCATGCACTTTTTCTAAGTTTATTTAACGCCAGATATTTCCAAGCTTTCTAAAACTTGTTGTTACACGATGCATTTTTAGTTACTGATAAAAGTACATGGTAGGAGTCTAAAAATTTATACATAATAAAGGAATAATTGAACCAAATGTAGAGTAATATTTTTTATTTCTAAATATAATAGTTTTAATACTTTAAACTATTTTTAACGCTATTTCTTTTCCGTTGTTCAAGTGCTAAAATCAAAAATGCATAGGAACTAGTCAGCATAATAAATTAACATGAAACGGTTATATTAAACACAGTTTTTATGTCAGAGACCAAAAAAAATAAAAGTAACTGATCTAATTTTCAGCATGCGTAAGAAGTTTGTTCTTTACTTTTATCTTCCAGAGAACAAAATTGAGGGTTTCTTGCATTTTCTTTTTCTCTTTGCATTGGCTCAACGATATCTTATAGTATAATTATCTGATATTCAAATTTCAGTTTGTTTGTTTACTTTAAAAAATGTATATGTTTTTAAAAGTGAATGCATGAATAAAGTGAAACCACATTATAATAATTGCTGAAATAAATGCATAAGCGAAACTCTCGCTAAGAATGAATAAATTCTCCTTGGAATTTTGCCAAGGGATGTCACATAAGTCTATATAATGTTTGTACATGTTCATCGAAACTGCAAATGCTTAAAAATTGATATAGTTTTTCAAAGAGGAAAAAAAAAACATAAATATGAGCATTTTTTTTTGTAAAATCCATTAAGTAATTTGAATTTTATAAAATACTGTTTGAAAATAAAGAACCCTTTGCTTGTGCAAAAGCTTAAAACAGTTACTTTGTATGATAAAATCACTCCACATAACTGGTGTTTAAAGCATAAAATAATAAAAAACAGTGTAAAAAAGTTTTTTTTAATAATTTACGTCAATTTTTATGTTATTACAGTTATTTCACAACATAAAAGTAATCTACTACAGCACTCTTTAAAGTAAAATTAAAGATTTTCAATTTTATTTCCTTTTGATTGGATTTATTTTATCTGCTGATAGTAAATAAATTACATTTTTCTTTAAAAATATGACATTTACTCTTAGATAATTTTATAAAAAAAAACTGGCTGATCTAATTGCATAACACCATACACGTGTATTGCGGAATTTAAAAATCGTTTACAAGAATGGAGAATACAATTAAAATTAAACCAAACTGGTTATGAAGAAAGCGACAGACAAAGTTCAGATATTGATATTTTTATAGTTGTTTTTTCAAGGTGACCTGAACCAGTTTTGCCTTAAGTAAAAATATGTTAAACGGTTCCCAATTTGTCAACACATGGCTCTGCTTTCTCGAATACAAGAAAAAAAAAGGATTTGGACTCATATCCCTCTTGATTTATAGTCTGTAATTTTAATTCGGTGTAATCTATTTTATTTTTCGAACTACGAACAGAGTACATCATTAAAAAACGTTTAGTCCGTCTGTGTATAGTCCGTCTGTAACTTTTTTTTTTAAATAAGTACATTGCAAGTAAATCCAGTTTGAAAAAATGTTTATCAAAATGTTTTAAATGTGTTTAAATGTTTATCTCCTTATTATTGCAAGTAACGTAAATACTGGTAATAATAAGGAGAAATACGTGAATTTAAGACTATAGATGGCGTCCCAAAATAGTGGCAATATGCTTTAATTATTTGTCTATTAGATATAAATCTGTAAAGTAAATTGAAAAAAAAATGCTAGAAATATGGTATTCAGGAAGTTACATTAATAAAAAAAAATTCTTTCGTAAATTTAAAAAAGTTACACTTTTTGTTTACGACCCCCGTACAAAGAAAAATTCCAATTGGTAAAATGTGACCCATAAGTAATGTCATGATGTACAAAATTTCAGCCTTTCATTACAAAACTTCTTACATGGGAAGAAAATACATGCTGACTTAAATCTTTTTTCAGTGGCTTTGGAAGTAAAAAAAAAAATAAAAATAACATCACTTCAGATGATCGCGTTTCAGGAGCCGTGCAGAAATTTCAAAAGAAAATCACTTCTTTCACTTCAGCATTAAACGTTCACATTCAAATTCATGAATTGCCTAACATCGTATATTTTTTAAAGATATCTGTAAAGAGACGTTTTATGAAGAACGGATGAAACTTTGTACATTAACTCAATTATGTATGGCGTCAATTTTACTTATTCGGATTTTTTTTTGTACGTAGGGTGCATACAGATTCCAAAAGTGTAGCTTTTAGAAAATTAGCGTGCTGTCAAAAAGTGAGAGGGCGTTCTTTCACTTTCTGCCTATCTTGAAAGAAGAGATTTTCTCATCTGATGATTGGTGGGTCTTTTATACCATTCGAAACTGTCCGTATTGTTTAATTTTATGTGTATGTTAGTTAAAGTTTTTTTTTTCAGTTAAACATTTTAACACCACTTTTATTGAGTGTTCTTATTAGTTACATAATTCTTTAAGATCTCAAAGTGATTATTATGAAACTTTCTAAAAAAAAGTGGATTTTTGGGTCCTTTGTACCATTCGAAACTGTCCATACTATTTAATTTTATGAGTATGGTAGTTACAGTTATTTTTCTTTTAACCATTTAACACAAGTTTTATTGAGTGTTCGTATTACGTGCAAAATAGTTTAAGATCTTAAAGTGATTATTATGAAACTTTCTAAAAACTAAAAAAAAGGTGCTTGCACTGAAAAAATATTTTGTTGATTGAATAAAAGTTTGCTGGCTCTATTTAACGAAATATTTTTTTTTTCAATCAATAAAACTTTTGTTAATTCAACGAACTATTTTGAATATTTTGTTACTTTTAACAGAAAATTTTGTTAAAACCAACAAAAAAAAAAAAAAAAAAAAAAAAAAACTCATTGTCGAATCGACCAAATATTTTTTTAATTCAACAAAACATTTTTTACCGCGTGATTATTTAAGCATCGTGCATACACGGGTTCAAAACTTGCTCAATATTTGCTTACCTGGCCTTAGCTCTACATTTTTTCTGTGCCATCTTATTCCAGCCGCTGGTTTACCGCCGACAACGATGCATTTCAGTGTTACAGTTTCCCCTTCTAAAACTTCAACAATGCTACCATTGGGATGTTGTGATATGGAAACTGATACAGGAGGCACTGGGGGAAAAAATAAAATGTTTGATTACTTTACAAACACGTACATGTAGGCACTTTTGGGGATATACCGGCCACCAAACTTAAATCGTCAAGCAACCGAGATATATCGCCGAGTGGAATCTTTTAAAACCATTTGCAGTTCTAAAGCTTAGCCTGCTATTTTTGTACTATCTTATTGGCCTTTATAACCCACAAGTACCGTTATGTATGTTTTAAGCATTAAAGTTCGTACGTATTATTTTTTAATTTTACAAATGCATACATACTTTTAAATTTTGAAATTATTATTCAGTTGTGAAATTTTTTCAGCATCAATACAGTTATTTTTTTATCCTTCCAAAAAGAGTTTTATACTTTCAAATTAGTTATAGTGAAACCTCCCAAGTTGGACACCTCCATAATTTGGACAACTTCCTAAGTTGGACAGTTTTCTGGAGAACTGAACGCAGCTATAATATTGAAATATAGTTGGCATCTCTAAAAGATGAACACTTTGAGGGAACCGCAAGTGTCCAACTTTCGGAGGTTCTAATTTAGTATCATAAGCTAATATTAGTTACATTTTCATTTAATTTAGTTATATGTTAGACAAAAATACCGCACTTTCGTTTATAACCCTAAGTTTTCGACTTTGTCACTTTATAATGTAAATTTACTAAGTCGCAGCTATACCAACACTCAATGAGACTTTCAGAAGCAATTTTGAATATTTTCAGTAGTTTTTGATGTTTGTCAGTAGTCGGCCATATGGGCAAAATTTTTAAGTGTACTTTTTTTTCTAAACTATTGAAAAGAAGTTTAATTATACTCTATTAAAAATTGATCTTAATTAAAAGTAAATAGAAACGTGTCAGAATGTAATCAATCACCAAGCCTTCGCAGTTAGTGCGGCTTGAAAACAAAAGCAGAAGAGAAAAAGTGTAAAGCCTGAGAAAGAGAAAGGGTGGGGGGGGGTATAGGTTCCAGAGATTCTCAGACTCTACACATTTCCTTTTCAGACGGCACTGATTACAAATTCGGTGCAGGTTGCATCCGATAATTGTTTGTTTTAGGCTTTGGGTGTTGTGAAATAACTCTTGGTGCTTTATTTTCCATGTTAAAAGAACGTAGCTTTAAAATGCTATAGAATAAAGTGTGTATTTAAATTTCTGTAAAAATATATGCCTTTTCCCGTAGTCCGTAGTAAACCAAATTTTAAAGAAAAATTCCGTAGAACCTACGGAGAATCCGTAATAGTTGTCATCGCTGAAGTCGTGAAACTACACAGATGTAGAAAACCAGAATCATAAGAAGATTGTGTTATTAAAACACTTTGTGCATTAAAACGTAACTTACTTAGGACGGTTAGCTTTCCAATTGCCCATATAGCTTTGTTATCACCAGCGGGGCCAACCTGAAAAGGAAAAAAAAAGTTAAGGATTAACATAATTTAAAAACTCAATCACGATAAATGAAATATCCATACAAAAAGTGTCATGTATCCTTTCCAAAAAATATTCAATAAAATTTTTAACTGACAAAATTATTCATCCCATTAAGTACGTGAATTGAATACCAAGTAATACTTACATGTCAGGATCTTCAAAGTTTAATTAACAGAATAAAAAATAACTATTTTTATAAAGCGCACTTAAGAACTTTTTTTCTTTTCTGGAAAATATTCTACGTTTACGAGAAGTTTTTCTTTTCGCGTTAGACCTCAGACTTTCACCAAAATATAAAAATAACTTTTTCGCTTAAATTGTTTTATTCTTTTGGAAGAATTTTTGAACTCTTATTTTTTGTAGCGGACGCGTCATAACGATGTTAAAAAATTACTATTCCTTAACGATTTTACCCATCACGGAACTGTTCTATTCGTTCGCAGGAAAAAAAAAACTTCATTGCATAAATTAAGATGGATTAAAATGCCGATTTTTTTTTCTTACGCAGCTGTTTTTTTTTTCCTTCATAGAACTGAGCCACAATTTGCATAGGACCGTTAAACTAAAGCGTTCATCACTCTGTAAGCGTAATTTTTGAGAGGGATTTCCTTTCGTAAGTTGAAGAATAAGTAATCGTTGAAAACCAAAGTTTTCTACGAAAGTTCCTACTTTGTAAACAAAAAATGCGAAACGAATATGGTTAGCTCCTAACTATGAATAATCTACACATATTGGCTGTTACTACCATCGTAATATTTATGTTCTGATTTCATCACTTAAAGGTTGAATTATTTTCAAGAAAACGCACATAAAAGTGATTATTTTATTATTCAAGAAAATTGCATAAAAATAAGTGCATCTAAGATATACTCGTATGCATTCATTTTAAGATTCTAGACATTTTTTTAGCTCGAAGGCTAACAGAAAGTTAAATTTCTATGAAAAGCCAACATTTAGGGTTATTGTGACTGAATGTGTGTTCTCTAGTAAGCAGAGGGTAATTAAAAATATATGTTTTAAACACAAAAGGAGAATTCTATTAAACTTCATAAAATAAATATTTGTAAGGCTTTCTATGAACATAAATAAAAAAAACTTGAGCTAAGATTAAAAAATGCATACCACAAATACACGTATTTGAATATTGCTACCATTTATTTAAAAACTCTCCAATTCAAGTTAAAAATAGTCTGGTACTGACATTTGTTATATAATATGAGACATAAAAGAATCCGTGCATAAGAATTGAAATGCTCTTATCTTTGAACGTTTGAACAATATAACGTTTGAACGTTTATATAACGTTCATATAACGTTTGAACACTACTGCCCAGAAATATCACGGTCCAGAGTACTAGAGGGAGAAAACTTAGTCCGTGATTTTGACGAAAGATAGAAAGAAGGGGTAAACAAATGATGTAAAAGATGTATATAAAAAAAAATCTTACTTAGATCAAATTTATATTCATGTAATCTACATGCAGAATATTTTTGTGTATAAGCAAAGAATTTTGCAGCATTTTCCTAGTACCTAAAACATGCTACGAATACTTTGCGTAGTTTTTGTAAATTTTTCATCATATAATATTTTTAAAAAATTATGATATAAAGTTATCTGTAATGATTTAAAAATTTTTGAGGCATAAACTGTTTTCAAGTCGCAGTTTTGTATGACTAATTCCATGAAGTATAATACAAATTGTACTTAACGTATTTGCTTTTCTATTACTGAAATTGGGTTTCTCTTATAAACTATAAAAGTTTTTTTTTCCTTTCTCATCACTTGAAAAAGTTTAGCATAATGGTTTCTAGGTTGAACATGCAAACTTGTCCTGAAGATCAAGTCGACGACTTACAAAAAATCTGATAAATTACCCTAGAAAAATGTACTCTCGGCTTATACAGGGATTGGGTTGTGTTTGGAAATATTCATTTCTGAATATTTTGTATTGCAGAAAGTGCAAAATTGGAGATACCATTGTACGAGATAAATAAGTTTTGATTGCTGGAGTAAATCTTTTATATAAGAAGCCAATATCACAGAGCCATGAAAACAAAATTTCTTTATTCACATTTGACGAACAAAGGAAACTCCTGAACAAATTAAAATTTAAAAATTTCATTTTTCACCAAACAGTCAGAACAGTTCGTTTGAATTCAGACAGTTCGTCACCAAACAGTTCGTTTGAATAATTTGTAACAATTTGCCCCCTTAGTGTAATAATTTCAACAAAGTGTGTAAAAAAAATATCAGTGAAGTTTTCATATATATACATACAGTAATGAATAGAGAAATAAAATATTTATCTTGGAGAGCGGTTTTTCAATTAAAAAAAATGAATGCGAGATTCATAAGTATATGCTAAGCTAAAAGTTTGAAAACTTATAGGGTAATCCGATGAGTATATTTAATTTCACTTTGGAAAATAGGAAACAGGTGGATGTGAGGCCACACACTTAGCTGTTCTTTGTCTAGTAGCACAACTAGTTCGGAAAACGCTCAAAAGACGTTCTTTGAATGTTTTTGAACGTTCCGTGAATGCCTCTTGAACGTTTACTGAACTAGTGCTTGTAGGGTTATCCCTGTGACATGGGATCGACCGATATGTTGCTGGTAGTAAAATCGATCGATGGCAACGGCTGCGCTTTTTCAGCGTTGGGAAGTCTACCCAGTTTTTCTTCTATACAAATGCATTTTTCATCTCATTTCCCAGCATTCAGCAGATTCCAGTTAAATTAGTTCTGACATCAATTTTACAAAAAAAAAAAAAATGATAGTTTTTATCTGACATTTTGTGGTGATGAGTAAAGAATTCATGTAATGCAATCCTTACGCATTTTATTGAAATCAAATTTGTGAAATTTTTCTGTCTTCAATGTGATATCGTGCTTTAAGGGGTTAATCCATAAGCCCATAAAAAAAACCTTTTAATGTGCATTAGAGTCATAAAGGCATTTTTAATGCTATTAAGCGCGCAGTATTTAAACGTTCCATGCCTCATAAAACAGAATAATTAAAAATCTCTCATAAGAAAATTGCTTATATCAATAGCATAGCAAACGAAAAGAAAGAAAAAGAATATTCAACATAAAAGAGGAATTATATTTTCCCATTCCATTTCAGTTTTTATCGAAGTATGTGCACGAGGATAATCCAGTTTGTAGTTTTTTTTTTTTAATATTTTCTTTTATCCTAGTTAAATCAAATTTATTTCTTGTAGTTCAGTCACACCAGAGTGGTTTGAACAAGCGTGGAAAACCATTTTCAGCTTTTATAATTAAGACTTTTATGCACCGATGTTCACATAAGCTCTTAGATAGCAGGGAAAAAAAGCTAATTAACAGACGCTTTAATGAAAACAAACGGGAGTGTGTGTAATTAAATTTGAAGCACTTAAAATAACAAGGCAGAGTCTTGGATAGAAAATAAATTAAACATTTTTTTTTTCTAATTTATACATAATCATTGTTGTGATACGTCTCGACTTGGACTAATATCTGTCTTTAGTTTCTTAGAACAATGCAAGGCAGTAAAACTTCTACAGTTCAAGTTAGAAATCGTAATTTTTAATGTTGTTGTATTTAACGTTTCCGTATTTTTGTTCTCCATTCATTAATTTTCTACTGCTCTTTTTGAAATCTATAAATAAATCACCCTGCCATAGATCAAACTATTCTTGTTTTTATAAGAATTCAATTAATCACCGTGAATTAAAAATGCTACCACATTTACACATATTTGACAATAATTCTTTCGCATACTAAGTTGAACAGTATAGAAATTTACTCAAATTAGCATGTAATTACGTCACCTAATAAGTCTCTGACAAATCTTCCCAGGCAGCACAACATTCTATGAGCGCCTATTAACGTGCAGAGAACATTACTGAACCTTCTCTAAACGTTAATAGACGTTCAGAGAATTTGCTGTGTTCCCAGACAGAACGCATAGGTTCTTTAAACGTCTATTAATGTTCAGAGAAGGTTTTATAAACGATTATAGATTTCAGAGAACATGTGTCGGTGCTGTGTGGGTTGCTATTGTTGTACCATTCAGTTTTTCTATGCGAAAACGAAATAGATCGTTACACTGGTATACTGCACTGGTAACTCTGGTAACACTGGTATACACTGGTATACTGCAGTTCAACAAGTCTGCTGAAATAATTTGATGGGGATTTTAATGGGGAACAAAAATGTTACAGTAGACCCCGCCCCCCCCCCTTACCCATAACATGGGTTCATATAAGAAGACTTCGAATAACTAGGCGGAAAATTTGTGACAGTGTCATAACATGGTGAAATAAATTTGCACAGCATGGTAAAACAAAGAGATAAATGTTTCGATTTTATTACGTTTTAGCACTGTGATGATGATGTTCCATTGCGTATTTGTACGATGTAAAACACTTAAACAACGTGGATTCATACAACGGGGAACTTGTCTACCAAGTTGTAAGGCGTCAAATATATTACAAATACAGAATTAACGATCCCAGACTGTGTACTTGTTTCGTCAAATGGCTATAACCCATGTTCACAAAAAAAGATATTATTGCACTAGATGTTATGGAAAATAAACGGGCATATTAACGTAGCTAAAAAACTTTTCTATATGACTTAAAAATTTGATGTCATAACTGTTCTCACTCTAAATTTTCTACATTTAGCCTTTCTTCATACGTGAAATTTTACAATTTTTCGTTTTTAATAGCACATTTATGTGTCTTAAATAATCTCAATTAACTACATATATTAATATGCTATGGGCATTAAAGTGCTTACTATTTATTTCTGAACATTTAACATCAAACATACACCACTTTCTAAGAAAAACAAAATCAACAGTTCTTTCGGAGAAATCTCATTTTTTCACACATCGACTTTTTGGTTCACACTAAACTAAAATGTGAGCGATTACATGCCAATTTTGTCAACACGCTCCCCCCGTTTCCTTCAGCTGCTGAGATTTAGAGAACGGTCAATATTTACTCTATTTTCATTAGGTTTCAAATATACCCTGCTATTTAGCTCATGAAAAAACACTTTATTATTTTCGTATCAAGATCAAGTGCAACAGACATTTTCAGTAATTTTTTTATCTGAAAGTTTTCCCAGGGAGTTATCCATCATTCCAGTTTAATGGTATAAGCTGAAAGTTTCAGTCAAAAGTTCCGACCATGTGGGTGAAATTAACTTATGAAAAAAGAAAATCAGCTGCAAAAAAGCGATTTCTAATAAAGGAAAAGCATTGAACAACAACTTATTTGTAGAGGTTTAATGAGTTATTTTCATGTTTGAAAATGTTAAAAGTATTTTAATCTTTTGAGTAATTCATTTATGCATTTGTTCGAAAATCTTTGTTAAAATTAATTAGCTATAAATTTTGTGTTAGCGTTCAATAAATCGTAATTATGACTTTTTCCTTAAACATTGTGCAAAATATTTTACTGAAACAGGCTTAAAAGCAATACGAGTCAGAGACAAAACCCTGTATGAACGTCTGACTTTAAAATGTTGTATAGTTTTTAAAAATTTACTAGCCAGTATGATTTACGAGTTAAAAGTTAACTGTAATATACTGATAAGTTACAGATGCGCTAAGTTAGATTTTCATACATTTAAAAAAATTTATGAAAAAGAGATATTTACAGTTACATTACAAGGCAGAATATTTCACGAGATAAATAAAACTTTGGATAATATTATACATAAAAAGGTACTTATTATTTTGCGTTCAAGTTCTTAATATTTCACACCTAAAGGTACTTAATATTTTACGGTTTATGTGAACCTATAAATATCACCATTTTATGACATAGCGCTCAAGACAACTACTACATCCTTAACTAACATGGACATGTACTGGGTAGCGAAGCGGGTTGTATTTCATAAACAGTAACAACTTAGTATGCGCTAGCAAGTGCTACCAAATTCGGTGCCCTATCGTAATGATCATTTCGTTAGAAAGCCGAGACTTTTCTGGTCGTTCGACTGGTACATGCTTAATAATTATGATTGTTTTTTTTAAATACTACATGCTGGCCCACCCTCACATGATCTCTGTTTAAAAGGAAAAAAATTAAGGAATAAACTAAAAGTCAACGAAGATCAGAAAGTACATACCTGGCACTGAAATTCTCCATCATCCTCCAGCTGTGCGTTTTCTATTCTAAGATCGTGTACACCATCTTCTCCACTTCCTTCCATTATGTATCGAGGATACCCAGGAATCATTCTATCAAAACCTAAATGGAAAAAAATAAAATAAAATGAAGTCAAAATCATTCAATTTATTTATTTTACCTTAACATTCCAGTGTTTTGCTAGGATGCTGCTTATGAAAACAATTATTTCGCTAATCAATCATGTCTCTCTTGAAAATCCAAACGGTTTGATGGATATGCATAATTTTTATCAAATGATTCTTACAAAATATTAAAAAATCTCATATAGAAAGATAAATTATGAGATCAGTAAGTTGTGAATAAAAAAAAATTGAACTGATAAATTCTCTCCATAAACTCCAATGCTATTTTTATAAACGCAGAAATAGTGAATATTGAGCTGGCCTAAAAGTTTCTCAGGTTTTTCCCCTGCTGTTATCATGTAAAAAGTATAGCAAGAAGTCTACTTAGTGATTTGAGAAAGGTAATTGAAAGTATATGTATTGGTAACAGGCAAATACATTTTTTGTTCTTTATGATTTTTAACAAAATTGCTTGATCTTTACACTTATATTTTTTTATGTTAAAGATGGACAGCAAGGAACCACATGTTTGGCAAAGCGTGTTTTTTTTCTTCTCCCTTTCCAAAAAACACAACAGGGCAAACAAAAAGGAAAAAACGGTCTGTAACTACTTGAACTTTCAAGAAATGGTTTATGAGTTCTGGCACAGGATATTTCTAAAAAATGCTAACCATTGTAAGGATCATTTGAAGATAAAAGGATGAAGAAAAAAGAATAATTGAAAGAAAAGGTGCTATATTGTACGTGAGATACCTATGATGATCAATATTAGAAATCAATGGTTGAAAAACATTCACCCTTGGCATTTATTATGAGAAAAGATCATCCCGATATTTTAATCTTTTATTAATAATCATCAACATACGGAGAAAAAAATAATAAACTCTAGTAAATTACTATCCGTATTACACTGTTTGTTTATTTTATTTTTATTTATTTATAATTTTATTCTTGTAATTTTACTTATAAATCAAATAATGTAGTAATATCATTTTGATAGCTACAATAAGAATCTAACTGTTATTATTAAAATCCTTAAGAAATAAAACAGATGCATAAATGCCTTTATTTCGAGTTCTTGGGCAAAATTAAATAACAGATATCACTGGAATGCTGATAGAAGTATTTGCAGGAAAGCAGCAGTTTTTATGGAAACGGGTCCCATTATTACGTTTAGAGCTACCAAAAATGAAGTTCTAGACAGAACAGTATCATTCAGTCTTTCGGATTCATTTAGTAAAATGAGATACAGCCTGAAGAACATTTTTCCTCACTTAAGCTAGGCAGAATATTTCAGCAGAATCCCAGATGCAGAGAAATTCGTAAGAGGGTGGAATTTCTGAGTTCCTAGCTATGGGCGAAAGAGCACCATTTTTCAAAAGTTATTCCAAAAGACGCTACAAAGAATAAACCTCTTTGGTTTGCGTTTCTTTGTTTCCGAACCACTTATTCCGAGGTTTAATTAAGCATAGAATTCCTCTAGCTACTTGCGAACACTGCCAGATATCCCATCGTTGTACAATGAGAGTAAGGCAAGCTATTACTGCTGCAGGCGAAGAACAACTTTTAGAAATTAGCAATCGTATCTAATGGGAAGGTCATTTCGCGCCTATCCGAGCTAAAAGTTCTCAATTTGAATAGCAGTTGAAAATTATTTAATTTGAGGTAGATGAAGTGAAAAGGAATTTATTGCAAGAGGTTTTCGAATTACTAAAATGTTGTGCTATTGCACATTTCATGGTCTTCGCACTTAAGCTAGTTTATTCTATCGTCAGTAAAATTTAATTAAAAAAAAATACAATGAATATAATATTTGTGTTGGTGTAGTACGAAATATATTTGTAATTTTTTAGGTGCGTTTCTGAAAACAAAACAAAATGAATTTAATCATCAGTGTTTCTCAAGAATGAAGAAACAAATCGAGAGCATCATATGTTTGCTTAATACAGCAATAAAATTACCCAATATTTTAAAATATAGAGTTTTAAATATTTAAATGATTAGGGGCCAAGGCCCCCAGACTCGCTACGCTCGCTTTTCGTATGAGGCATTCGGCCACTAATCAGGCTTATTCGTAAAAAAGACATAATTTCAACAGACAAAACCCGAAGATTGGATCAGATAGAATGTTACTGAGCTACACATTGCTTGGTTCTGGCATGTTCATTGGTACATAAAAATTTAAACTTCACACTACAGTAGACCCCCCTCCCCCTCATAACACGGAAGATATTTTGTTATGAGAATCCGTGTTGTACGGGTACTGAGCTATACACCTGGAGTGCGGACTCCGCTAATAAAAGCTACGGAACAGATAGGATAGCTTGCCACCAATGGCGACTTTTCATTATTTGGCGATTTACACATGCTCACAACCTATAATTACTGTTCATTTAAGGTTACCAGAAAACCGTTATCCATATTTTCATTTACATAATCGTTTGCAGATTGGCGTACTTAGCACCACGAATTATACCATCTCGTCACGCTAGGAAATATTCTAAGTGTACTATAACTGCTATAATGGCATTGTTAACGCCGCCAAATATTTCTACTGGTAGCAAATAATCCAGCTGACCGAACCGGCTTTAAAATAATCTGCATTTTAATTACTTTTTCATTTTCAAGATATTAGATATTCTGTTTTGGAAAAATGAATAATCGCTCATTCTAAAGTCCTGTTGTCTAAGCGAACTTACTATTTGAAAATTGTTAACTTTGTGTAACACATTTTGAGCTACTTATTTCATATCGTTTTTATTTTGGCGTAAAATGGACGTAATTCTAACTCATGTTTGTAAATTTCACGCGATTCTAGATACTTGGAAACGTTTTGTTGCAAAGGAATGAATGATTTTATGCCAAATCTGGCAACCATTTTGTTTATTTTTTTCAGTTTTTTATTAATATCTTCTAAAATAATTCGATTTTCGAAATTTAAGTCAGTTTAGCAGGTTCCTCCGAATTTTTCG
Organism: Cheiracanthium punctorium; assembly: GCA_038373885.1. Classification (NCBI taxonomy): domain Eukaryota; kingdom Metazoa; phylum Arthropoda; class Arachnida; order Araneae; family Cheiracanthiidae; genus Cheiracanthium; species Cheiracanthium punctorium. The sequence goes on from JAWZYV010011264.1 coordinate 1,433,363, forward strand.
AATCTCTGGGCACCTTAGTCGAAACTCAAATCCCCACTGTTTAGGAGGAGATAGGGAAACAAGCTTTGACGGCGCCAGTGACAGCGGCCTTTACTTTTTTTTAGAGAAACCTATGTCTGCTATGTGCCCTTTTTCGAGATCTTTGGACATTTTGACGCTTATGACTAGTTTACTAAGCAAATAAAGACTGCTATGTGACTATAAGCATTATACTGTGAACTGCGGTGCTTATTTCTTTATTTTTCTGTGTGCATCAACTAGAATATCGTCAAATAATAACTGCTAATAAAAACATGCAATAATAAATAAACATTTTGAACATAGCATATATTGGTTTAACACCGACGATATACAAAAGGTATTTTCAAGGAATACAAGGAACATATTGCGTAATGAAAAATATTTAAAAGGACGTTTACCAAAACACTTATGTACGTATCCAACTTTATTTTAATTTACTTCAAATAAAGTTGGAAGAGCAAGAGACAACTTAGGTTATGCAATAGGCTTTTGTCCCAAACTTTCGACAGATTCTTATCTATGGATTCATTAGCAATCGAAATACTTTTGTAAGCTTCCTCACAAATTTAAATTAATTTGCAAAAGTTACATAATATTGTATATAATGTCTAGCTTGAACTCCTTTGATGTTTTTATTCGAAATGAGTTTTTTTCTTTCGTTAAAGGATTTCAAATGAATGGGCTTTTTTTAAATGAATAAATATACAAATTTTGTGTTATTGCACATTTGATGGTCTTCGCACTTAAGATGGTTTATCCTATCGTCAGTAAATTTTAATTTAAAAAATGCAATAAATATAATATTTGTGTTGGTATAGTGCGAACTATATTTGTAATTTTTTAGGTGCGTTTCTTAAAACAAAACAAAATAAATTTAATCGTCAGTGTTTCTCAAGAATAAAGAAACAAATCGAGGGCACCATATATATATATATATACAGTAGAACCTCGATCTATCGTTTATCAAGGGGTGCGTAGTAAAAAACGATACATGCGGGAAAACGACGAATGTGGGTTAAAGTCAAAATACGAAGAAAACAATATTTATGAATGCACAATTTATGATTATGAATGTATATGTACCAAAAATACTAAATTTGTCACTAAACTGTAAAAGAAACAAATTGAAGTTGTGTAGAAATTAAGCGATACTTATTTTTAAAAAATCAGTAATTTTACAATGGGTTTTTCATTAATCTTTTAATTAAACAAAATTTTCAAGATTTACAAGATTTTTTTTTGTTTGTCTTTTTATGTGTATTCATGTTTGTATATTAAAGTCATACAATTTCAAATACCGTTACTGCATAGGATAAACTAGGCACTAGTGTTGATTCAGTCTCATTGGCATGAATATTATTCTCAGCTTCTTTGCGATTATTTTCATTTTTTTGCGTCACATTTCTTCCATTCTTAGGATACCGCACGTTGCTACTTCTAAATCAATGGAAATATAATCACAACGTTTCTCACCATACTCATCCCTGCTAGATGTAAGAACTCTTTACCTGTGCCATCATCAACCCAAGAAATCATACCAGGAAGTAATTAGATTTGTAAAGCCACACTGATCTGCTTGAACTTCAATTTCATTTCGGCCAGAAGAAAAATTTTACAACGACGAACGCAGGAATGCGAATTTTGGACGATACATGTGGGTTTGTTAACGTTATTTGAATACAGTTTGTGCAGGGACCATAGAAATAAAACGATCAATACGGGAAAACGATGAATGCGGGAACGATAGATCGGGGTTCCACTGTATATATATATATATATATATATATGTGTGTGTGTGTGTATTAAGCATTTACGACTATCTATAGCATTAGCATCAAGCTTACAGTTGATGTTCTCACTTCTTTACAAAACTAACTATGCAATGCTATTCTAAATTATGTAATATTTAAGTGTGAAACAGAAAAGAACAACAAAAAAATGTCTAATACAAAGTGACAGAGATTTAATTTAGAAAATTCTTTTAGATTGATATTACAATGAAATTAGTAATTCACTTATAAAACTAAGGTATTCTTTTGTGTTTTTGATTTTTAAAGATGCTGAGTTTGCTTTTTAAACACATTTAAATATATTATATTTTATTCAAACCTTAAATATAATTTGCACAAAATTTGAAAGTAAAGCTTATGGAATACGATTGCAAAGATATATCATTTTTTTTCACAATTCCTCTTTTTACAGGGAAATATTTGAAAGTACATTAGAACCTGCCTTATGGAATAGACAGTTTGCCACGGAAATCGTTTCTAATAAGCGGGTGTATTCCATTATCCGGGATCATAATGACTGATTATTATGCTTCGGTACATTGAAAATATATTACAATAAGCGTGGTATTCCTTTAACCGATATTTCACTAAGCGATTCGGCTGTGCCTATTCATTCATATTTCATGTGTGTGTAAAATTAGAAACACAAAGACATATTCATTAGATTTTTTAATTAACTGCCTTGAAACCTTTTTACAGTTTGGTTACGAACTTCATCTTCCACAGAACTTAGCAGCTTATCCATAATCATTTGTGTTCTGGAAACTGCAGTTTCTAAACTCGTACACCCACTCCTGCCCTATAAATGATGGGGCCGTTGTACCAATCCAAACCTTTCCTCTTCTACAATCTCGGTTGCTTCCCAAAACTTCCCACAGCATCAACTTAAATCGAGATAATTTTCTGATTGACTTAAATCAGCAAGACGCATGGCCCAGAAGCGCGTGGGTTCAACGAGGTCTATTAATCAAGAGCATGTAACATATTTTGGGAGCAAAAGTAAATATTTAACGTCTACTGGGTGCAGTAAATTTATGATTGCGGGAGAGAAGTTACGGATTATCGTGAAAGGTGAAGAGGTATATTAATATTCCGATGAGAATTCAAACGCAAGCGGCACTTGAGATGTTACTGTGCTGAAATTGTGGTTTATAGTTCGGGATATAAAAATGCTATATAGATAAATTTCGCAAATAACACTATTTAATTTTCGGTACTTTCATGTAGCATTCTGTGGCAGAAAAGTTTTAACTTCTTACATTTATGCTCATATAAAATTGAAGTTGTATTCATTTTATTAATGAAATATGCAAATTAATTTTGAAAAGAGGTCGTTTTGAACTTATGAATAATTATCATTTATCTAGATATCATTAAGACAAAGCATAACTTTATGTAAGCGTGTGTGCGTGGTCTTTCGTGAAAGATTTAAGTAAAACATACTTATAATTTCTTAAACCTAATGGAAGATACTCTGGAAAAATTAAGAAAACCATACAACGTTTGATTTTTCCTTTTTTTTTTTCTTTTTCTTTCATTTTATATAGAAGCCTCGTTGCTAACATATGAAAAGGACTTTTACGTTTATTTTTCTTTTTTCCCCAAAAAATAAAAATTCATTTTTAACTCTCCTATTTAATATAGGAGAGTTAAAAATGAATTTTTATTTTTCAAATATTTTTATATCTCATAACCCATCTTATGTTGTAAAAAAATATCTTTTAAAGATCGTTAAGTTTCGGTATGTTAAAAAAAAACATTGTTAACTAAAAAGTAGGGATTGACACAATAATTAACAGATATTCCCAACTTAGTGAATTTTGTTTAAAAGATTTTTAATGATTAATTTTTGTGCTCGTTTAACATATGTGAATAAATATTGTAACTGATTTCTCTGTGAAAGATTCATAAAGTGCAAAATATAAGTTTCCACAAATTTAGAATATATGGAAATGTATAGTGTTTTCAGTTTAAAAAATTGAATTTTATTGTAATGATAATTATTCGTAAAATATTTTAATCTTTCTGTACTTTGAATTACATACTCAAATTTTGTGCTTGTTCAAATAATTATGGAAGATATTTCTTTTTATCTTAAAAAAGAAGAAATGCCTACGTCTTTATAAATGTGAAAGCTTGCAAAAATAAAATACACAGGGAAGCTAATTTCAGAAACATTCTACCCTTTAACAAACCCACAATTCGGCAGGCTTCTAATTTAATACCATATTGTGACACAAACCATTTCCTACCATACTTGCTGAAGAATAAAAAAAGAAACTTTGTAATAAAGCTATCTGTAAGCACAATAATCCCTAGCTTTACTTAGCCTGATGCAGAATGGAATAAGGGTCTGGACTGGGTCTTACTTTATATATATAAAACATTAATATTTTCCTATCCAGTGATCTTTACTTATTATGGAAAAGTCCGCTGATGACAATAGTCTGGCCCATGATAAGGAGATGAAGACACAGCAAAAACAGCAATTCCTTTGACCCATTTTGTCTTTATCGTAAAGGGTGGGCCTTCTGATGAAATCTAAGCATAAATAATAAACGAACGGACATCTTTTTATAGACATGTCTCTCTTACTATCCTAATACACGGATTAGATTTGGCTATGCAGGAAAATACATGCTGTGTGTAACAGTTCAATCTATTTTTTTCTTGAGCCAACTTATTAATATTCCTTCGTATATATTTAATGCGGACTGAAATTTTTGTCGAATCTTTTTTATAAATTCTTTGCTATTTTTCCCCATGAGTTTATTTTGTGCGTTTTTGAAAGTTCATTTAAGAAATCCTTCTATACTTTGAGTGATTTATCACGCATTTACAGGGTGACCCAAAAACACTGAAACATTGATCATATACATACAATAAAGTACAAAATTACTTTAGCTACAGGATTCATTGAAATAGATTCACATTTTCTTGACATTAAACCTAAATACTGAATTTAAATTTTTATACAGCCCCCATACAAAATGAATTCCCAATCAGTAAAAGGGACCTAAAAAATTAATTGGGTGATTAATAAAATTCTAGCTTTTAATCATAAAAAATGCTCCGATGTATGAAAATAAATATACGATGACTTGAACCACTTTTCAGGGTTCTTGAAGAAAAAAAAAATCCACCAGAAGATCGAGGTTTAGGGGATGTAGATAAATTACGAAGGAAAACGGGATTGCATAAACACATGAACGTTTTGCTGTTATTGATATTGTATAGTTCCTAACTAGTTTTGTTTAAACATATCTCTTTTTGTGATGAATGGTTGAAATTTTGTTCATAATCTAATCTATGTATGGGGCAAATTTTATTAAGAGGGATTTTTTTTTTCTTTTTTGTACAGGGACAGCATAAGATTTTAATTTTTCTATTTATTTAAATTTAATCTCCTGGGAATTTCAATCGAAATGATAAAGTTCTGTATCATTCTTTTTAAGTAATTCTGTAGTTTTCAGTATATGTCCCTGGTCAAACTTTAAGGAATAAATCCCTAAGTAAGTGCTTTTGAGACACCCGATGTATGATCTACTATTCTTTATTCTGTGTTACATTTATGCAAATCACGTGGCGTCACATAGGAGTTTGGGCCAGTTGTTATTTGAACTCCCGAGCTTTTGTACTGAGGAAAAAAGACAACTACAGAAAATCATTTATTCTAAAACGGACTATCCGATTGAAATTTAATAATTATCAAGCGTCAAGTTAAGTGAACTTAAAAAAAAAATCCCTAAAATGTACTTAACGGTTTAAAGACGGGCGGTCGATTTTTCAACCAAGCAGTAGAACACCTTAAAGGACGGGCTTGGTTCATATTTCGACCAACTAATGCTTTCCCCTTCTGTAATTGTTCACCTGTACTGGACCGGCGGGGACAGATGTCAACATCCGTCCATCAATTCAGTTGCACCCCAGTTTCTTGAAAAGGAGAATATAAGCGTAAAGGTAATCCCCTTGGTCAAGAAGTTCGTTTTACTTCGGGGGCGGGAAAGAGTAATCCATAAATGATTGTTGTACAAATAGCAGCTTCAGCTAAGAGTCATTGAAATGGGGGAAAGCATTTTTTAGATGATCCCGTCCTTCTGAAACAGCACGCCCAAAATTTCCCCGCCGGGATAAGGTTAAATCAGCAGAAATGATAGGGATTGTATTTTATTGCAAAAAGACCACTGCACAAATGCAAATAATAATACAGTGGAACCCCGATCTATCGTTCCCGCATTCATCGTTTTGATCGTTTGATCGTTTTATTTCTATGGTCCCTGCACAAGTTGTATTTAAATAACGTTAACGAAACCCGCATTAATCGTGCGTCAAAAAATCCATTTCCCGCGTTCATCGTTGTAAAATATTTCTCCTGATCGAAATGAAATCAAAATTAAGATGGATCCATGCAGCATACGAATTTATTTATTTTCTGGTATGATTTCTTGGGTTGATGATGGTGTAGATAAAGAGTTGTTACATGAAGCAGAGCATGTGGTGTGAAATTTAGAGATTATATTTCCTGTAATATAGACGTAGTGACGTATCTTAAGAATGGAAGAAATGTCTGATGATGCAAAATATAAAAGTAATGGCGAAGAAGCGGAGAATAATATTCCTGCCGATGAGACAGCCTACACTAGTGACAAGTTTATCGAATGCAATTACAATATTTGAAATTGTGTGAACTTTTATATACAAACATGAAAACACAGAAAAGTCAAGAAAAATATTGTAAATCTTTAAAATTTTCTTTTAATTAAAAAAATTAAGGAAAGACACAGTGTAAAGTTACTGATTTTTAAAAAATAAATTTCGCTTATTTTCTTCAACTCCAATTTGTTTCTTTTACAGTTTGGTAACAAATTAGTATTTTTAGTATGAATTCATTTTGTGCAATCATAAATATTGTTTTCTTCATATTTTGACTTTAACCCGCATTAGTCGTTTTCCCGCATGCATCGTTTTTTTCTACGCATCCCTTGAAAAACGATAGATCGAGGTTCTACTGTAATAATAAATAGAATCTATATGCATGTCATAATTAATAGAAATTTAATTCAAATGGCGATGAAGATTATTCATGATAGGGCAGTATCTTGAGAAATACAGGTATGGAGGCATACGTCAGAGTACTGTATAAACGCGAAAGTACCGTTGCATGCCTGACTTTCTACAATCTAACAACCCACAACTGCCATAAAAGAAGTTTTCTAATTCCAAGAGAACATGGAATTTAATTTCAGTGCAGTACCAGCTGTAGTAAGTAATCATACTTTTAGCTTTATCCAGAGCCCCGATAACTGCATCGATAATTATTCTTGTCAAATCAAGTGCAATCTCGGATTTCTCATACCCATTTCCTTTAAACCCTGCCGTTTAATTTCGGAATTATGGTCATTATTTGAAACGACATTTCTAATATCCCCGAATGCATCAACTTGCGTCTGGGTTTGGTTTCTGATTGGCTAATGCCAGTATGACGCATGACTGGAACACGAAAGAGCGTGCATACCTATTAATCATCGATGCATGAAGTGGGGATTCCAAATAAACGAAAATCCCCCAACGTCTTGGGTGGCCTGTGTGCGAATGTGGGTTAACGGAATGCTGCAAATTACCGGAACAAGATGAGACATGTATTTATGCGGTGATGGACACTGCTAGAGGTATTGATTTGAGGTTGAATAAATGCCCTGTGCGAATCGATATTTCATATTTTGTTAGAGTATGTGAAAAGTTGCTGGTTTGTATTACTTTTCTAATCATCAGAGAGGAGAATTAATAGAGATTGTTCAGGCATTGTATAACCACTGAAAAGCATCTGCTGCTTATGGGCATTAGAAATAAGATATTTATACAGTTAAATGGGTTTTTGACGGTGTTTCCATGTTTCATAACATTTATTTATTTCACCACACATAACAAAAACATTTGTAGAAGAAATGCGCACATTGCAATCAAAGAAAACATGTCAAAACTCGCACAGAACTCTATATAAAGGTACAAAAAACCCGGTGAGTTGAGTGTATCTTAATTTTCACAGCCGGCACAATAAGTACATCCTGTTTCACCGGGACGCCAAGTAACGCCATCTGTGGGGAATGACAGTTAACATCTGTCACAAGTTGGAATTACTGTGAATAGTAATTCCACTTCACGCAGTTTTTTTAAAGAAAGGCAAGAATGTAGATTTGAGCCTTATTTGAGGTCATGGATTAATATTTAAGCAAATGTATCATTTACAAGGCAAAATCTCTCAAAGCGTTTCTGATTTTTCAGACACTAGAAGTCGCTGCCTCTGCTAGAGTTCTGGAAATGTTGACACAGTGCGAAAGAAATAAAATGCAAAACAGCTAAATTAGGATAAAAATCAGAAGTTTTTATGTTCCAGTGTGCTAATATTCTGTTTCATATTTATACTTTTATTTTCCGAATCTACAAACGCAAGACATGAATAAAATTTTCGTTTTGTTTGAATTGTTCATTATTGTTAAGGAGCAAAAATTGATTCAGTCACCAAGATAACATAATATTAAATTAATTATGAAGTGGGTAAGGATAAAATTTATTCAGTGTAGTTTTCCTTAATACAAATAAGAATAGTTTTTGCTGACAGAGGATTGCTTTTACATGTGCATATTGCAAAAAACCCTAGTAAAGAAAGCGCCATCTGGTTTTGAATTTTTGATTACTTCTATTTTCGACTCATATTTAATTTTGAATTCTGAAGATGAGATCAGATAGTGTTTTAGGTTAAGGAATAAATCTAGGAGAAAGTTACTCTAATTCTTTAATGGTTTATTATACAACCATTCTTCTCAAAAAAGCCTGTTTGTTTCAAAATACGGTGTTACGTTTCATACGATCCCCTTTTCATATGTGAGGATAAATAACGCCTTTTTAATTGTGATTCGGAAATAATTTTAAAAAAAGTAAATTTCCAATACAATTTTTAGACGCTCATAAGAAACCATCCTGTAGCAATACTAGAAAAGAGTAAACATGTAAACACCGTAAAACTTAAAAGTTTAGTAGTTCTTACTGCCATCTTGGTTTGCCGAGTTCTGAAGCATTTACTTTTTCTATAAAGAAATATCATAAATTTAACGGTTCATTCACTTACGCAGGGTTTTTTTAAACGTCTTTGTTCAGTCTCATCGACTGTAACAGAAACAAATTTAAATAAACCCAAACAAACAAACAAATAAACTTCCGCCGCCCGACGTATACTTTCATTCTCATCAGAACAGAGTTATCCTTTGGACTTTCCCTTTGTCCTCGGCGACGAATTCATCAATGTCAGATAAAGGAAGAATCGGGTTTTTGTTCGAAATGTGTATAGATAATATATCTCTAAGACATCATACTTCAAACTAAATATAATGGGTACTATACGACCGGACTACATAATACGTCACTAGTAAAACTAAAAATCTCCCTTCATGAATGGATATAAAAAAGGGTTGGGGGGAAATGGAAATATATTTTTTTCTTTTTTATTTAAAGATAGTACCAACTATTTAAGAAAATCATAAATTAAACACATTTTTATATAAATTATATGAAGAATTGAATAAGAATAATAAATCAATCCCTCAACAATTACTTTAAATTAGAGATAAACGGAATAATCATATTTCTCCAATAGATAGTTAATTGGAGTTTCATTGGTCTCGGCTTGCCCTAATGATAACATCATTAAAAACATATGGTAACTAATTCCGAGTATGAAAGGAAACCAATTGTCTCTACATATTTAATTGAAAGAAAAGGTCCCAAAAATGCGAGAGTTATTTTGTAGATAATGATGTAAAATGTGCATGGGTGTTTTATCCCTATAATACTGCTGGATAATGGAAATGGATAAAAACTTTCTTAATTTGGCTAAATCTTTTTTTTTCCATTGTTTACTTAATGACATTATAAAAATGGATATTTTATGACCGATCAAAGATTTAGCTGCAAAGTTAATTCATTCTAGTTAAATATTAAATAAAATGCTTTTCATCTTATGAGCTTCAATAATATAGTTAACTAACAACTAAAATTTATGCTAATTTGAATAAACCTTTATCATGTACACGTTTTTAAATTTTATGTATTTTCTAAAAAATGTTAAAAATTTTCAATCTTTCTTAATTATTGAAATGCTGTGTGCATATTTTACTTACATTCAAAACTATACCAAATAAAATGTATTTCATTCAGTTAACAGTATAGTTACATTTCAACGTAATGACACCAATTCTTCTTATCTTTGCAATATAAAGGAATTTCTGGAGGGCGAAACTGAACCGTGATTTTCTGTTTCTACAGGAGACGAGATCTTCCTTTTTCTCGTCTCATCCCTCAAAATATACATAATTCATCAGTGTAACGCTCATTCAATGTTCCTTTACAGCATTATAAAATAAAGGTGACTAAAATTCTTGAAGTTATGTTATTAAAATAGTTAGGAACAAAAGCGATTCACTAAATAATCAATACATTTCTTTTTCACCTCCGTACCGCAAGCGCATCCGAATGTTAGTTGCTCCTCCGGATCAATACTAACAGGATGAATAGACTGTTACCGAACACTTCCGAGAGAAGACATTTGGTCTTAATGGAACATCGACTCTACCCGGTGTAACTCTATCTCATCCAGTTGAAATCTCAAGTTTAACTGATCAGTGATCACCCCCCTCTTTTACACCAGAGAGGATACCAGGTACATCCGTCACTCAACCCCGGGAAAATTACACACCTAACTTTGTCAACTGTCTCTCTTGAGGGGTGTTAGAGGAAACCATTTTGTACCAATTTCCTCTTACAATTTGGACCATCCTTCAATGCACTGGATTTCTTCTTCTTCTTTTTTTTTTGTTCTTGTTTCACTGAGCCGTTCCTCAGTAATGGACTGTCTCTTAAGTTCTTTTATTTTTACTGAGGGAGGTTCTTTAGCAAATGGCACTGGCCCGAAGGTGGTCATTTCGGAGTGTGTTCTAAGGTTTGTTAAGATCTAAGAAGCTTTCCGGAGAAATTCCTTTTCTTTCTCAGTGTTGTAATTCTCGCTCCGTTTTTGCGAGGGTGGCTAATGTTAGGTCTTGGCCCTAAATGATTTTCGCGAAATTCCGCTTGTAGAGTTTTTACGATAAAGCACCTCTTTTATTTTATTGTTCTATATCGCAGCAATAGGTGAATTTATTGAGGACTTCGCTGAAAGGCGAAAAGAAAGAAACAGATGTGATGCATATAGCATTGAATTATGTATTTAATAAAAATACATAAAGGACGAAGGAGAAAAGTGTTTCTAATGAGCTATATGATTGTTTGTGGAATACAATAACATTGCACTCGTTACATAAAAGTACTTGTCTGTTGCCGTTGGACTGCACTCTAATATGTGGTATCCCAGTACCAGAAACATGCTGTTCAATGATGTACATTTTTTAAAACCTCCTTTTTCTTTTTTTCCCTCTTTTCAAACATTCATCATGCATGGACATTAAGCCTACACCGTAAATAGAAGTAGTTCAACATTTCACCATACAATGGAGCTAAATTAGCTGTACTCTTTCTATGGAGAAGCGTTTCACAATGATTTGGTTCCATTGATCAGTTTAATCAAAAAATCATAGTTAAGCGTTTCTCCACCATAGATAGGCTGCAGCTAATTCAGCACCATTTATGGTGAAATGTTAACTACTTTTATTATCAGTGTACTCTGCATGTGGTTAATGTTAAAATTATAGACAACATTCTTCAGCTGAATCGGATGAGTAGATTCTCTCCAACTTTGGCATATTGGCTATACACAGGATGCGCTCAAACATTTTTTTAAAGTTTTCTTAAAAAAAAATTCACTAGGTTGTACTTTGCTTTTAAAACCGGTGAATTTACCCCAAGGAATAGCTTAACTGTGTTTGGAATGCTCGGAAACTATTGAATAAATGCTGAATTTGTTTTTACATTTAGAGTCTGCCATTTGCATTATCAAATCTGTTAAACCTGCGGTTTTTCATGCAGAGCGCCTCCTTGTGGATATTTTCTGAACAACTTTTTAACTTCTTAATTATAATCACTTGGTGTTTAATCAAACTGCATATCACATTCTTTTTGCAGTCCGCACAATTATTAAATGCATTACTCGCACACTGCTCATTACAATGGTATTTTGTTTTTGGTGCTATATATGACTTTAATAAATGCGAATTACGATCAAACATGGGGGAGGATGATATGTCCCTTAAAAATGTTACTCGTATCCCTATCGCTTTCAGATAGATTTAATAATATAAAAAGGATAACAATTTGTTGAAAAGAAATCTCCTTCGTGAAGAGAAACTTTCATTAATAGTTTTAAGTTTAAATTTGACAAAATGATTTATAGTTCGAATGATTCGTAGTTAACAAAATAAGTAATTGTTTTGTAGTAGAAACTGGGGTGATTAAATTGGATTTTTTTTTTTTTTTTTTTGCCCAGGGGATTAAATGTTGTCATATTTATTTCAGAGTAAAAATTCAGATCACTTTTGAGGTTAGCTTTTATAATGCGGTATTAAATCTAATTAAATTTACTTAAAAATATACATACTCTCTATTTTTATTCACCTAGAATAATATTTCCCAATTACTTAATGCTTAACTTATTTTAAAATGTACGTAAATTATCGTAGCAAAAATAAAAGTAATATATATATATATATATATGTTTTAAGAAAATTTGGTTTCAATTTATCTGCAATGTTAGAGTTACGAAAGTAGGTTAACAAGAAAGGTAGATTCAGCAAATAAGTAAATAAAGCATATTTTACTATACTCATTAAACTATCTTTGTTGAAGGTACATAATAGGTAACATTGATTCTTCTACAACGCAAATAATACTTTTAATTTAATTACAAATAGGGTAACATCGATCGCTGTCTCATAAATCGGATTTGTTGAAAGTATTAGCTTCAACACATATTAAGCAACAATTTACTTAATGCATTTGCTGAAAGATCCATGCTTAGAAACTTCCAGTCTCAGATTGAACAATCCCTTAAAAGCCACCTACAGGAACAAATAATGCCACATCCAATAAAATTCTCCCTATCTTATTGAATTATCGTAATTTTACATGCATGGAAATAAACTAAAGGGTAATCTAAAACTTCAGAGCGTAAATCAAATACTTCCTTAATCACATTTCCTCGGAGGAAGGGTTCATATTGCTTGGGCAAACAGCTCTCAAAACTTTGAATCATATTTTCGGATGTGAATTATGTTGCGCATGATCAGTATTCAGAGCATGCCATGTTAAAAATATAACTAGGAGAGTCAAGGAGTGGGATTTGATGAAATTATGAAGACACAAGTAGTTCGTAACGAAAGTTGAAATGTGCTTGTAAAGATAGATGAGATGATTGGAAGGACATAGAAAGAATTTTAATTGCATAATATTGATGAGAACTAATTATTGAAGTTGGGCACATTTGTAAATAAAGGTGGAGGTAATTTTAGTCCACTAAAAATATCAATATCATTCGAATGGATTCCATTACCTGTATTAAAATTTCATCGGTTTTATTACACATATACTTTTTTTAAATATGTAATAAATATTATAAAACAACCAAAACCAAACTGAGAATGATTTAAGTTAGATTCTGTTATGATGAATTGTTTGTGGTGAAATCATCCCGACTACGCAGAAAGGAGAAAAAAGCATCCAACTGGATGATGAAAGCAAGATTCGCTTGAGATACAAATGTCTTTCCAAGATTGAAATTGACGCTATCATTCAATGGCATTAAATTTCTTTGACGTTGATGTCCACACCTTTTTAGCTGTAAAGTGGTAACATTTTTTAGCTGTAATGATATGTATCACTGATATGAAGTTTGCATACGAAATGAGGCAAAGGCTGGGATAGAGAAATGAATATGAGAAGCAAGAAGATATCTAGCTCCCAGAAACGGGAGAAAGCACTAGACAAATACGTGAATTACGCAAGTGAGTTTCGAAAAGAAAGCAATAGGTTATCCGTAAAAGCCTAATCTTCTTTTAAGCATATATGTATATCTGTATAATATAATGTTTTTTCAAGGAATGGGATTCTAATTTTATTGAAGACTTAATTAAAAAATATATATATTTACATAAAAGATTTTGCGCTTATCATAAAGAGCATATTTAAATAACTTATTAAAAAGGTGTGTTAAGGTCAATAGGTGTGAGAGGTCAATATTTTAAGTCAATATTTTATTGCCTGCTTTCATAAAGTAATCATATTCTCATTTTAAAAATGTATTTTATTGCATCTAACTTTGGAAGGTACATTTAATGATGTCTAAGTTTTAAATATGCATTTCATGGCATCTAGATTTTAAGGGGGCATTTCATGCATCTAAATTTTAAATATTCATTTTTTAACTGGAAGAGAAAACCGAGGCAACAAATTAAGACCAATCTTCTTTTGAAAGTTTTTCAATATTTTTTTTTTTTTTTCAAAAACCATGCTTGTCTGAAAAAAAAGTTAAAGCGCGTATAAATATGCGCACTTTATTTGTGAAAAAAAATTGCATATGAATCTTCTAACACAACTTACGATGAATTACGCGGAAATAATTAAACTGTGATCAAGTGCACGCCGTTGGCGGCGTAAGCTGTTAGATAGAAGACCCGAACAGGTTGACATTATTAGATAATTAACCTTTGCTTCGTCCGGACACTTAATACTTACTTTGACAGATACTGTCCCATTAAAAGGATTACTGATTTGATTCAGTGAGAAGGTTGTCTGTAAAAACTACAAGTGTTTCCTCGTGTGGTCGGAATCATTCAAATTGAATCATGTATGATAACTGACAATATATCCATGAACCGTCATGTGAATTTCACGCAGCTGAATTGACACGGTATTATTTTGTTTTTGAAATCTGTCTAACTATCTATAGTCATCTATTAATCTATCAATATATAAATATATATGTACATTCTAGGGGCATGATCACGTTGTGGCAATGGCTTCCAGGGGCGTTAGTCGCCTTAACTTAGCCTTACTCTAGTAAGTTCTGCTATATAATTCGCTATTGGAGGATTTTAGAAATATTCAATGCAATGCTTTAATGACGAAGCAACAGCAATCATTGAGAATTAAAGCTTGGCAAAGGGATTACATAAGTTTATCATTATCATGATTTTTTTTTTGTTTATCTAGTTAGTGCTACTAAATTAACTGGTTGTGTTAATAAATACTATAGGCGCTAGATTCTCTCTACACTATTGCCGTCCTACGTAAAGAAAAGAGGAAAAAAAATAAAAACATATAGAATTGCAAATTTCTGGGAGAATCTACTCCTCTAAGGCTTAATTTTGTCTAAAAGTAATATTTATCGCGTTAAATAATCAATATTTTAATTTTTTCTGCATGTAATCCGATTAATTAACTGGAGCGCGAGTTACGAATCTTCCAAATTCTCATTAAAATGCACTTGAGTAGTATTTCCTCGACAAATATAGCAGATATCAGCAAACTAAATTCAGTTTTTGGCTTATTTTTAGCGCCAAATTTGGCGATATTTTGTGAAATGTCGCATTAAGTTCAGTAACATGTGGCGAAATTTTTCGGAATTCATACAATCGGACCATTGCGCACGCCTGTGTTTGTGACACATATTTAATTTCGTATTATTTAAATAGTATTAATATTACATACAGTATGTACAGTATCAATGTATGATTATGTGTGCTTCAAAAACTGTGCTTTATTTACGCTCAGTTATTTCAGAAATAAAACAGCATCCACGAATTGGAATTAACTCCATAACTTAAAGCCGCCAATTCCAATGTAACGCAAACACATTCAGCAAAACGAGGCACAGTCTTTTGCAGATAATTTACACACTATCCTAATCAAGCCCCCAAAGAATGCTTGACAATATGTTTACCAACGGCATATGAAGAGTAAAATATGGCCGCCATCGAAGTCGATTCGCCGTCTGGACCAGTAAATGATTAGCGTTATAAAACTCTTCCAATATTCAAAGTTCACGTTAGAGTTCCCGTTTGGTAAGGAAACCTGATGAAGATGGAATGTGAACAATTTAGAGTAGAATCTTATGAAACTCGATAGATTTAATCCAGGGAAATTGCTTCGAGAGTCCGCTATTTATTAGTGTGACGCCGGAGATAGAATTTGTTGCTTGTAGTGTTCAGAGTTGTCTCTTGTTGTTTTAACATTTAGTTCAGGAGGAGGAAAACAACTATTTTTATTGATCTAGCCTTGGAAAGTAAAGAAGACTACTTTGAAAGTACTAACCATTATTTCATTGCATTGAGCAGTCATTATTTTTTTAGGATTATATATGTATATATTCATATCATTGACTCATTCCATACAGTAAAATATATTTACATTAATGACTTTCTAAATAATTCTTATGTAAGCTCTAAATGGAAGAAAAATTCTATTTAAATTATAAATAAATAAATAAATTAATGCCATACGACCATGCAATTTATTCTTGAGGAAGACTGCATGCTTTATGGGGAGGAGGGCTTCCTCTGAATATTTACAGTACTTTCATATGAATAAAACTGCAGTGGATATTTTAAAATACATGCATATATTAGCCAGCCTTCGATGTCTGAACGTTCTTTTTGTTAAAATCTACTGAAGTTAAAGTTTCATAAATAAAGTGATTGTTTATTTCATAATCTATTAAGAACACGTTGATGTCTCTAAGAACACGTTGATGTTTATAAAAAGGAATTCAGTTTCACTATTTGTTACTAAAACCATATATAGGTCTCCTCTCGTAAGATATTTTCATTAATTATTTTGAGAATATATAGAAAAAGAAAGATTTCTCAAATGTATCCAATGATAAAATAAAAATAATTAATACATATATACGTGTATATATATATATATATATAACTAACAAGTAAAACACAAAACATACTACAAATAAGACATATCTCGCATAAAAATATAACAGCTATTAGCAAGAATTAGAAACCAGATTTTGAAGCCAAATAAAGAGCAAGAATCATTGTGATAATATAATGGAACGGAAATTATAACCACTGTCACCATCGTCAGGGGCCACAAACAGTGGATTATAATTTACAGCAAACCAAATAGTAGGGTTTCGGTTGTGTGGCATATCAGAAGAGATATTAACTCCACACATCTGGGCCCTACCCTACTATATAAAGGAAAGAAGAAATCAAAAAGATAACAAAAATTAGAAATAGGAATATAATTTTACATACCAGACCTTGAGCACATGGAAATTTCATTTGAACAATTGATATGTGTTGCCAATGCTAAGAATTGCAAAAAGTGAAAAATGGTGTTGCCACTAAATAAAAGTGTAAAAGTGGAAAGAAGAAAGTATAGGAGTTGCCAAATACTAAAAGGTAATATTATTAAATTTTAAGAATATCCAGGTATATTAATATAATAAATATATATTGAATAATAATAAATTAAAATGATTGAATAAAATAAATAGTATAGCAAAATTAAATATAACATATTGTTTAAAAAATATAATGATTATTACTATTGACAAAGTATGTATAATAAGTTATTGTATGACACAAGATTAATCTAGTAAATAAGAAAAAAATAAAAAATAATGTTTAGGAGAGAATAATCACAATATAGGAACCCCGTTTTTTTTTTTTTTTTTTTTTTTTTTTTTTTTTTTTTTTTTTTAATATATATATTGGAATTTAATCTTCTTGAGTGCAAAAATTGGATTTAATTAACAATGAATCAAACTCACACATTCTTGCTCAGTAAAATATGTAAAATATATAACATAACCTTTACACGACTTATGAACGAAACATTTGTCAAGAAAATATTATTCTGTTGAAAAGAAATAGTGTTTTTGATTTGGCATTAGTAGCAAACGTTGGCAAACGTAGATTAATCTTTAACATCAGACAGAAAATCGGACGGCCACACCAGGGCGCAGAGGTGAGACACTGAACATGGTAGACGGCTGATAAGATACAGTATTCTGGCTTATCTAGCGAATTTTGATCAAACGGACAGGTGTTTGAACTTTTATCCAGATATAACATGAATACACGCTATATCCGCTTAAAATTTTCCCCGAATAAGACATCCCCCAATAAGCACATAGCCTTTGCGTAGCTCTGCTTCAACACAACGCAACAGATCAGTGTTGCCAGCACTGCTGAAAGCAAAGTGGCTGAAAAAGTTGTCAGAAATGGCTGAAAATGTTTTCAAGCTGAAGTCTGAAAACACCAGCTTAGTGACAAAAAAAAAAAATCATTCATTGGAGCTTACTTCTAAGTGCTTGTGCTGCTGAAATATGCTAGTCTTCAAGTATTTTTTGAGACGTTTGTACTTTTATTTCCTATTTACAAAATACTTCGGTATTACCAGTTGACCAAGATTTAGCCACGAAGCGGCTAAATTGGCAGATCTAGCGTCAAAAAATGGCCCCAAAGCGGCTAAATTGGTGCACTGCAACAGACCGAAAATAGGTAAAAACATTTAAGTTCAAAATATTAAGAAATAAAAAATCATAATCACGGTATTTTTAATGGACATATTTACAAAGTTAAGTGTCAGAAGAATTTTCAAATGGATTTGCGTGATTGAGTCATGGCGCATACGCATTAACTCTTATCTGAAATCTATAAAAATGATGTCGTCTTCGCTTGATATGCTGTGGACAAATGCGGAAAAAAAAAGCATTGCGAACTAATAATATCTAACATATGCATAAAATTTCGATCACCGCAATCACTTGCATTTCTAACTTAATGAATCGGGTATAAAAAAGAAAGAAAACTCAAATTTTCTAGATGCAAGAGCACATAAAACTTAAAATTACTTTCAACCTCTTTTTAGATGACTTCATTAAGCAAAATAAAACCCATCGTAAAAATGAAGAAGCCGACGCTAACAATGACTAGCGTAATGAGCGGCCGTAAAGGAATATGACGTAAACTGTGTATGCCCAGAGAGAGATGAAATTTCTATTCATGCCTCCTGAAATGTCTTAAAACGCGTAGAGGCTGCTGTTTCAATTTATTGCAACTACAATCCCCCCGGTTCCCCTTCGAACATAACCTCTCAATTAGGAGGGTGAAAATTTCCAGTGGTACGATATTCCTCTTCCTTATTAACGGCCGTAAACCGTTATCGGAAAATGTATATCTTTGCCGAATCAATACGGGGTTGTTTACTGGATTATAAATTTCCCACTAATCACTGGTTGCTGATTGAGGAAGCTGAATAATTAGAATTTAGAGAAAATACTTGGCCGAGCACCATTTAAAAAATGCGAGAGAAAAGTTATTTCAATAAGATAATAGAGTATTTTAATAAGACACTATGTGCAGGAAACTTTATGCACAAAAATTAATAGAAAGTGAGTTAAGATCTTCGTCTATCTTAAATGTAGCTCAAGCTCTGCCCCCAAAACTCATATATGAACTTTGTACTCTTGGATTATATCACTTGATTTGCGATTTTTCCATATTTATTTTTTATGGCAATAAACCGCTATCCCTTTAGGTGATGTCTAATGATTATTGCTGGTATTTACTACAAATTATTTCATGGTGGGCGTTAGTTTGCATTGTGGGGGCCCTCCGGCCAGAGCTTTTTAATTGAGAAAAATGTACTTATACGTGACTGGCGCATAGCGTATTAATATACTACAATTATTAATGTAAGCACTCTATGCACCATAATCCAAAAAACTTCGATGAGCACAAGCGCGGTTACTTTAAGCTAATCGGTCATGTTAAGCCAAATTTCTATTCTTATTTTAGGGATGATTTTTTAAATTATATTTTTAAGTTTTTAATAAATTTGCAATTGTTTCTGGGTCATTTAAACGCCATGCTTGCACAATAAGTATTTAGTTTATATATTTCATGTTGTTTATAACGATAAAATCTCCATTTGGATGTTTGAAACTCGCGTCTCTTTGATCTTTATATAAATGAGATTTTTTTTCGATATCTGAAATAGACCTTTTGCTCATGCTTCCTGAAAAGTCGTAATGCACCATTTTACCGAACACAAGAAACTAAAGTTATTTAGCTTTCTGGTTTTTATTAATATTTACTTAGCTCATGCATTTCCATTTAAAAACACTAAATTGAACTTCATCCTGAAAATTTAAAACTACGAACATCTGCTTGAGAAAAAGTTGCAGTCTGTCATGTTAAATATAATATTGACTTATAGTTGTGCAATCGTTATCTATTTTTTCTAATGACTATTTTTATCACCAAATAGTTAACTGTCAATCGTAACTACTTTTGCTTTTAACTTAAGATAGCAACACTCAATTCTGCACTATTATTTCACTATTTTTTTTAATCTATTGAAGTAGAAGTTCTTCTATAACTGAAGCCCCTAACAACCTCTGATAGGTTGCACAGATATATAATCTTCAAGAGGCTTACTTTTTTAAACGTCTTTGTCTAACTTTATTCCTATTTCTTTAAGTGTATAAACTTCTGTAAGATAATATTGAAAAGTTCCGGAGCATTCTATGAATCTCTTAGTTTTAATCTCTTCTGAATAGAAATCTTGCTTAAACCAATTATTCTTCGCTGTTTTCACGCATCATCAGGTCAGTGTCTGGTGAACAGAAAAAAAAAAAGATCACTGTCTGAAACTTAATCTTATTTTTTCCCTCCTCTGCTTTCTTAAAATAACCCAGGGAGAAGTGCCATTAAATTGGATCCTTTCACAGCGTCCAAACAAGGGACTTTTTGTTTGGATTTCCACTTGTCATCTATGTCGGATTAATTAGGCCAAAATCTATCAAAATAGAATAATTTTAATGAATTCAAAAATCTAGGTTTCTTTTACGCAATTAAATTTTATTTTTTTATCGAAATATTTCGAAGTTCGAAAGTAGGTCGGAAAAGAGAATCGAGAACATTAATTACTGCAAAATAACCACTAACAAGACCTGGTGTAAAATTTAAAATAAGGAATCTTGTATTTACCACAATTAATTAAAAAAAAAAGTAGTGCTTTACGGTATGTTTCGTTTGGTACAGAAGTACAATGTAAGTCCACTCTTCTTCAGCTGTAGAAAGATAAATTTCCACACCGGCAAAAGATATGGAATGAAAGTAATCAATGCTAGAAGAAGAAGATTGTTATTTCGAAGAAAGAAAATGTAGGAAAAGCAGGACATGATAAGACTGAAAGGGGATTAGATAAGAAATTAGAAAAAAAAAAGTGGGGACAGAAAGTTAAACAATAATATAAGTAAATAAATGAAATTACGCAAATTACCGCATAAGCACCCACTCTCAATTTAGCCCCCGCTTTTAGCAAGAATTTCGTTTTCTCTTGAAATACCGATCAAATGCTCCCTTATGCAAATTACTTACTAATATTCCTCATCTACTTCCTTTTACTGTTGCACTTCTGACCAGACAATGGTGCGTTTTGTTGAAACATGTCCTCGGTGAAACGAAATTGTAGGGACGAAAAGTAATCGCATTGTAAATACTGGCTGCAGGAAAAGAGGGTTTATTGCAGCACATGGAGGTTCCGCTACATATCATAAATTTCCGGCCTTCATGACCCTGAAAGAGCCTACTGGCCAGATTCCTGCTCGTGTTTAAAGTCAACTGAAAATTCCTTCAAATCCTAAAATTACATGTTCCCCAAATGGGTGGATGACAGGTAGATCTTTATTGTTTTCAATTTTTGCTATTGTGTTATTCATTATGGTAGAAACTCTAATACTAATTTGCATCTTTCAAAAACCGCTGATTCTTTTAAAATAAATATGAAAGTAATATCATTGTTATTTAATGTGAACGAAACATTCCTCTGCTGTGTACAACATCGCATTTTTAAAGGGTATTTTACGACCTAACCCCCCCCTCCCCTTACAAAAAAAAAAAAAAAAAAAAAAAAACCCCGATTTTTCGTAAAGGCGGGGGGGGGGGGTGCTTGAACGGCCTTTTACGGTACTCTAAGTTTATTTTACCGTTTAAACACACCTTATATAAATAACTCAATTTTTCTTGAAGATTGGGGTCGCGCTTGAACAGTACTTTACAGTATATAAAAGTACAAAAAAAACCAACAACAACAACAAAAAAAAACACAATAAATATACACGCAAGCACGCAAATACACACGTCGATGCTATTTCGGATACATTGGCAGAGACCGATCTACACACTTGGGGGCCCAGGGCACAGATATTTTTGGGGCCCCTGCACAAAAATATTTCGCAGAATATTACTTAATTAAATTAAGTTAAAACCAATTATCATTCCAAAGTTAACCATATGTAAACATTTACAAATCAGTAAAATGTCACGACAAATTATCCATTCGATTTTATCGAACCTTTATGAATTTTTCAGTTTTGAAATGTTTTTTATGGGTATTTTCAGTCGTCACACACCTTAGAAACGATAAGAGGAGGAGCATGCTGGGGTGTCTATCGAATTTGCGAATATCGAATCCAATGGATAATTTTTAACTCTGCAAGTGACATTAAATTATAAATTTTGAATATTTGTGATGAAATGAAGTAAGTAATCAGAAATTTTACTCTTGGGAGATAATTTTAGTAGTTATTATGATTACATAAAAGGAAGTTTTTGGGGGGCCCTAAAAATCGGGGGCCCAGGGTACGTGCCCCGAATGCCCCGCCATAAATCAGTCCCTGTCAGAAGAACATAGATCTCAAACTTCGGCTCAAGGAGCATGATAAATACGTTTCTGATTATGAACTTTTAAAACCTTCTATTGGTTCTATAGGACTCTAATCTGCCACGTTTCTGTAAAAAAGAAAATGGTATTTCTGACATCGTATTAACTTCATCAGCACTCTAGAATTTGCACTCCTCAATGTTCATCGAATTTTGACCTCTTGGAAGGCTTTTCCAGGTCTCGGAGCTTCTTGCGAACGACAGTTCTTTAATTTCTTTCATTCATTCTGCTTTTAATCAGATATAGTATAGTTCTGAATTTGAATTAATTTGATAATTGCTAATAACACATTTTATTACTTAATTTGATAATTACTAATAACCTACTTTATTTCAATCAGTTCAACTTATTAGATCAACGATAATACAAGTTTTTTTCTGTACTCTTAGGGGTTTCATTTTTACAGTGCAATACGGCAATATTTTTGTAAGTTTTCGCTAACTTTCAAATTTTAGGTTTAGTCATAATTTTAAAATTGAATAATGAAACATGAAAAATATTTTAAAACTTGATTATACCATATAAAACGCATCATACTGTATGAAATTTACACGTAGCATAAACATCTAAAGTAATTGCCACTTCATACCAAATGGATATAATCAACTCGTAAACCACGCTTGAATACTGTGCTCATTTAAGCTAATATATTATACTGCAATATTTTACAAAATATTTCCTATACCATAAAATTCATGTCAGTGTTATATGACGCAGAAGATATATTCAAGGACCAGTGACAAATTTTGAGATACACTCTGAGGACTAGTATTTGATAAATGTACTCTTTGTGGGAAGTAACTTTTTTCCTATGGTTACTATCCATTTTTTCTCGTATAAAGAGTTATTCTGGTCATTTATTATTACAATGGTGTCACTAGACTTTATATCACTGTATATGTAATATATATATGTTTGAATATTCATTGTATATTTTATGTGGCTTATTTTTAAAATGTACTTTAGAGCAATTTCTTAGAAATATTTTTTGCATATATATTTTTCATGTGACATAGAAAAAAACTCACATGTCTGATGTTTGAAAATATTACTTCGTAAAATATATATAGATTTGTTTCAAGAAATATTTACGAGAAAGTAATCTGCAAATATGTAAAATCTTATTTGAATAATGTGCCTCATACATATTCAATATCGAATAGCCAAAAATTAAATATGCTTATTATAAAAAGCTATAAAAATAAATTTTAAAGAAAATAAATAAAGAAATCCTACTTAGTTATGAAACTAAGTACATTGCATAAATACATATTAGTTTTATAATCTCTACAGGTTTAGGTTATAATATTCATTAAGTAAACCTAAGTATTTTCACTAAATAAACAGTGTTTTATTATTAAAGAGAAATTTTCTATTGTACTTTATATTATTACTTCGTATAGTGGGAGACGGGGGGGGGCAGTGAATTAATTATAAAGAATACAAAGCACATTCGCAACAGAACCTATAGGCATAAGCTATATATATTTATATCTGGAGTTGCACCATTAATTAATACATATATTTACTTTTAAAATTATTCATTTGAGTATAATTTAGGCCGTTTTACTCAGTATATTTTAAGCTATAAATAATCGAGTATAGAAAGTCAATATTTATTTGGATTCTAGAAATTTCTTTTATTTTGTTTTAATTACTCTTAATAATTTTAATATATTTTTCTGCTTCATGGCATTCGATTTTAGCAGCGACTAAGCGATTCCGATTCTGTTTAGTTTAGGAATCACTTGGATGATGCTATTTCCACTCAATCTTAAATTAGTCGTGCATTCATTAGCTGGACTGAGTCCATTGTTTAAATATTGATCCATTTGTAAAAGAACAATACTAAAATACTTTTATTTCTTCATAGTGTGTGTGGTGCCTGACGAAAATTACAGCTGAAAATGTTTTTGAAACATACCTTATTTGTAGACATCTGAGGCTTTCCTTGTTTTTTGACTGCGTGAATAATCATATTATAAGTTTTATTTTTTGTTATAAACTAACATAAAATCATTTTCTTTAAAAGCTTCATTTAGTGAAAATAAAACTGTAGTGTCCACTTATTTATTAGCACAATTAATTAAATTCTGCATAAAACATGAAAATATAACTGAAAGTAGGTTATATCTATAAAAACGCAAGTCTGTGATATATATATATACATAGTAATGATAGTAATTAATTTTATACGTTCATTTTTTGGATAATTCTTTAACAAAAGGTTAGAGTTATGCTGGACCATTTATAATTTATAGTATACAAAGAAATTAGTTGCGTTATGTAATCTTATATATTTTGAAACTGATTATTTATGAAGTGCTTTCAGTTCCATTACCTAATTTGTATATTTGCAAAGTTCACTTTAATATACTGTCTTTCTGTCAGTTTTCAGAACAGTTAATTTATCATAGATATGCATAAATTTACTTCCGTTCATTTTTTTCTGAAAATTTATCAATTGATTATGAATGTGTACATGTGGAAAAACATTTATATACACAGTAATGATAGTAATTAATTTTATAAGTTCACTTTCTGGGATAATTCTTTAACAAAAAAATTATGAACTGATGATGAAATGTTTATAATTAATAGTTATAGGTACACAGAGAAATTAGTTTTGGCAATTTAATGTTTGTGTTACGTAATCTTATGCATTTTGGCTGTGATTATTTAGGCATTGTTTTCAGTATCATTATCTAATTTGTATATTTGCGAAGTTCACTTTAAGCTACTGTCTGTCAGTCATAATAGTTTTCAGAAATATTAATTTATCACAGATATTCTTAAAAATATTTCAGTTCATTTTTTTCAGAAAATTTATCAATTAAATATTTATGCGCACGGGGGGTGGGGGGAGGGAATGCAAACCTCACTGTGTAGAACAGTATAACTGTGGTTTGATACATATCCTCCATACAAAAACATTACTCCTGGACATTTTTTTTGTGAAAGAATCTCTACACATTTTTATTTATGTTTCTTTGTGTCAATAGAACATATGTCCAGATCCATAGTCCCGCATATTATATATTTTATTCACAGACTATTTTGGAAATGCACTTTGCTCCCTGTTTCTTTCATTTTCGACTGTTCCTTAAAGGCATTTTCCTTCTTCCTGGGTAGATACGTCCTGTTCCCGAGACCAGAGATATCTTTTTCGAATCATCTTTCTTTCTGGTTGAAGTAAATTCCAGTATCGAAAAAGATTTAAAAGGTTTTAAAAGGTATTTGTTCATACTGACATTTATATTTGAGTGTAAGCCAAATATTCTTTTTCCGCTTTTTCCTGTGGATTAAAATTCAAAAATGTCCCGTTTTTTTTTTTCCTTTCATTAGAAACGTTCTTTAAGAATAATCTTCAATTGCTTCCCGAGTATTTAAACTTTATAAAAAATTCTTTTATCTGCTTTTGTGAAAGATTTATTTAATTTTTTTTTTCTACCGGAACAAGGCAATTGTCGATTTTCCTTCTGCGTTTGCAAGAGTTACAGCGTTTGCAATATAATTCCTCTGTGCAGATACTCAGAAGAAGAAAAAAATGGAATATGGAAAATCAAAATGTAACAATAAAACAATAGAATAAGAACCCTTTATTTTGTACTAAAATGTTTTATTCTGTAAAATTAGATATGTTTCTCGGTCAATTGCGTGTTTTGTATGGCCTAAGATTTTTGTCCCTTTTATTATTTAAAATAGCCCTATTAAAGAATATAATTTCTTTGATATGAGATTTAACATCAAAATATTTTCAAACATTTTGGATAATAAAAGATGCATATGTGAACGAACATCGTGATTATGAATATATAGAACCATACTTAGATTCGAAAGTTGATGCATGTAGTAAAGGAAATAAGGGTATGACTAATGTATGTATGAATGTGTGTATGTACAGGGTGCTCAACAATTAACCAAAAATTTTAACTGTTTAGTAAAAGAGTTTAGAAAGAAATAAAAGATAAGAGATAAAAGAAAAACATTTGCTTCACGTATAAGTAAACTTATTTCGATTAATGCACGAGAGTTTCGAAGTGCTTCCCATTACTTGCAACAATATGGCGAAGCCTATAACATCAAAATTGTCCTAAACTGAATGAGTAGATCGCAGTGCTCGATGGCGGAAATTCCACCAGAAATGGATGAAATTTCAGTAGAAAATGAAAATCCTCCGTTCGATGCTCAAATTCGGCATCTTACTACTGCGAACTGTTTGCAAAGACGCGAAATTTTACTTAAAACAGCTTGCAACTTCGTGTCTGTCTAGTGCTGCGTCACAGCACAAAATGAACATTCGTTTTAACTCAAACTTGTTTCGTAAATTGTTAACCGCGCAGTGTTGCCTCACCAAATGTTACGTCAGTATGACGTCCCAATAAGCAGGTATTGCAGTTTCAAAATTTCGATTAATTACTGGGCACTCTGTATGTACTTCGTATGATCATTGAAGCCATAAAGCTGTAGTTGCAGGCATATATATATATATATATGTAATGTATAAAAAGGTAATTTGGGTTTTACTAGTTTGGGTATTGTTCAAGCGGGTACTTTCACTGTAAGTTTTGCTTTCCTGTCATACTTACTACGCGCGCTCTGGAGCTATGTTTTACTTATTTTGTTATTTGTCAGACATCAGGCCGTGGATTCTGAGTTCTTTAGATGTACACGTGTCCCCACGCCCTTGTAGCCCCGGATGCGGGTCATGTTGGTAAATGTGTGTGGTACGATTAGAGTTAAGAGAGAGGGGGCGTTATGTCTTCGCAAACCACGTGGTTTGATGAACGTAAATACTCCCGCACATCGAAAATCGAGAGACTTCTGCCACTGGAACTGCTTAATTAGTCCACGCTGATTTTAGTACCCGTCTCCCCTCCCCTCTTCTCATTCTATTTTGTAACTTAAAAGATAATGTTCAATAAACCATATTATTTGCCTTAACTCTGGAACTTTACTTGAAATATCTGACGTAACATATATATATATATATATATACATATTATAATATTATTTAATATTATGTAGACATATTGAACAAGTCGCACAAACATGCCAATATAAAAATCCCTGTTATCAAATATATTGGATTAAGTTTTACTCACAACAACATCACTAACATTGTGGAAAAAGTCATCTTTAGATTTCAAGTCAGAATTCCATAAAATATTTGCTAACAATATTTGCTCAAATATAGTGACGTATATAGTCTCAATTTGAAAACTTTATGTTAAAAAAAAAAAAAAACCTTTATGATTAAAAATTAATTATTAATACTAACGCTTCATCTTCAGAATAAAAGACCAGTTCGCCACAAATATTGCACCTACACAATACAAAATTATGAATAAAAAAATAAAATAATATCTCGCATTTCCTTTGAAAAGACCGCAATTTAATAAATCCCTTCCTTTTGAGACCTCCGGTTTATTCTTCAAGGAATAGTAATTTTCTTTCTCTCTCACTTCAGTGTAACATAATGCATGATGCTCAGGAATTTTTTTTTTCCTTTCCTGCCATGAGATATTATTATGTCCATATCCATAGCCTTGCATATGATTTATTTTATTCGTAGCATATTTTCTCGATGCATTTCGTTCTCTCTCTTGCACGCGCATTTCTTTCTCTGGACATATTTTTGGCGAATAGATGTGTCCTGTATTGGGTACGAAACACATTTTTCACACATCCCCCCCCCACACACACACACATTTCTTTCGCTTTATACACATACTGCCGTCGGAAAGATTTAAACGCTTTTAAAGATGTTTGTTCGGAGATATATGTGTACATAGCAAATAGTAAAAAAAATAATAACAACTTATTTGTTTATTGTAACAAGTAATAATTTTGGGTCAGACATAAATAGAACAAACCCATACCACAAAATGAGATACAAAATACGACATTTAATTAAAATAAATTATGCCAATAGTGGATTTTCTTAGTGAATGTGAAATATAATGTCTTTTGTCACTCTAAATGGCTTGTTTTATAATTTTATTATTTTTAACTTACGTTTGCTACAAAAAGGAATTAACTCATGAATACGGAAAAAGTTTTAAAATATCAATATTGCAAAAACTTAACTACAAATTTTAATTTCAGATATATTTATTTATATTACCG
The DNA here is from genome assembly GCA_038373885.1 of Cheiracanthium punctorium. Lineage (NCBI taxonomy): Eukaryota > Metazoa > Arthropoda > Arachnida > Araneae > Cheiracanthiidae > Cheiracanthium > Cheiracanthium punctorium. The sequence continues at coordinate 1,462,033 of JAWZYV010011264.1, forward strand.
TATTACTTAATATGCCTGAGGCTATAATACTACCAATTTTTATTTATAAAAATCATAAATATATACAAACTGAAAGTTGTACTAACGAGTACCATGCATATATGAATAATTCAACAATTTACAGATATATGGATTGAGTACAGTATAATACTGCAAGTACACATCTGTGGTCTATTAAACAGCTTTATTAAAATTTATTAGAATTATAGACTATTTTTACTAAAATACATTTTTAACTCAAGAATTTTCCTTCATTTTTTCTTTAATTCCTATAAATGGATAATCTTCTTACAAATAAAATACTTTTGATACTGCTTCGAAGCTCTTCAAAATAAATATGTACGCCGCCGTTTCAATGCATACAAGTGGTTGATAAAAAAACGGAACCATTTAAAATTTAAATTTCTGCACGGCTGAAAATATCTGTTAAACTGAGTTAACTAACAATGAATTTCACCATAAAAACTTCCTCCCCTCGTAAACGCAATGTTCGCTGCGGAGATAAAGTTGGGAATATATTTTTAATCTCATTAAAAGCCTCTCTACACTCTTTGACAAGCCGCAAACTACTTAAGATGCAGTTTCCAAAGCCCATTTCGAGAATCTCCAGATATTCTGAGCGTTGTTTTTATTTACTATTATGCATGCAGGCTTTTAACAGATGGTTTCTTTTAGTTTGGGATATTATTCTTTTAATTTTCGGGATCTGCTCTCTATGGAGAAGCTGCACAGTTTTTCTTTTTTTATGGAAGGGAGGCCCTTTCATTCCTTTTTTTATATGTGTATACGCATATACACAAAATAAGAAAAAAATATCTCAAAAATAAGATGAAAGTTCCAATTTTGTGAGGAGTTGGACGAAGCCTAACACCAGAATGTGTTTGCTTTCGACAGATGTTACCACGGTTTTGCAATACTAGACTTTAGGATAAGAGAAAAAAAAAAAAGAAATGTGTTCCTCGCGCTGTGTCATTCTTGTGAGAAAGGAAAAAAGAAAAATAAAATTGCGTGGAATTGCGTTTCAGTCAGAAGCTTTTAAACTAGAAATGTTATAAGATCCGTGTGTGATATTAAACTTCTTCATTCAAGTGTGTTATTTGTAAATATGAAATACGGAATATGAACAAAATATGTACGCTCGTTTTAAAATATGTGGATATACTGTTTTGAGCAGGTGTACCAAAAATCTACAGGTCCACACTGCGAAGTATTAAATATATCCACTGAACTTTCATCGTTTTTTAACAGTAATATAGCAACTCTTCACGCCGAAGATATTCTTAGCAACAATTTTGCAACATTTAAAAAATAAAAGCGCGCATGATATATTCATATATTGCTCTTGTTCAGGTTTATTTAATTGAAAAGTATTAATTCAGAAAAAAAAATGATGTAGAAAATTTTTCGAGAAGGCTATGAATAATAATTAAACATGACTTTGCTATAAGTGTCTATGATATAATTTGTGCAACATTAACTATATAATGCCAATACACAGCAGTCTACGCATAGTACAATTAGTACTGTTTAATCTTTTATTTACTTATGCACACACACATACACATCATAATTCGATGCAAACATATCTTGAAATAAGATTAGAACACACAGCTTTTAATTGTTCTTTAAAATTTGGCATCTATCAACACAGAGGGAAGACTAAGTTTCTTGTTACAAATTTTCTAAAGCTTGCTGAGCAGTTATTTCCACGCTTGGAATTCACTTCTTTCTACAAAACAGCGCGAATTCCCCGTTCTTATCCGACAGAAGCAAAGAGTCAAAGGATAATGACAAGTATTCTAAAGCCCTCGACACAATGAATGCTCTTCTCCTCCGATCGCAATAATCATTTCCTAACAAGTCTCGCGCACTCCTTCCACGAAAACTCCGAATGCGACAAATCAAATCTCATTACACGAAACGCTTTTAAACGTTTCCCGTCTCGCTCCCCCCCCCCCCATCCCGTAATAATCCCCGGAGACTTGAGAGGAATTGACAAGAATTTTATCATTCCACTCCCGCTGTCGAATTCGGAAGCTTTCAAAATCAAATCGGGAACAGCTGAGACTGGCATTAATTTCGTGTGTCCCATGCCCCCATCTCATTATATATCGCTTAGTGGAAGACTGACACGGGGGTCACAATTTTATAATGCGATGTACTCGCTCGACTATTCCACTTGCCTCCGGTTGCGCCTGCTCTCTTTAGACTGGGAGGACGTTTCCTATAATTGATGAAGTCTCGGTATGGAAGGTGGATTGGAGAGAAAAAAAAACCCAATGACATTGATGGTAATAAAGGGATATAAGGGAAGTATTAGAACAGTTCCGTTCTCTCTCCGAGCTTTTTAGTTGATTATATAGTAGAACAGTTCGTTATTGACATTATTCAAATGATCCTTCAGATTTTTCATTATTATTTCAGAAAAGAAAAAAAAAATATCAGTGTCTTTTTTGCAGCTTGTGCTTTTGCTAGTGTGGATATTACCCGCAGGAAAGGACTTGCGTGAATGTCTCGGTTACAGAACTAGTGACTTGGAATAGTTGATTCTGAATGTAAATTAAATATTTGCCCCGAAATTTCGAAATAATGATAGTAATTAATGTGACATATTTGAATGAGATTAATGTCATGCTGCCTTTATTCTTAACTTTTGTTTTATTTATTTTAAATAGAAATATTTTTGAACGCATATCTAATATGTATTTATTTTTCTGTCTTATATTATTTTCTTTAAATTTTGATGAGTACGACAATTTTCTCATTTATTTATTTATTTTTCCTTTTGAAGTAACTTTTCTTCTTATGTCTTTCATGAAATATTACTTAATTTACACAAGACACTCAGTACACAGTATGCATAAAATACAATCGAGTAGTGCGCATTTTATTAAGACAAACTTTTTTTTTGTTAAGTCATCGTAATACTTTATAAATACAGCTAACCTAACGCACAATTAAAAAAACGAAAAACTTTAAACTTTTAGAATTTATATAGGTAATTTAAGCTAAAACATTGAAACAGCAGAAAGTTTGTCATAAGAATACAATATTCCAGTGCTATTTCAGTAAATGAAGAAAAAGAAACGATGCTAGAAGATATTTTTATGCATATAAAATCAATAAAAATGTCTAGATCGAATTGAAATAGTTTTTCATATAGTTAGTGTGATTTCTTTTGGTGTTTCTGAGAAATCAATGTATGTATTTAACTATAGAAACCAATAATGATGGACAAGCACCGTCATAATATATTGAAAAAATTAAATTTAATTCCTGCGTTTGCTATAAAACGTGAAGACAAAATAAAATGAGAAGTGGTATTTTTATCCAGTCGTAAAACTACCACTGCACCAAGTACTTAATAATTTTCTTCACGAACCAATTTAATTTAGATCCTATGTTCTCAGCACTTCAAGAAGTATAAGTCAATAAACGAAACTTTTTGGCAGAGAGACAACTACAAGATTACTGAAAAGAGGATTAGAAAAGGTCCAATTTTTTTCGGAGCTAAAACGTCTCCAAAGATCTTTTGAGAACAAGCATTAAATCTTGAGTCTCTTCAGCTATGCTTTGTTTACATTAGACATAAAACTGAACATATTTTGGATTTTATTTCTCATAAAGTAGAAAAAATTTTTTGTAAGTAATGATATAAATATGTTCGGATAAGTAAAATATGAATTTCATATATTTAAAAAAAAAATCTGTTTTATTGGCGTAAAGCAGTTTAAAACAGCTTGGGAATTTATGTATAATGGATGAATGACTTAATTGAATTAATAACTTTCTAATTATTTAAATAGAATGAAGATTATGACTTTAAATAGCTTTTACTGACTAGCGAATATTTTGCATTTCAGATAATTAGGTATTACCAACATTTGTATTTTTAATCAAAATTATATTTCAATGATTTTATAGATCAAATTTTTTTTGGTATTGCATTTTTTGGTTTGTATTTATTACAAGCTTGTTTGGTATACTAATAACTAAACAATTTAAGGAGGATGTAAATATTTTATTCAAAAACTATCATTGTAAGTGCAAAAATTAAATAAATAAAAGAAAATCAAGTTGACTTATGTGTATTTGGATTTTTTTCTTCTAATTTACTTGTCTTTTTGAAGTATTGTTTTGTAAGTTCCTGATTCAAGCGCAAAAGCTGACCAGAAATGTAGTAATACTTATCGTATGATAACAAAATGCACCGAATATCCTATGGATAAAAATATTTGTGCAGCTTTGTATTTTAAGTTTTTAATAATTGATTATATTTAAACAAAAATAAAGAATACCTCATATTTTAAGATTTTATGATTTATATTTGTCATTTAAACAATCGCAAAACATACATACATGCAACGATTTGGTCTAAAGATCCTGATAGATTTTTATGTGTGTGAAGTTTTATAAAGGTTGATGAATTTCTGAAAATTAGATTGAATAACGATTTATTTTACATACTGAACAACGTAACATATCCGAGTTTTAATATTTTTTCTTCGTGGCTCATTTAATTTAGAACTGACATACGCAATTCTTTAGAGTTCTAAAGCCAACAAACAATCCTTTTTGAGAGTGAAAAGGATAAATAAAGACTTAGAAAAGAAGTAAAAAAGTAAAGAATCTTTTAGAAGATAAAAAGAGTTTCTGATATCTGCACTGAGCAAACACGAAGTCTTAAAACGCTATACAAATGATACCTGTGTTGTTGACACAGAGAAAAAGCAGAATTCAATCACAATCTAGAAGGGATTTGATTGCGATGCTTCGAAGGCCTTGTCAAAAGGCTGATCAGAATGGAGTTTTTCTAATTTATATAAAAGTAAGCGTTTTAACATGAAAGCAGTGCTGAGTAGGTACGTTCTTTTAAAAGATCTCTTACTTAAAAAAAATGCTTTTCTAAATACAAATGAAAGTTCACTTTTCATTTCTTCAAAGTTACTACTCCTGTATTACTTTATGAAAATAAAATACCTTTATATTTTTTTCTAGAAAAATGTTCTTAGCGTTGTATCAAACACAATTACTTTGGAAATGGCGAGGATGTCTTTATAGAAACATTTTAATTAGATGAGTTTAAAAAGTAAGGTATGAATAGGGTTCGTAGATCCTGTTCTTAAAGCATGGATTATATTAGTTAATTAGAGTCGTGCAGTGTGAAAATCATTATAGTTTATGCGAAAATTGCTGTCTTGACAACTGGTAATTTAATTTATAAAATGAGTTAAAATTTAAATATTGTGTTGGCAAATAAATGCCAGCTGTTTCTAATTTTAGCATTCCAAATTCAATTAAATGCTTTTAGCATGGAATTTTAAATCAATCGAAACAGGGTGTTTTGCTCTATCAGAATTTTTGTTTTGTATTTTTGAACGAGTTAATTTATGTTAATTTGCAGATCATTTGAATGGAATTTCAAATTGATAAAAAATGATCATTTTCGAAACCTCCTCCTTTTTCTTTTAATCAAGGTTCTGAGACGGCAGAGCTGCTTGTGGCACTTGCGCCGTGTTTCTAGAGAGTACCATAGATGAAAGAATTCCTCGTGGTCGGTATACCAAGTAGAATATTTGGAAAAAAAAATTTCCCCTCAAAGATGCACCTCTCTCTGGCCGTATCAATTTTTTAATTTGAAACCGGGTGACTTCTACGACCAGGGTATTGAAAATCTTTTGAAAGCTGGTGAGACGTTGTAAACAAGGGTGATTAAGTACATTATTGATTTATTGTTAATTTTTATCATTAACAATAATTTCATTTTTCATTAACAGTTAATTTTTATATTAAGAACAAACTTTTTAAAACTTAGTGAACTTAATTACGAAACCAATGCAATTTGCATGGAATTCCTTTTCTGTTTCAGAGATACAGTCGACTCAGCTTAGAGGAATATCGATTAAAATAATATCCCGTTTAATGAAATAAATTTTCAATGTGCCAAACCGTAGAATTAAGCGTGAATAAGTACATTATTGATAATTAATTGTTAATTTTTATTGAAAAACAAACTTTTAAACAAATTTAAATAATGGTGTGAACTTAAACCAATGCATTTTGCATGTAGTTCTCTTCGAGTTTCAGAAATACAGTCAACCCCGCTAAGAGGAATATCGGTTAAAAGAAAATCCCGTTTAATGAAATAATTCTCAATTTGCGAAACCGTAGTAAATTGTGAATGTGCTCCCGGAAAATGGAATATATCGCATATTGGAATAATTATTCGTGGCAAATTGGCTATTTCATTAAGCGGGTTGAATTGTACAACTTATTGGCACTTCCATTAATTTCAGAAGCATTATAATGAACCTGAATAACCGAAACAGCCTCTTACAGCAACTTATTTTTTTTCATATAAAAATATAATTCTTATTCTATGCATTATTTCTGTATAAAGCTGTCGTTTAACAGTGTAATTTTTACTATTTTCTTTAAATAATTATGAGGATGCAGTTGCGAACTAAATTTCGTAAACTCCTGAATACTTTGATGTCTCTGAAACTCTTCTTAACATTCAAGAGCGATGTATTTCTCAAAGCTATCTTTTTGGAAAGCACTTCACGCTTTTTTTTTGAGGGGGGAGGGGGGTTGACGGATATACTTTGAGTTTTTATGACTTCTCCTGAAGCATACTTTAATTTAGCATTTGTTGTTTCAAAGTGATGACTTTGATTAACTTTCTTGAGTAAAATGAATATATATATTAGGCAAGTTGGAGTGTATAGGCTGATTATTTTACCAACTATGCGAAAAATTCCAGAGCTGGGGCTCGAACCCAGGACTACCGCTTAACGTGCGGGTGCTCTACCACTGAGCTACTCTGGGACGATTCCCAGATGAAATTTCTCGCTTTTGAACCGTTGGCATTTATCATCTTCCTCTGCAAACCACAGATGGAACAGATGAAACAATTAATTCGCGACAACTCCATTACGCCGCGGAAGTTATATACATTTTTAGAAAGTGAATATATCAACCTTTCAAGTATATTAGGCAAGTTGGAGTGTATAGGCTGATTATTTTACCAACTATGCATAGTTGGTGGATAAGCATACATCACTATATGATGTTGTTTTCTTCATTTGTATTATATATAGTTAAAACAAATAGTATATATTGAATAATTTGAACTTTTTATGGGTAATGATTATTAGTTCTAAGTAGATAACAATTTGCTTAACTGGCACCACTGCTAGTGCAAGTGCGTAATAAATTCTCTTACACGAAATTGGCGTTTGCAGAAATTATAAAAACTTTGAAAATCGACTGAACATTCTGAGAGCTACTGACGGAACTGTCATGGAGTTGTAAAGAAAGGAAAAATAAATTATATGCTTAATTATAACCATCTTGTACATATTTTTATATAAACGTCTCCAATAAATATCATTCTGCAGCTGAAATGGGTGAGATGATTGCCACACAATGTGACATATGAGATGAGCTTAAGGAAGTTTTTTTAGTTCAAAAAATACGCACTATGTGGCGTTTTGAACGGTGAATTCCGCTCGAAAACTGAGGCAAATTAGGTAATAAGCTTTAAATAACTATTGAATCAATTTTGAAATTGTTTGCACATTTCAAATTAACGATATCCTTTATTAATTTTCCTGTTATTCATGCAAAGAGAAAAGTACATTAGAACGCTAGTTATCCGAATCAGTTGGGACCGGATCTCATTCGGATAATGAAAAATTCGGACAGTAGGATTTTTAACCAAAAATGGGTCTAGTATCTATTTCAATTAATTACCTAATGTATGTATGTTGAAAATGTGAGAAAAGGAAAAACTATTTTTAAAGAAAAATAATTTTTAATTAATTGAATGGAAAGGCAACACGTTTACATATTAAGCGTACTTACTAGTGCTATACATAAGTACAGTATGTACGTACCGCACTTTAAATGAATGTCTTTGCTCGCTGAGTGTCTACACTAGCTTCGTGGAGGGAAGGATAGTAGCGTGCGTAGACCGAAACATTTTGCGAGTCGCAGCACGTTTCAGTCTTATTTTTTTTCACAAATTTTGAAAGCGATTCGGATAATCAGAGATTCGGATAGTCGGAGTTCGGATAATTGGATTTCTACAGTAATAGACATTTTTTGAATTGATATTTTGTTTCAATTTTCTTCAAGCGCATTTAGTGTAGTTACAAGTTAAAAATTTCAAATAAGCATGTCTTCTTGCAATAAACCTTGTAAACCACGAAGGTACTACTTGGACGTGCAGTCATCTATCTCTTTTTTCAGAAACCAAAGTTGTTTAAGACAGAAATCCCTTCTCTACAATAACTAGATTTTTAATAACAGATAATTCCATTTTTTGCGTGTATATCCGCATACTAGGAGACTCTTTAAGTACCAGGTTACTCTTGCCAAGTAAAGAACATGTACTTTAGTTAGACAAGTTACTTGGAGAAGGAAAAGTACACTCACCCAAAACGAAACCGTCTTTACTCCATTGCACACTGCCACCTTGGTTACCTATTCTGCACTGTAATTCTATAGATTGTCCTTCTACGACTGATGTGTCTTTTGGCTTCACCCTGAAGTATTGCTGTTGCCCTGCTGACACAGAGAAAAAGAAAAAAAAATATTATAAAATTGCATAAAAGTGTGTTTAGGATATGAATATGATTTCACATAATGAGATTAAACACTGAATATTTGTAATGAGATTAACAGACACGTATGGTAATCTTATTAATCAATGTAAGCAAAACAAGATTTTAAACGCTGTCCTCGTACTGGTATAATATATTGGCCAATACTTTGGGCCTTTATAATGGGAATTTACTGATGATCAATTGCCCTCCCGTCAAAAATATTGATCGAAATGTTAAAATTACCGTAAACAATGTGACAAAACTCACTATAAAATACGCAATTAACTTGATCAGTGGATTTCGAAGATAGTCTTGTAAAAACAAATGATTTTAGACTGTAATTTAAAATAGATATACATATTCAAATATCCTACCATTTCGTGACAAGAATATAAGCTTCTAATGCCAGACCTACTTTTAACTATTTTATATAAAAATGTGAATTTTTTTACATATTTTTGCAAAATCATTTTAAAAATATATATTTCCATTTCGTTTCTCTCGTAAAACCATAGTATATTAATATGCTAAAGTGCCCGATAAGTGGCTGAGCGCATAGTGCTCTAGACCGGGAGACGGAAGGTGCCTGTTTCGAACCCAGGTCGTGCCCGTCGACCTAGCCTTTCGGAGTTTCCGTGGTTTTCTCCGAAGCTTCACATAAATACGTGTTAGGAATTTTAGAACCCCCCACCCTAGGTCTAGATTCCTGGGGTAGAAAATCGGCTGTGTCACCAAAATCAATCAATCAATATGCTAAATCTGGTTCTTGAGTTAATAGAGTAAATCGTTTTTCCATGAACAGAGGATGCTGCTTGAAATTAAATATTTAGCTTATATCCCAGTTGCAAGCATGTAACGTAGTATGTAATAGTTGTTTTGGAATGTAATGCAGAAACACTGTTCAAGAAACCTTAAATAGTAAAATAATCATAAATTCTTATTCGTTTAAACCTTTAAAGGGCAGAGATATATACAGAGACTCGCAAAAATACGTTAAAGTGAGACGATTTTATGGCCTAGCTTGTAGTACTAATTTATTTATTCTCCCTACTTTCAACAAGAAAGCTGATTATAGAAGTCCTTGAAATATGTAAATTTATTAAGCAAATAATAAATCAATGATTGAAAGCAATCAGAGTAGGAAAATAATAGCTGCAAATACATGCAATAAAAAGTAAAAACGTTTAACTAAGAGCAATTTTTATTTTGAATTCAAGTAACAAAAAATTAAGATATTTCTACAAACATAAAAAAGAACTTAATTGAAATATAATTTACTCCCTATTCATTTTGTAAAATGACTTATGTTTTATTACCAGAAAGAAATCTGGAAAATAATGACTATTCAATTGTGGAGCTAACTAACACTAACTGGTATGCATTATATACCTTTGCCCTTCAGAATATTAATACGCTAGTTAACTAAAAACCTTAACTATTAAAATCTCATTTTAATGTTACGTTATCACCCATGTCATTACACAATACCCCATTATAACCATTCTACGAATAAATTACACTATTACTATAAAGAGAAACTAATTTGGAAACAACATTCTCAATGACTAAAGACTAATAAAATCAGATTTATTACAGATGTATTGACTATAACTAGAAAACTTTTAATTCAACTATCAGAAGAGTTTGGTTGTTTGAGATTACTTCTATGGCAAATATGAGAAATCTTTGGATGAAAAGAAGCCATAATAATCTCCTAAAAGATATAAAAAATTAAAATACACGATTTACTTAAACATCTAATGTGGACTTAGAGATTCTGCATTCGTGAAAAATTAAATAAGTTAAAATGTTTGCTCTAAGGAAAAACTATTACAAAATAAATCCGATCAGTAATATTTATAGCACTGTTATACACATGTGAGACACTATATATTTTTTTTATCTACCGTTTGCCAAAATTACATAGCAGATGAATCCAGGATATTTAATATTTACATATATATTGATAAAATGGAAATTAAGGTGATTAAATAGTTTTTAAATGCATGAAAATAAGTTGTTTTATTAATTTCTGAAAATTTTAAATTCGTTTATACATTTGCCACACACACAAAAAAAAAAAAAAGCCTGAAACGTGTCATATACGGAAATGAATAGAGATTTGCATTAGAAGTTTACTGTTGTGCAGTTAGTTTTAAATTTTAGAAAGCTTACTGCTGTATGTGCAATCAGTTTTAATTTTTAGAAAGCTTACTGTTGTATGTGCAATCAGTTTTAATTTTTAGAAAGCTTATCGATAAAGAGGTTTGGTTTTTTTTTTAACTATTCCGTTCGTGAAATGAAGCATACTAGTTTAAAGTAACGTTTTATATTGGATTTCAAATAGTTTGAGTTTACCTGAAAGAATTACAGATCAGTTCATTTGTTATATTACTTTACATGAGAAATTTTGTCATGAAAGTTCCAACAAAATAGTAGAAGATATAATATTGTTAAAGGAAACGGTCTTATCTGATGTTGGTAATTTTTCGCATATTCCTTATTATTTTTTAACCTTATATTTTATGACTGTAAACGTCTGAGAACTTTATAATGCCTGGAACTATTCCATTAAACTCTCCAAGCACGTAAAGCTCCCGAGTAATATATATTATAAAGCATATAATTCACAAACAAAACTTGCTTTTAGTGTTTTAACTATTTTCAGACATGTTTGGATTGTTATTAAAAATAGAGAAAATTAAAATTACAGAAAAAAAATGAAATACTATATCGTGATTTAGAAGATACCCTATCTTCAGAATATTTATGATATTATGCTCAAGAAAAGAGAACAATATTAAAAAAAAAGTATACTGATAATATCTGGTACAGGGCTTTTTCAGAGTAAAATACGATTCTTCAAGTAAAAATAAATAAATATATATAAAAAATAGATGAAAACAAAGATAAGCGAAATAATGCATCTATTTAAAATTAAAATTTGACTTGATATTTTCACAAAAATTATAGACAAACGGTGAAACAGAAAGAAAGATAATGTGGCACCATGCATTTTAATTTAGGAAAACTAGAAAAAGTCCTTGAATAAAGTAACCGAGATTCTGAACTTAAAATCCCTGTAAGTACACACTTCTTTTAAATCTAAACATTTAAAATAATTTTTAAAAGTTTATGAAGGGATAAATTATTCATGAGTGTCGGGAAAGAATTTCAGATCATAGTACTGAAATGGTATAAAAATTATTTAATATTTAAACAGAAAAGTGTGACTGTCAAATTCATATTTAGCTTTTTATACCGCTATGAATAATTCAGATGTTATGATTAATTTTTTTATGGAAGGAAATTGTGTTCAAAATTTCTGTGTTGAAAAATGTGTGTATCTTTATAGCACTTTTCTTTGTCTACACAGGATAAAGAAAGATACATTATAATTAATTTACAAACTATTTATTGTCTTACACCTAACTAATATGGTGCGTTTAAAAAGTCAATGCATAGTAATGTTTACATTGTAATCAGTTTTATTTTTTGAAATTTTCATGTTTGTATCATATGTTTAATACAGCCAAGCCTGCTTAATTGGAATATCGGGATAAAGGAATATCCCGCTTATTGTAATACATTTACAATGTACCAAACCGCAATAATTCGTCAATGCTATCCCGTATAATAGAATATATCGCTTACTAGAATAACATTTCTTGGCAGATTGGCTATTACATTAAGTCGGTTCGACTGTATATGATTTAGGTTAAATGGCATGATACCACTTTTAACAGTGTTTAGTTAACATAATGTAGCTGGAAGCTTGGCAAGTATTTTAAATGAAAATCATTGTACTGGATTTCTAAAACCTAAAATAATTTTTGATTTTATAAAGCATTTCGAAGATGGTTTTGTTATGCATTCGGAAATCTAGCACAGTTATTTTACCAATCTGATTTATATTTATTGTCGTATTATTATACAATGTTGTGCAAAATATGCATTGAGACAAATTAAGGCTACTTAATTAAAAACTATTTATGCTAGGGAAACAACTCAGCACTCCGTATAAGGTGCTTAATAATCAAATCCCGTGGCACTTAGTGGTACATTTTTATTTATATTTATTTATTTTGTATATTTATTTATTTATATTATTTAATTTATATTTATTGTCATTATTATGCCATGTTGGGCAATTATGCACCGAGGAAAAATTAAGGCTACTTAATAAAAAATATTTTAATTTATATTTATTTATTTATATTATTTATTTATTTTGCATATATATATTGTATATTTATTTATTTATATTATTTAATTTATATTTATTGTCTTATTATTATGCTATGTTGTGCAAAATATGCATCGAGAAATATTAATGCTACTTAATTAAAAATATTTATGCTAGGAAAACAACTCAACACTCTGTATGAGGTGCTTAAGAATCAAATCCCGTGGCACTTAGTGGTACATTTTTAAGCAAGTTTGGATAGATTTTATATCCCTTAATTTTCTCACTACTCTTTAAAAGTCTAATAATAACGTTCGAGATTCGAGGAGGAGTTCATGCAAATAAGTTCAAAGGTGAAATAAAATTAATTAAACAGTGGAGCAGCACTCGACGGATAATAAACCGAGGAGACGGTGTTACACAAATTCCTGATTATATTTCTTTTCGCTAATTAAAACTGAAAACACCTTCGAACAAGATCTGCCTGCATTTAGAATGTATCGTTAAGCTTGGAGCTATGGTGGGGAAATCTGTTATTTTATAATTAAAGATGTTAAGCGCAAAATAAATATTAAATTCGTAAAGCAGTGAATGTCTAGATTACTTTAAAGTCATTTATTTACTGTTCGTTTAATTAATGCTCGAGTAAATTTCGATAGTTTAATATATTTTCTTCGTGTTGTACAAAGGTACCTTGATTTTTATGGCTTAGCTATTAAATATTTATTACACCGTATTTTATGATATTGTTCTTAAATTAGTATTTAATTGTTTTTGTTATCTGTGCTATACATATTTAACACGTCCTATTAAAATTCCATTAAACATACTACATAATAATATGTAAGGGTTGTTTTGAATATGTTATGTGATGCTTTTAAGGAACACACTTTTAAAATTGAGGAAAGGCTAATTCAGGAAAACTTCTTTATAAATTTATAAGAACAATGATATTATTTTTATTATTTTAAGCTATAACAATTATCGTTCGGTTCAAACTCAGTGTTAAGTACATATACAGTATTTTTTTTAAGAAACATAATCACAACATGACGCAGGGAAGTACTCTATAAATATTGAAAGAAATGTTTTAAACTAAAAGATTTTGAGACAAGCTTAACTCCACCATGACTAAGTGTATCAGACGAAATGTGACAGGTGTAGACGGCTAAAATGCAAAGATAACCGCGTTCGGACGTACTATGCAACTGTCAATCTAATGGTCTGGAGTTTCGGTCGGTTTTCTCCAGATCAAAGACGTATCAAGGGGGTCCGGACCCCCCAAAATTCCAGTTTTTGTTAACAAAATAAGAATGATGACGTCTTTTTGTGAAAAATTCGTTATTTTTTCACCGTTTGGACCCCCTCCGAAATTTTTTTCTGGGTACGTCCTTGCTCCAGATGTAATGCGAATAGCCCTTAGAACCCCTTGAAAAGTTCCCAACCATAACACCCAAGCTCGTAGGCAAATTCCCTTCATATGGCTGTGCTACAACACAAAAAAATAAACACTTGAGACTTACTTGTACATGTACAATGTGCTATCTGATCCCTCACAGTAGCTAGTTCCTTTAATCGAAGACTTGCATAATTGATCTTTAATTTAAATATGCGGTCAATATTTTGCATTATTTTATGCTTTTTTCTATGTATTCTATTTCTAAATTCTTTGGAGACTACGTGTTTAAGCATCCAAATTTTATATAGCTTAATGTAAGTGACATACAAATTAGTTCTATTTTTATCCTGTAGTCAGTTTTTTAGACGTCGGCAGCAATCGAACAGTCAGATATCACTAATTCACATCACAATGGCTCTCTTTTTGTGTGTGAAATTAAATATATTTAAAAAAAAAACTCGCATTTCGTGGCTTTCTATTGCTATTTTCTAAACTACTTGTCAACTGAAAGTTGAAATAACCCGCCTATTCTTTTTCTCCCTTTCGTCGCTAGATGGCACTAGATGTACCGTGCCAGTTCCTCTTAATATCGGCATGCTATCCGCTCAGCAGCTCGCTTCAGCGCGCTCTAATTGGGATATCACAGTATGAGATCTGCGTTTACGGTTAGCGGTATGCCTGCTGACTTGATTCGAAAACAACCTTTTTCCGGTTTTGAAGAATAAAAGTGCATAGTTACACGGGCAAATGTCAAAGCGATTGCGTAAACAGCGATTTCGAAGTCGGGATGTGATGATAAGGATTTTTGTGAATAGGATTACTGTTTTAAGTGAATTGCATGACTCTTCTATTGTTCGGGAAATATGAACAAATTCTTTGTGTTTTCGGTGACTGGGAAGAATACGAAGAAAGTGAAGATTTTCCGTAACAGTTTTACGTTGAATATGTTGTCAAATGGTCATTTATGTATTACGAGATTTTTTTTTTCTTATTAAAGTTTACGTAAATATAAATAAATATAGATTTTCATTATTGCTTTATAAAAAGTGTTAGATTTACAAATCTAACCAGTTCGTTACCAGTTGAAGAACATAATAATTACCATAAGTAGTATTAACTAATAGCAGTATTCGTACACTGTGTTATGCATAAAGTTTGAAATATACTTTCTGAAAATTGAGGTAGTTTTTTGGGAAAAAAAAAAATCAGACTCATATTTCGGAAATCATTAAAAACTATACGACGAATAAGAATATAGTTTTTTTTATGTTACGCATTGCATCTGCCTACTGGATTACAGACTTTCTAAAATTGATATAAATGCATTTATAAATAGGGATGGACGCGAGACGAAAAATAGGAGTCTCGCGTCTCGCAAAATAGCCTAAAAGCTTTGTCTCGTCTCGCAAAAATCCCTATATCGTAATGTTAAAAATGTGTGTCTCGTCTCGCAAAAAAACTGTAAATCTTTGTCTCGTCTCGCAAAAAAGTCGTCTCGCGTCCATCCCTATTTATAAATGCATTTGAATAAATATGGCGTACGATTTTCAAAATTCTCAATTCAACTAGTACTAAAAGATTCTGGCATGATTAAGATTATTTTTATAATGCATTATTTTACTAATATTGAAATGAAATTAGATTGAAAAAATGCCTTTGAACAAAATGCGAAAATGGTATTTGAAATTTCCAATTCAATTAATAGTAACAATTTATGGTTCATTAGAATTATTTTTGTAATAAACCTGCTCTTTTAAATTTTTGCAATATCAATTGTCTCTATTAGAACCTCATTTATATCATTATATAATGTTGGAATGACTTTTAGATTCTGAAGATGTGACTTTACACTGAAAAATGATACGTTCTGGGCAAAATAACTATAAACTTTAAAGCGGAAAATTTATTCTCTTATTTCTTTTTCATATTGCCGTAAAATTACACAATTGTCTTTGTTAAGAGTTGGATATGTAGTAGGTATTCAAAAGTTTTTACAAGAAATCAATTATCTTTAAATCATTTTCATTGTTGAAAAGCATATCAGAATGTTCCAGAAGGTCAATACCTAAAATTAGCAAACTGCAATTTAAAATTGGATTTTCAATATTCATCCTGAAGTTAAGGTTAACATTCTAACTTTTTCTTAAGATCTACTACAGAATGAAAACCTGCATATTCATTACATTCCAAACAAATCTTATTATTTCTACTCATAAAAATTTATAATTTCTGCATTTGATATTTAGAAATTAACACTTGCACGTGCATGACTTGCAAAAATTGTTCAGTCACCCACTAAATGTAATATCAGTTAAACGAATATCCCTACTCATTGTAATAAATTTTCAATGAGCCAAACCGCAATAATTAATCAATGTGAGTTTCCGGATAATGGAATATCCCACTCATTAGAATTAAATTTCGTTCAATTTTATACAATGTTATTAATTTAAGGGAGTACCTGTATGTATTTGTGTTAATCTATAAGTAGCAAGACTTTCAACATCATTTAATATGCCTATATTTAAAATGGGGGTAACATTTTTCTCACTTTATAAATGCAAAACTCGTTTTTTAAACATAAGTTAGAGAGAATATCATTAGTAATTTTTAATTCGATTCTGCGCAAATGATTTGAGCAAATCGTCTGATTCTGTCAACGTTTTAATTTATTTTTATTTTTTAAAACTCACTGCGTTATCTTAAACATAAGTTTTTCCAGGCAAGTCCTGCAAACATTGATGAATTGAAACATATCATAACTGAAGCAATATCGTCAATAACACCAAGAACGTTGCGAAGCGTGCAAAAAAATAAAAAAAAGAAAAGAAAACTTGGATGAATGTGTTCATTTTTGCATGGTGGTGATCATTTTCAAAATTTGCAGTAAGGAATGATAATGCAGAAAAAAGAATTAAATTTTATGTTTCTCAAAAATAAAATTTTCAAAGGATTAAGTAACATTGTTAGACTCCATTCCTGCCTTACCTGACAAATAAAGTTGTAACAGTCCAATAGTGTTAGAAATATTCTCTCACACCTAAGCAATGTTCAAGCAATTATAATTTATCTACTCATATAGTAATACGATTATTCATAATACATATACTCATATATTAATACGATTATTTAATTCCGCAAGAAAATACGCCACGTTTCTAACATTGAACATTCCATGTCTTCAGCGACAATGTTCAAAAACCACTTTCCGTACTTCTAACTGTTCTTTGTTTCAACTTTCCTTGAAAGAAAAAAAAAGAAATGAATGGAGAGCTGGGGACATAGGTAAAGCTATCCGGCTCTACAAGAGAAGCGGTTACAATTTCCAATACTCTAAAAGCAATTGTTTAGAAAACCGAAACACAGAAGCCATTGAATGGGACTATGGGACTTGGCGAAACCCATAATTTCAGAGGAAATGGCCACTCAGATTGGTGCTCGGGGAATCTTAAGCTCGAAGAGCTCAGAAGGGTTTAAGAATGCATCCGGGCTACAACAGTTATGTTCTGTTTCCAATCGGTGTGCATTCTTAATGGTAGAATCTAGTTACGTTCAGCAAAGAATTCGTAGATTTTAAATTTGTGTTAGGAAACAAAATTCAATTGCTCATTAGAAAGTTTAACTTGGACAGTCACGTTTTGCTACACAGGTGCTATTTACAAGATAATATTTTTAATTCCTGACTAAATTTGTTTCTTATATATGACATATGTAAGGTAATTCACTTAACGACGTTTTGAATTTTTAAGTTCTGTTAAAGTTCATTACTCATACCATGGCCCAGTAGACATGGACTCCGAAATAGTCAACATGGTTGGTGGCTGAAGTGTAAGGGGTTCGTGTCTATTGCGCGGCTGCCGATCTAATGGTCTGGAGTTTTGGACGGTTTTGTCCAGATGTAATGTGAATACGCGTTAAAACCCATTTAAAAGTTCTCCGTCTAAGGCACCCGCAGTTGCCACTTGTATAGGCTTGCCATAACACGCAAACAAACACAGACACATTAGTTAGTTACGTAAAATATTGTCTTTTATCTTTTTTTTTAACTTTTGTCAAATACACATTTAATTATTAAGTAATGAAAACGCAAATACTGCTGAAAAAGAGAGCTTTTATAACCAAATTTATTTTTAATTATTTTTTCGGAAGGTAAATATTTAAACACAGTATTTAAAAATAGATTAAATTTTATCATATCTATTAATCTGTACGGGAAACTTAGTATGGTCAGTGTAACACCAGCAAACATTTCTGCAAATGTCAGTTATAAAAGCTAATTCTTATCGACTTACAAATGTTACAATGCGCTGAGACTCCTGTCAAAGTAAACAAGCCAATGCTACTTCATATTAAATCCAGAATTAATTCTATGAAGCGAAGCATTCACAGTTAAAGCTAAGAAAACTTACGCCGTCTTAATGACAATCGACTTAAATTCAAATGAAGGGGAATTTGCTTAAGATATTGATTGCACTTAAATTAGATTCACGTTTCTGAAATTTATTATGTGTTAGAACAATTTCCAAGTGCAATTTCATAATCCAATTTTAGTAAAATTACATTTGTTCAAATTTAATGGAAGCGTAAAGGAGAATGTAAGCAAATTTAATGAAATCTAAATTTGGACTTCTATTGAAGATGTTCATTTCTTATTGATTTTTTTAAAAGTTAAATCTTATAGTCAAATATTAAGATGTGTTTATTGTGAAAAGGAAAAATCCTAAGATTTTCATTTCAGGTGGTTCATATTCAGTAGATGGTTTCTTTTTAATCTCTTGCTACGCCCTTTTATATTTTGCATGTGACAGTACATTATTTGGATAGTTTTATTTCAAATTTTTAATTTAATGTTTACGTACCAATTTAATTCCTGAATATGGAATGAAATAAACAGTTAGAAACTACTTAAATTTGTAATTAGGCATTCATAAATAGTTCTTTGATAATATAACATCTATTCAATATCTTTGTTCTGATTTGTGTAAATCTTTGATGAAATGGTGCAATATTACGATATATTATAAAATTAGAATCTGCAGTATGTTTAGTTTAAATTCAAATGTGAATATATCTTTTCTTAGAATTAATATTAATGCCAGCACATTTTATTTATATTTTGTATGATGAAGCATATGTTTTTGTATACAGTTACGATACACATTACATTATATGCGTTTATAAATTGATCTTTACACATGACTGAAATTATAAGACTTGTAATAACTGTAAATGCGAATTAATAAAATAAGGTAGACATATTTTATTTGCATGTTGAATCCTTGCTATAGAACAGTTTTTTATAAATTAAACTGTAACATGCCTGGATATATAATACCAGTATAACTATAAATGTACAGTAATGATTTTATTTGTATGTTGACGTCATATCATAGAATAGTTTAAATTCCCCCAAACAGTCAAAAGACATAACTAATAAATATGTAAGAGTACTTTATGTTTCGTAATTTAAATCCTATGCTTAAATTACCGCTTAATTTCCGAAGAGACATTGCAAGCCCAGTAATTAACTACTGTTTAGCGGCAAAGTTGTGGATATGCGATTTATGTGCTAACCTAATTAGATGCGATATTGCAAATATGAAACTACAGTTCTGGTCTGTCATATCCTCCTAATGGAACTTCCACTGTCATTCGCAAAACATTTTGGTTTGCTTCTATGAATGTCTCGTCCAAAGTCGCATACGTGTTATTTTCAACGTATACGAATGTATTTAAATTTCAAAATGCGAATCTAATTAATGGTGTGAAACTATAATAGTGTCGAAGTATGAAAATTTTAAGTAGTTATTTAAGTACTTTTATATGAATGAATTTATGGAATGTTCTACTTTTCTGTAAGTATGGCTATATTTTGAAGGAGATGAAGAATAATTTATCATATTAAATTGCAATAATGAATAGTGCTGATAATCATTATTAAGTTGAATGCTATAGCAATCTTACTTTCTAAACGTCATGTAGAATTTCATTTCCCCTATAATAATACTAAAACGACATCACAATCATACCTAATAAGCTTCCTAAAATACTGTAATTACCACAATATTAGTAATGCAGTTACTGTAAAAATATACATCTTACACAGCTTAACACCCAATTAATATGGAACATCCGAAGCATCATGCATAAAACACAAATTAAAAATAGATTATTTTGCGACACTGCATTTTTTTCACAACGCTTGCTAGAAGGAAATCCGTTGGTGCACGTCCTGTCTAACATGTCTACCAATCAAATTACTTATGAATTATAAAGGAGTATTTAGTAAGTTGAAAAAAAATGATACAATTGAACCCGCTTAGTGGAATATCGTTTAAAGGCATATCCAGCTTATTGTAATAAATTGTCAAGGTACCAAACCGTAAGAATTAGTCTATGTGGTCCCTGATAAACTTAATACCACGCTTATTAGAATACACTTTTTTGGCGACTTGGCTATTCCATTAAGTAAATTCCACTGTACATATATGGATAGCAGTGGCGTAGCAGAAATTTTACTTGGGGGGGATGGGTTACGACTACTGCAACTCACATATATGCATACATGTGTGTGACAAGGGAGCACATGCATAAATGTATATCCTTGAAATATACATTTTTATAGCAAAAAATTCCTCATGGGGGGTTAACCCCACTAACCCCCCTCTTGGCTACGCTCCTGATGAATAGAGATATAGAGGTTCTACAACACCAATGCATTTGAAATTCGGACAACATTTATTTTACCTAGAAAATCCATATGAGAAGAAGTGAAGTAAATAAGTGAAATGTGCACCACCACTTTCCATTCAGGCATATTTTATTTTTTGTAAACATGCAATATTTTAAGAGTAGATACAATTTAGATCAATTATTTGGAAATATTTTTTTTTCATCAATATTTTAAATTTGTAATCGAATAATCTATATTTGAAATATTGTTTACAGTTTGATTGAAAATCAAATGTAATTTTTCAGTATTAAAATGCTTTTAGCATTCAGTAGTGTAAACCAAGAAACGTTGAAATTTATTACGAAAATAAAGTAATAAGTATAGAATGAATTTTTTTTTAATTTTAAAGCATTTAACCAAATTACTTCAATAGTACAAAAAATCTATTTGTTTTACTTGAATATAGATACATATAATAAAAAATAAATAATATAACATAACATGAGGGACATATTTTATAAGGCTTTTTTTATAATATCGCAACATACTCACAAAATGAAGACAAAAACATCCCAGAACAGTAACAGTTTTTAAAAAATCCTGAATCCGAAGAGAACACTGAAAAAAAAAAAAAGTTTATTTTTTCCATCTTGAGTCGCTCCCAGAAGGTAAGTGTATTACACTAGAATGATAAACAAATCGAATAACCAGCAAACAATGCCGAGAAAAGTCGAAACTTGCTAGCTATTGAGCAAAAGTTTCAACGAGGTAGAAGTCATAATTTCGAGTAGAATAGGCTCTGGGATTGGCACTTGGGGATTCGCAAGTTCAGGTAGCTAGGCTAACAACGAAATGGAAGACTTGTAGCCAAGGCAACAGATTCCCGATTGATTTTCTTTTCAATAATGTATTATGGTAACAAGGCAGAACAAAGATTGGGATGCGAAAGTTTTCATTTGCTTCTTTGGCATCGTGTTTGATGGATTTCAAATATTTCGAATCATGATTTGCCATGAAGAATTGGTCCCGTAATGAACATTTCAAAATATGACGTTATTGATGTTTGTGTATAGTGTAAGTATTGCGCTTTATAGTGGGCGTAATTCAATATGTTGTAATACATTAATAAGGTCAAGACCGTAAAATGTAATTATTCCAATAACTTTTTCAAACAAGGATAAAATTTTATAAAACTGAAAATGGAGTTCGCGTTTCTATTTTTTTGGTTCGATACGGAAATAAGATGTGGTTATAAATATTTTTAACTATTTCACTTCCAACGTTTATTCTAACTCAGTTTTCGAATACGTAGAAAAAAACAAACAAACATATTGAACATTTCACTATTCTAAAGAACATTTGCATCTTTGCCAAGAAAAAAAGAAATTAATATACTGTTAAAAATATTTCCTGTTTTTCATTTATTTGAATTCGTTTATAATCAGTTTTTATACTTTAACTAAATATGGAAATTATGTACTTCTGATATAAATTGGCATTTCAAGTTTTTCGTAAATAATATTTTTTTTATTAACTAAAAATCCCAAGGATATGCAAAAAAGTATCGCAATGGATACGTTTTTTGCAGGTTTGAACCAATATATATGTATTTTTTTCGACGTCGGATACTGAACTGAATCACTAGTTTACAGTCATCATATCAGGCCGTATATCGATAAATTAATTCTGTTAGTTACATTTATACTGTAAAGTGTAGGAAATACATAAATTTCAAAACTTCAGATTTACGTCAGCTATTTTGAACTCTTTCCAATAAGGAATTTGAATAGATACTTTGACAAGATCTTGCATATCAACGTGTGGTCTGATCATCCTTAAACTATTAGTAATACTTATAGGATGAGGCATTTAATTTATGTTCTCGGGTATGGCATTTATGTATGGAATAACTATTTTGACATGATAAAAAAAAAAAAAACTATACCATCATGAATTTCTAAAAATACTTTTAATGTTTCCATATTATGTAGGACGATTTAATATTTCACGCACAAAATTCATTTTAAATTCCTGTTTATTTCTTGTTAATTGGCTTAGTTTCAACGCAACTATTTTTTCTTCCGACCGAAAAGAAAGTAATGCAAAAGGTTAACCCTTCTTAATTTCTGTATAAATCAGCGAGATATTCCTGAACTAAGTTAGGAAGATTCAAACCAGAGTCGTACTTTGAAATGTTATTGGATACCCTTTATGCAAAAGACAGCTTCGATCGCTTCAGTCCGCGAAGATTTAAAAAAAGAAAAAAATAAATCGAGTTGAGATGTTCGTATTCTGCAGAAATTCATTTATCATTCTTAACTACTTCTGCAGCACTTTTTTTTTCAAACCTTTTTTGACCGAACATGGAATTTGTAGTTGGGAAAAAAAAATTAAAAAGAAAAGGAGATAACGACCCATCACCCAAGAAAATATTTAAATACGCGTTATATGATCTTTTGAAAGCCGTCACTGAAAAATTTAATTTGAACTTGAAAGGCGCTCTTTTTTTCCCTGTGTGTTATACTGCATTATCGTAGACTACTTCTTAGGGGAAAAAAAAGCAGGGACAATTCTGATCTTTAAATATATATAAAAAAAGAACTTCACAATTGATGGAGGAAAATTTATAGGTAGAAGATTCCTCTTTTGCGGATAGGTCATCCATCACTCTTAACTATTTTCTTTGGCAGAAAAAAAAGAGTGAAAATTTACGAAAGTAAAATCTGAGATTCAGTATTAAAAATTATACATTTCCCTTACTTTAGAAGCTAAGTATTCCCTGCGATATTGGATATTATTATTATAATAGAATAAAAATGTTCGTTCTTGTTTTTTTTTCTTTCTTATTAACTGGTAAATTTCGGCTTTTATATAGATACTTTTTATGAACTTTGTAAGTTTAGGACGAAAAATCGATTCCATAATATCGATAAGGATTTTATATCGTACTCGTTGTTTTTTTTCATTTTAACCAATTGTGGTGGAATGAGACTTATTGGTCTTACTCATCAACAACGATTGGTCGCGTGAATTACAGTTGTGTTGCATTTGGACACTCCAGAATTAGACAATTAATGTACTTTATGCGTAAACTTTGTAGAAAGGAAAGGAATTCCCAAGTATTTCAGAATTATTTTATATACTGCGATTATCATTCTGTAACTTAATAACTATTTTAATATTAATTTAATGAATGAAACATATTTATCGCTTCAATTTGTCTATCTTTCCCTTTTTCTGTTTATTTATTTATTTTTGTTAGTGCGAAATGGGTATTTTGTGTTATTGTTGTGTACTATACTAATTAAGATACTGAAAATGGTGTACATAATATGATTATATTTTTACAAGAATATTTTAAGCAGTTCACTCCTTTCATTTTACGGTGAATCATTGTAACTCTTTTACAGATGTTAACATATGTTTGAAATAATAATGAAAACGCATCTACATAATAACGAGGTTTATAAAAACAGTATTTTTGAGAGAAAATGGTGAAGTAGAATTTGTAGGAATTTTATTTTGTTGAAAAAAATCGCGCATAGATTATGCAGGTATTGACTATTAAAATAATTTATTTATCTAATTTTTTCTATCGTTTCAAAGCAATTCCTCTACTTTTTCAAATATCTGCTATTTCTTTGCGTCTACCTCAGTTTCCCGAGGAATCATAAAATGTCCCGTTGTAACCCAGGGTTTGCAATTAAACGGGACTAACCCACCCCTCTTATGCACAAAAATTATTAAAAGCATTCAACGTAAAAAAAATTATCACATAGGAACCCATGTTACAAATCTGACTTCAAATCATTTAAATGCGTACACCTATTGAAAATATAATTTAGATCAGTTCAAAATAGGTCACTGTGTCTATTTTTCTCAAAGAATAACCTAGTTACCTAACTTCATGAACATTTTGTTAATAACAAATATAAGCATAAAATACTGTAAACAAATTACTGTCAAAAACAAACATGACAAATAAAGTTAGTCCCTAGAGAATAAAGAGTGGAGAAAATTTACCACCTGTACAAAAATCGACCTATTTTCAAAAAGTTGCGGGGCCTGTTTTAGTGGTTTTCAACAAGATGAAAAGAAATTTTAAAGTTAAAATTAGAAGGAAAGCAGAAATTTTGCGATTGCCCACAATATAAAATCTTTTTACAGAAAAGTGTTGGTGTCTTTGTCACTACTAATGGTACGATGTACGATTTTGTGACACAGATGTACAATTTTGTGAATTAGGCTCAGTGTGTTTGAATTTTAAATTAAGACTACTTCCGGTAATAAATATTTTTTATTCGATGATTCGGTTTTCCGGCCAAATTTTGCGCCCGAAATTCCTCTACGGAAAGATACTTTTTTTTCTCATGCCAATATGTATTATATGCTTGTTGAATTTATATTACATTAAAATATATAATATAATGTGCTTTACTTTAAAAATTTGTAACTATCGGGTGTGTCACAATTCCTTCCCGGTATTGGAAGGTTTATAAAATATAATATACTATCAATACAGCAACAAAGTTGACTTTGCTGGAGAAAGAAACATTATAAGTTTTGTTTCACAAATAACGATCTTCCTGAAAACGAGTGAATATACAGGGTGTATTACAATTCCCTTCCGGGTTTGAAAGGCTTTTAAAAAACAATACATTACCAATAAAGCAGCAAATTTGACTTTACAGGAGAAAGAAACATTACAAGTTCCGTTTCACAAATAACGAGCTTCCTGTTGTTGGATTAGTCGAGTTTCTGACGACGACAAACGCCTTCTTCCGTGGCCCCTCCCTCTCCAGCCCTATCTCCATTCGATTTTTTTATGGGATTACATAAAAGATCGTGTGTTCATACCCACTATGCAATGTGATTTAAAACAATTACGCCAAGGGATCCCAACTGCATTTGCTACAATTGATCGCATCATGGAAAGGAGTGCGGAGAGGGAAGAATTTGACTTTACACTTGATATCTGTCGCATCACGAAAGGTTAACATGTTGAACACTTGTGAAACAAAACTTGTTTTCTCTCTCCAGTAAAGTCATCTTTGTTGCTGCATTGGTAATATATTTTTTTATAAGCTTTCAAAACTCAGGTGGGAATTGTGACACATCCTGTACTATTTTTTCTTTATCAAGAAATGAAACACAATTTAGAAATATAATTAATGAATTACTACAACTAAACCTCATGTGATGAAGACGAAAATTAATTTAAAATAAAAATCTTATATTTTTTACTCGAAAATATTTTTCTGTAAAAATTGCATTTGAGAACAAAATTTGTAATATCAGTTGCATACTTGTTGAATTGTTATCTGTTTCATTGATGTTTGATGGAAATAATATTGAAAAGTTTTAGTCCATTTCCATAGATTTGCCATTTGAATAAAATTGACTTAAAAAAAAAAACAGTCCGTCCTTCCACGAAGAAAGTAGGAATACACTTTTCTATTTCACTCAAAAGAAGCGCAATGTTTATTTAAATATATTTAGTTTACTTTTATTATTAATTTGTATTTGAAATAGAAGAGAAATCCTTCTTCAGAAAATATATTTTACCAAACTCTACAGTGAAAATTTTCGCTTGTGGAAGATTATTTTTTGTAATTTCCACAAACACGACAGGTTTGCAAGACCTTGTTTATGAAAATAAGCTTTATTCCCGTGCGAAGGACGGGTAATTAAGCTTAGTAATTTAATTAAAAAAAAAACTTGTCTAGAAACTTACTTATACATTATAAGACAAACTTAATGTAAACACACAAATGTATTTTTTACGAAAATACTAACCAGATAATTTGAACTTCTGAAAATAACGGAAAGGAATAAAATTTCTCTAGTCCTTCCATACTTTAATTATCTGTTTCCTTTTTAAAACAAATGTCTTAGTAAAATTCATGAAAATATAAGAGAGAAAAATCAATTTAAATAAAAATGTGGTTTCTGGAATGAGGTATGGATATTAAAAACCAATTAATTTCCTTCAAAACTATGATTAATGAGAAATTGGAAGTCATACATCATTAACCTTATTGTAAGTTCATTCGTGATTATTTCCGATTTTTTTTCAGTAGCCTTTTATGTACTGATAATTCTTTCTTGGTGTAACTTGAGACTCCAAGAACATTAATTTTCTTCTTTAGAATATGTCATCTTAAGATTTTACAGGAAAACTTTTTTTTTTAAGTACGATTTTCTTTTTTAAGTAAAGCCACATTTTGGAATTTGACACTACACTTTTTTAAATGTTGGTATATTGAAGAATGTTTCTATACAGAGTGATAAGAATGCTTATAATTGAAATTAATGCTTTCAGGACGCTGTAAAATATAAAGTACTTGTCAAAACGGTCTGAAAATTGATCAAAATACATTTCGAGTTCGTTTATATACATATTATGCTATCAGATTATGTAATTTTTTAAAGTCTGGGAAGAGAAGACTTGGCGGAATCCGTCATATTGCTTTCCAGGGAAAGTGCGGATAAAGGGACTGATAAGTCTCGACTTTTCGAAGAAAAAAAAATAGTTCACAGTTAGATCGATAGATGGCGTTTTTTACGTAGAAAAGGCGGTATGCAAATTTGGAGCGTTTTAAAGAGGCCAGTAATCAATGTTGACTATTGAGTCTTAACCATGACTTTAGAGAAGAAAAAATGATTTTTACTAATAAAATTTTGTAATCAGAACTGCAGTAATTTGTCAGAATCACTGTGAGTTTATCGAGGGTTTAAAATCTTACGAAACGGGCCTTTCTAGCGTCGATATTCTCGCAATATAAATTACTGCAGTGTTGATAAAACAACTATTATAATTATTATAAGGAATGAACTGCTAGACTCTTTAAAACGCACTGAAATTGTGCGCCTTGTTTTCGTGAAAAGCCCCATCTATCGGTCGAGATCTGAACTACTCTTTATTGCAGATTTATTTTCCTCTTGGTCCTTGCAACGTTTTTGCCATGCTTAGCGAAATGAATATGCCAAAACGGTCTGTATGTAGGTCTACAAAAGGTGAACGTACTATATAATAATGAAGACTCGGTCGTCCTAGTCCCTGCAAGCTAAATTTCCTAATTAAATTTTTTTTTGAATATATAGTTAATTTTTCAGAAAACAAGAACTTTGAAAGAAATATGTGAATTTTTATTATTCACGACATGATTCATCTATTATTAAAAACTATATCTTGTATGTGAAGTTGGCATAAGAAGTTTGACTTGTAGTCTAATACTTTTCGGTGTGGCATTAAACGTGTTAAGAAGTTTGATATATCGCAATTTCTTCATTGTAATACATTTTATATTTTGGATTCATTTCATTTCTCATGTCAATTAACATCGATGGGAATAAATATATCGATTTTGATTCCTAGATATAATTGCAAATGAAAATCTCTACATGACAGATTACATGCATACTAAATAGTTTTGAATCTAACAAAAATATTAATAACAGTCGCGTTTAATCAAATGCACTCCGGAGGGTGTATTGTTTTTATTTTTTTATCAATTAAGAAGCCCAATAATAGCATGACATTACAGGTAATGATATTGTTTTTTCATCACAGGTCTTTATTCCCGGAATGTCTGCTTACTTGAATTAATTTGATAAATTAATCAAGTCCCTCCGTATAATTAATTACGTTTTCTTTTGCGGAGATTCTACTTATTAACGAGTAATGACAACACAATTTGAAGCTAATTGATAAGTAGAATCTTCACTCACTTGACATATGTTTATGGGTTTTCTAGAAGCCAACGTTCGAAAAAAATATATACAATTCGAAAAAACAGAACTTTTTTTTTTCCCGCGGAAGAATTCTTCTAACTGATGGGAAGCATTCACAGCTGAGAGATCAGCCTTTTGCTCAAATTCATCCATCATTCTTAACTACTTTAGGAGTTTTTCCAGCCGAGCAAAAAGGTAGTGTTGGGAAAAAAAGTTTGAAGGGGCGGATTCGGATAACGATGTGTCGGTCTGGAAGCGAAATGACGGGATACGTTATAACACTTTGGATAAATTTAACGAATAAATCTTTCGCAGAAAACGCTTTTATCTTTCACAACATGGCAATGCTGAATGAATAATTAAAATGTTTTATTTGCTTGATTCTTATCATTTAGAGTGTGTCATCAGATTTTGATCATTATTTTTCTTTTTTCCTGTAAGGAAGTTTTAGAATGGTTTTTGCAGTAACTATCTAAATCAGTTATCAGTGTTACTTGAATGCCAATGTTTGGTCTTAGTTAAGGTATCATCAAGTTATGATCAATTTTTGTCTTTTCTTTCTGATGAGAAAGTTTTAAAATGATCATTACAGTAGTATTCTATATGTGTTCTATACATTATTTTAATATAATATTTAAGTCTTAATAATTTTAATGTATCATGAAGAAACAATCATTTTTTTCTTTCTTTTCGCTTTGGAAAAGTTTTAAAATGATTGTTACAAAAGCGATCTAAATCTTCTTTAAGTATTGTTTTAATATCACTGTTTAGTTTTTAGTCTTAATCATTTTAATTTAGCGTGCAGTAGCAATCAAGTTTTGTCTTTTTTTTTCTATGAGCAAGTTCTAAAATTATTATACAATAGTGTTCTAAAAGTGTTTTCTGTATAATTTTGGTGTATTTGCTTAATTATTTAAAGTATGTCATGAAGTCATTAATTTTGTATTTATTTTTCCCTATGAACAAGATTTAAAGTGATTGTTGAGTAAGTAGGTGCTCTAATTTTGTTTTCTGGGTTATTTGAATGGCTCATTATCGCATCCTACATCAGAATTAAAAACGCATTTGTTCTTCTATTTTTCTTTAAACTTAAAAAGTAAAAAAAAAGAAGAAAAAGTTCTCTCTAAAAAAGTAATTTAAACCAATTGTTTATTAATCAGATTTGCATTTGGGCAACCGATGCCCAAATGGATAAGACACTGAATATTGGTAGATGGCAGCAGTGTAAAAGTCCAGACTACTGTCCCTCTAACAGGCGGCTGATCTAACGGTATAGAGATTTGGGCGGTTTTCACCAGATGTCACGTTAAATGGCGTTATAGCCCCAAAGTCTCCAATGCAATGCATCTCCTAGCTCTCCTAATAGAGATAGCCGTCATGTCGTTTTAGCTCAACCACAAACATACACATTTGCATTTGAATTTTAGGGCAGAAAAACCTTTTGTTTCGATCTCGGCTTCCCTTTACTTACGTTTTATGTTCCTTTTAGCATGTGCTATTAACTAGCGTTTAGCCATTCACGAAAGGAGATCTTGTGTACCCTTTGAATTGTGGATTTGATTTTTAATATTGTTAGTATTGTTTCTTAAATTGATTAAATAACTAATGTTATGCATTATTTTCTTAATAATTTATATATAATTCATAAAAAAAGCAGTTGTAAAACGTATCCCAAAATTGCATTTTAGCATTACCGCTAACTGAAAACGATTAGATATAGTTACAGAAATATTATTAGTTATAAAAACACATAGAATATTTTGATTTTGTTATGTCAGCTACTTTTGAGGACATACTCATGCTTTTTATACAAAATTTATTTTAATATGAATTGCATAACATCTTTTAATTTACGATGCGTTCTACAAATGCTTACATTTCTTTTTGTCGGGCTTTTAAAATTGTCTGGATAAAATATGAGAATATACATGCCCATAAGCATATTTGCTCAAAACAACATGGCTTGTAATATTAAATTACCTAATGTATTATAAAAACATACATCTTTTGAAATTATAATTTTGTTGTTGTTGTAAAAGTCTGCTTATATAACGAAACTGTACACAGAAATAACTTAGGTTAGTACTACTAAATCAAACTTAACCAAGGAAGTGGAGAGCAGAGTATATCATACAAGTATTTCATTAGGCAATTTATAAAAATCTTGTTAAAAAGCAGTTTATGACTGAAGTAAACTGCATATTAAACAAGCTGCAGTAATGCTTACTAGGA
The DNA here is from genome assembly GCA_038373885.1 of Cheiracanthium punctorium. NCBI lineage: Eukaryota > Metazoa > Arthropoda > Arachnida > Araneae > Cheiracanthiidae > Cheiracanthium > Cheiracanthium punctorium. The sequence continues at coordinate 1,492,866 of JAWZYV010011264.1, forward strand.
AAATAAATTATCCCAAATTTGCATAGGTATGTTTATAAAGGAAACAAGTTTTGGTTTATTCACAAATTTTATTAGTTAACTTTTTTTTACAAAGATGTGCATGAGTTTTAAGGGCTAAATGCAAATTTATGTTAATCTAAAATTTAAGTTAAATCATAAATTTCGTTTAAAATTATAAAACGTACTTCTGTTGTTGTGTAAAAAAAAAATTATAACCTACACATTTTTGGGAAAAATAAGTTTTTATCCTAAAATAAATTATTCTTATAAATTTTTCTTTTAAGTTTTAATAGAGTTTATTTCCATATATCAAATGTGTTATTTTTAACAATAGCTATTACAGAATGCCTTGAAAAAAAACCACTTTTATATTGTATGGGATAAGCAGCAGTAATTCGTAAATGTAAACATATTATTTAAACTATTAAGCTACAAAGTTAGTATTCATAAGGAATTCGTCTTTTTTTACTTATAAAAATTAAATGAGATATACTTTCATTTATTAAAATTATGACAAGACATAATGATGAAAAGCACGTTTAGACTATTTACAAAAATTTGTAAAAAAGGAGATAATATCGAGTTGGAATTGTTTTTCTTCTAAAAATTATCAGCACAATGGAAAACAAAACAACTATACTAATACAGTACACGTAGCATAATATGTTTACTTGAAAAACTTCTACTAGCATGTATGAAATCCACATGCCTAGCTCCAGTACTAATAATGTATATTTCGTTAATTAAGGTTACAGAACATTTTACTCATACATACTTTAATTCACTAAAGATATATACATCGGTCTGAAAAATAAAACATTGATTTTTATCAGCAATATTATTTAATATGTAGTATTAAACAGACAAATGCGTGTACAGGTAGTACCCTTAAGCATAAAAACGACAAGATGCATTGTATTGCAAGCATAAATCATTTGTAGCGTAAAATCAAATTACATATAATTTCAATAGAAAAGTGAAATCAAAGATCTCTACAATGAAAATTTGAAGACTCTAACAGTACATGAATCCACGAAACAAAAAACGGTAAAATTGGCAAAATGCAGGATTCTTAGTTTTTACTCCAGTACTCGTTTTCTCACAAAAACATAGTATCCATAACTTGATAAGCACAAAACTGTATATAAGCAGATTATACATTTAAAAAATTGTGCAGCGACATTTGATAATTACAAACCTTTTTTTTTTCTTTATACATAACGCAAACTTATTAAATATAATATATTTTTGCTAATGCCTTAGCTTAATAGTTTACATAAAGACAAATTAAAAACTCTATTCGTGCATGAATTTATTTACAATAAAATTGAACATACATGAGCATATTTTTGTAGACTAGGCCTTACCGTATTCTTTTCTTACTTTCAATTTCAAGAGGAAAAAAAAAAAGAATAATCCAAATCAAATTCAATTTGTCAATAGCAAGGGAATAAGAAGGGGAATAAAAAAAAAGCTCAAAGTTTATAGATAAATTAAACCGGAAACTGGATGTTAAGATTTTTTTTCTGCATTGTATACTAAAGCAGATTCATCGTCATTGATCAAGGGGAAAAAATAATTACCCAGAACATTGAAAGAAAAAAAAAAGAGGGAACACAACCATTTGTGATTAGGTCTGTTGAAAGCAGTGATTGTGGGACGCACTGAAGTGCCTAATTATTATACAGAATTGGGGATTGCATGTACAAAAAAAAAGGATTCTCTGATAAAGGGCAATAAAAATAAGACGGGAGTTGTGGAAAAATTCTCCCTAGATGCTGAAGCATCTGAAAGAATTGATCCGAAGTAATTTAGAAGTGATAAAATTAACCGTAAAAAAATCCAACGCGTCTGATTAATAAAATAAATAACAACGTAGAAAAAACACTCGCATTTTTATGATATTAATAAACATATTAGAAACTTAGATTTTTTTGTATATTTTACTTTGAAATATTACATTGCAAAAAATGATTTCCTAGATTATAACACAGCGCGTGGGTAAACATAACGCCAACACGATTGGTGTAAAGACTGTGTAATAGGGTGTATCACGAAATTTTTTTTTTTGAAAATCAAACTTTCAAGTTGATAAAAAGTTGTTACTGTCATCACATACCTACCAAAATTTTTTTTTTTTTTTGAAATCGAAAAATATTTGGGTCTCCCGGAATGACATTGAAGTTGTCAGTTTTTTAGTCAAAACGATATTTTTAAACATTTTTTATAAAGTATGTATAAATCAAAATTAAATATTCAACAGCAAAAATGGGCAATTTCAGATGGAATCTATCAATAAAAAAATGCATTGCGACTGAAATTGAACATTTAGATCTCCCGGAATCGTAATGAAAATCTCCAATTTTTTGTCAACTAGCCGTATTTAAGAAATGTTGAAGAATCTTTCAAATTTTCAATCATTGTATTTATAATACAGACACTGCAGTACAGCGTTCCGAAATAGCAAGAATATTTTTGTAGGCGAATATGGGGCTCAGATTTCAAGGTGATAAAACTGTAGCTCCCCCATGACTTTGGAGATAAGGGAAGTGCAAGACCATCACATGATTACTTCTCTCTCCCTCGTCCACCCTTCCTTTCTTTTTCAGTTTGTTTTTAGCGTTTTTTTATGTACGAAGCGTCCATTTAGTGAGCATTTATGTTTTTGATTTGTGATTGAGTTCAATTTGGTTTTGTTGTTTTACCATCATGAGTAGAAAAACTCATTCTTCATCAACAAGGAAAACTACTGACGATCCAATTGTCGGCCAACCTCTAGATATAAGTGATAGCAATGTTTTACCTACTAAAATTGATGTACTACGTTATTTTGAATGGGTAAGAAGTCTGAAGGATGTCATCAACCAAAGAAAAAGGTAGTTGCAATGCGAGTGGCCCGTAAGCTAGAAGAAATATGGAAGAAGACTTCTATTCCTGTTTCATCTGTAAGCAACATTGTTTTTATGATTTTAAAACTACACGAGAGATCTGAAAAGATGAAAAAGTCATCAGGGTGTAACGCAAAAAATGCCAAGAGCTTTAAAACGTCCGTTGAAAAGTTCAAAATCTGACATTGTAAATAATCTTTTTGATATTTGTTCATGCAAATGTAGAGATTTAGTGAAATGTTTGTGTCCAGCGCAAAGGAAGGTTCCACAACTGGAACACAAGTTCTTGAATGACCAACGAAACCTGAGGCTTATGGTTATAGGAGGAATTGACACAGTAGAGAGTAAAAAAAATCGAGAAACGTGCTAAAAGAAAGGAAAAGTCCATACAATTCGAGTTAAACTGAAGTCTCCAATCAACAAATATCCCTACTTTACGACATGAAGGCATTGTTAGTGACACTGACAGCGATTCCATTCAACAGGATTCAAGTGATGAAAGTGTTTTAGCTATAAAAATAAAATACCAGAAAATAAAAAGGAAAATTCTAGCGTTTCAGTAAAGCAAGTCCTTCCAGTAGATCTGCCATCATTTTTCAGAGCATGTTATCGCAGAGCAATTTCCAATAGAGCGGGACCGCAACTAGCAAGTGCTATTTTACAGGATTTAAAAGTTGTGACATCAGAAAGTCAGACGGCGGTAATTGATAAATCGAAAGTTTTTCGTGAAAGAGTAAAGTACCGTGAAAAGTATTGCAACTCGCACCTCAGAAATAATTTCTCTTTATTTTGGTGGTCGGAAAGATGTAAACTATAGTCAAAGAAAATGTACGTGGTAAATCTGCCCGGAAAACTATACAAGAGCACATATCTTTGGTTGAAGAACCAGGTTCAATATATCTTGGTCATCTAACTGCAGACAGTGGTTCTGGGAAAGACATTGTCTCATCAATAATACATGGAATGTAACTGCATTGATGTGACAACTATCAAAGCTCTTGGATGTGATGGTACGCCCACAAACACTGGAGTTTCTAATGGATCAGGTTGCAGGTTGAAAAAGCTACTTGCTTTTGTGATACGCTGCCTACAGTTCTTCAAAATAAATAGACAGTGAAATCAAGATTTATTTTGAATAACCTTTACATATTCAACGTTCTTTATTTGTAACCTTTATGTGTTTGTTTATATCTTTTGTAACCTTTTTCATCTAAACATCACACTTTCTGATTTTTAATTTTAATATATTTTTGTTCCTCCAAAATTTTTTTCTAATGTGTAATTATTTCTAATGTCACCCCTCCCCCCCCAGAATAAAAAAGAAACTAATAAACTAATGAAAAATTAATATACATTTTATTTGCACTGTTGCTAGAAGTTTAACAATGTAAAATATCGTCTGGAAATTTTTGAATATTTCATAAAATAGCAAGGTTTTTAAAATTAGATTACGGCAGACTAATATAGTTAATGGTACAAATGAATTTTTTAAAAGTCTGTTGTCTTTCTAAACTTCAAGTTTTTGTACTTAAAAAATATAAATATACTTTATATTCATGTATACATATTTTTTTTCAATACACATTTTAGGTCAAAAAATTTGAATTTCAAGTTAATTCCGGGAGACCTACATATTTTTCGATTAAAAAAAATTTTTTTTTGGTTGATATGTGAGGACAGTGACAACTTTTTATCAACTTGAAAGTTTGATTTTCCAAAAGAAAATTTTCGTGATACACCCTACTGTGTATACTGCATAAGGTTCTTTGTGATTGGTTTATCAACGTCATTACGTCATTTCGTGAGTGGATTTACAGCACACAATGATGTACTGCAAAGCTGCAGTTGTTGTGCTAAGCTATTTTACAGCAACATATGTGGTAAAATTAGATAGTTCTCACAGTGTACATTGTACAAATCATTTGTCCCAGTTTGCAAGAATCCTGAAATTACCGTAATGCATAGACATTATTCCGCCAAGATGACTTGATTAAAATTCCGTGAAAATTTTGAGAACGTGCAAACTTGAAGGTAATACCTATAAATGTCTTTTTTTATTTGTAATGCACGTCACAAATTGATCTGCGTTATAAATCAGACTACCGCAAACATTAACATATTTTTTCTTGCTTTACAAAAGCACAATGAGATTTACTTCATTCTGTGGATGCAAAGATAATTCTAAATAAAATTTACAGTCTTTAAGTACACGAAAGCTAATTAAAGCTGTATACGAAATATTCGTACAACCTTTTTAAACTTCAAATTTCAATTTAAAATGGAAAGAAGACGAGTGAAATATTGCAAAACATTCTCACATTAATGATACGGGTGACTGACCGCCCCTGATCTGTAAAAGTGTTTTCGGAATCAGAAAACACTTAGCGATTTAAACGATATCTTCTTGGAAGCCATTACGATATGCCAGGCGTTTTTAAAACCATAAGATCACTCAAAGATCCAAAAATCATTAGGCAGAGATGAACCCCCACCCTTAAGTAACATCATTTTTCTATTTAATTCGATTTGGCAGCGAACTTATCCTTTCCTTCATCGTAAACAAATTCGATTGTGAAAAGAAGATCCATTTCCCCCCCTTTTTTTGAGGTCCTCCTGCTCAACAAACCCCTCCATACAATCTCGCTGTTTTTCATCCTTCAAAGTCAAGAAATTTGTAGTCTGGATCTGTATCCGGGCGCGTTTAAAAGAGTAAAGCAATGTATTCCAGTGGCGTGCTTTGAGGGAAAGAACGGGGGTATGGGTGTGGAGATAAAATGTTATAAACGCTTTTTTTCCACCGACGATTATGCCTTATACTTATTTTTGCCGAGAAAAGGGGTTATCGACTCCTAACATTTGCCTCTATAAATCACCCAATAAAATATTTTTACCTCTTTGTTTGTGAAATGATTGATGATAGCATGGATTCCGATATATTTTATTTGTTTAAAAGAAGCTATTTTCTATCTCATTTCAACAAGCAGTAGGTTTGTGGATATGCATTCGTCGTTCAATTTTACGCACTGTATTATACCAGTACACTTAAGTTACAATTTTTAGTTTCCATGGAAGAGTATTTATCGAAATCATATTTTTCCAATTGCGTTTTTCCATCTCCTTCTCTCAGTCACCAGAGAATAAAGAATTTTTGTGGGAAACAAACGTATATACGTTCTATTCGATATGTTTATAAAAAGGAGTTTGCAAAAAACACTTCTATTGTTTATATGTTTTTTTGATCTCTTTTTTTTTTACTTTTACTTTTTTGTTTCTGAATTTCAACAGCGTATGATTTCTTCATCATGTAATCCAAGAGAAACGATTTTATAAATGTGTTCTATAAATTTGTAAAAAAAAAGTTCATTTTTTCTGCCTCTGTTATTAAAGGTACTGCAGTTTCTCTTTTCATGCAATTTTATTATAACTAAACATAAGGATAAGAAAAAGAAATATGAATTATTATTTTTAATTTTGAATATCCCACAGTTATGTTGCCTACCTTATGTGCACTGCATTGCTATATTGCATTGTATAAAATGAACATTAAATAGTATTTTAAGGGGTTTTTTTTTCCTTACTATTATTTGCACAGTATGGAATGAACATTTTGCAACATGACTGAAATAAGAGTTCGTAGGATTGGCTTCGTATTACTGGAGTGTTCGTTTAGCATTAACGTTTGAATTTACGAGATTCTTTTTAACTTACGTTCATTACAATGAAATTACATTTGTTTGAGATTACAAGAATATTTATACTCTTATTGTACAGCGTTTAGAATAATTTTAAACTAACGTATTTTGCATTTCTGAAGTGTTTCATCCAGTCACCGTCCAAAGATTATAATATAAAGGAATTCTTGCTTATGACCGTTAACATTTATTAACAGAATAACTGCAAAAACTACTTAAATTTATTAAAAACATTCTGTGCTAAAATTTGTGCCGTACTTAAATTTTGTGAGAATCCGTACATAATTCTGGGTACAAGAGCAAAAAAGACAGATGCACAGAAAGATGAACTCATGTAAAAGCATCTTCACAGCCAAAGACGTGTCTACTAATTTAATTGTCATGCTGCCCAAAAAGACTTTCGAAACATAACCTCTCTGGTACGACTGCTGTTATTACAAAGGTGTGAATAGCTAAGCCTAATTAGGAAAAAAATATTCCACTCCAGAAAAATCATTTCTTCTATTTCAAAAATTTTATATAGAGAGCCATCTATGGGGCTAAATCTGAACTCAAAAATATACTTAAATATCTACCGAGTTACGCCAGTGCCTAGCACACAAGGTACTACAACACATATATAAATCTTCGCAGAGTATCCTTTGGAAATTCATTGAAATGGACGACATCTATATCATGCGCTTTGTACACAAATAACATATTCATCCGCAGACGAGTCAAAAGAAATAATCGAAATCCACTAACTGCGTGGGTTGATATTTCTTTGCCCAATATGATACGTTTTGCAAGAGTTTCACCATTTGAATTTAACACATTAGAAGTGAATGCCTCAGTGGCTGCGATTCCATCCCATTCTTTGGTTTTGTCTATCTCGGCGCGCTATCTCCAGGAGCTTTCGTTGGCCCGGCTCATTTGCGGACAATGGGCGATAGCGGCAGGACCAGCCTCTCTGAATAAAGTAGACATGGAGTCCCTTTTAAAGAAGGTCTCCAGGCTGATCGACCCCCAGATATGGCTAATTGTCGAGATTTTTGTCCCCCGGCGACCCGAGTTTTGTGCCTCTCTAGAATTAATGATGGCTGCGAGGCAAACTCCACGCCCGGTTGCCCTTGACGCGGTTGATTGCGTGAGAAAGTCAGCACACACAACGGGACAATTGCTCGGCCACTCTTCTTCCCTCCGAATGTGAAAAGGGAAAGTTGTTTCAATGGATGCATCTTTCTGTTTCTTGAAAAAAAAAAGGTTGGAAACTGATCATTCGCCGATGACTTACAAAATTGTGCAATTTGTAAATTTTGAGAGAAACATTTTTTAAAAATATTTTCACGGTTTTGTTAGGTTGAAAGGTCTAGCATACTATTTGATGACCTCGCGTAAGAAAGGCATTATTGCTTGTCTACGAATGTGAAAAGGGAAATTGGTTTCAATGGATGCATCTTTCTGTTTCTTGGAAAAAAAAACATTGGAAACTGATCATTCGCCGATGACTTACAAAATTATGCAATTTGTAAACTTTGAGAGAAACATTTAAAAAAAAAAATATTTTCACTGTTTTGTTAGGTTGAAAGGTCTAGCATACTATTTGATGACCTCGCGTAAGAAAGGCATTATTGCTTGTCCACGAATGTGAAAAGGGAAATTGGTTTCAATGGATGCATCTTTCTGTTTCTTGGAAAAAAAAAACATTGGAAACTGATCATTCGCCGATGACTTACAAAATTATGCAATTTGTAAATTTTGAGAGAAACATTTAAAAAAAAAATATTTTCACTGTTTTGTTAGGTTGAAAGGTCTAGCATACTATTTGATGACCTCGCGTAAGAAAGGCATTATTGCTTGTCCACGAATGTGAAAAGGGAAATTGGTTTCAATGAATGTATCTTCATCTGTTTGTTTAAAATGCTGTGTACGTCTTGCCTGACGATGAGCTACCGAAATTATGCAATTTGCAAATTTTGAGAGAAGTATTTTTTTTTTCCTGCTTTGTTAGATTGAAATGCCTTCCATACTATTTGATAACCTTGCCCAAGAAAGACATAATTCGTTGTCCGCGAATGTAAAAAGGGAAATCGGTTTCAATGAACGTATCTTTATGTGTTTCTACGAAGCATTTTGAACGTTTTGCATGTCGATGAGCTACCCAAATTTTGCAATCTGTAAATTTTGAGAGAAATATTTCTCCCCTAGCTTGTTTTGGTAAAAGGTTTTTGCATATTATTTGATTAACTTGCGTAAGAAAAGCTATATAATTGTTATGTCCAGGAATGTGAAGAGGGAAATTGGTTTCATTGAACGTATATCTTTATGTATTTCTTTTAAACATTGTGAACGTCTTGCTGGTCGATGAGCTACCCAAATTGTGCAATCTGTAAATTTTGAGAGAAACATTTTTTTCCTGGTTTGTTATGTTGAAATGATATGCGTACTATTCGAGAACCTTGCATAAGACATCATTTGAACGAATGTGAAAAGGGAAATTGGTTTCAATGAACGTATCTTGATCTCTTTCTTTAAAACATTGTGAACGTCTTGAATGTCGATGAGCTACCCAAATTTTGCAATCTGTAAATTTTTTTGAGAGAAACATTTTTCCCCCTGGTTTGTTATGGTGAAATGTTTTGAATACTATTTGATTAATTTGCGTAAGAAAGGCTATATAATTGTTCGTTCACGAATGTGAAAAGGGAAATTGGTTTCAATGAACATATTTTTATGTCTTTCTTTAAAACATCGTGAACGTCACAACAAAGTAACTTTGCGTATGGAAGACAATTGCTTGCAAACATCTCCTCCCGATGTGTTACCAAATGATGTAATTCGTTCATTCATAAAGAATTAATCACGTATTTATTAATGTATTTGATAATCTGTAGAATAAAATTTTATTACAGCTGCAAATTTAACAAAAAAAATATAAGTAGCAGTAATAAGAAACTGAGGACTTCTGAACGAAAGTTTATTTCCCGATTATATTAGGACTTTTATTAATTTCTCTGTATCTCAACACGATATTAACCAGACCTGGTATCTTCGCATTAGAGTTTACATCTGTAAGTCTTTTATACATGTTATAGCAAACCATTGTTGCTAAGAAACTTTGGTATAACATACACAAAAACAAAACAGAAATCCTTAGATTCGAACTATTCTGCTCTGTTATTGCTGTTAAACATATTTTCACGTGAAAAAAAAATGATTGTGATTAAAATGGTAATATAATAGACTTGATGTTGCTTAACTTGTAAAAATTTAATTTAGATTGTTGTTTTAGATAGTTAAAAATGTATGTTTATATATAGATACAGGGTGTCCAGTGCTAATGGCTATTTCCTAAATTGCTACACAGAGACACGCTATCTGAATTGAAAAAATGCTTTAAATTGTATAATCAATGATACCAGAAAATATCGAAGTCAATAAATCAGTTTCTATAAAAATAACGGAAATTTAAATTTCTATACGGTTCGCAGGTCCTATTAGTTGTTCTTAGTAAAATTTTCTTTATACAAGTTCATGCACAATTAAAAAAAATCGTGTTTCTAAGATCAAAATTCTCCATTCATACGGTTCCTTAACGATTTGCCGTAACGGGACCTTTTAATACAATAAAAAGTGACTTAAATCAACATTTTTGCTGCTTCATAACTCGGGGAATTTTGGTCGTAAAAGGTCGATCTATTTGAAGATGTGTATGAAATCGTATAGGAGCATTTTCCTAACTTTAACTGAGAGGACCGCAGGGACCGTATAAAATTTAAATTTCGTAATTTGTATAGGAATTGATTTATTGACTTCGATTGTTTCTGATATACTAAATTATAACAACTTAAAGCGTTTTTGATATTGGAATTGTGCGTCTCTGACTAACGATTTAGGAAAAACCACACTTAGAACTGTTAGAACTGGACAGCCTGTATATGTATATATATAGTTGAACTTTATCTAAAAATACAACAAAATTACAATGCATTTTACAGTGTTTTGATGTATTAACAATGACTGGCTTGGGGTTTTTTTTCTATATAAATTTTCTAAATATTATATATATATATATATATATATATATATATATATATATATATATATATATATATTTACATTATACAAATTGGACTTACAAGGAAGTTGTGAAGCTTCCATAAAATTCACGAGTAGAAATAAACTGTGTAAAAATACTGCATACTTGTATACAGGTACGTTTCATAAATCTATATATATTCTTCGATATAGATTTAATTATTTTGGAAAATATGAACATCTTGAAGTTCGAACTAGTGTCAAAGGAAAGTCAAATTGAACACTAATTAAGAGCGTGAAAACGTTATAAAATACTTACATACATTAATAATACGTATATAGATAGAACAGACAGATATAGGTTGTTGCTGGAGTTTATATTGTAAGGATAAGAGATGGCCATAAAACATATTTAAGCACTGAATGGGAAAAGAAAGGATGATTTTCAACAAATACATAGAATTGTAACTTAAAAGGAAAGAAATAATTTTAAATAAAGCCAAAGTACATAAATATATTTTTAATCTAGCTTTGATTGATAATTTTTTTAACTTATCTTGTAAGTTTTATGATTTTTCGGATGACTTGATTTTTTCTACTGGAATTCTAATGTTCGTTTTACATGCATTGCGGTATGTGAAAATTTGTTTAACATTGTCATTATACCATTTCATAAGTTGGTTGAACACTTTCATATTCCGGATTTCAAAATAGTAATGCTTAATATTTTACATAATACAAACAACATTTTGATTAGAAATTTCGTTATATTTATTTAAAAAAATATTTTTTATGTCGAATTTTCATTCAACGGTATTTTTAAACAAATGTCGAAAGAAAAAATCTCTAAAATTTTATTTTTTCATATAGGGTGCATTGAACTCGTCATTCAACTAGTATTTGTTTCTACTTTCATATATTTTATTCTAATAAGAGTTTCTATTTTTAATCTCAGTTATGCGTGGTTTTTAAGAGATAATTTTGTTTTGACTTAATCTCCAATTTTAATTCATTAATATGGGATTAACTTTAATTAATGATTTAGCCACCTTGCATTTTGAAAAAAAATCACAAATCTGATGAAAAACATAATTTTTTTTTCAGTTTATTTGAATACCAAATATTTCTATGTTCTGAAGTAAAAGAAATGTAAAGCTATATTAGAAAATAATCTTGAAAATATTTTTATTGATTTGATACATTTTTAAGGTAATAACATTTAATAATAATTTTCACTGTTCAAAACTCTTATGGAATATCATAAAGACACAATTTTGCTTATCAGAATCTGAAATAGTATGAGCACGAAAGTATAAAATTTTAGATTACATTTAATAGAAATAAAATTTCAATTATACTAAGATTTTTACTTTATCAATTAATAATTTTTTCAAATTTCAATTGTTCACGTATATAACGCTTAATTTTACTAAGCATGAAAAGTAATAATGTAGTAGTATTAAATACTTTTGAAGCTCAGAAATATCTAGTACAAATTTATCTTTTCAATTTTCAAATAATATTTTTCTTAACATGACGGTAAAATTTCTCTGAAAATGAAAAACAGTTTTAAAACTTTTAGTTTGCTTTTATTTAATCTTGAATAATTTTCAAAACTAAGTTTTATTTACATTTTTTAAGTGTTTTATTTATATGAACACTCGTTATTAGATTATAATTTTGTTTAATTTAACATAATATCCTGATTTTAATATTAAAAAATACTTCATGAATTGTAAGTATGTCAGGCATGTATATCGAAACTTGTTTTATAAACTACCGTTAGATATTTCTTATCGAGGAAAAGGGGAAAAGAACTACCAGGTTAAAGAAATTGGATTTCTTAGCGGAGATGTTGTGATCATGCTTGATTTCTGTGTTAATTTGGTATCCCGTTAACACGACTGGACCAGAGCTACTCGTAGCAAAAAAAAAAAAAAAAAAAAAAAAACCACGCATACTGGGTCTGTTAGGCCTGGTCTTTATTTTTTTTTCAATGTATTTAAAACTTTCTCGCTTTTTTCGTTAAGTAAATGAAGTAAATTTCACACTAAGGGTTAAATCAAATAATTACTAGATTTAAATATGATACAGTGGGCGCAATTATTCCGGTCATATTGGGACAGATTGAAATTGACCGGAATAACCGGAATCAGAAATAAACGGTGGTACCAAAACTAAAAGTGAGCAAATGTAAGAAAAAAAATCAATAAATTAAATCATAAATATGAATTATATTAGTTAACAGTTCAACGTGTGCACACACAAACATATATATATATATATATACATATAAGAATAAAGAAGCGAGAAAGTGAAAAAATACGCACATTTACTAAAAAAAATTACTTCTTGGAGGGAAAATTCGAAATTAAAGGCTATTTTAGGGGTATAGCAAATTGAATCTCTATGTTGAAAAGCGGTGATGCGGTCATTAGCATTGTTCTCCTCAAATGCATTACGTAAAATGTCTAGCGTTCAGCAAATCTACTCTTGTGACCTGTAACAGGTTCGGGTGCACATCATCATCAGGTGTCTCACTGGTTACGGTGTAGTACTAATCATTAATTTTAATACAGATTCTGTTAAGTGCATTAACAATTGTTTTCATTGAATTATTGTAGCAACTCCACACAGATATGAGTCATCTTTGACAGGCTTTCACTCCCGCCCTAAAAGCTAATTACGTCAAAATTTTCATAATCTCCAAAGATTATCTGTCCGTATAAAGCGGCACTGACTACCGAGGTAATCGGTGGAGAAACCGGTGCAATTTGACTATTTATTTTTTTTTTTCATGCCAATATTAACCGGAATAAGCGGTTCTTCTGATAAAGCACTGACCGAAATAAGCGGCGACCACTTCATTTTGAAAGAAGTTTGTGTTTTAACCATCATTCAGCAGAACAGAAAAATTAAATCTATGACTTTCACACTGGTTTATCGAAAAGAAAATGTATATTGATTGTAGAAATTACAATATTGCTATTCATAATGACATTATTAATTATTATAATACTCAGCGTGTCCAGCCAGGTTAAGAATAAAATTACTTTAACCAAACTGTAGGTTTAATAATTGTATTGAAAGCCACTGGCTTACTTTGACAAAGAAAACAGTGACTTATATTTCAAATTTTCATTTTTCTCTTATTGTTACTATTATTATTATTATTAACATTAACACCAGCCACATGAGTATTTTCTAGTACGCATTTCACACACAAAACTTGTATAATTTCTTCGACAATCTGGTTAAAGCACATAAAATATTGCACAAACAAAAACATTTCCAGGATAATCTAGATAATGCATAGCGCCCAGAAATGCAGCTGGGGTGTCTAGAGAAACATCCAAAAATAAAAATAAATATGAAAATATTCATGGAAATGCATGGAACATATTTAAAAAGAAAGGATACGCAAAGTTTTTTTTTTCGAAGAAAGTAATCCCCCCAGGTATCATCCATCACTCCGTAAACACAGGCAAAAATATTTTATTGTGTGATTTATCTAGGCAAATCGTGGAAACCGATAACTCTTTCACGCGAGAGAAGAAAGATAAAAAAAAAAAAACGCCGCACTACTCATGAATGTAATCTGTAGTAAAGAAAGCAGTTTTATGAATGAAACAGAGTAGATTGCATTAGAGCTTTGGTTACGTACCATAGACTGTGCGAGTTTTGTATCGGCTGAGGTTTTGAGTCTGATAGATTGTGCTCGCATTATTACAAGAAGAAACCGAGTTTTGGTTCGTTCCTAGTATTGGATAGGGAATAATGAGATGCTATGTACATTTTTTTTTGTTTGAATGATGGAATGATTCGTATATAATTAATGCTAAATAAGGAGAGATTACAGTTATTTGAGGAAATTTATTGAAAGTAATTTAAAATATAGACATACACACACACACACACACAGACACAGTGAGAGAGAGGTTTTTTACAGCTAGTAAAGGATGAATTCTTTCCACATAAATGCAAGGGGAGATGATTTATCCAAACATATTTTAATATAAATGATAAGAATACATTTATGATAGCTTACATTACGATTTTTACTAAAGATCTAATTGTTACACAGCTATTGAAATAAAACTGGTTAGTGCAAATTGGTCTGAAATAATTTGTTGACGTTTCTGGGATGCAGAAAAACTGTCATTCTAATTATACAGCTGTATATAAAGACAACTAGTCCTTGAATACTCATTCTTTATTATTTTTCATTAAATACAAGCTAATGTCGTTTATTTACTTTTTGACTGATTTTTAACATTCCCTTAATTCAATATCGTATTTTTTCTTCATTATTATGAAGTGGTATCATTTTATGGTTTCATCTGGTAGTACATTCTACTAAACCCAACGGGACTTTATTATAAGGAGATGAAAGGAGCTTGGTAAAATTTATTTTTAATAATAATTTTGAAGTTTACAGGGTTTTTTACTAGTTATTATTTATCTAGTAATAAAAGCCATTCTTTATTAGATGAATTTTGCTAACTAAAAGATGTGAGGATTTCCATGACAAAATGTAAAAGATAAATGAAGCATACATAACTTGGCTAAATAGTATATCCTGGAAGTAAATTTACTGTAAAATATAATTAAAGTTAAAATCAGCACTATGCCACGTGTTTGAATACAGTACAGATGTTCTATATTTAAATGGGGGATCTGGTAAGAAAAAAGAAAATACTCATATAATGAAACAACATTTAGAATAGTGTAACATAAGTATGTCGATATAAACGTATTGTGCATTATATGTTCCTCTTAACACGATCCATTAAAAATTAAGTTATTTTTGGGTATGATTTTATTTATCAGGAATGCAATATGCATGTTTTTTTACAATTTTATCCTTTCGCCGGGAGACGGTAAATATACCTTCCAATTAACGTGGCCAGTAAGGATTACAGAAATCAATAATCTCTCGTCAATTTTTTTATTTTTGTTCGCTAATAATGAGCAAATAATTTTGCAATGTGCATGGCTTCTAAATTATATTTGGCTTGTAAATTTTTCTTGATGTGTCATTTTAAAGTAATATCGTATAATTATTTGAAAAATTAGCAAGATAATCTTGCCTTTTAGTCATACATTTTTGGATTTGATTCCCTGAACAAGCAGCATTTAGTTTTACGTAGTTTATTTCGTGATTATGAATTCATTCTCTTTCATAATTAAATTTAACACGTGTATCTTAAGTTTCCTTTTTCGGATATTAAAGTAGAGTGAAATTAATCCTAAAAATTGGGGCAGAAAATTACAACTGTCTGCACAACTTACAACTATCTGCACAATTCAACTGTCTTGCCCATGAAAAGGTAAAACATTTTTTTTAAAGTCCCGAATGACAGGAATGCAGACTTATATGTAAATATTTTTGTGATTACTTACTCATTTTATAGATATATTTGAACAAAAAATACCCTGTTTTTCCAAACATTTTTATTTTTAATTGTAAATAGTCCTTACATAACCTACTTCCTTCATAGATATGTAGTATCTAAGCAATCCACTTACATAGATTGAATACAAGTGTAAGAAAACATTTTCAAACCATTTTTTTTCAGTAGCGGGAATGCACACTTTTATGTAAATAGCTTTTTCATTACTTACTCATTGAATAGATATACTTGTAAAAAAATAGAATGTTTTTTCAATAATTACCTGAAAAAGAGAGAAAAAATAAACATAAATATGCGAATGTAAAAGCACACATTTACATACATATTCATGCAAAAAAATAAATAAATATTTATACGTTTTACAAGAGAAGTGTCAAGTTTCTTTCGCGATACTTTCTTTTATTTCGCTCAACATTCTAGAAGCCTTTCTTTACGATTCATTTACGCAGAAGGTCTGGGTTCATCCCCCTGAGACATTATCTCTTGTGTTGTCGCATATATTGCAAAAGAGGTCGCAGCATTTCTAAGAGAACATTCATGAGTCTTGAGCTTGTCTGCTTGTCACAACAGCGAAAGGTCCAAAAAATCAGAATAAAAAAGAAGAGAAAGCGAAAAAAAAATATAGAGAGAGAATGTTGTGTCCAAAACTTTGTTATCCGAACAAACCCAGGAGATTGCTTTAATTTATCAATGGCTCAATTGGAGTTGTTTTTTTTTATTTCTTCTGGCTGTTCCTATTCTCGTTTTATTCCGTATTTTTACGTAAGGACTCTTTGACCATGTGTGGATGATTATCAGACGTTTCAAGTGCATTGGAAAGTCTGTTAACTCTTTCCACGTTTATAAGAATGCAAATAATATTGATGAAATCCTTCATGAGGTCAGTGCCTCCTTAGAATTCAGCTATCAGCATAACTTGGAGTATTGAGGAGTAACTTCACCTTTTTGATCGGGCACCACAATGGCCGATTGGATAAGACACTGGTCATAATAGATGGCTGAAGTGTGAAGGAGCGAGGTTCTGGCTTACCTCGGAGCTTTCGATTTAAAGGCCTGGATTTTGGGGCAGTTTTCACCAAATGCAATGTAAATACTCATTAGGACCCCTTAAGAAAAGTCCCCTGTCCAAGGCTCCGACAGCTAGACTAATGGCCTTCCTGTAGATTTGCCATAAAATCGATACTTGAAAATTCTTTTGTGTGTTGCGATTTTATGTTTACGTATGTACTCTTAGATTATGTGTGAATAATTATGAGACATTACTAGAAAGTCTATTAACATTTTTAAGATTGAAAATAATAGTACTGATAAAATCCTTGCATTACGAGGTCAGTGTTCTTTTCGAAATCTCAACCATTGACATAAAGCTTGAGTAATTGGTAGCTTGAAAACTTCAACTTTTGGTATCGGAGAATTTGGCGGCTAATCTGTGTAGGACTTCGGATTTGAGTCACGTTTATCTAAGAGCACTGTGTATGTGCCACTAATTGATGATTAAATAGTATGGCTTAGATATTTTTCCTAGGTATTTATGACGGTTTAAAATAGGTCTTTAAATATTTTAATTCTCCAGAAACAGCAAAATTTTTACTCTTTTTTTTTAACTGTCACAAATAATAATCATGTGAGGAATGTCTTTGATAATAAAAAGCAATTTTTTACTTTTTAAAACGCTTGCATATATAATAAAATGCATATACATTTTCATTTTCATTCAAATATTTCCATAATTTTAATCTTTAAATAAAATGCAATGCATGATTTTGTGGATTTTTTCTTAAGAACTAATTTCAGTTTACATACACTAATCAGTATTCGCTTATCAAAGCTCTCGTACAAACTGAAATAAAAACAAACGAATTATTAGTTTCACTCGACTTCCCTTGCTTAAAACCGCCTGATTTTTATTTTTCATGATTTTTAAGGCAGCCCTGAAAAATCAAGAAAGTGAATTCTATTTACATTCCATTCAACAATATTCTTTTTGGTGTTTTTCATAGAAGTTTAACGTGGAAACTCATAAAATAGACTAACGACCTAAAAATAAACACAGAGAAAAATTTTTCGAAATGAATTATGCATGATTTTATATAATTACCGTATTCAACCAGGCGCCGGCGTTAATTTTACATGACTTTATTCTATCTGCGTAATACAGAGGCAGAAAAACTTGCAAGTTTTTGCAGCTCATATTTGTTATTTTCTTTGCTTACAGATTCTCCTAATTAGGTGGGTATAGGTTTCTTTTCTCCTTAAACATGGTGAAACTGTTGTGGCGTATAATGTGTCAAAATGTTATTCATGGTTGCCACTTTATTGACGTTTGCTAATAAGCCAGCCATTTTTTTTCCTCAGTGAATTCTTAATCAATTTAACTTCGTTCTTAAACTTTTTTATTACCGACTTTATTTTACTCATTAGGTCTTGCTAGAAAGGCAAATGCGTTGACATGAATATTAAAAACATATACTTTAACTTTCATTTCCCAAATCTCTCACTCGAAATACCGAAAAGTCATACACCTAATACATGACTTTCTTGGTATTCTAGATGCCATGGAGAACATAGCGTTACCTCTCATAGAGATTTTGAAGGTTTTTGTGAGAAGTCAGTTGAACTAGATGTGACTGGCCGAAGCTTTACAGTACATAAATGTATGGTTCTGCAGAAATATGTGCAGAAATTACAAACAAAGAAAGTGAAATATTTAAAAGAATATTCACTGGTACAAAGTGAAACTCACGTCTTTAAATAGCTGCAATAACATTCGATGCTTTACAATTAAGGTAAGACAAACTTAATAATAAATTTAAAAAATAATTTGTTTCGAAATAACGAATAGTTTTTAATATATGGTAAAATGAAATACATTGCACTACTTTCTTGAATAAATGTAACAATAATAAGAAAATTAGTGATAAACGGATTTATAAAACTAAAAAAAAAAAAAAAAAATATTTTGCTGCAAATGGTCACTTCAGCAAGTACAGGCCGGGTCCGATGCGGCTTGATTTTGATGACTGGACAACATTTTATGTAGCATAACATAATCCCGAAGAATTACGAATGATCAGAGATTTTGATTTGGATCTTAATTTTTCACTTTTCGATTTAATTAATACGAGATAGATAAAAGTATGCTATACAAGATTTCTGTTCCATACGAATGCACATTTTAGGGTTATATAAGTCTATGTATTTAATGTGTTAGTCGGTGCAATAGTAAAATCAATTTGTACTATTTCCGTATGTATTAAGTGAAATTTGAATGTTCAAAGACAGAGACTGTTTATTGAATAATAATTGCAAGACTTGTTAAAGCGTATCAATAGTTAGTTAGTACTAACCCAGCTTTGAAGTATGCGGACGCCAAAATTAACGCACTGCACTAAGTCGCTTATCTAAAACGCGTTTGGTATTACTCATCAAATACGACCACGGCAGTAATAATTCTATATTGAAAACAAGTGCCAGTTACAATTTAACGATTCAGTCAAACAAAAAAAAAGTTAGCAGTCTTAAAACCGATTTAATTAAAACTTATTTTTCTATCGGAAGCCTTCACTAACTCATAACAGAGTACAGAATTTTACAACTACTTGCCATCGGCAAAACGAGAAATTAAATACATTTTTTTTGAGTAACGTTGTCATCTACACAAGAAAAACTAACAGCAATAATAATAACAACACATTTTCAAAAAAATCTATCTACATTTAGTAATCCAAAAAATTACATAACTTATATTAAAATTATTATATCCATAGTAATGTTTTAAAATGCCTCAACACACACACATTAAAAGAGAAAGTTGATTGAAATTCTAAAATGTCATTTTACAAATATATAATATATATATATTATATATTTTAAAAATATTACAACACTCATGCATTATTTTTATAATTAATTCTATAGAAAATTTCTATAAGAGTAAAAAGTTAAACCGTGTTATTTATAGAGAATTTCATCTAAACTCTAATCTAATTCCTACCATGCAATCGTAACTCGACAAAGTACTTCTATATATAAAATTTTTTCTTCTCTCTAACCGAAGAAACTTGAAATAAACAAGAAAATAAGTGAAATGATTTGGTGAAAAATTCGTACGTTTGCACCACTTAAAAGGAAAAAAAATGTCCCAATGAGGAGAAAATTTTCAGACTTGAAAATACAAAGATGGTTAAAAACGAAACAAAAAAAATATTTTTTTCACTTAGTACTTGAAGGACGCTTAAAATGGGAAAACACTTTTCTTTTGCAAACTGGGCTTTCTAACAGAAAATGTGACATTTTTTCCAATTTCAGTTTTACTCTGCTTGTTTTCCTTTGAGTGTGAAAAAGTATTTTCTTCCTGAATTTGTTAAAACACATGAAAAATCAAGTTTTGTATATATATGTAAAATTTAAAAATTATATTTGAGAAGTTTTAAGATTAGTAGTTCTTCTTATGTTAATATTTTATTTATTACTTAATTTATTAATCGTTTTGTTAATTTATAAATGGATTTAATGATTCGGATTATAAATTTAGGGGCAGAAGATATTTAAACAACCTGCGGTAGATGTGGTTTAGTTTTTTATTTATTTTAATAATGTTTCATTCCATCTAGGATCGAAGTATTTTAAATTTATTTATTTCAGGGGAAACAATCTACTTTTGCACATTTAAAAATATATAAACAACTGAAATAAATTGTTTAGATTTCAGGATAAAAGGTCAGAATAAAAGGATAAATAAATTTAAATATAATTTCCGTGGTATCTGTATAATTTGGAGGTAGGATATGCATTTTATTTTATATTTTGCATTTTGGAATCTTCAAAAATATAAATAAAAGCTTTATTTTCTGTTCCATATGAATTTTTGTCGTAATATACTTTATATTCCGTGGCATCATAGTTGGAATTAATATGAATGTCTAGACAAAACTTATATACCTGTTACAGATTGTAGTAAATTCTTTTTAAGAGCTGTCTCGCAGGTCACAAGTTAATTTTTGTCGGTCTAAAATAGGCAATCACTTTTATTTTATGCTTTAATTAAAGGCTATAAAATACATCTAAAATTTAGAGATTGTAAAATAAATAGAAAATTCAGGAATGGAAAACATAAAACACCAACTTAAAAAAATGTGCTTTTTTCCAAAAATCTGTTTCTCTTTCGAATGCGTTACTTTAGAAAATGTAATCTTAGATGTCTATTTGTCCTTAAATGCTGCTTTCTTGTGACATTTTACTTAAATTTACTTTCTCCTATAAAACAAACATTATTCTTTTCTAACAAACCGGAATTTCCAATAACTAACTTAAATAATTTTAAGGAAGCAACAAAATTTGCTTAAAAACATTGCTAAACAAAGCAATTTAATTTACCAAAACATGTTTCGGAAAGCATTAACTTTTAACGTGGGTTCTGAAAATTCCTTACTTTGTAAGCTTTCTCTAGTAATTCATTTATAAATATTTAACATGTATCTTCCGAAAACATTTGACCTTTTACATGCGATGAAAACCATATTTCGTTTTTAAAGATTAATAGAAGAAATATCAATTGAAAGACGTACCTCCTTTTCTTTTTTTATACTATACATTAACGTGATTATAGTAAAAAGAAATAGATTGAACCCGACGGCTTTAGTTTTATTCTCATTTCTGGAGAAGTTTTCTATACCAACAGGGTTGGAGAAAAAATCTTTCTAAAGTAGGGGGGCGGGATGTTTCTTAAGGCGATAGCACACTCAGATTCATTTGCGGAATCAAAGATGCTGAGGAGTTTTTATTATTTTTGTGAGTTAGTTTTTGTTTAGAATTCTCTGCTAATATTTTTTGAGTTAAATTTTAAATTTCATTCGCTGGGTTAAAAGAAGATTGAAAAACATGTTCTTTTACAAGGGCGGAAATAAATGAAGGAAAGATAATTTGATATTTATGTAAAAATGATAGCAACAGTCGTAGATTTATGTTAGAATTAAAATGCTAGATGCCGTTTGTAATAAATTGAGTAAAAATATTTTGTTTAATATTTTTTGAAAGAATGGGTGCCCGAAATAATCTATCTTTAGAAAAATGTTATGAATTGTTACAAAATGGATGTTGAAGATATATCACTTGAGATTTGAACATCGTGAATTGATATGCCGTAAATGAATAAATTTAATATTTTGATTATATTTTGATTATACTTACTAAGTACCAGGGCAGCTGTCTTTTCATTTTATCTTGTATTGTTGAGTAATTGTTTTTAAAAGGGGGGGGGTGGCTTCTAAATTATGGGTACGGTAATCATAAAATAAAGTATTTCCGTAACAAGTGAACTTAACTAAGAGAAAAAGCAGAAAAAAAATTTATTTTTGATTTTGATTTTAATTTAAAATCGGGAAATCACATTTCTTATACATTAAAATAAATATTTTTTCTGGTTTTCGAAATTACGGAATTTTTTTCATTTAATGCTCTTTTAAATATCAATGTCAGAAACACTCTTTGTTGAATATTTATCGACGTGTTCAAGCTTAAATCAGTGTGATTCCGGCTAATGTATGTATCCAAAAAATATTTTATTAAATGACCGTAAATTAAAAGACTGTGCTAGCTCTCCGAACTAATCCGACAAATCTTAATACACGCACGTTAGGCTGGAAGCACGACAGATGTTTTATTAGATATCATGCAACGATTTTAATGTAATCCTTAACACCATATAACATAAAGAACTGTATTTACTCAAATTTTTCACAGACATTAAACAGAAAATATATATTCATCATAAAATGATTAAATGAATAATTTAAATATAAATAAAGGAATCAACCCATATAAAATAAGTTTCCCCCAAAAGAATTATTTTTCCTTTCAGTTTTTATTAACATAAATTATAAGTTATATTAAATATATTGGCTAGTCACCATTTCTATTGCAACCATTTTCAGCACGTAGTCCCGATGCCAGTACCGGCAAAAGCAATTTTTGCATCAATTTTAGAAGAAATTGATGATTTTTTACGAGATATTATGTGTTAAAAGAAATAAGAGGTTCTCAAGTAACTTTTCTGTATTTAAGTATTTTATAGAATTCAAGTTTAGTATTCGTGAATCTCAAATAGGAAAATTAGACTAATTCTTGCATATAATTGCCATTGCCTATCAAAATGACAGTTTGTGCCCTCACGGTTAGGACACCGAGCGTTCAAGGGTTTAAAAAAGAAAATATTAAAATATAAATTTTACGATACGAATAACGTTACACAGAATTCTACACAAAATTTGACTTTATTTAACTATCTTGTACTTTAACGCGAAGGCTTTTAGTGGAAATTTCTAAAATTACGAGTTGAAATAATTTGACATAATATCCTTCCAACACTAGATAATATAACTTATTGAAGTGTTGTAGTAAATTTGACCCCTTACATTTTTACTTTGACCCCTTGCATTTGAGAACTTCTTAAGTTCTCAAATGCATTATAATCTTCAATTATAGTACAATCTTTATAATCCGGCAGTTAGTTAGTACGACACGTTTGATGATCGGGTGCAGTCTGGAAACACGGATTTTCGATTTTATTCTCCGTTCACGATTTCAAAGCAATTGACGATGTCCTAGTGCTACATAAGTATGTTTAAAACACAGAAATGAAAGAAAAAAACTACTAATGTTTATTTTTCATATTAATTTACCATCTCTTACCTTTTTCCTGGAAAAAAATGTGCATTGTATCTGTACATTTTCTATACTCGCTATAATCCGGTTGTTATCTGGTCCCGTATATGACGGATTACCAAGAGTGCTATGTAGGTACTTAAGTATTGTCCCGGCGGTCATTCCCGCCAAACTATTTTTTCGTCAAATATGCTGGCAAACTCTTGCCAATTATATTCCAAAACATTCATAATTTCATGTGTCCGGCTTTTATCTTGGCGAAAAATCGCTCGTCTTGGCGGACTGCCGGGATAATACGTAAATACCATAATGTACTTAAAAAATGAAGCGTTTCTAGAGCTAACGGGGAAAAAATATTCGGTGCATTTTTCTATTTTTTAATTCACAAAAACAAACTAATTTCCTTAATCCATATCATTGTATTTGAATAGCGTTTGGGTTCAAACCAAACAATAGAATAACTGCCAGAATAGATGCTTTGAGAATTAGATCCAAAGGCATATAATAATAATTTATTTCGCCCATTAACATTCCATGTGTCCTTTCCGCTTGTGGCTTATAAATTATCGAGAAGGGAATCATTTATATCCATACATGTTGCCTGCAAACCATCTATACCGAAGGAATATTTAAAAACAACCGCATAAAGCAAGACGTTTATCAAGAGAGATTCGTGAAACCAGAGATTTGTTTGGCATGTAACCAAACCTCTCAAGGCAAGCGAATTTAATTTATTTAAGGGAATGCCTTGAAGAATATTAGATTTAGTGTCTTCGCCACTGAAATTTGCTTTGGGGAAATTGAATTTGTTCTTCGCTGGGCTCTCGCTCTGCTTCCTCCCACATTATATAAAAATATTCCATCTTTTTTTTCTTTCTTAAGAAAACCAACTGCCTGTGATTTTTCTTAAGAAGCATCGTGTTTTGGGGGTTTTTACGCAGTTTTCCGAAAGTGTGTGGGATGGGGGAAGAAGGGGGGGGCTGGAATGTGACAAGCGAGAGAGGTTTTAGAATAATCCACAAGTGCAAATATGGCACTTTTCTTTTTTGTCAACTTTAAACACCGGGCTTTTTTGACATGTTTATGAATAGAAAATATTTTGAATGTGTCAGATAGAGTTCGATATTTCCTTCTCGAAAGGCTGTGTTACTCCCCCCACCCCTTCCTAAAGAATTTGAAAGCATTAAAGAAGATTAATTTATAGCAATCGAACTCATACTGTAATGTATTTATACGGGAAATACGCTTTTATAATTTGTTACTTTCAGGACAAATACTTGTGATTTGGTAATGAATTATTTTTTTAAAGTTGTATTACGTAAAATTCGTAAATCATATAACACAAATTAATATTATAAATGTATGTTGCAGAACATTTGTCATGGAAAAAAAAATGATGCAGACAACATATGACTTGCCGTCTATTAAACTTTTTTGGCGTCTATTAAACTGTTAAACATCTATTAAACTATTTTCTAAATACATTTTTGGTTAACTTACTTATTTCATTTGAAATTGAGATATGATAATAATATTCAAGCTTGACGATTTCTCGACAAATATGACGTATCGGCAAGAAGATTTTAGTTTTATAAATTTATTTTGAAAGCGAAATTTGGCAACATTTCGCCAAAACTCGCCAAGCGAAAAAGCACACTATTCGTCAAGCGCCAAACAAATTTGACAACAATGTGCCAGATTTTGGCCTGCTCCAAAATATGGCTGCAAGAATGACAAGTCTGAATATATCCATAGACCTTAATATATTTTGGTGTTGAATGTTTCTGACCATCCAATCGAATGCAATCGAAAAAAGGAGGAATACAACTAGATACTACTGCAATCCTAAATACCAAATGAATACATTTTACGGATAACTAACTTTTAGTAAATCGAGATACTAAAAAACGCATCGAAATGGACCGTGCTTGCTTACTTACGTACATTACGTACGTTGAGGCGTTACTCATAAACTCATCAAAGTAAATTAAAAATGGTCACAATAGTCTTTTTTTCTTCGAAATCTGAAAGTCGAAAATTTTCGCAATTCTAATGTATCACAACTTCGCACAAATAAGTAGTAAAGAGTATTGGTGACATAAATAAGGTTTTGAAATTTAAAGTTTGTGATTCATATTTTGTAATTCTTAAGTTTGGCTTTATTTCTAGTTACAAACTACAAACAAAAATGTGCTTTCTTAAATAATGAAAATGTATAACAATTATAACAGTGTTTATGAAGCTATGGAGCTAATGTAGTTAAAGAATGCCTTATTATATAATTCACAGCATTATTTACAGAATAAATTATTCACAGTATTCTTGTTACATGTAGAACAACAATAAGTACAAAAATGTACATTTAAACAATTTATTCTATGATTCACAGCATTATTTACAGAATGAATGATTCCCATAATTCTTGTTGCACGTAGAACAACGATAAATACAAAAATGTACAATGAAACAATGCCCACATTTTAGTTGCGTTTCTTTCATCCTTTCACTACCAAATAATAAAACCATAACAATGGATTTGAACAACAAACTATAATCTTCAAATTAAAAAAGTACTGCTAGAAAATTGCGCCATTTACTCAAGTTGAAACTTTTGTATAAATAACGTCTAACCTGCTTTCAAGAAGTTTAACCAACAAAAACATTATATATATTTATTTATATAACTACACATTTTTTTTCCACCAACAGCAGCTAGCCATTTAAGAGATATGTGTAGCGAAGCAGGCCTTTAAGAACACGTGTGCAAATGGGGTGATCTGCCACTAATGCTGCAGAACAGAGACTGCTTGCCCTTAAATCTACTAAATAGCCCTTATAAGTTACAGTAACTTTCTTTGGATCAATTTCCAACAAATGTAACTCGCATCAAATCGGATCACAGGGTGAATGTTAGACTTATTTTCAAATACGAACAAATACAATAAATCCTGTGTTACTTTTCTAACCTTCGAATAACTGTTTTTCGTTTGTTTTTTCCTTTGTTGTTGCTTCAGGAAGAAATAAAAAAAGCCTGCCGCAGTTTCTTAAAATAGATTATAAATTTGAGTTTGTATATAAACAGTTATATCTGAACAGTGTAGAAAAAAATCTGTATTAACTGGGGAAAAATAACCTGATTAAACTGTATTTAATCTACCAATACTCGTTTTGCAAAATGGCGCAGTCTGTTTTCGAATGTAAACTTGTAAATTGTAAAAATATTCAATATGTAGTCGGAAATAAGACTATGTTAAGAAAAATACGATACTTTGCCGATATACTCTCGATACTTTACCAAAAGTTACACTTTTTAAATATGTAAACAACCCCCATAAGAAATAGCTTCCAATCAGTAAAATGTACCCCACACAATAATTTGGTGATGTACCAAATTTTAGTCTTTCATCATATGTGTTAGAGATATTTTTAAAGAAAGATACAGGGTTTTGAATGTAAACGTTTATTGCTATAGTGGAAAAAATTTGTTTTGTAATTTTTGCATGACCTCTCTAATGCGATCATTCGACGTGAATTTTTCAATTACAGAGCCATTGAAAAGTGGTTCAAGTCAGCGTTAGATTTATTTTCATATCTCTGACATTTTTTGAAAGTATAATTCTCAAATGGGGATAACAATTGGGAATTTTTTTGTACAGTGGTCGTATACAAATTTAAAAAATGTAACTTTTCGAAAATTAACGAGAGAATTTCTTTCTTAACAGAGTCTATTTCCGACCTTATTTTGAACCATCTTTCTTTGAACAAAGTGGTTTAATCATTATTATATTTAACTTCATATTTCTGACACTTTTTCAGGATAAAATTATCACATTCTGCATATCTCTTCATTAGTATATGCGGAACATTTTACTAATATGGATTTTTTTTTTGTATGGGGCAGCATACAAATTTAAAAAGTGTAATTTTTTGAAAATTAACATGAGAAGTTTTTTAAGAGTGTAATCATTTTTCCGTCCTGCTTTTGAACAGTTTTTCAACTTACATTGCTTACTTATCTCTAAAAATAAAGAATAAATATCGTTATCAACTTTTTAGGACACCCTGTATATATATAATCGTCATATATATTGTTATATTACCTATATTTAAAATAACTAAATTTGATTACAGTACATGAATTGTTATGCTTAAAGAGCATAACAAGTCATTCATAAATATGAGAAAACTAGTGTTTTAATTTATGCTTATTACCAGAATTAGGAATAGATGGATATTAATCTGTTGAGATTTTTCGGTACACCATCTCTACCAGAAAAGAGATAGAACCACACTGCGGGATCGGTATTACAGGCGTACCAATATGTGATGCGCTTCAACTTTTCCCCAAGATATATTTTATTCCTTTCCCTTTTGTCCTTTCGTAGAAATAATTCGTAAGCAATTGTTAACAAATAATTATGACGTCAAGCGAAACGTCCAGTCTCCAATGTCCAGAAATCGTACAAAAGCAAAGGCAAAACTGCCTCTTATAAAAGTGGGGTTAGAAAGAGTACAAAATATGACTCTGAGTGGAAGAAATAGGTGTATGTTCCAGTTAGGTTGTACCATTAAGGTTCCATAAATTTGATACCTGGCAGCAAATAATAGGTTCAGTCTACACTATCGATTAAAGGATTATCCCGCTTGTTGTAATAAGTTTTCAATGCACCAAAGCGTAGTAATTAGTCAATGTGATCCGGGTTAGTGGAATATTTTGCTTATTGGAATAAATTTTCTTGGCAAATTGGTTATTTCACTAAGCGGGTTCGATTGTGGTAAACTTTAATAATACTCTTCCTTGACCAAAATTTGCAATAAAAATATCACCCATGTGAACGTTTATAAAATATAGAGCACGGCTCTTCCCAGACGTATAAATATTTTACTAAATGTATTTATACGAAATGCTAACAACAAGTACCATAAAGTAGGATACAGGGAGTAGCCAGAAATTTTTGATGAGGGGGGGGGGGTTTACGGCTACTACAACTCATATATATGTATACGTGTGTGTGATAATGTAGGGAAGAATATGCATTTTGTATGGCAAAATATTTCTCATGGGGGGTTATGACCATCTTAACCCTCCCCTTGGCTACGCCTTTGGTAGGATATATATATATATATATATATATATATATATGCAGTGAATGGCCTTACGCCATCAGTTGGTAAAATGATCGATACCACACACCAGTCTTCTAGGTTGAACACTTTTATTTTCAAGTTCGGACAGAGGGCGGGAGTCAGGCTGGCGACCCTTTGGATCCGTGGCTGTTTTTTCTCTTTACACTACAGTCTCTAAAAGCTCTGGAAATTTCCGTGCTCTTGCTTAAATACTCCCCTAGTTACTACGACAGTCGGCAAGACACAGCACGATCATTAAGGCGTTACTCTCAAACGTAATTAGTTGACAACGTTGTCAATCAAACCATGAGAAATACTTGGTTAGTTAGGAATTCCAAAAGTGCGCAGCAAGGAAACCGCAGAAAATTGCAGATACTGTTGATTCCACAATTTTCCTCCTCACCGAACTCCAAAATTCGTCTCTGAACATAATATTAGTATGGCCAAGAAACAAACTTTACAGTAAGAGTAACAGAGATTAACCCTTTCACGCGCAGTGTTCGCGCTCTGGGAACACCAAACTCTGACGTTTTGACTGTTGCCAGTCACGAAGAATAGTTTTGATATCTATAAAAATAGTTGCGGGTGACATAGCTCCACGGTAATCCTTTACTTTTTAGCACGTCATTTCACGTAAAAAGAATTGTCACGATTATTTTTTAAAGCACTGACATCTGCTGAAAAATGGAAGAATGCGAGAACAGCTGGATAGATTGCCCAATGCTGAAAAAAAGGACAGCCGTTGACGAAGAAAAAAGGACAGCCGTGACGTCAATAAAGGGTCTCTAGATCTATGGCACGCGATGAAGGTTTTGATCGTCCACCATCTTGCTGGTAGTTAAGTCAAGCGATGGAAACGGCTGCCCTTTTTTCAGTATTGGGAAAGGGTTGCTCCTCAAAGGGTTAAAGAAGGTTTTTTTTCAGATGTCATTAAATTCAATTACAATTGGAAAAGGTTATTTTATTATTACCTATATATAAAACAGTACACAAATCGCGTGTAGTAACATCCTCTCTCCTAGTATGCGACCTTGCACAAATACAACAAAATGACTCTAACATATTTCCTAACTGTATGATGCACAAAAATAATATGAGGAAAAAAATAAAGAAGCAATAACACTTCCCTTAATAGTTGAGGCAGTATCGATGTCCGAACAAAATAGTGCAATTAAGAAGTACACACTTGCGCAAAGAAAAGTTAACAGCAAAATAAGAAGTAAAAATACTACGTGATTACCTATAAAGTCCTAAACAAAGTAACGTGCCAAAAGAAGAACACACAACTCCAGCAAGAGGATGAGAACAGGAGATGAAGTCTGCTAAAAACGGATTATGCGATGGGGTCGATCGATTGTTCTACAGCTCGACACCAGAATGCCATTAGTTAATATGAAGGTCGAATTTTATTTCTTTCTCGCTCTTTGACAAAGCATTATTTTAACTTGTTATTAAGAGCTCGAGCGGATTTTCTTTTTTTTTTTTCCTCTTCTTCATTAAGTCTCATTAATTTCGCTCTGCTTTCGAAGTTTTAAGTAATGACTAATAATGTATTCCTCCTCCATAATATTGCATGAAATGTACGAGGAAGAAATTGATTGTGTTAGTATATTTTAGTTAATAGAAATCCTTCAATTCGGAATATATAATATATACATACGAGGATTTAATGGGTCCATTAGATCTGCGGTTTAAGTTCATTTGTTTATTGATGGAAATTGCTGGGAAAATATTTCTCTAGTCTAGTGGGGAAAAATACTAAAGAATAACTAGAGATTTAAAAGAAAGGTAGTATGGTAAGCTTGCGTAATATGGAAATTGTAATATGGTAAGCCTATGTAATATGGAAATTGTAATATGGTAAGCCTACGTAATATGGAAATTGTAATATGGTAGGCCATGTAATATGCAAATTGTAATATGGTAAGCCTAAGTAATATGGAAATTGTAATATGGTAAGCCTATGCGAGAAGCATTTAACAACGGGGGTGCCTTGCTCAGAGGACTTCATAAGGGAGTTCCAATGCATGTTCACGTGACATTCGGAGAAAACCAACCAAAACTCCAGACAGTTAAATCAACAGTCGTCGGGGAAGAGCCCAAACGCTGGTCCTTCACACTTCAGCCGCATACCATGCTCAGTCCCTTATCCAGTCGGCCTTCGTGAGGCTTGGAACAAGGCTGATTTGTAACATAAATTGTATTATGTGACAGAAAGGCTAAGTTGAAAGTGTGTTACATATTTCTAAAGAAAAAAAATCATATTTAATCCCATGTTTACTAGAGTTCATTCGTTTTCGCTTATACATATATATTTTTTGAGAAAATATCTACGTATTTAATGCTTTATCACTGCCTTTGGACATTGTAAAAATGCATTAAAAAAATAATATTAATGTGATGTTAAACTTTTATCTCAAGTAAATATTTTCACTAGTTGTTGCTTTTAATACTTGTATCTTTAAATACATGGTTAATAAAACTAAAGGTTAAAATAAAGAGATTATTAAACTACATAACTTATATCGTTTCTAAGTCTACATTACAATCTATTGACGAACATTTCCTAAACTGTGACTCGGATTATTTAAAGCTTTACCATGGAGTTTTCTGGTACATATGTTTGAATTGAAAATATTTATGCTTATATACCTGTTTACTATTTAAAAAAACTGTTTTAATTAAAAAAATAAGTTTAAAGACATTTCACACATACACCAAATAAATGGTACAGTTGCTTCTAGTAGCTTCCTAAAAATAATTTATTATTTAGTTCGATATATTTAATTATTAAGCCTGTTTACAACCTTAGAATTAATAAATTTAAGATAAAGCTTCATATAATTCTGTTTCTTTTGTATTAAGAAAAGTTTATATTAACGTTAAAATTGCAATTTAATAAGCATCACGGATTTTATGATTTCACTTCTGTAGAACTGTTATTTGTTTTTGTCCATGTCTGTCATATTTAAAACTGATAAAACCACATATTTCAATATAATGAACATAAATTCGTTTGATTTTTTTTTTTTTTTTGTAAAAAATGTTCTTGTTTTTCTACGTGATCCCTTTTGATTTCTGAAAATGCTTAATTTAAAATTCCAGAATGTCTTCTAGACAATACATTGAACATTCTTGAAACAGTTGACACCCATCTTATATAACCAGGCTGCGCATAAATAAATATAAAATTTAATAAAGAAAGGCGTAACAGAAAAATAATTAGCAGAAAATACCCCACGAAAAAAACCCTTCCAGCTGCCGACAAGATATCAATGTACTAAGCACCTTGTAATTTAATTAATTTCTGCTTTCTCAAAAGCATCCGTTGTCAAATATTGATTTAGAGATGAAAAGCTCTTGGAATATTCTAAAAGGCTCACGGAGTATTCAAAGAATATTGGATTTCAAGAAGCTGTCATGAAAATTATGTTTATTCTACATTTTTTTTCGCGTGCTCAAAGTATGGCAGACCAAAAGTAAAACTTTTATTTTTCAAGAATAATAATAGTTATTAAATGTAATAAGTTTTTTTTTTCTTATAGAGGTTCATTCTGGTGTTGCGCATTTCTAAATAAAAATGCAATCTGTCTCCTCAATACGCTATATTGGGGCTATAAGACACAGAAAAATAAACTAAAATGTTTTGTAGTCGATAAATTAACATTTTGCATGAATTATAACTTGTGATTTAGAAATAAATTAGCTATCGAAGCTCATCATTTTTACTGGATGTATTCTGAAAAAAATTCCACATTATATTCCCAAGAAATATGTATAAAAACATTTTTTTTTATAAGTTTTGGTAAAGATGAATATGAAAGAACTGCAATTGTTTGTAGAAAAAAGTCTTAGAAATATTTTAAAACTTTTTCACGACGTGGCTTTAAACAAAAACTATTTTACTTTTGCTTCATTCATGTGTCAGTTTAATTATTTACAGACAAAAAAATACGGAAATCTTAGCTTTTTAAAGCTTTATTAATTCATTAACATGATTTTTGAAATGTTGCATTAGAGTATTTGATAATTTCTAATAAAACTTTTCCTCTTCAGCATGGAAAAATTTCATGGTATGTAAACACATAATAACTCAGCAGAACTACTTCCCGATAAGTATGACTACAAATTCTTCTATTAAACTTCCGAAATCTCTTTCGCTCTAGAAACAAATTCGAACGCAGTAAAATTAATGCAGACGTCTTGAGAGAGAACCAAATTTTGTCTTTGCATATTATCTGAATATTTTTCTTGGGAGGAGAAGAATCCGCAAGTCCCTCTAAATACCCACAAAGTGTTGGGTTGATTTGAAGTTCTGGCAGATCGATATAACGCTGACCTACTTATTTCTCCCAAATTTCTGTTCATTAGATAGTTCGGAATGCGGTTGACAGAACGCAAATGTTTGCACTTTCAGATGCCATTAATGATTGATAGTTTGGATTTTTATGCGGACAAAACCTCCAAGTGATGGGTTTTGAATTGCTCAAGATAATGTGTGTGTGTGCGTGGCTTCATTTCATCTGTGACGTGATGCAAAGCTCTTTATAATGGATGCTGTTTTCTGCCATTCCGGGAAACTACGTTAACACGTTTTTGATAAAGGTTCTTTGAAACTATTTTTAATGCAAGGCTGTAACTAATTTTATTTAGAAAGTTTCCCTTTTAAAAACTTTTAAGAAGAAGTCTCTGAAGTAGGAACAGAGCTAGAGCAATCTGTTGCCAAATAACACGCATAAATATAAATAATGCTTATCCTTATCGGTATACAGTGTATTTAATAGAAATTAACGTACTCCAACATAAAGAACTCAGTGTTCTCCTATTTCTTTTAAATACTAAGTTTTCTTCCCGAAATCTGAAGAAGAGGAAAAATATTCATTGAATCTGAATTAGTTTCTTCTCTCTTCCTCTCTCTCTCTGAACTGAGCTGAACTGACAGGAGAAAAAAAACAAGATATTCGTCAAAAAACGGAGATATTCTGTCAGCAATGCTGACAGTAACATTTCCGTGAATTAAAGAGGTAATTTTTGTGAGAGTGCAGATAGTTGCGGTCCGTGGGATGTATTTTGAATGCAGGTCGTAAAATGATGCAAAGATGTTTCGCTATATAAATATGCAAATGGTTGTGAGAAGCTGATACAAAGCTACAAAAGGGCTATCTGCCTAAGAGAAAGGGGGAGGGGGGTCTTTGGAAGAACTTCTTAAGCGTTTCTAATGCTTATTTAAGTTACATCTGGATGAAACCGACCAAAATTCAAGACCTTTAGATATGCAGCCGAAACGCTGGACCTTCAAATTCCAGCCGTCTACCATGTTTAGTGTCTTATACACTCGGCCATGGTGGGGCCAAATGGACATCCAAATGCTATATATATGGATATTCAGATGAAATCCATATGTTCTCAGTACAGGAGCTTTTAGGAAACTTTGCATAACCGTTTCGAGTGGTACAAAACGTCAAATATTCCACGCTGCCTGATTTGCAGAAAAGTTCCATCATTGACAAGGGAGTAAGGTGGAAACACTAGCGAGTTCTAACCGTTTTTTTTTTGCTGCATGTTTGAGTGTTCTTGTTTATGTTAGAGTAAAATTTGATCGCATGCCAGGAAAAAAAATTACGATATTCCAAAACATACAGTTTGTGTAGCAGGTTTAATCACTTTGCATTTTTGGCAGAATTCATGACTCATCCAGTCAACTACAGCTATAGACGCTTATCTTATTTATGAGACCAAAGTTATTATGGTAGCACACAGCGGTTAACGCATGATGGAATCTAGTGCCCCTTATGAATAATATATCTTCTTAATAAGTTTTACCCGACCTAATTTTAGCATATTCGCTGTCGGTCCCTAAAATAGAAATAGCTTTTTTTTGTTAATTTGATGGATATTTATTTGGCATATTCAAATTTAAACACGTTCTCGTTTCAACCGCTATATTCTTGTTCTACAAAGATGGTCTACAAAGTCACTTTTTAAATTACTTTTTTCCCTTATACCGTTCCGTTTTCGAGATATGTATGCAAACGCTGTTATATTCCACCAGATGGGGATGTAGGTGGCTTCATTCAGTAGTGCATGGCTACTTTACTACGCCTAGACAATTATGAATATAGCAGCAGCCGTTTCGAATTTAAGAGGGTAGTAAAGGGAACTTTATTGGGCATACTGTATGTTATTTAAAATTATTGAAAAAAATATACAATAAAAATGTGTTAAATATACTTTACTCGATAAATTTGAACTAGGCGTATATAAGTGTTCATGCATATAAATAAATTTAATACCGTCTGTAAAGCTACATTTCTGACGAATAAATGTGAATTGGGTTTAAATAATTAAAATTCACGTTGTTTTTGTCTGCTGAAACAGCGTATTTAGTTCCATGTAAGATTAATTGCTTTTCAAAAGATTTAATTCACTATCACAAGCACGCTATGCTGTTCCCCCATTGAGGTTTTGGAACTGAAGCTTTCTTGGCATATACGACCGACAATCACTCAGGAATGTCCATTTGCAAATCACTTGGGCAAGAATCCAGCAGTTGATTTAAAACAAACATTTAAAAGAATCATAACAAGCGAACATGCTAAAGCCTTATGATTGAAGAATTTCTAAGCAATGTGGAAAAAAAATAGCGACAAATAAGCTAAATAATTCTTCATGCATAATTTAACATTGAAGTAAAACATAAGTTATTTAAAACAAAATGTAATTTAAAGATAAATGAACAATTTAGGTTAAGTACTGTAGAGTTTCTCTAAATGAATAATATAAAAGAATCCTTTTAGTATCTTAAAATTGAACGTGCAAAATTTGTTACTATATTTTTCACTGAGAATACTACTATGTAACGAATAATTTAAGTTGATTTAATCCCTGCGACTAAAATAAAGATGGTTGATGGGACTAAAATCAAATAGGTATGAGAAGTAAATAAAAACTGAATTTGTGTCTGATGCTGTAGGTGCAACTGTAAATATATACATGAATAAAACATAATAATAAAAAAAGTATTTTTGGATGGATTTCGAAAAAGGTGTAGTAATGACTACTAAAATATCATTAAAATGCGTTCGCATATTTGTTAAAATCGAATCTGGTGCTAAAAATAAATGCATTTAGCATGAAAGATTGTACGACTTGTTACAAAATTGTAGTGTTATTTTCTCGCATTAGTGTGCGTTGCCGGAAAAAGAGTTCTACAGGCATTCTTGCAAGTGAAAGGGGCATGTGATACCTTGACCGTAGCGACAGACTATTCGTTATTCTTATAAAAAATGAGTGGCTTATTCTTTGCACAATTTAAACAAACGTATCTAACAAGTTAAAATTATGGTAAATATCAAAAGTTTGGATTTATATAAGCCTTTTTTAAACTAACTGAACAGGAACATTCTTGATGAGACAAAACCCTCCGAGATTACTAAACATAGAGACTTAGCTACATTTCTACAATTTTTCTCGTATCGATTTCAACTGAAATGACTTGATCAATCACTTGAAAAATGCACTTGTGAAAGTTACTCATTCTCCCAATGTTGAACAAACACAAATCATTCAATTTAGAATCTGGGGCAAGTTGTTGGAGCGTTAAATAATACACGGTGTTAAAAATTTGCTGAATCTGCTATCCTCCACCCCCCTTTAACCCCTTGTACTCGAGCAACAACAATGATAAATGAGCGTTTAGAAGCTATCTGCAACATACATTCTTGAATTTTCTGAGCCAGAAGCCTAATAACCGAACGGAATGAGAATTTTATACAGTAGAGAGGCAAGCAACATTTTGGCCATAAATTCTGCGTCTCACTTAATGCTTTTAGAAGAAGTAGGGCATGGAAAATACAGCTGAGAAAGAAGAAATAAAAGAACCGCATTATGTACAACCCTTTGTAATTATTTCCTAATTTTAACAGCCACTGTTACGCGGATTTTTTTTTCGACCGCAGACTAATGAATCAACACGTTTCCATAGGAGCTCTGCGAAATTCTCCCGCTTCTAGAGGTTTTGCTAAGTGAAATTTCAGGGGAAATTACATTTTGTGTTAAACTTTCACACGTGTTGGTGTTTGCTCAGTGAAAAAAAGTTTGCATTTTTATTTTTAAGATATGTAAGTGTTTATAAAGTACTTATTTTACACACGAAGTGTTAATGAGATAATAAGAATGGAGCAAGAAGAAATGTAATACAATAAATCTTTTAAGACAACAAAGATTTATAAATAACACGATTTATTTATAGACTACACATCTGCTAAAAATTAATGTAAATATCGTAATGTTACCTTTTATAATTTAAATAAACAAATATTTATAAACAATATAATTTTTACAGACTTACATATCTGTTAAAAATTTATGAAAATATTACATTACATTTTGCAATATTTAGATAAATTAAAAGCTAGTGTTAAAGGTATTTTTCATACTGTAAACGGTTTGTTACAAAATAAACGCATGATCAGATAGTTATTTACTTTTGAACGTTTAAAAGAAATAATATACTTAGAGTAACAAATATAAATCAATTACTGTTTTATAATTGATAATACATGCATGATTATTTTTTTAGTGCAGTGAACAAATATCAATTAATAAATCGAGGGTTTGAATTTTAAAAAGCTTACAAACATTGCATGTGCATGACTGGAAGGAACTTCATAGCACATGCTAATTATTAAGTATAAAACATGGCAAATATTCTACTGAATCAATTTTGTGTAACATTTATACAATCGCATATATAGATCAATTTTTGTACCAGCATAAATTTGAAAAAGAAAACTGTTAGTATATATATAAAGTAAACAGTTAGTTAAGATAATTAAAACTTTCTAAAATAACACACATAAAATGTACTTATATACTTTACACGTGTTTCTATCAAAAATATTTCGATCTTCATCTGCAACAGTAAAAACCCATTCACAATCTGTATATCTTCTATTACTGCTGATGAAGATCGAAACACATACACAGTTTGATACGTAGATTTTTATGTGTGTTATTTTACATAGTTTTGATTATTTTATCTTTTAAGCGCCAGTTTTTTTTCAGTAGTTTTTGCTAAAACAGCTACTCTAAAATATGTAATTATTTACAATATTAACATTAGAAAGTAAATTTTCATTTCAGATAATTTTCGGAATAATCAAAAGAATTCTACCAACGCCCGGGAACAAGCAGAGAAATAAATCTTAGTCAAAACACATTTGGGATTTATTATTTTTTTAAAGGTGTTTTAAGATCTGAAAATCTCTAAAAATTACGTTAAAAACTTTAAAGATACTCAGAATACTAACAGTTAATGTCACAACGTAGTTTTATTACAATATAATAGCAGTTTCAATATTATTTAATTGAACAGTCTTATTAACTCTTACACTCATTAATTTGTGTCTCGTCTGAGCGTAAACGCTCCGGTCGGTATAAATTATTTTGTCATCAATTATTCGACTGCATATTCCAGTCCTCATCTGAAATTAGATTATCTATGTTCAATGGTTCAATTCTTTTCTGGACTAAAAATTAATGTGACTGCATCTTTAAGCAGTATCGATATAGTTGAATTAAAAGTGGTTGTGCAGTTATTTTTTGTGATGAGCATACAAATAACACTTGTTTTATGGTTAAGGCGAATTAGTGTAGTGTAAAATGTTTTATGAATCACCCTGTTTGGCAAACTTAATATATTATTCGGAAGTGCATGTTACATCTGTTTTTTATTTTACTTTACTATGCGTTAACCGATGTTCATGCAAAAAAAAATGCAAATTTTAATTATTTGGCTCATAGAATACGAATTTTAGACTAAATTTGGCAGATCAACCCAAACATTCGTGACAATAATATCGATATTATTTTTGATTCTTGAGTGAAAAAAGAAAGTGATAGCCACATGCTGTCTCTTACGAAATAATACTCAGGAAATAATATGAATCTTATTTATCTATTACGGAGACATTGGGGCTGCTTTTTTTACGGCATACCTCAGTAGTTTTAAGAAAAGCTTAGCACTAGTAGACCTTTTAAGTTGCAAACAAACGCATGCTAAAACTTTTTATTTGGGAATACCTTATTCCCCCGTACACGATATATATTTCGGTTACACACATAACCATCTTCAGTCGTTTCTGGAGCTCTCACTAATGGCGGCTTCTTTTTATATCTTCGTCGTTCTTCTTCTTGAAAGTTCGATGCATGACGTCGTCCCATGATTGGTCGATTGTATGAAGCGTATCGTTGATGCTGCCCTCTGTCGTCAATATTTCTAAGCTCTCACGAATGTAGGCATATATACTATTTTTAAAGTTGGCTATTTTTTTAATATTTTTAAAATCAATGGTAATGGGCTCTTTCAAAGCTAGACGGGCTAGGGCGGTACTTTGTTTCTGGAGGTTAATGTCTTTAGAATGTTCGTTTTTTCGTTCTTTAATTTTCCTTTTTGTAACGCCGATGTAGCAATTTTCTTTATTAGTATCGTTTGACATAAAATTAATTTTATAGATCCCTGCGGATCTATAAAATTAATTTTATGTCAAGGATATGTGCGGGATCTATAAAATTAATTTTATGTCAAGGATCTATAAAATTAATTTTATGTCAAGGATCTATAAAATTAATTTTATGTCAAGGATCTATAAAATTAATTTTATGTCAAGGATCTATAAAATTAATTTTATGTCAAACGATACTAATAAAGAAAATTGCTACATCGGCGTTACAAAAAGGAAAATTAAAGAACGAAAAAACGAACATTTTAAAGACATTAACCTCCAGAAACAAAGTACCGCCCTAGCCCGTCTAGCTTTGAAAGAGCCCATTACCATTGATTTTAAAAATATTAAAAAAATAGCCAACTTTAAAAATAGTATATATGCCTACATTCGTGAGAGCTTAGAAATATTGACGACAGAGGGCAGCATCAACGATACGCTTCATACAATCGACCAATCATGGGACGACGTCATGCATCGAACTTTCAAGAAGAAGAACGACGAAGATATAAAAAGAAGCCGCCATTAGTGAGAGCTCCAGAAACGACTGAAGATGGTTATGTGTGTAACCGAAATATATATCGTGTACGGGGGAATAAGGTATTCCCAAATAAAAAGTTTTAACTAATTAATCCGCCGTATTAAATAATGTTTTATGTGTCTTTATTAAACGCATGCTTTCAATATATACGTGGTATGGAGAAGTTAACAGCTCGACAGTTACAAACAAACACGTAATCAAAGCGTAAAATCAGTGGCTGTAATTATTTAAACTTTATGAAAGCTTTAAAGCGGAAAATAAAGGAAAACTTCGCAATTTTTTTGCAGAACCAGGTCGCTGTAAAAAGGAATCAGTTAGTTTTGCAAACATTAAAAAAATAAGACACCCGCTTTATTCTTGGAGATTGAAAGAGGGCGGAAATTTGGTGAAGAGGGAGATGTCAAGCAAATAACACACTCACAAGTCTGGGAGTAGCTAAGAATATCCAGACAATCCAGAGTAACTCGCGTATTGGCAAGCTGCTCTAGTTAATATGCCGTATAGTTAATATAGGACGGACACAAAGAGCTTTGCTGCTCGAATTCCAAACTAAGGCAAATCACATAAGTAATTAAAAATCCACAAAGAGTCATTGCGAATACTAAATCGTGAGGGTTACTGCCATCTCGCCAAGCAAAAAGTTTTTAAAAACTTGCACGAAAAGGAAAAATTAAACGCACCCAAACAGATTAAGTTTGCCAAAGAACCTGGAAGAGAAATAATTCCATTTGAAGTTAATTTATTCGTTAAGAAATGGATCTGAGCGCACAGTGACAAAAGTGACTTTTTTGTACTTTTTCTTATATTATTATTACACATACGAGCTTCAAATCACAAACTTAAAAAATCAAAATATCCTGGAGAGATTGCTAAAACTACATGATCCTCGCCACCTCTTTTTTATTACATGTAAGAATTAAATAACTAGTTCCATGTTCTACTTCTTGTTTCCTTTATATATTTATTTATTCACTAAGATTCAAACTCGCTGCCCGTAATTCAACGAACTCTTTGAGTTCAAACCAAATAAAAAGACACCCCCTTCTTTAAAAGATTTTAAATCAACACCTTCATTAGATTGAAATTTCAATAACACAGAAAGAGCTACTTTTAAAAATAGCTGCATTCATCAAGCTATCGGAGGGGGCCGTGATGTATGTTCGCCCTCGTTAGGGCATTTATTATGGCTGCAGGATGCATCAAAGCTTTGCTTATCTTGGTGTCACTGAGCTGGGAATAATTATTTTCCAGATTTTTTCTGCCTTTTTTAACCCTCGTATTTCGCTTCATCGCGTTCCTCTTTAAAGTTCAGTCCATGGAAAGCTGCACATAAACACAGAGAACGATAGAGCGATAGAAAGAGATCGGGGAAAAGTGAGAGAACGCTGGCGCCTGCCCTCGTAAAAGACTCTGATTATGAAAGAATTTTTCCGTTTCCGTTATGGAAATTCGTATTGAAAAATGTGTTTTCGCCCTGTAAACTATTTAAATTCCAAGACTTAGCTCCCCCTCAAAAAAGAGTCTGAGATAGAGTATGGTAGATGTATTAATTCAGTTTGCGAGAAGGATGAATATAAAAGAGTTAGAGATAGTTGAAGATTCGCCCAATTTGAAACGGGTGGTATGCATTTCAAAATTAATAATTAATTTAAATGAAAACGAAAGTGCGTGTGTTTGTATTGTAAAACAAAGAACAAATACTGCCTTCTCAAATTCTAAATCGTTAGCGGCGAAACAAAACAAAATCATCACTTATTTGTATGAATAATAACATGCTTGTGTGGTTAAAACATTCATTGTTTCCTAGCAACATACCAAAAATGAAAACAATAAGTAAACTTAATTTAATTTTGAAAAATTAACTCAGAATTGAAATTTCTTAAGCTGAATGTTTATAATTGAGCCGGAATATTGAAACATTTAAATAAATTATCCATCATGTGTGATGGGGAGTGAAACATTCATTATTTTCTAGCGATATAACAACCACACAAGCACTAAGTAAACTCTAACTTTTTAAAAAATGAACTGAGAGTTTATATCTCTCTAGTATAGTGCTTACCATTCAGCTGGATTATGAAACATTCAAACAATTATTTTCGCGTTCTTTTACACTTATTCTTGGATATTTATATTCAGTCACTCATGATTAATGATTTATGTACTGTTTCTAACATTTTTATTCATCCTGGATTGGCTTTTGGAGCCAATTTACTTGTAAACATAAAATGAACACGTTACAATTTCTCTACAACAGCAAATAAGATCATTTCAGATTAAAGAATAAACTACTTCTATCGAAAGAATGCCATACTGGTACAACATTTAGAGAGAATATTTCACTTTAACGAACTTTTCATTTATAAATTTGGTTTTCGGTCCCTTAAAATTCGTTATGGGGAGTAATTCATTTTACTATAACTTTTAAATTAAAATGTTAATTTTATTAAAGTGACTTCGGAGTCGAAACTTCAAGAATAATTCTTTTATTTTCCTTCAATGCTCTCATTGCTTATTTTTTAATTGTGATAATTTTAGAATTATATTCTTTTTTTA
This sequence comes from Cheiracanthium punctorium, assembly GCA_038373885.1. Lineage (NCBI taxonomy): Eukaryota > Metazoa > Arthropoda > Arachnida > Araneae > Cheiracanthiidae > Cheiracanthium > Cheiracanthium punctorium. Next base: position 1,535,268 of record JAWZYV010011264.1, read on the forward strand.
AAAAAGATGTTAAACTATGCAAAGCAGTTCAGTTTGGCTCCTTAATAGCATGGATCCAAAATCACTAATGAAAGAACATCACAGCTAATTTATGTATTAAATAAATATAAATAAATATTAACTTATTGACACACATATCATTTTAAACTATATTTTTAAAATAATTGTTTATTTTACAAGACATAAATGCATGGCATTTTTATTGACGTTAAATTCATAAACACAACATGCATTATATTCAAAACAAATCTTAATACCCTTAAAATATAACGTTCACGGCTCTGAAGATTACATGTAGTGGGAAACAAATTCAATAATAAGAAATAACAATTTTATTTTGGACACTGTGTTAAAAATATATATTTGAAAAGTTTTCTAAATCAAAGTGATATTGTGATCCTGAATCATTCCAATTTTAGAGGAAGCCCCGGCCTTTTTTTATACCAAAAAAAAAAAAAAACTCGGCGCAGATTTTGATGCTTGCATATAATTTTAAATGAAATGGGCTATAAAGCCACTATCGCATACTATTTTTCATTTGAGTTTCAATACATCCTTCAAGCAAATTTAGACGAGTCAATTTTGTAGAATGAAATAGAATCTTCTTTTGAGAAACGCTATTGGTTACCCCTAAGGCTCCTGAAATTTCTGCACAGAAAAATATCATCTTATATGCGATAAAAAAGTTTTCTTGGAACACAGTGATATGAATGACTATAAAAATATATTCTTTTTCTGGATCCTTATTTTTTACTATTTATATTCTATTTCGCGATAGGTCAAATACAGTAAAACCTCTGCATATTGGACATCATTGGGATCACAATTTATGTCAGATATCGAGGAGTGCTATAATTAATAGAGAAACCTCACATATTTTATTATTTGACGGATGATCTATACTTTCTTTATATCTAATTAAATAATTAAAATGTAAATCTAGACTACTACGGTTGTAGGATTAAAAGCTTGTTCACTAAAGAGGAACAAAATACATTAAAGGCTTATCTCAAGGAGTTAAAAAAGCTAAAAATGATATTTATCATTAAAGATAAGCAATCAAAATTATCCCAGATGATATTTGTCATATATTTGGAATCTTACCTATTTCTTATGGAAATTCTTGGTTAAAATTAGAGAAAAAATAGCATTCAGAACAAAATTTCAGCATTAACGAACTTAGACTTAGTGCGGGGTAGATTTTAAAATTGTATAAGAGATAAAAGCCCTGCACATAATACTAATAGTAATAAAATATTAATTATAAATATGAGCTGTAAAAGTACCAAACATGCAGAACTTTATTCCAAGCTGTAATAAAATATCTTCATTATCAAATACATTGTTCATGTGAATAAAATTGTTCCAAAAAACATTAGTACGTAATACATCAACTTTATCAGATTTTCTGTATGATGCTATGAATTCATGTTTTACGTAAATACATTCCGTATTCCTTAATTCTTTTATCAAATCTGTTTTGTTTTAATAACTTCTAAAATATTATTTTGTTTAGCTATTTTTTCCCACCCTTACAGAATCAGTTTTCACTTAAGCTTTTTCCCAGATCAAGACGGACTGCTGGCGCCAGCTTGCGTAATACCAGGATTTAGAAGAGGATTTTTAGGCGTTGTTTTAGAGGCTTATTTTGGTATTTTGTAACGCGAACAAGGCTAAGCTGAGAATTTTTCACGGGGCGAAAAGAAATTCAAAGTGTCAAGCAAATTATCTGAGGCCACGTTAAATTTCCGAGAAATAGGATAAAGCGACGGGAAGTTAACGAATAGTTTGCGAGTTTACAGAGTGTGTGTTCCGTAAACTGTGCTTTTATTTCGTCTTTTACAGATCCAAGCATATTTTAAATTCGTTTTTTTTTGCATATTTTGTCTTCTAATGTGTTAGTTTAAGGATATTAGTCATTTAAATGGGAAATAATTGTACTCCCAATTTTCACTGTTTCCAATTTATAAACATTGGTCTTTTCCGACTGTACTTTTAGGAACAATACTTAGGAACTTGACTATACTTTTATGGGCAGTTCAAATAATAAGTGAAATATTAAGAATAAATGAAAGATTTATTTTTAAATTTAAGAAATGATAAGAATTAAGTTTGAAGGGGGAGGAGGGTGTATCGAGATAGCTCCGTAAGAAATTATGAAAAAGGCTATTTTTATGATTTTTTTATCCAGGTTCACTCTAATGATAGAAATGCAAATTCTACTTCGGAAAATCAAGTCATCTTTTTACTATATCTGCTAATTTTTTTCAAGTCAGTATTGATAAAATTAAATTTTTTAATACATTTTTAATTTGAACTTCTCATTTGGAAATATTGGCCTCTAAAATTTAAGTTTTGGCAGTTATTTGAGAAGTTTAAACGTAATAACAATAGCATACGTTGGTACTTCGAAACATGAGTTTTAAAGTATGAAATTCCATTTGTAAATGTTTATTGGGACCTTCATTTTCTCATAGCCATTTGTAAAAAGAAATTAAATAAATAAATAAAAAAAACAGAAATTAATTTTAGTAATGATAACTTTCATATTAATTAATAGAATTATAATATATTTATCTGCTAAAAAAATAGCAAGTATGATCATTTATATAAGTATTTTATATAATTTTTTCAGCTGTATATATTAAATCATTATTATTCTTACTTATTGGGTTATATTTTATAAAGCGTTTACTTAAATACAAATTTCAATAACTCTCAATAGAATTCAAGGTAATTATTATTCATTAAATGAATTGAATTATTAATTATTAAATTAATAGAACAAACTGGTATATGAATTATTAAATGAATTTAATGTAAATTAATTGTTAATTAATAAATGAATAGAATATGAATTAATTATTAAATGAATATAATATAATTAACTATTCTGACAAAAATGCTCTCTATTGAAAAGGTATTAAGTTTTAACTGAAAGGAGATTCTATTTTATCGTAAATGTTCTTATTTTGCTTCACTGCCTGAACAGTATTAGAACAAGGAAACAACTTTGACAGTGAACTGAAGAGGGGAGAAACAGCGTGGTGCAGACGACCAGATCTGTGTTAGATTTCAGAAACAGTATCTTTAATGGCAAAAACCGGAAATGACATCAAACCTCGTTGGCTCGCTTAACGCCACGCAGAATAGTGCGACACTGACATAAAACCAGGCTTTTTGGTTGTTCAGTTTTACAAAATACGAGATATTAAACATTTTGGTAAATAAATTTTATTTTACTTTAATACTTTACGCATAACTGAAACATCGTATAATCTGATCAAGAAACACATTTATTTGTTGGCTTCAGGCAAGATAAAGGATTTTACCCAAATTAATTATTTTTGGATTTCAGTTAATATTAAGCAATTGAGTGCATGAATGTGCACAGATAAATTAAATCAAATGATAAAAATAGCATTTTATTCCCTTGAAGTTTATATCATTTTCGAGAAAACGAAGTGTCTATTTTGTTTAACAAGCAAATTATAAATATGAGTGCGTGTACAATATACGTATTCATTTTAAGGATTTGTACATCTTTTTTGCATGAAATTAAATATATGTTTTTTCAAAAGACAACATTTCGGGTTATTGCGACTAAATGAATGCTTTCAAAAAATCAGAAAATAAAAATAAAAATAAAAATTGAACACTGCATGAGAACTTTACTAGATTTACTTCAAATAAATATAACTAAATTTTCCTGGTGCAATACATTTAAAAGATTACAATATATATATATATATATATATAATGATTGGATTATTATACACAAATACGCATATTTGAATAGTACGCGATCTATTTTAAAATAAACAAATTCTAATTAATTTAATATACAATCTAGTAAAGTCATCTTTTATGTAAAATGAGAAATAAAAACGTTATCGCAGCAGAATTGAAATGTTCTAATACTTTTTTTAATTGAGCATTCTACCGCGGAAATATCAAGGGCACGAGAAATAGGGGAGTATGCTCACATCAATATGATATATTCTTTTTTGTTTATGTCCTGCATTAACTGATAAACGGCATAAATTTCACAGGAAATAGCATTAAAAATCTATTTTTTAATAAATAGATCTTCTACATTTTAAGAATTTTACTTCGATATCTTAGGAGCTGCTCAGCTTTCATTAAGTAATCCCATGGCAGTTTGTTGTTTTATTTTACTTTTAAAATGTTTTGCGTTGATATACGAGGATTTAAATAATTCAAACAACAGTTTTTTTGTTAGTCGCAGCATGAGACATTGCAGAATATATTTTTTTTGCTCCTGGTGTCTGCGCTGACACGAAAAGAAACTGACAGCACTCTTGGAAACTTTTTTTAAACAGAAAATGAAAAAAAAAAACTGTTACTCAATCATTACCCTTCTATGCAAACACAACTTTTTTTTTAACTTTATCATTCTCCACTTTTCTACTAGATCATCCATCATACGGGGATTTTTTTCTTCAAAATGTCTGTTTTTTTATTATTATTTACACAAGGTATATAATAATTTTTATACGAAACTACACACTTCCATCGATTTTTTTTTTCATTATACTCAGAAATTGAAGGATTTTTTTTTATTACAAATATTTTATTGTTTGATTTTTTTTTAGGATCCATGCTATTCTAGACGAACACAGAGTAAAAACTCCCATTTCCTCTTCTATACTATGCTTTTACTTTAACTTTTTTTTTAGTTTATTTACTTATTTATTTATTTTTTTCATCTTTCGTGTTTTTGTTGAAAAATTGAAATTGCCAGCGTGAGAAGTAAACATAAGACGATGACACTAGAGAAACGGGCCTGCTGCTTTCCAAACATTCACCCACACACATAAATTTGGGCGAAATCTTCGTTACACTTGTCATGGGTTCCCCTGCACCCCCCAAACACATTCAGGGTTTTCTCCTGTTTTGCCAGCTTATGTGTATGCAAATAAAATAACCATACGCTGTATTGTCTTTCTATTTACGATATTAGACCTCTATTTAAGAAATTGTTTTCTGTGAAAAACAAATATCACAACACTTTTTCGCGACAGGGTTTATTGTTTCTCCCTTTGTTTATTTGTCTATGGTTTCCGTATTTCCATTTGCATTTCAGGACATTTTTTTTTTCTTTATCTAGCATCTGACAAGTGCATCTTAAACTTCATATGCTTCCATGCATTTTTATCATCATCTCTGAAAATTTGCTTTAGCATTGTAAATAGAAGAATGTAATGGAGGGAATGAATTTTGAAATAGTAAATAAAGTTTGAAAGTGTTCATCGTTCCGTCTATTTTTTGTTTATTAAATGATTTTCCCAGTCGCAATAGTTAGTTATTAAAAATACTGATGTTTATATATTTTTAATTAAAAATAATGTATACAATATAATACTTATATTTAAAAAAAAACATAAAAAATATAAAAAAATAAATTTGATAAAGTTATCTTAAAATTATTATAGTAGTATGTTTTTGTGAAAAATCCTACTGTACAATGTATATTTGAATTTTTTTTATTACTTTCCGAACATGTACCATGTAAGGAAAGTATTGTAATCATGAAAAAATTCGAATTCGAGATTTTGGTGTTTTTACACGTTTTGAGGGCTTCTGAATCCATTTATACTATTTTTACGAGATGTATGTATGTATGTGTGTATGTGAGTGAACACGATAGCTCCTGAACGGAGCATTCGATTGAGCTCAAATTGGATATATATGTCATAAACCACCGTCACAAGACCGGTATTGATTATGATTTACCAAACATAAGAAATGTTTTAATTAGTCCTATTTATTAATATACAAATTTTGTAATTTCTACAGAAAAATTTGTGCATTTAGGACAGTTAATTAACACCATATTTTTTTCAAATATTATTATTGGAGGATAGTTACTGGGAGACAATCCGGGAAATCGTTAACTGAACAACAAAATGAATACATAACCAGCCCTACTTAACTCCGCTGTTAGAACAAAACTCCTTTTCAAGAAAAATCCCTAGGGGATTTCCATTTTTCCCCTTAATCAGCGCTAGCGAAACTTAGATATTAAGTGAACAAAGCGCTGTTTAACCGCAGTGATATAAAGAGAGATAGACCCGCTAGGTGTGCTTTGGCAAAGCTGTGTGTAATACTTTAATTTATGCTAAGCGATAAGTTCAATTGGTTAATGTTTAATGCATACATTGCGTATTTGTAACGCACAGCGAGTATTTAGTTAAAAAAAAAGCAAACGTGAAGCATCACTAGCTTCATACAAGCCATTAGAAAAGTTGGATTGTTTCCAGTATTGCCCCTTACTTAAAGCAAAAGAACGTTCGATAAAAACAAGTTTTAAAGAAAAGGAATGGGTTTTCCGGAAACCGTTTATGCTGAGAATATTCCGATAACTGTTATTTAAACGTGTGGTGATTGAATAAATCAATAAGAGGTGTCAAAAATTAATATATTTAAACATATATTATTTTTTGTTAGCGAGGTTGAAATTTTGCGTAATATTTAGAGTAATGTTTGCGACTAACAGTAAAAACGCTTGAGCTATAAGATTTCGCAGGAAAAGCACTTGGAGTTAAGGTTCAAATTAATTACAAAAATTCAACTACTGCTCCTAGAAATTTGTTTCGGTTCTAATATCATCATCATCATCATCATCATCATTATTATTATTATTATTATTATTAATAACACTCGTGAAAAGACATATACGTGAATGATAAACGTATTTACTTTTTAAATTTAAAATGTTCCTATACATGTATTTGTTTATTTCAGTAAGTGGTTTATTTTAACTAAGATATTTGGGGTGCAAAGATTTTCTTATAATACAGATATGCATAGATGTAATGAGTAAATGCATGTGTAATGAGAAATAAATGGTAATTAAACAAGCAGTTGTAAAAGACGATCCAAAGTCTGTAACGTTAAATGGTTTAAGGTAATGTTCTACTTTTTTAGGATTTCTGATATCTGTACACACATCTATATAAATAGCTGCCGAAAACTCCGGAATCAACCACTTTTTTAAAAACAGTAAAAGTCTAAAGTATTTTATCAAATTAGTAACCAGCGTGCCCGTAAAAATCAAAAATTTTGCCATAATCTAATCGAAAAAGTACTACTTATAAAAAGTAGTAGACTATATTCCGGAGTTGCTGGCAGTTATTCTATATCGAATACATAGATTTTCGAAATTAAAGATGTAAAATCAATACACTAATACTTCTGTGATAATATTCCTTCTCTTCGTGTACAAGAATATTTTTAGAGGAACTTTATTGCGAAGTAATATTTAATAAAGTGAAAATATCACAATGTTGGCTTTTCTTAATCTTATTTGTGCCCAGATATTTTTGCGGCTTTCTTCGATTTTTGCTAATACCAGAAATAATAGAAAATTTTCTGATGTTAATTTCTTGAACAAGGGATGATTTCTTTTAAAATCATTATGTATGAAAAGTGAATTATCAACATGCTTTTTGGTCATGTTAAAATATTTTGTGGAATTGCGGTTCAATACTCGCGAATAAAGGCTAGGAAAAATAAATAACTTTTTCGAATGATAGCGAAAACGCCGTCCCAAAAAAGGGACACTAGGCATAAATGGTTAAATGATAAAACCTCGCAGATTAATGATCGTTTCATTACCCCAAAACTGCCCCCTCCCGAAACCCGATCAAATCAATAAATCAATCATGTACCCAGTCCCCCCTTTTCCAAAACGATTATTCTCGCTGCAGCCACAGGAGCTCCCAGATTGCTCAAGGTCCAACAACAGCAATCCACTTGTCTTGGCAACAGCTCAGTCAGCGAGTTTTCCAGCTTATTTCAACCCTTTTTGTTTTATTTTTTTTTCCATCCCTCTACTGTCCCAAGCCTCACACCAACCTGCTCAGAGATTCAAGGTGGCGACCCAGGGTGACTGGACGCTGGTGAGGGCCCTCCGGCTTCTCCCCGCCAGAACTTTCTCACGCGACTGATACTACTGACCCGGGCGATTAATCGATATAAAAAAGGGCCCACTAAAAAGCCCCGAGGCTCTTCCCTATTAACACTAAATGAAGATCTTCGAAGTGTCTCTCTCCCTCGATTTTTTATGCATATGGTTTGATTTTTAAAAAGATCGTTCCTTGAAGAAAGAAAAATAAAAAATTTACCGAGAAGAATATGATCGTGGTTTTCCAATAACGGATCTATTGTTTCAACTCGCAGATCTTTTTTTTTCCTTCCTCGTGATGAGTATTGCCATTTCGTCTGTGTGAAAAATGTGATCCTGGTATTTTATTCATCACGTTTCAAGCTCGCTTTAATGTTCGTCACTGAGGAACTTACCAGGATTTCTCCTGTGCACGGCGCAATTAATTATTTAATTGATGCTGGATCATTAAAGGGTATCGCGTGGGAAAGGTATCTAGAACCAGACCTGCTGCTAATTAATGTTTCGTGGCTTCCCTTTTAGAATTAGCCTGGTCACGCATGTGGTATTTTACCGAGAGTCTACCATTTGAAATCTGTGTTGGCTCATGCAACGGATATTTTTTCAGCCATCACTTTTTTTAACCCTTTGAGGCGACACCCTTTCCCAATGCTGAAAAAAGGGCAGCCGTTGCCATCGCTCAACTTAACTACCAGCAAGATGGCGGACGATCGAAACGTTCTTCGCGTACCACAGATCTAGAGACCCTTTTTCGACACAGCTGGCTGTGCGGCACAGCCAGCTGCGTCAAAAAAGGGTCTCTAGATCTGTGGAACGCGATGAATGTTTCGATCGTCCGCCATCTTTCTGGTAGTTAAGTCGAGCGATGGCAACGAATGCCCTTTTTTCAGCGTTGGGCAATCTATCCAGCTGTTCTCGCATTCTTCCATTTTTCAGCAGATGTCAGTGCTGTTAAAAATAATCTTTTTACGGGAAATGGCGTGCTAAAAAGTAAAGGATTCTCGTGGAGCTATGTCACCCGCAACTATTTCTATAGAAATCAAATCTATTCTTCGTGCCTGGCGACAGTCAAAACGTCAGAGTTGGGTGTTCCCAGAGCGGGAACACTGCGTGTTAAAGGGTTAAATACTGAAAAAGAAAATAAATAAATAGACTTTTTGTTTTAACGTGAAGGGGAGTGAACATCTGTCACTGAGGTTTGTGTAACATTCTCCATTTCCAGAACACATGTACGTCCGTGTGTTTCTATTTTGGGAATCATACAATTTAACGTGGTGAACTTAGCTACTGTTGTATAGAGGAAAGTTTAAAGTGCGTACCCATGTGCTTTTCCTTACATTTATCTGGTTAAAGGTTGTTTATGTTTATATGCTTTAAATGAGTGTTAAAAGGATTTTTGATAGAAATCACTGAATAAATTATAAATGGCAGAAACTTGCAATTTGAGTTATCAAAATGTTGAGAAATTCATGTCAGATCTGTTATCGATTTTGACACCTATCTTAAAATATTATAGGTATGCCATTTTAAAATAGGTACCCTTATCACTGCAGGATTAGGATTAGCTCATTACCAAACTCATTTTGAAAAGTACTTTTAGGCATGCCGTAGGGTCAGCAAATAGGGGCGCGGTCGCACCCCCAAATTTAACAAACATTTTATTTATCCCATATTCTAGATATCAATGTATCAAATCTCCCACCCCCAAATAAAATACTGAAATGTCGCTACTGGCAGGCCGTAAATAACTGATCTAATATTGGTACATGGCAGAAAATTCCGTAGTAAATCAGAAAATATTTTGGAATTTCATATTATTTATTCTTAGAGCATAATAAAAGAAATTAGATAGTATTAATTTATTAAACAAAGATCTTTATATAAAAGCGAATCAGAATTTTTTAAGCTTTTAATAATGTTTAAGTTTTAAAAAAAGATGAAACAAGTATATTTGTCTTAATAAACTAGAAATTTTAAACAACAATTACGAAATCAGATAAATAAATATATTATTTAAAGAAATATTATGAAACATTACTCAAGGAAATTCACATATTTGCTCTCAAGTTCTCCTTTGTATTACATTTTGGCGAGCAGTTGCGTCTTGGTATGCAACTTATTGTGTTCGTGTCATCCGCCCAAACGCTTAATATATCACAAAACCATCTTTCATGAACCTGTGTCCTTAATTTCAATATGATTGTAACACAGTTGGTTCATTTCGGACTAGAATTATTCAGATATGATGGACGTTCCATGTTATATATTCCATTAATGCTTGCTTGGAGTCAGTGGTCTCCCAGCAAGCGTGTTTGTTCGCCCAAAGTTACCTTCGAGTAATCTGTTTGTCCATTTAATAACAATATATCTTGATTTGATATTTCTTTTTTTAACAAAAATCAACAAGTTTTTGAAACGAAATTAAAACATTTTTGTAAATTTTGAATAGAAGTAAAAGTAGGGGGAGGGGGGGATGTAAATTATGAACTGCTATTATAACTTGTGTCCTTCTCTAAGAGTATGAAAATCGATTTAAAGTTAAAAAGATCTTAAAATTATCGAAATAAAATAAATTTTCGTTCTTTTATGATAAGATGAAAAAGCTGAACTGTTTAGAATAAGATAGTTCCTGAAAATATTCTAAATACTAAGAAAATAATTTACTGCTAATCAAATAATATTTTGAAGTGGAATTTAATATTTACTTAAATTTTGGTGGCACTATGATTAAATATTAGCTTGAATATATACTAAAACTGAAATACAAATTAAAATATGATAAAACATTTTATTCATTAACTTCCAATGCTTTAAACAAGAAATAAAACTTAAAATTTACTCTAATTTCGGGAGTACCAGATTAATATTAGAATGAATACGCATTAACACTGCAATAGAAATTAAGAGAAATTAAAATATTTTACTCACTAACTTCAAATACTTTAATCAAGAAATTAAACATAAATATTGGGTTAAAAATATGGTCTTTCATGATGTCTTAGTGTCCGTTGAGTACTAAGAGAAATATAAATTAATCGCAAGTCATAAGAAAACCTTTCATAAATGAAGCAAAAAACATATTTTATACAGCTACATATACATTTTCTTGAGTTAATAATAATTTATTCATTATAAGAAACTTAAATCTGAGAAATACCATATGTCTATTTTACCAGAAAAAATACAGTGGAAATACGCTTACTCGATTTGATAACTCTATTTTAAAGCAATAAAAAAGAACTTTGGAAAGAAATTATTTTTCCTTTTATGACAAAGAAAAGTTATGCGCATAAAAATATCTTTATGATACAGTCGTTGTACGCGCATAATCATATTGCGAAAAACCATTTTCTTCGAATTTTGTAAATTGAAAAATGTGGAATATATTATTTATACATAAAAATTATTTGTTTATACACGTTTTGTGATTTGTATAGTATTTTGAGTTTAAATCATAGTAGATACCAGCTATTTTAATGTATGTTTTTAATAAACTGCAAAGAACGCATTTGTTTTGAATCAAATTTTGGACGTGCACTTCATTATCAACAATCAACTTTTCAAATATTTTAAGTTTTCGCACTTTTTTTTTCCCAAAAATTCTTAAATTTCTTTCAAAAGTATATCCGATAAAACAGATTAAAAAAAAATATAGTGTCCGTTTTTTAGGAATACTGTTTGGAGGTTGGACGCGGTAAATATTCCAGAATATAGAAATACTACTTGTTCTAAATTTTAGAAATGAAGTAAACTCTGTTGTGTAATGTTGAGTCACAAAACAGCACAAGAATACCAAAGTGATATATATATATATTTTCCTCTTAAGCAAAATTTGATCAAAACCAACTACCGGAAAATTCAGCATGAAGGGAGACGATATTTTCAAAATTTTCTATAATTTCAAAAAACTAGTCCACCCAGGAAGAAGAAAAAAAATTTAAACAAACATTAAACTACAACAGTATCTGAGATATTACATATTTAAAATTATCAGTGATGTAACATATTATATAACGTCTTGCATAATGTGTGACCTGTAGGTATGCTTTTCCTGTACTATGGATGCGGAAATTAACATAATTTGCTTTTTAGAGTTTCACTTAAAATTATAAACGATTTTGTTTTCTTTTAATCATAATACCGTCCAATATTCCATTAAATAACTAAAGTAAACAACCGTTATCGATATGGATAGCATAAATAATTACAAAATCTTCTAAGGACGTCAATTTACTAAAAATTCTCAAAACTAGGGAATAATCAAAATAAAAACTGTATCATGTTTTTCTTCTTTTATTTTTAACCATCAATTGACTTTATAAGTACAAAATAACTTTACGTGCCTGCATGTTACATATTATACAGTGAATTATTTTATAAAAGCCGAATTTATTTATATTCATAAGATATTAAGAAGAGGGAATATTTTATTATTTAAGTAACATAATTCAGCTTTTCTAGTCGGATATTTATTTTTTTTTCTCTCGAAAAGCTATTAAAAACTTCATTTTTCACACATACGGGGCTAATACAGATTTTATAGGTTAATTAAGCCTTTAACGCACAGTGTTTCCGCACTGGAACATCAAACTCTGACGTTTCGACTGTTGCCAGTCACGAAGAATAGATTGGATTTCTATAAAAATAGTTGCGGGCGACATAACTCCACGAGAATCCTTTAGTTTTTAAGCACGCCATTTCCCCGTAAAAAAATGGTCACGATTATTTTTCACAGCACTGACATCTGCTGAAAAATGGAAGGCTGCGAGAACAGCTGAATAGATTGCCCAATGCTGAAAAAAGGGCAGCCGTTGCCATCGCTCGACTTAACTACCAGAAAGATGGCGGACAATCGAAACGTTCATCGCGTGCCACAGATCAAGAGACCCTTTTTTGACGACAGCTGGCTGTGCCCGCGCACAGCGATGAACGTTTCGATCGTCCGCCATCTTGCTGGTAATTAAGTCGAGCGATGGCAACGGCTGCCCGTTTTTCAGCATCGGGAAAGGGTTGCTCCTCAAAGGGTTAACGGGATTGAAACATTGAATGTACATTATACACAATGTATATAATACATGCTGAATTAAAAAAATAAATAAATAAAGATACTTGTCATCTACCTTTCATCGCAAGTGATTAATGCACACTATCGCCCAGAAGCTTACACTTCCATATCATTCAACTCGATAGCAAAAAACCCCCTTCCTCCTCAACTATTTTCATTAATCAAAATTTCATCGGCTCTTCAGCAAACAGTTTGAATTCCGATTTAGTCGACGCCTGAACAGCCAAAGCCTTTTCCATACGTCAATCGTGATCCCTACGCATTAAATTATAATACTATTGCCTATCTAACTAGAGCTCGGTTCGACACTATTATTCAACTAAGGACGGTACTGTATCTCGTCCTATAAGCCCTCTTCCCTCCCCAGTCCGTCACTAACATTTGATGAATTGTGATTTAGACCTGTAGGGAATTAAGACAGTGCCAGTAAATTCCTGCGATCCTTCCACCAATTATTCGAGGTTTAACGCTCTCTCGACGAATTCTCAAGTTTGTATTTTGACAGGTTGGAGTGATGAGCTGAAGACGGTATGACATGCGTTATTATGAATGCTTCTCTTCGCCGCCACATATGAAATTTTAGTACTACTCGATTGACAAAAGAAATGGAGCTATATTGATGATCCAAAATGACTAATGGAATTTCTCTTTTTTTTTAAAAAAAATCATAGTAGTCTGGACTGTAATTAAAAAATATTCATTCATAAAATTCAAAATAAGTTAAATAATCTATTTAACATGTTAACCCATTTGTGCCTGGATATTTTTGCGACTTTCTTCGATTTTTACTGATAACAGAAATAATAGATAAATTTCTGATGTCAACTTCTTGAACAAGGGATGATTTTTTTTTTCAAATCATTATACATAAAATCGAAATATCAACATCCTACTGGGTCATGTTAAAATATTTTGTATCAGTTGAGGCTCAATACTCATGAATAAAGTCTAGGAAAAATAAATAACGTTTTCGACTAATAGCGAAAATGCCGTCCCAAAAAAGGGACACTAGGCATAAATGGGTTAATAATATAATGAAAATTTTCAATCCATGTGTCGTGTATGTACATAAGTGAAATAAAATTAAATAAAATTAAGTAAATTAAATAAGTAAAAATAAAATTAAATGGTTTATAAACGAACTTCAATAATGATTTTTTTCGATCTATCGCTTACTTGATGTGAAAAACTATGTATCGTATTTACTACCCATAATTCCTTTCCAAAAACATCGCTTTACGTCAGTGCATTAAATTAATTGGTTAAATTATTATTTACGAAAGTATTTTTTTAATTTATCGAAACAAAAGTTGATGCGGCCTCATAAAAAGGGAATATGTATAACCGAACAGTGAATGTTCAGTGCCTTCCTCAGGCCTCAGTATTTCAGATGTGGAACTTAATGCACAGCACATACTTCGATTTTAATTCTTTTAAAAATATATTTAAATTAATGTTTAACTTCAAATATTTGATAAATATATCAATGAGTTAATTGTACTTTAGCAGGGCTACAAATGTCGTTACAGTGATATGCTCAAATTAAATGTAGTTAGACAGTAACCAAAAACTTTTATAATAAAGTTAATAATTCTAAATTTAAGAGGATTTGCTTTTTTTGTTGTAACAGATTCAAAAGTAACCAGTATGCTAATTGTTAGTTTCATCGCTTGTAAAATAATAAAAACAATCATATTTTAGTACTTTTAATAAAGAGTGAAAACAATTAATTAACTTTATTACACAGTAATAGTGACAGTTACAATCTATCTTGGTTAATTGATTGCAGGAGTTTCTCATTATAAAAATTGTTACACATTAAATTGCAACTGTCTTACCAAAAAACAAAGTATTTGAATTAAGATTAAATATTTTAATATATTAATTTTAAAACAAATTTATGATTTTTTATAAAGCAAAAATTATGATTCGTTCAGTTTTTAAAACATGTCTGTCAGTCATACAACGTTTACTAGATCATGGAAACAGTTTCAAGTAATCAATGCGCTTTATTACCCACATTTCAATCGCTCTCTCATGAGCATAGCCTTTTCAGCAGCATGTATAAGTTTTAAAAAGCATGACACTTTTCAAAGAGTAACCTGGGTTTCCGGTCTCCAATTCACTCCCATGTTGTTATCCAATCCCAAAGGTGTAGGAAGTTTAGATGCAATTGGCCGTCCAACTGGATTCCCATTTTGCGCAATGATTCAACCGTAGTGGGGTTCTATGTATCGCGTTATATAAGCTCGCCGTCCATCAAACCGATTTGATGAATTAGAATTCTGCACGCGAGGGAATTAAGACACTGTGCAGTTGGTTTCCATAGGATTCCGCAATTTATGCGAGGCTTATGCGTGTTGACGCGTAGCAAATTTAACTTCTGACAGACTGTGAAGTGATGGCTGAGAATCGCATACAGTCGCAAATGAGATTAATGCAGGATTGAATGTAAATGAGAGAAAATAGAAAATCTCATTGTCGTTTCTGGAAAATGCTTCGGAATCCTGAATGCACCATTCGCAAGAGAAATTTTAAATTTTATTAAAAAGCCTTAGCGTAAATACGGGTTAGGATCCCTTAGAAAGATACCCAAGGAACCCTCTCCCCTCGGCTAAGATCCGTAGTGTATACAGGGTGAATCTAAACTCTTGGGCAAAACTTTAAGGGGTGATAGGCCACATAATAAGGAATCATAATCACATTGCAATGTGGGGTCAAAAATGCAGTTTTCAGTTAACCGGTAATAATCACTTTGTGAAAAGTATTGGAGTGTTCGTCTAATTTCCTAACTAAGTTTCATAAACAGTAGGCTCGTCTCCAAAAATTTCATCCATGAAATAAAATAGAATTTTTAAGCTATGAATTTTAGTCCTCTGTTTTCGGAGAAAAATACATTAGTTTCTGACGAACAATGGTAGGAAAGTGCACAGTTGTTTCAACACTTTTTCCAAAGTGATTATTAACAGCTACATGAAGACGTTATTTTCGACCATTGCCATGTGATTCTGATTCCTTCTTATGTGCCCTATCACCTCTTAAAGTTTTGTCCAAGAGTTTAGATTCACCCTGTATAATTGGCCATACAGGGCCAATAATCCCATAAACAAACAAACTAATGAAAAATATTTTTATTTTATTTGTACTTGTGTAATTAAAATTTTACTCTCACTTTGGCTGTATATTACTATAAAACAAGGAACAGGAACAGTATGTGTGTTCATGTACTATTTTTTATTTTAATTCAACCTTTACTTACAATTGATGGAACAAATGTTGACGAGGCTTTAAAATAACCACAATTTTGTTTACATACATAATTTCAAATCGAATTTTATTGAGGACAATTTTGTGTATTGAAAATGTATTTTAGACAGCTTAAATTGATTTTTATCCTCATATTCATGTTTATTTTACTACAATTCCGAATTTGCTTTACTATGTACAAAGCATTGCCGTAAGACAAGCAAAATATTTATGGTGATGTGTTTTATTTTATATCGAACATATATTCGATTACAATTTTATTTAGAAAAGGCATTTCTAAACAAGACAAGACTTAGTTAATGAAAAAATAAATAAATAAAGCAAGGTTGGGAATAATAAGAAATTTTCTGTAAACACCCATGCTCAACATTTTGGAATTTCATATTTTTTAAGGTAGAATTTGCAGAAATGTAACAGCATCCTCCATTAAATATATCAGAAAAAATAAATGGTTGAAAGAGAATTACGATAAAATGATATGTAACTACATAATTTCGTAAAATTACATCACTGGGTAATTGATTCAGTTATGCAGATGTTATAAGAGTGAAATCACTAATTTGTCGATTTATTTTTAAAAATAATTTAAAAAATAACAATATCAGATGAGTGAAATCATGGTATGTATTTAATATCTTTCATTTGTCATAAAAATAAATACACCATAAAATACTTTACTATTTAGTTAAACGGCTATTTATAAAAGTAGTTTTAGAGTACTTTCTAAGACATCAGAGTGAAAGGAGAATGTACTTAAAACTAAATTAGAGTAACTGTTAGAAACTACAATGTCCGCAATACAAGTAATTTATGATAATGTGGATCTTATTAACAATTTTTTATAGGATTTCAAACATGAATGAAACAAAAATGAAAAGTGTTTTAAAATGTCAATGAATAATGATTGTAATTCTCGTCAAGAGCATTTATTCATATAATTTAGCTGGAAATTCATTTAAAATAATTAGCGATTTCAGCTAACAATTCTTGACGAAATATAGACCATTATTAAAGGATAAATTACATAGTTATCCTGATGAAAAATCTATAAAGCAGTAAAATTTTGCTTCTCATAACTGTAAAGTAGTTATTTAAAGATTTTTCATGATATTTTTAACGCTTCATTTTCTAATTGTTTATTTATTTCTACAGAAATATTTCGAAAGTATAAAATAATCGGTCATATATATTGTAGCACGGTGCATACATTTTGTGCAAGACGTTTGAAACACTTAAATATAGATCTGTTGTAAAACGTAATATTCACTTATTAAACGTTTGTACAACTTACTTTCTGACTCTACGTCATTCCACACGACAACATTTTGGAAGTTGGTATTGATAACAACAACTGGTACATTGTAACAACTGTATAATTTTCTTTGTAAGTTCGTTGATCGGTTTGGTTTGTATGTTTGTATGCAATAGCGGATACAGATTTTTTTTTAGGGAGAAGAGGAGGAATAATTCTTTAAAAAAAGCTCTGTTGATCAAAACAAAAAAGTACAACATAGCAAATTGTTACCCTAAAGCAAAGTGAATTAATTTTGGACCGGATAATTTATAAAAAAAAGGTTCATCTTACCTAAACAGAGTATACAATGAAACAAAATGTTATCCTTAAGCAATATGTATGGGTGGTTAAAGGCCCCAAACCCCTTTTTTTGGATACGTCACTGAACGTACGTATGGTTATATGGCTTGTGCAATTTACTTTCAGATTATAAATTATTATGTAGGACGATGATTTGAAGTTGTTATTGATACAGTTTTTAATTCAACAGCCAAATTGAAGCCTATTTTTCATACAAATTCGATATTGTGGAAAAAACAACAATAGCAACAAAGAACTTTGGTAATAATTTCAAAATAAGGGGAACGGAAATCAGACTAGATAGGATCGACAGCCATAGGTAATTCTGCTTACCTGCGAAAATTCCTTGAGCAAATAAGTACACCACAATTAAGATCATAATTTGAATCCAGCCCCGACATATAGGATAATCCAACTTTAGCAGCTAGCGACCGCAAACTCCATTCACATCTTCCGAACTACGCTTTCCACGCGATGCCTCATAGTAAAACCATCACAAGCAAAACAAAAGCAACTGTAGCATTTTCCCACGGCGTTTAACCTGTTTCTGCCCCTACAGTCAGTCTACAAGTTGCCCGCTTCCACAAGCGACAAGAGTAAGTTGCTCTACCTGTTTTCACTGACACATACGACAATATAGAGATAAAACAGGAGAGGACTGAACTTAACTACCTGGGGAAGGAAGGATAAAACAAAACCAGCAAAAAAAAAAAAAAGATATTGATTCTTTTTTTGATATCATTATGCTCGTAAACCGGTCCTTATTAAGCAACTTAAAGATGGGACTGGCGATATTGAAAGGAAGGGCAACAGTGATGAAGAAAAAAATTGTCAAGAGATTTTGGTGTGGAATAAAGCTTGTTTTTTAGCTCGGAGGACAGTGATCTTCAACATCTTGCTCAGAGGTGCTATACTGTTGTGCAACTAAATGAAGAAAAGAGCTTTATTATTTAGGTACGATTGTTTTTTAGTTTAGAAGGCTTGACAATGCTGGAATCATTACACGTGTCAGGACACAAGTTTCTAGCTTTAGACTATTAACCTCTCCCAGGATGTACGCGTTTTAGTCCGATAGGAATTGTATTTTTTAACACATATCGATGTTTTTGTTTGAAGATTATGACTTGTTTAAAGTAGGAAGTTACGTTCTTTCATTTCATATACTTCCTATTGCAGTAATTACGGACAGTCAAGTTAACTGAACCCGATATTTTGTGTCATCTAAAGAGAGATTTAACAATAATAGCTTTTGGCCATTGAGTTAAATCTTTTTAGTACCATTTCTATTGGGTTATTCTTTATTTTAAGTGCTCATTTTACCGAGGTACTAAGTGCTTTTAAAAATATTTCCCATTGGATGTATTTAGATCTCTTTGAAAAGCTTCGAATCAATTCTATTGTAGTGTTTTGTATAAAATTATAAATAAGCTAAAAAATACATAACTTATTTTTCCCATTGTTGAGTCATTATGACGCATCTAAAATATGAGAAAAATTTGCTTTTGGATAATACCTCAAAATAAAATTCCGATTAACATTCGGGATTAATATTTGAACTGAATAAATGTTTGGACAAATAAAAATGGTTAAAATGTGTCGCGGCTCTTAGTCATTTTATTTAATTAGAAAAACAAATTCTTGAAATGATGCATTTGGTTTCATTGAGTAAAAATGTATAAAATGTTTACTTGATAAGGAAATTAATGTAAAAAATATATGAAATAATTAAAATTTTGTAGAAACACTCATAAAAATACACTTAATGTACTTATCATCAGTACAGTTTTTTTCGGATGAAAAAATTTCATCCTCCGTCCGCTGTAAAATAGACGATACATACTACAACAGCAGCAGAATCCGAACTGAAAAAAAGGCCGACAAAGGAAAACGGAAGTTCAAAATGTGTGCCAATCGGAAAAAGTAAAACGCAAGAAATATGGGAGGATTAAAAAAAAACGAGGAGGAAGGAAAAAAAAACAGAAAAAAGGGGGGGGGGAAGAAAAGAAATGAATACGATCATAAAAAATGTCATAAAAGCATAAAATCACATTAGGGGGAAAAAAATAAACAGAATAATAATTTTATTTTACGTATAAAATTCATGCAATAAAATACATACACAGAAAAAAAGGAAAGGAGAAGAAATAGGAAGAAAGTAAACATTCTTATACAAAAACTGTTTTCAAGCAGAATGAAGAAAAGGAAAGAAAGAGCCGTCGTTCGGCGGATACTCTAAGTGCTGGATAATATATAAGCCCTCCAAGAAATCAAAATGACACGAAGACTGAGGAATTCACAAGATCTTAGCATTAGAAAGTGCACTCGTCAGTTTTTGTAGCATCTGGATTTCTACTCAGCCCTTGTAACATATTGAAAACGACCGCTTTTCCATTCTTTTATTCTTTCTGCTTATAAACAGTTCTACAAATTTATACTTTCGCTGTCTTCTGTTTGTATTTTTTCCAGTTGTCCCTCCCTTGCTGCAAAGGTACGTGAGCTCTTTTTTTTTTTTTTTTTTTTTTAATCTGACGAAACATGTGTATTGAAGATACGTAGGTTTTTATGCGTGTTTTACAATGCTTTAATTATTTCATACTTTTAAGACTTTTCTGTTGAGTACTTCTTTTTAAAGCGATAAAAACTTTGAAACATATAATTATCTACTTATTACTTTTAAAATTGCGTAATGCTGTTTGTTATATCGCCGTAGTTATTCAAGATATTAAAAAAGAATCATTTAGGTATTGAACTCGAAATATTCAGTTTCATAAATGTTAATGAAATTAATTTTTCTTTGCAAATGTATAACATATAGGGGACAAGCATTTCTAACATTTTAAATGATTAATTTTGCAGAGAACATGCACAGAGAATGTTTTTTTGAAAACGCTTAGAATTACTTTAATACAACAAATGTAAGTTAGATATTTTATGTTAAGATAAACTGATAGTTTAAAACATTTAATTACAGTTCGTTGGAGATAAGTTTTAATTTTTATCTCTGTAAAAAGAAATATATATCTATATATATATATATTTATTTTCCAATTCTACGTCCGCCGAAAGTTAAAACGCGGGCGAAATTCCAATAGTTTCTCAGAACAAATATCAAAACAAAAACCAATGGAGGAATTCCTAGTTTCCTTGCTTTTTCTCAGTGACAATCATTCTGAGGGATATTCACAACATTTTGGTTGTTTTCAACGCATTGCGAAATGATTTTTTTAAGAATAATATAATACTATAATAGTAATAATGTTTCAAGACAAAATATGTACAATTTAATAGTGATAATAATCATAATAATAATTATACATCCTAGAGATTCAGACTTTCACAGATGAAAAATGGAAGTAAAAAACGATAAAAAATAAAATAAATTAACTTTTAAGTAATCCATTATTTTGGTGTTTCTAAGATGAAGGAAGACCCTTACGATTGTCCAAATATTCAATGCTGAAATTTTTACCCAATAGTCTTGTCCGATATGTTTTCTTCTGAGCATGTGGTAAAATATATAATGAAATTTACATATGTGAGAGATGCCGAAATACGAGAAGAAATTATCATAATATTTATGATGTATCTAAATCATAAAGTTAACATGTGATTAAAAATGTATTCTAATTATTATTATTATTATTATTATTATTACTATCAATATTTTCATTTGTCCCCAGAAAATGTTTTTAATGAATTAATACATGTATTTCCTTTTCCTCTCTAGAACCAAAAATATTACAAATTGTTATTAAAAAATCCTCGATTTTCCATTCAGCTACCACCCATTAAAATTCGAGATACTGCACTTTCTTTCACAGATAACTCTTCCACATTATGAGTAGACTTTTTGCAAAATGTTTCATTCGGCTTCATGTCTAAGAGCCATGTGGGCGTCATGTTCGGCTCTGTACAAAAGAACTGTTACTAGAATTCTGTTTTGAATCTGTATAATAAACCTAAATATATAAACTTGTTCGGGAGAGCTGGTGACTGAAAGGTTATAGACCTGCCCTCCTCTCTGCAAATTGAATAATCATACGGCTGTGGGTGCGATTACTACTCATCCTTTGGTTGTTTTTATTTGTCCTACAAACTGCTAATTTCCTTTATCTGTGTCAGTTAAACCTGTCTTTGAGTTGTCCACAACAGTCAAGGTTTTAGCGGGTTCTTGAAACCAAGAAAACAAGTCCGGAAGTAGATATTTCAAATACAACAAGAACTACATACAAGGTGTCCTTTAAATGAGTGACCCATTTCACACGTAAATAAGAAGAACACGGTTTAGATTAAAATGCGACGTTTGCAGCATTTTTATAAAAAAAAACAATAACTTTCGAAAAAAACATTTTGTTGAAATAATTCGAAATTTCGTCACTAGGTGGCTCTGGTGGTTGCAAAGTTAAATAATTGTACTTACATTATAGCATCCCTTTGAAGGAGTAGTATGGCGCACCCTTAGTATGATTTTCTGTAGGGACACTAGAAAGAGGAGGTGACAGCAAACGCCACCAATACTTTTGCTGACATAACGTCTAAGATTAATGAATGTCAATCCAATTCGATTGACATGCGGATGCGTAAATTTTGTTTTTACATTACTCCTTATTATTGCTGAAAAGGTATCATATTGAAAGCATTATAATTTGGCTTGGCAGTTTACAGCGCCACTAGTGGCGGAATTTTTAACTATTTGAACGAAATGTATTTTTCGAATTTTATTGGTTTTCTAATAAAAATGCTGCAGACGGAGCATTTTTTTTTCTCAAACACTGTTGTTCTTATTTACGTTCAAAGTGAATCACAACCTGTAAGAGTGATGGACAACCTGTAAGAGTGTTCGGAAAGAACAGCATAATTATTTTGCATAACGTAATTTCTTTATGAATCATAATGAGTAAATATACTGAACTTTTTGTTTGCTTTAGGGAGTGACTGGGGCAGGTACTAACATTTTGACCAGTGCAAATCTGTACTTCTTCTATCACAAGAATTACTCTAAAATAACACATCTTCTATAATTAGGTAGATAAATGTATCGATGTTAATCACGACCACAATGAAAGCGAAATTGTAAAGCTGAAGAATTCGTAGTTTCACTAAATTAAACCTTTGAAAAAATTATGATAATAATGTAAATAAAAAAATCCAATATCAGCACTCTATAATATTGCATCTTACTCTAGAAGCCGATGCAAAGTTCAAAATTTCCATCAGCTCCAAGCAGAAAACGGGCATTTAAACATCCCCGCACGTTGCTACTTAAAATGAGATGGAAGTAATTCATTTCCTTCCTAGGTGGCATAACCAAGCACATTTTTTGAGCCTCGCGCTCTTAAATATTCAAATAATTCAGCTTCGGTCTCCCAGTCTTTCCCCATTAAAGTGGCGATGACTTAAAGAATATTTCAAAGGATTTTCCGAAAAGGCACTTGAGATTTTACGGCGAGCTAGCCTCCTCCTTCCTTCCCAGCACAAAGCCACTCACTCGTACAACCAACAGCGATTAAACTCCGGCCGGTAATTGCTAATAGCAGCCACGTCTGACTTAAAAGACACCAAAATGCGAGAGCAAGAGATAAATTGCCTTGTTTGACCGAACCTTTAAAACACCGAATGGGTTGTCTTCTAGTTTTAATGACTGCAGTGCCGGGGTCCTTGGTTAAACGCGTGCTGTGCCAGCAAACACTTGAACTTCCCAGGCAAAGATTCGGAACCATTAGTCGAAATATCTATATATGCTTTTAATGGTGTGTGCTCTCTCTCTCTCTGCTTGCAGTTATGCTTACAACATTTCGGGCTGGCGGTGAAATGCGATGGAGTTACGTGTGGTTAGTGATGTGTCTGGGTTTGCAAGGAAATTGAAAAATGCTTTGGGCGTGTAAAATGGAGTTTTGGATGGTTTATTTAGTCAAGCACGATTTGCAGTTGCGGAAGGCGACATGATGTGTTATGTGTAGAGTTGGGAAGAAGATCGTTCGATGCATCGTGGGTTGATTATGTGTCATTTTCCAACTCAAAAAGCTATTGAAAATTATTCGCACGATGAAAATTTAAGTATTGTAGTAGATATTGGTAATTTTGAAAGTGATTTACATAAACGATTTCCGTTGAATGCATGTGACTAAAATCCTGTTTCGTACATTTTAAGACAACCTTAAAAATTATGTTTCTATTCAGAATAATTACAATGGGACTAAGGTATTGAAATGAACAGTAATATTTTGTACGAAAAAGATGTTTTAATAAGAGATCATGTATTAAAATTTAATAAAGGTATATAAACAAGTCAAAATAATTGTCTGTAGAAAGTCACTATCAAATTATTATTTTGATATTTTTCGCAATGTAAGTGGTCAGTAAATGAACTATAGATAAATGATCTAATCAGACCTTACTTCATATAACTAGTTAAATCCTCCATATAATAAATACAAAAATTTACAATAAAGCAAAGAAATGACTGGATTAACATATTCTTTAATAAAAAATGAATCCAAAGGTCATTAAGCTTTAAAAATATTAAAGTACTTTTTTTATATGAAATTGTTCGGTTTGAAAAAACAAATATATATTTCCAAAAAATTTTAATTAATTATTTTTGATAGTATTAAGTTCTTAAAGTTTTAGAAGTACTTTAAATGAACCTTCAAAAATATTAGTTTAAATACATATATTATTTTAAAAAACGGTTCTAAGTTTCAAGCCATTTTTTTAGGTACGTATAAATGAATTCTTTATTTTTTCTTTCTTTCTTTCTCCGTTTCTATTTCCCAAAGAAAAAATATATCAAAAACCTTTTTAAGAGGATTTTTTTGTTTAAACCAGGAGGTTTAAAAAGCAAGCGTTAGATACTTGAATTAAAAACATTTGAAATGAATTTTTATGCCAAACCTTGTATTTTTTTCTTTTTTTTTCGCAGCAAAACAGCTTTCTAATTGCTTTTGTTATAAGATGCTCTCATTATAAATTCAAGAACTGTGAAGATGTCTGTTTAATTAGTAAAAATATTTATTTAAAAGAGACTTTCAGTACACTTACGCAGGTGATATTGATATTCAAATGCAAATTTCATTCTTTTTTTGACACACTCTTACCTAAAAACAAAAATAATAAACATTAGTACTAAGAAATAAGAGATGAAAGAAAAACATTATATACAGCATTTTTATGAACAAATTAAAGAAATATGTATCATATAAAAGGTGTTAAACAGCGATGTTAACCTAAATATAAATTAAAATATCAAGGTTGTGGAGCATACCTACCGCAGCCCATTACCCGATCAATAAAGGTTGGAATCTGGCCATCCTACTAGTATTTGGATATTTAGTTTGTTTTTTAATGGTGGACAAAAAAATCTAGAAAATTAAATTTTTAAAAACAAGTATTTTTTTTTTCAGATACATAATTGGAATGCATCGTCATCATTCTAAAAACAAGCTTTTACAACTAAGGATTCTACAGGGTGGCTCAAAAAGGTTGTAATGGGCTTTGCTCGCTTATCTCTAATAGATAAAGAATTAATGTAAATTGAAAAAAAATGTTCAAAATAAGATCTCGTTAAGAAAAAAGTCCTCTCATTCATTTTCAAAAAGTTAACAAATCGTAAATTGATGTACGACCCCAATACACAGAAATTAACAGTTAGTAGAATGTGCCCGATACACTGATAAGGTAATGGACAAAATTTGAGAACTATATTTTAAAAATTGTCAGAGATGTGGAGGTTGAAGGCTTGCTGACTCAAATCACTTTTGAATGGCTCTCGAAGGGAAAAAAGCATGCCGATGATCGCACTTCAGAGGTCGTACAGAAATTACGAAACAGATTCGTGTATAGCCCCAAATCATATTTGTTTAAAAATATCTCTAAAACGTGTTATGATGAAAGGCTAAAATTCTGCATATCAACGCATTAATGTATAGAGTACATTTTACTAATTGCGAATTTTTTTTTTTTTTGAAAATTTAAGAGATGAACTTTTCCGTAATGGAATATTATTTACGACCTTATTTTGAACATTTTTTCAATTTACATTTCTCAAGTTTCTCTAAAAGATAAAGAATTAAAGCTCGTTACCGCCTTTTTGGAACACCTTGTATATAAGCATAGCATATATTTCACATTGGCTTGAGAGCTCCATTATATCTTTTTTAAAGTGGCCCTTTCATAGAAAATTTGGAAAATCCTGAATTTATACTATTTTGAGGGAATAATATAAAAATGATTAGCTATAATAAAATACATAAGTAGTGATTTTTTTCTCTTAATATGTTCTGCTCAAAATTAATATTATGTGTTTATTTGTAGTAATATTTTGCTATTGGCAATGCCACCAAATCACTGCATAAAATTAATGCCCATGAATACTTGGGAAATATTTCCAGAAAATCCAGAAAGAGTGAAAACATAATACTGACGCATACAGTTGTATTAATTAAATTGCCAATTAAATTCTACAAGCGTTTATTCTGTTGAATAATTTTTTTGAGGTTTTGAATTTATAATTATTATATAATACATTTTATTTGCTACCTAAAGTTGCTCATTAAGTATTGCCAATGTTTTGTGAGGGAGAGAAACGTTAATTGAATTGTCAAACTTTTTTGAAAAGGAGATACTTCCTAGTAACATTCTATTAAGTAAAAAAGAAAGATAGTAACGTACAAAGACGTGTATGTTGCTAACACCTGTGTATACACGTGTGTTGGTGAATGAGCACGTATTTTTACTTCACTGTACGAAATGCATGAAATTTTTTTATCTAAACAATCATATTTTTTTTAGAATTTGATATATCTTTGTAACGAAAAATATTACAGATATATATTTTTTTCTTCTGCAATATTTTAATAATCCTCCAAAACATGAAAATCACTGAAAAGGTGTACGTAAAAGATAGTTTGCGTTTTTGTGAGAGTTTATTTTGAAATCTAATCCTAATTACTTTTACTACTACTACTAGTACTACTAACTGTTTTTTAGAAGGGTAATTCTAAAAGAAAAGTATCACTTTCATTAAATTAATTTATGCATATAATTGCTCAGTTTAATATTAAAAATGATTTGCCAATCGAACAGCAGTTATAAATATTCTGCGATCAAACAATGCCAAATTTTCCGTATAATTATCTTCCTACGTGGATTTACAAATGCAAACCTAGCCATTCACCCTTTCGACAGCGAACTAATACTTCCTCACTTCCAGCTGCAGTAATAAATCATATGCAATCCAAATCCGTTTCTTTTGAAAGAACTTCGCTGCCTTAGATCCACATCCTCCATGGATATTTCTTTGTTGGAAACCACTTTCGTATTGGGATGTCAATCGCTCATTCTTTGCATGTCAAGTGTCCCGACTAAGACATAGCTACGAGAACAAAAGATTCTTTGGGAAATACTTCAATAAGGACAACCTTGAGTCAAGTTTAGTTGTTCTTGGAGGTGCCGAGTTGGCTGAAGAAATCTCAGTATACGGAAATTGGAGTTCGATTATGTTACAGAGCACCGTTCTGGAAGTCAGGATACATTTACTGAATGGTTTTCTCTAACTTTATTTGGTTTCAGAGAGTGAATTAAGTTAGATAAATCTGTAAGTATACGAATTATTTAAAAAGCGCAACAAAGGCTATCATTGGAGAAAATAATAAATGGCGTTGTAAACAGAAGTGCATTCTTATAATTTGTAGCTTCTTCGAATGTAGCTGCTTAATTTCAACAGTTAGAATTAAGTAACCTCTTTTTTTCTTTTAATTTACGAACACAGACCTCGGCATTTTAACAGGTAAATTATAATAGTAAAATATTAAAATAAGGTTAAATGCACGTAAAAAAAATCCTTGCATAAAACGATGAAGGTACGCGGGAAGCGATGAGGTAATTTTCTTTAATCTGAACTGTGCAAAATGAGAAACAATCAGTTCCCATGAAGCTTTAAGAAGTGTATGAGATGATTTTTTTTTTACTAATCAGAAATCCATTGATATCCCAATAATGCTTTGTATTGGAGCAAAGATTACATTTTTAAAACATGATAATGTATAAATAATCTACCTTAAATTGAAGTTTCGATGTCTGCAGTCTAAAACTTTGGAATATTCTAGAAATACTTTTAAGGATAATATCCTGTAATCGGCACTTTGAAAAAATGCAAGCTGCTTTGCAGTAAACCAGCCAATGTTTCTGATTCGTAAGATTTTCTTTGCTTATCACGAACGTATGAGTAAATGGTGATTAGACTGTCAATACCTAAAGCGGTTGTTCTTCTAATACGTTACTAATTCCGGAAGTTGCATGAGTACAAATCGCACTTTATAGATGAAATCGTGAATAATGCTAACACGCGCTATGGCATTACAAGTGTGATTTCCGGTATATTTTCTATTTCATTTGTGCCACTTCTTGAAACTTGGTATCATACAAATGTGATATATCGTCGGAAAAAACAATATCTACCCGTATTACGTGCGTAACTGTAAAAAGTGCAAAAGGCCAGCTTCATTAACAGAGTTCATTGAACCAAACCCGATTGCATGCTGTTTTTTATGAGGGATCATGCACATATACCTATATTTTCTAACTTATAATTTATATGTGATGGTTCACTCACGTTTTTCAGGATAACAACGAAACTATGATATGCCCCGATGTGTGAATGAAAACAAAATTCAAGAATAGTGACAAAACTTGTTAAGCATTCTGAACGTTTGTGCTGAAGCTTTAGATTTCTATTCAATGAAACAGCGTTTTTAAATGTAAACATATTTTGCCACACATCGGATTATTTAAGCCTTATTCTGTATAAAAAAAAACATAAACATTCAAAAAGGCATCAGATGCACATTTTGTCATAAGTTACATCGATATATAAAAATAACATTTCAAATGACAGAGTATTTCATGTTACTGCATATTTTACTTGTGTATTCATTTTTATTATAAAAATATAAATTTTTTAATATGTTGTAATGAATGAAAATAAATTGTAAATAATAACTAAACCAACTTTCAATATCTCTCGAGGAGAAAAATCGTATGGAAAAATCGCATTGCAGGGGCTGTACACAAACCACGAATGGAAACACTGATTAAATAATTGCATCCTTTACTTATTAATGGTATTATATAACCCCTTACCAACTTTGTTTAAATATCTCTAAACCTTTTTATGATAAAAGATTGAAATTTTGTAAATAACCTAAGTAATGTATCGAATACTAATTCAGTTCTATTTTTTTCGTACCAAATTTAAATTGTGTATTTTTTTAGATTTAATCTTTTGAAAACTTACTTCATACCACGAAATCTGTACTTCTTTTATGTAAATTTATAAGTTATTGTTTTTGGTACACCCTGTTTATTTTTAATAATTAAGACATGCTTCATTTAGGAGTATTATGTTTGAAACAAAATTTCATATTTCATAACTTTTACACGTCATAATAGAAAAAATAAAAGTTTTGGAAACAGTGGTCTATAAACAGTAGATTTTTTTTTTTTTTACCGGATGTTTTAGTAACATAAAAACGCGTTATTTAATTCATGAAACTTTAAAGCACTCTCCATTAATTACAACGCCTTTCAGTTGCAAAATCGAGCAGTAGCCATTTCTTTCATCCTGGTCCATCTCATCAAAAAAATGTAAACAAACCATGCCGAAACATAATGAAATTTATTCTCAACAGGTTTACGCATCTTTCGAATTCATGCGAGATCCTCCCTTAAAAATGAAACACGTTCCCTGGCATCTCCAAGTGCCTTACCTAGTATTCTGCTTGACAGGCACATTCATGTGAATAATACTTTATAGGAAAAAAATAAACATGAGTTAACGCTTTCTAAACGCTTGGAGAAAGGGGAAAAAATGTAATGCATTAGGCAACTGTTACCAAAAACAAAATTTAAACTTAAAGCATCAAAAATGGTTCGCGGTCACGGTTAGAATATTAATTAGGTGAAAGAGCAGTTTGTAATGAGCATCGTATATGATGCATGGTGCTAAGAAAAAAGAAGAAAAAAACTTCTGTACGGTGGCGAATATCAATGAAGTCAATGAAATATACTAAATGTTTGGTTCGAATGTAAATTTCTACCACGTTTTTTAAAGTAATTAAAATTTATATTCGGGATTTATCTCAAACTCTGTTTATACATCTGGTAGTTAGTTGTTATCTCCTGTAGAACATATCCAAGATTTATTTTTAATCAACGCCATTGAAAAAAAGTCAGGAAAGACTACATATATAGTTATAAAAACATAAAAACAATACAAAAAGAAAATGCTTACAGATACCATAGTAAAATGATTTTATGTATATCAAGAATAGCTGCGAAATCCAGACCCGAACAGTCAGGGTTTAAGAGTTGCTCTAAATTATTTATCTAAATTTGTTTTAAGGATAAGGAGAATGCATTGAACGTAACTATAGGCATAAATTAAATGTTTTTGCTCCACCTTAAAAAATAATCCATCATTTTAAAGCGAGATGAGCAAGTTTATTACATTTGTAAGAGAAAATTATTTATCGATATTGTGCTATGCAAGTCATCGATCATGTACTTCATTTTCATGATGATACATATCTGTATACATACTTTACAGCTACATTCATGCTTAAAATAACACGCAATATAGTAGTTACACTGGGCATTTTTACACATTATAGCTTTTCTTGTGTAATTTTACAGAAATCGAGTGATGATTGTACTAAAAGATGAATTCAGGTAATCATTGCTTGCCAAAATAAATGTCTAAATAATAATCAATAAACTTTTACTGATGTTTGAGATTTAGATCTTGATAAAAACTATTGAACTTTTCCTCAGAAATTTTATTCAGAATTTTGCCTGGGAAAATGAATGCATCTCAAAACATTATTATACAAACAGTCAGCAGAAAATGTCACAATATCCAAAACTTTAAGTAAATGGAAAATCCTTAAAATTCTATAAAATTACACTGCTGGCCATCGTAAATGCAACACCCTGAAGGAAGCATGCAAATAATATGAAATTTACAACATGCATTAGCTGAGGTGAGATATGCAAATGATTAGAATTTCAGCGCAGACGTACATCAAGCGCGCCTGTGGCGCCACCTCAAAGCGCTATTTAAGGCTTGGAGATTTCGACGGTTTCAAGTACAGCAATTGTGTTTTTCTTGCTTTTTTTTCAAAAAAACGATAAATTATGCCTCGTAGGAAACAACGATCATCTTTTGATCAAGTATCCGAGTTTGACAGAGGAAGGATAGTGGCATACCGAGATTGTGGGTTATCTTTCAGGGAAATCGGTCGTCGTATTGGACGAAACCAAACAACTGTGATGCGGATATGTGATCGTTGGGTGCAGGAGGGTACGACGGACAGACGTGATCGACCGCATCGACCTCAGTGCACCACGTCACGTGATGACAGGCAGATTGTACGCATGGCAGTGACGGACCGCTCAGTCACATCACGAACCATTTCACAGCAGATTCAGTCTGTAACGCATCATCCAGTGTCTGCGCGTACCATTCGACGTCGTTTACAGCAGAATGGTCTGTCCGCAAGACGTCCGTTGCTTTGTCTACCTCTGACGCGGAACCACAGACGTCTCCGCCGCCAATGGTGCGATGAAAGAAGGATGTGGACGACAGAATGGAATGAAATTCTCTTTACTGACGAGTCACGCTTCTGTATGCAACACCACGACGGTCGGATTCGAGTCTGGAGACACCGTGGAGAGAGGATGCTGAACAGCTGCATTATGCACCGTCACACTGGTCCTGCACCGGGTATTATGGTATGGGGCGGATCGGATATCTCTCTCGCACTCCTCTAGTACGCATTGCCGGTACTTTAACCAGCCAGCGCTACATCTCCGAGGTGTTGGAGCCAGTTGTCCTTTCTTACCTTCAGGGCTTGCCAACAGCCATATTTCAGCAGGATAATGCACGGCCACACGTGGCACGCATTGTCCAAGGGTTCTTCGTCAATCACCAGATTGAATTGCTTCCCTGGCCGGCGCGCTCTCCGGATCTTTCGCCGATAGAAAACATGTGGTCCATGGTTGCTCAACGACTGACCCAGAGTTCATCCCCAGCTGTCACACCAGATCAACTTTGGCAACGTGTGGAAGCTGCTTGGTCTGCTGTACCCCAAGAACACATTCAAAGTCTCTTTGAATCAATGCCGAGGCGTGTGGCAGCTGTGATCTCCAACAACGGCGGCTACTCTGGGTACTGATTTTGGCAGGAACCACGCTTCATAGAATGCTGTAAATTTAATCATTTGTTACTTGGTCAACATGTTATCTACACAATAAATTTTGTTGTGATATCTCTTGTTTTTCTTGGTGTTGCAATTTGGGTGGCCAGCAGTGTAGTTAATAAATATCTTTTTTTTATAAATTTCATACATATTTTTAGGAAATTTATTTTAGAAAGATAAATAAGCTTTCAATGCTTAAAAATTGACTGATAGTAAATGTTTTTCAGTTTATTAAATTAAGTTTATATAAGTTACTATTAAATTTATATTTTTAATTAATGCATGAAATTCCATTTAGTACTATTACATCATAGATTTTTCTATAATTTGGATCGAAAATATGTTGACAATAATGAAAGATATTATTTTTTAAGCTAAAATTAGTTGGCAACATTAAAAACATTTCTCTACCTAGAAAAATACAGACTATTTTTGTCATGTTCACATAAACTTACCAAATTCTTTTCAGAAAAATTAGAGCTTTAATACAAAGTGTGTGAGATTATTCATATTTCAATCTGTTAACTGGAAATTCTCACGGCTGTAGAGACAATAAACATTTCTACCAGCAACATGAAATCAAGATTAACTCTAAAGCGAAATTATTTGTAATCACTTATTAGTGAAACTGATTTAGGTTAGCTCATTTAAAATAATTTAGGCTCACCAAATTTAATTGATAATAAAGAAAAAATGATGCAGGATTTTTTGCGTTAAGCATCCACGAAAATTACATGATGGAAAATTAGATAAACATTTTTAATAAGGGTGAACCTGTAAAATGCATTAAGGAGTACACTTTAATTTCGAATTGAAATTATCAAGCGAATTCCACAAACTCAAAAAAAGAGTTTCTTGAAAAGCTATTTACAAAGTTTGAATTTTAGAAAATCTTAAAACCATAAAATACTTATCCAAAATAAACATTTAATTACACTTATTATCCGAAGGAACATGCCAAAGGAATTACAATACGTATTAAAATTAGTAATTGTACTTATGTTGAAATAAGTGAATGATTAAAACAGCGTCTGTGTATTTTCTTTTTTAAAAACCATAAAAAAGTAAATCTTTAATTATGCACATGCCTTTAAATTATATAAATATGCAATAACTAATTATATTAATTCTGAACACTCTAATGAACCTTTAATTAATGAGTTAATATAATTATGCATTTGATTAAATAATTAGTTTTGCTATACGTATACACAGTTTAATAAAATGCAACATAATTATTAAATAAACTGATTTAAAGTGTAAATTCCTTTGCAGAAGACAATCCAATTAAATCAGGCATCAAAGGAATGTACCCTAAAAGTCTTTAATAGTATGTGTATACATACCGAATACAAAGATCAGAGTTAAGCGTATTACAGTCTATGTTCTTTGAAACTATGATAACAAGATTCTTTTAAGTTTCAGGCTACAGTATCACTGTTTCAACACTCTAGAAAGAATTAACCCTTTAACGCGCAGTGTTACCGCTCTGGGAACACCAAACTCTGACGTTTTGACTGTTGCCAGTCACGAAGAATAGATTTGATTTCTATAAAAATAGTTGCGGGTGACATAGCTCCACGATAATCCTTTACTTTTTAGCACGTCATTTCCCGTAAACAAATTAGTCACGATTATTTTTAACAGCACTGACATCTGCTGAAAAATGGAAGAATGCGGGAAAAGCCGGATAGATTGCCCAATGCTGAAAAAAAGGGCAGCCGTTGCCATCGCTCGACTTAAATACCAGCAAGATGGCGGACAGTCGAAACGTTCATCACGTGCCACAGATCTAAAGACCCTTTTTTGACGCAGCTGGCTGTGCAGCACAGCCAGCTGCGTTTGTGGCACGTGAAATGTGGCACGTCTGTGGCATGTGAAATCTGTGGCACGTGATGAACGTTTGGATTGTCCGCCATCTTGCTGGTAGTTAAGTCGAGCGATGGCAACGGCTGCCCTTTTTTCAGCATTGGGAAAGGGTTGCGCCTCAAAGGTTTAAGAGGTTTTTTTAGTTTTAACACTGTTAAATTTTAGAATGCTATTTCAAATTGTTAAAAAGTTCTAATAATAATATGTATTTATTATTATTTAGTTCTGGGATTGCTTGGCAAATTAATGCAGTAATAAAATTTATTGATTTGTGATTGTAAAATTCATATTTTGTGGTGCAGTAATACATTTACACTTTCTGTAATTCGTATTAATTCGTTTTACGAGAAATTCTCGGTGCTCTAAAAGGACTTCAATTCATTTATTTCACATTAATGTCCCATTTCGAAAGGGTTAAGAATGATTATTCCGCGATACTCTGTGCACTGGGTTTAGACGTATGCCAGCGACATAATGCTCCACACTCGTGATTTAACAGTCCCATTACAGCATTTTAAACAATTCATGTCCCCAAATAACTCATCATTTTGCATGTGCCGTCGAGTACCTACGTCGAAACGCCATTGTGGTGTGCGAGTACGCAGTTATATTCTGGCAAACATTCACTGCGAATATCTCTTGGACATTAGATGGAAATTTACGCCGATATCATTTCGCTGAATGCATGGGAGGGTTTTAATACAGCCCAGATGAGAATGTTTTAAATAAGTGAGCTTCATTTGCGCTGGGAGTGTTTACAAATAGCAAATGGGAAATTCCAGTATTCGCTTTCACAGGAAGCTGCTTAAGGGCTGTGATTTCGGATTTAAGCTCATGTTAAACCTTGCTGAATTAAAGGGAATTGTCGAATAAACATCAGCGCGATTTGTTACAAAACGAAGCTATGTACAATACATACTGAAAAGAGAAAAAAAAATCATACAAAAATATCTGATTTGTTTTAAAGTGCTTCTAAAGCAACTTGTTTCTCAATTTTAAGCTTTTCTGAGCAATGTAACTTTTCAATATTCAACAAATTATCTTTTACAATATAGGTTACTAGCACATTCAGTAGATCAAATAAATAGTTTTTAAAAATCGGATTCCATTTTTTATTAAAGTCATATTTAATAAAGTTTATTTTGATATTAATAATAAATTATTATTAATTTTATTAATAATTATAATATGAAGTTTGATAAATTATAATTTAATACATTTCTTAAAATCATGTTTAACAAATCTTCTACTAAAGATTTACTTAAGCACAAATAAGTTCGCATTAAAATTTATTCATAAAATATATGAGATTTCAAAACAATGATTTTTTTGAATATTTCTTAAATTAAGTAAAGTTATAAAATATCATCACCTACCGAATCAATGCATTGTAATAATATTATCAAATACAACTTTAACAGAACACGTAACATTATGATTTAAAACATAGTAAAACATACCCCAGCTAGAATAAAAGAATCAGAATCTTATTTCATACCTGGTTTTAGAAATAATAGAATGTTGGATGAAAACAAAATTTTGAAATGAAAATGAGTAAATTTCTTTGCTAGTATTAGAAAAGAAATAACAATTGATACTTCGTAAAAACAATTATTTATTGAGTGTTGATGCCAAAATACATTACCTGAGATAACATTTACCTCGCTGGAAAATTTGAAATTATTCTTTATTTAGTAATCTAAAAATTTATAGTTATACGTCATTATAGGGTTTTAATAAATAGAAACACACACACATAGAGAAAAACTTCATAACTTTGTACAACTATTAGTTAATTACATTGGCAGGATATTCACAATGATTTTTTTTTCTGAAATTAAATATTCATTGATAAGCATTAAAATTTACTATCTCTAATTCTTGTAATTATTCTAATAACATAAACAAAAACATTAATGGTAATCCGGCTACAAAATATTCTTTAAACGAAACGCCAATTCTTTTAAATGTTATTTGTTTACCAGATAATATTAATACAGCAAGATAAAATTCGTATAAATTGCTTAAACCGTGAAGGCCGTTTTTCCCCATGTTATCACTACTATTATTTGTTATTATTTTGCATATCAGCATATGTGTAAAATAATATATTTAATTCAATTAACACTCTTTCTAAATCAGTAAACTGCATCTGTATTTCTAAACATATAAATATATCATTTTTAACCCAAGAACAATTTAATTGTAATCTAATTGTTTCTGAAACTATTAAAAAATATTTAACTTATGGAATATAACTTATCGTGCCTTTAAAAACTAAAAGTAAAATTAAATGAAAGTATTGCCTTATAATATGATTAAAAAAATTAGCAACACTACGTGAATTAAATTCTTATGAGAACTATAGAAATGTATCTTTGTAGCTGCCGACGTATAAGCAAGTTGCATTCGAGAGGGATAATAAAACCACTCGCTTCATCCTCTGAATCACACACTCAACATTTCAATTCGGTGCGTACGAAAATATTCTCCGCAGTTGTCTAGTAAGAATGAGGCAACTTCCGCAGATAAATCAGATTAGGGAGCAGAAACGGGGAAGAAACACAAGTTCCTAATAAAACAAACGCCCTATGTGGCCAAATATGTAAGACCCCTGAGGTTTGGCATCCGAGCTTCCCTCAGCCTACTCAACTTCCTTCACCTTGTAATGAGATCGCGATCTGTTTTCTCTAGACCGGCGAGTAGTTCGTGATATCGCTATTAACGTGGTACGTGAGAAGGTACCATACCGGTTGAAACATTTTTCAACGACCGTGATTGCTACTTGTCTTTGCCGATCGGGGAAAACGGGCCAAGGGCGATGCTGATCTCCAATTCTCCCACTTAAATGCATTAGACTTTCCCTCCCCCCGTGCATTAGACTTTTTTTTTTCGTTGGTTCGCATTTCTCTTAACTTTCTAATTTAGCATTGATTCTGAAAGCAGCTCTACTTTCAGAATTTTGACGAAGTTTCTCTGCTTGATCAGTTGCTTTATTTCTTTCCCCCTTTTTTTTTCAATTCGGCATTGTAGAAATTCGTTTACTGAAAGGAAAAGGAATGTGTTTGGACCTGCCGATTTTATGTCGTTCTTTACGACTTGAATTCCAGATTTCGGCTGCTGGTTTAAAGTAGTTCTGGAAAAAGCCTTCCCGTGAGGAATGTCGATAACACTTTGGACCACCGTGAAAGCCGTTGATTTAAGAGACCTTCGAAATTCTGCATGAGCCTAGATAGAAACTGTAGAAAATTAAAATTCGTGTGAAATTTGCTGAGATTTTATAAATTTTAATTTTGAGAAAAATGTATTTTTGAAAAGTAAGAAATACCGGTAAAATTATTGAAAAAAAGAAAATAATCAAATAGACAAAATGTTGCAATTTTGGTTAATGTTAAAATCCTGTATTTCTTTAAATTCGATACAAATTTACAATAACACTATGTTCGAAATATTTTTAAAAAGTATAATAAAGCAACTAAAATTATAAACTACATTAAAATTTAGATTCACACATACTTTTTAAAAAATTATTTTAAATTAATGATGTACATATAAAATAAGAAAATAAAAAAAATCGAAATTCATATTTCAGTGAGTGCTTGTATGAAAGAAATCCCAATGATACTAAGCTAATTGAATCGCTTTTTAAAATTGAACAATTGTGAGAACATCTATTTATAAACAATTCAAATAGAGAAAATTGTTTTTTTCTATGAATTTTGCAGAAATTTTATAAATTTTAATTTTTGAAAAAGGTATTTTTGAAAAGTAAGAAATACCTTTAATATTACTGAAAAAAAAGAAGCTTAAAAAATCTAATAGACAAAATGTTGCAATTTTGGTTAATGCTAAAAACCTGTTATTTCTTTAAATTCGATACAAATTCACAATAAAATTATGTACGAAATATTTTTAAAAAGTATAATAAATCACTCAAAATTATGAAACTACGTTAAAATTTAGATTCACACATATTTTTTTTTAATTTATTTTAAATTTATGATGTACATATAAAATGAGAAAATAACTAAAATTGAAATTCATATTTCAGTGAGTGCTTGCATGAAAGAAATCCCAATGATACTAAGATAATTGAATTGCTTTTTAAAATTAACAATTGTGAGAACATCTATTTTTAAACAATTCAAATAGAGAAAAGTGTTTTTTTTATGAAATGCGACTGAATACATTAAAAATTTACTTCGTAGTAATTATAACCGCTGAGAGTGTTTATTTTTCGTAAACAAAATACAACGAATAAAAATAAAGAACGTGAAATGTTTACCTTAATTAATCACGTCAGATAATTTCTTTTAATTAGCAAAATCCTAACGAATGATAAAATAAAGTATAAACGTTTCACAAGTTTCTAATCTAATGAAAGTGATTTGACACCGACCTTAAGTTACGCCTTAATTGAAAATTAAATTAAAATGGAGCTGTATAAAAAAAACTGAAAATTATTAAATATCGAGGGATTTACATAGCGATGGGGAAAAAATTTAAAGTAGAAATGTTATGCAAAAATCATCATAGGAAATTTTATTTGCATGAGGATATGGAAATTTTTAAGAATACATAAATCATATATATATATGGGCTGTGCGTGTATATATATATATATACGCACAGCAGCCATATATACTTATATACAGAGTGTCCGAAAAGCACCAACCTAGGCTTTTATTTATTAAATATTGCTCATAGACATATACAATAAATTACAAAGTTACATAAAATAAGGCACACAATTTTGTGGTATCAATTTAAATTTTCAGGAGATCCAATTTAAATGTATACAAAAATTTTATCCATATACGGACCCTGTACAAAAATAGATCTAGTAAGCAAAATGTACCCCATATGTTAATAAATTTTATCCTAACTCTCGCAGATAAGGAAATAAATATTTATTGACTTAAGCAATTGCCAATGGCTCTCTAAGGGAAAAAAATCAAATCACATAACAACATTTCAGGGGTCGTATACAAAGATAACAATGATTACACAAATATAATACTTTGCTATAATTATTAGTATTATTATCTTTATTATTGTATAGCCATTGACCAACTTTGTTTAAACATACATCTGAGCCTTTCTATTATGACAGGCTAAAACTTTGTGCATCACCTCCTTAATGTATGAGGCACCTTTTACTAACACTTTGTTTGTTTGTTTGTTTTTTGTACTTAGATGATATAAAATTTTACATTTATTTACGTTTAACCTCCTGAACATTATAACCAATATCATAAAATTATGTACTGCTTTATGTAACTTTGCAATTTATTGTATAAGTCTATAATGAATATTCAAGGAATAATCCTTGGTCTGTGCTTTTGGAGCACCCTGTACATACATTTTCGCTTATAAATTGTTTATGAAATGATATGTTTATGCTTATGCCACAAAATGTATCTTTCCGTTTTTATTGTTCAGCTATAGGAAAGATAAAGATGTATCAGTTTAGTACGCATAAAAGTATTCAAGCTGCTAGTGGATTTTAGGAAATTCTAAAGATTCGTATAGTTAAAGAGTTTAACAACACTTTATTTTTTACTAATATAAGAATTGTTTTTGAATTGTGGTCTCTTATCAGCAAATATCTTATTTCTATTGCTTTACTCTTACCTTTCTTGAAAATTGCAGAAAAGTATTGCCGAATTTCGTTAAAAAAGATTTTTGTGTTATTTTGATAATAGACACCTTCATTTATATTAGGAGTTTGCATTTATTTCTCATCTCATTTTTATCCAGTTTGTTTATTATCATTCAGGAACTCCCTGTGGAAAAAAGATTCACATTAATTAGTACCTTAACAGATCATTGTACTGTTAATTAATCTAACCCTTTGTAACATACGTGAAATGAATATATCAAGGATGCTACAACTATGACCATGATAGAATATTTTTTTTTTTTTTTTTTTTAGAAAATTACTTTTGCTTTTTAAACTTTGGAAAAATTAAGAGTCGTTCCGATTTAATTCTCCTGGAAGCAAAAACTTTGCTCTTTTGGAACTATCAAAATGTTTGATTAATCTAAATATAACCTTATACCACGTGTCATACGTTATGAAAAGTCTGTGTTTCTATCGTAAAAAGTGTAATTAATATTGCATTAAAACTGGTTCCGGAGCAATCATAATAAGGTTTATGACCCAAGCCTCTCTCTTAAACATATAAGCGCCCAGACTGGGAATCAACAGCTGTTTTATTACGCCTTCAGGCTCAATCAAAGATAGGTGATCTGAAATTATTGCCGAAACCTGTTCATATGCTTGGAAGAGTTTAGATGCTCGCATGCTTCAAAAGCAATGAATTAGCTTTTCCTTTCCAAGGCCTATTCCGCTAACTTTATATCCAGAGTTAACAATTTGAGGTCTAACATATACAGAGACGTACACCCGAGTGTCACATTGGTGTTCATTTTTGGTAAAACTAACTAAGCCCTGATGTCTCTCGGAGTCAGCTTTCAACTGTCTGAGCGATATAAAAGTAGCGGCCATATTCTCACCGACTTTAAACGTACATTATATATACAGTCGAATCCGCTTAGTGGGATATCGGTTAAAGGAATAGACCGCTTACTGTAATAAATTTCAGTGTACAAACCATAATTAATAGTCAACGTGAAACCGGATAATATAATATCCCGCTTATTAGAATATTTTTTGCGGCAAATTGGATATTCCATTAAGTATATTGGAATAGCCAATTAAGTATATTGGAATGGTAAATTCGATTAAGAATACTTTAGCTATTATATGTGTGTGCGTCAACACCAGAGTTAAGAGTATAAACGATCTAGAATTAGTTACTTTTTGAACGTTTGGTGGCCAAATTTAGTTTCACTCAATGTATAATATTTACTTACAAACAAAGCCCATTGTCAACTATTTCTAAAACATTCGTGTATGTTTTTATTGGCTAAATAAGTAAAATTCCGTGTTAAAATGAAGCTTTTAAATGATTTTTTTAACTAAAGCGTGTTTTTCAATACTTTTTCATTAAATGACAACCTACTAGTATATTTAAATAGTTACTCCGTTATGAATAGGAGCAATTCGTAGTTATTGTAAGAAAAAATTACAATATGCATCTTTATAGTACTTAGAAAAGTAAATACGAAAACATAAATAAACGCCTCTTAGTTAATATTGCAATTGAAATAGTTCAGACCTAAATTTATTAATCTTTGAGAAGAATTTTCATTCATATTACTGTGAAGTGCATTCATAATGGGCACAAAACTATCAAAATCCAAAAATGTATATTAAAAAAAACGCATCTCGAATTGCTGTTTTATATTCTTTCTGACTTTCAACTTCACGCTGAATATTTTAAACTGCATTCAGGTTTTATCCACAGGAAAATTAATTTAGCAAAGAAACGCATATCAAACACGCTAAAACGGTTATTCTAAAAATTACCTCCTTGACTTCACAACTTTCTGACGTTCTCTATGCAAACTTTCGTGCTGTAACACTTTGCTGCATCACAGCAAATGTGTGGAATGAAATGAACAAAGAAATCAATAAGCTCTTAGAAATTTTAACTACATAATAAACAAGGTTATTAAAACACAGCACAGTGAACTGCATATTCCTGCTTACATGTAACTTTACAAACAGATGTGCTCCGTAAAACGGCCCTTCTGTGTGTTCTAATTTATTTTGTAAAAATTGTTATGAGAAATTTGATTGATAGTTGCGTGTAACCGTTAGAAGCATTCTCAAGCTAAATTGATTATTATGAAGAATTTTTACATGCTGATGAATATTTGTGTGAAATATTCATACTTAATTTGGAAATTTATGAAGCTATTTCATATGAAGTTATAATAATTCGAAAGCAAGAAAGTAAAATTTGTTAAAAAGTTTCATATTTGACAAAACATTTAGTGTAAACTTTATTACTTATTTAGAAAGAAAGCACAAATTACCATGATGATAATCAAATTGCTTGTGTGTTTTAAACACATTTTTCCGTTTTTTTAATGCAGTTTAAAATTAATGGAGAATGTCGAGAGAAAGGCATAAAATGTAAAAGCTTAGAAATAAATATTCTATGAGTGCTTTTACCAAACAAAGTAAAATCAATGAGTAAATTTCCCAAATAAGTTTGGTATTTTCAACAAAAAATATTAATCAGCATTTAGAAATCCAAAATGAATGTAATTGTTAACATTCAGCTATTTGCCTTATGACTCTTATTAAAAGTTCGTATGTCTAAAGACAATATCGTTTAAACTAAGTAAGAACAAATAAGATATACATTTTATTTTATTTTAGTCATTTGTTAATGTAAAAAATAATTTTAAAAAATATTGCTTCCCAGCCATGAAATTCTGTTTGATTTAGCCCGAATTTGCAAACTGACAAGAACGAAAAATAGTACAAAGTTTTCATCAATGGAAATTATTCAACGAAAACTCAAAATGTATGTATATATAAGGAGCATTTTCACGAATGTTTACTAGTGAGTTTTAAATAATATTTTCAATTACATAGGAATTATTATAGTTACTGTATATATTTAAATGAAAGTTTCAAACATTTAAAATACATCTTTTAAAACTAACACAATGTAATTGAATTGGAAATTCATTAAGAATAATAAATTAACTTCTATGAAATGGCTCATGCATTTTGATAACTAATATCCATGCAGGGATGTGACAGCTGAAATTAAATTTTGGAGCAATTAGTGGAGCAAGAAAAAAGACATTTTTGGAGCAATTTGGAGCAAGAAAAAACAGATTAGTGGAGCAATTTGGAGCAAGAAAAAGTCCCTTTTGGAGCATAAGCATGTCAATTTTGAAATACAAAGTTTATTTTGTGAGGCTAAGAGAAAAGTCATTAAAGAATGCCAATCAAAAAAATGAAAATTAAGGAGGTTCTTAAAAACTCTTAGCTCATAACAAAAACCAGGTTTTTTTTTAGGGGGGGGAGTCAGAAGCTTATGAAATAAATAAAAAATTCAGTAATTTTATACATTGCTATACAAAATATCTATTTTAAATCAAGAATACAATATTTACTAAACTATATTAACCCATTTATGCCAAGCGTCGCTTTTTTGGGACGGCATTTTCGCTATCAGTCGAAAGCGTTACTTTTCCTAGCCTTTATTCACTAGTATAGAACCTCAACTCCACATATTTTAACATGACCCAGTTCGATGTTGACATTTCAATTTTTTTACATAATGATTTTAAAAGAAATCATCCCTTGTTCAAGAATTTGACATCAGAAATTTTTCTATTATTGCTGGTATTAGGAAAAATCAAAGTCTCATTAAGTCTCAAAAATATCTGGGCACAAATGGGTTAACTACCATCAGCAGCTAATAAAAAATTTGGAAATTAAATTTAAAACAGAGGTCTATTTTTACTCTTAAGGCATTGGAGGTTTAAACAAATGGATGCCAAAGAAAAAATATTCATTTTTAAGATTAATAGAGAAAGATTGAATTAGAATTCTTAGAATGTGTGATGACTTTTGTAAAAATTCATTTAAACGTTTAAACATGTGTGGAAAAATAAAAAATGTAGCAGTTATGCTGAATTTGGAGCAAAAATGTCCAAAAACCATCTTTTTGTAGCAGATTGGCACATCAGGATTGATTTGGCACAATTTGGAGCAATTGGAGCAGCTGGCACATCCCTGTCCATGCCATGTAATCTACTTTCCTGATTTGTTGTAAAACATAGATGTAAAATCAGCATTAAAGATATTATAGTAATCTAAAACAATTTATACAGATTAGGATCCCTTAAAAAGACCCCTCCGGAGGGCACACCGCTCAATGACCTAGATCACAGGTGTATATAATCGGCCGAATTCTTACAACACAACAACAACTAAAACAAGTTAACTGTTAGTACAGAATACAGGTGAAACAGTCATTGGTATATCTGTAATATTAACTCTTCGTTTTAAACCGTACAAAGCCGTATTCATAAGTATTATTTTAATCGGCTATTTTATAGCTTTGTAAACCATTTTCGTCAAGTAAAGTAAATTGCTTTGTGCCAACTGAAACTAATTTATTTTATGATGTAGCAAATGTACTTTGAGAAATTGAGTAAAGATGCTCAAAATGAACAGATGCATAAACAGAAACAGCGAAGATCAAGCAGCAATTATATCCAATATTTAAATCATTGTACTCTTTTTTTTTGTATAGTGAATTAGTTTCATACATAAAATTCATAATGAGGCAATCATATGAGGAATTAAATGAGGAATCACAATTCTTCTCGTTTAAAAATATAGACACATGAAAAAGGGTGTTATTATTATTGTTCTTTTTCTAAAATTGTTCTAAGCTGGGATTGGTTCTGATATAAAAACATCAGTTTATTTTCAAAAACAACACAAATTATGAAAGTTAATAAATCATACAAAATTCTTTAACCTTAGAGAGAAGTATTCAACCACGATTGCTCTAATAGGAAAGTTTTTCATTCTGTCAAACATCTTATTAATTTCTTAGGCATAGAAAATATTTATATAAAACTGGTAATAGAGATATTTTAGTCGTTACTTAATAGACACCCACAAAAGCTGGA
The DNA here is from genome assembly GCA_038373885.1 of Cheiracanthium punctorium. Lineage (NCBI taxonomy): Eukaryota > Metazoa > Arthropoda > Arachnida > Araneae > Cheiracanthiidae > Cheiracanthium > Cheiracanthium punctorium. The sequence goes on from JAWZYV010011264.1 coordinate 1,579,826, forward strand.
AAGCAAATAAAGGAAGCACATATACATTTGCTGTAAGATAGGATATTTAGTTCTCCTTTTTGATAAAAAAGGAAAGCGATAAGATTTGGACTGATGCCAGCCTCAGCAATATTGATGTCCTGCAAGAATGGAACTATTTGCTGCAGTGCAAAGCACAAGCATCTAAAGCTCTAATTTAAAGCCATTATTTTAAAAAAAAGAAACTTGTTGACGTAATAGTTTGAATGGCTTTAAAATCTGTTTTCAATTAATAATGTAACGGAAAATGAAAATTGGCTTAAAAATATATTGTGATTTCACGATAGAAAATTTGTATAATATGAATAGTTCACTTGTAAACTTGATATTAATCTGCTGAAGTGAATATAAGTAAATGATGTACAAAGATTGAAGCATTTAGGAGAATTATTTTGTTAAAATATAGTTATTACGACTTTAAAAACTAATTACCCTGAAAAGTTGATTATCTTACCTTTCAAAATAATTTGAACACTTTTTTTCTTTATAAAAAAAAAATTAAAAATACGCAAGTGATTTTAAAACTTTTTATTTTAATAATTATAAAAGCAAACTCTTAAACACATATTCGAAAAATAAATTCAGACAAAAAAATCTAAATTAGTTTATATAATTACGATTTTTAAAAAAATGTTGTCTTTGAAAAGAGAAATCCTATAAAGCACTGCAATGATTACAAATTACATGAACTACAATAGAGGCTTTCACTTATTTGCTTTATTAAATAGAAAAGTACTTGTAACTATTTGGAAGGGGGTCGTGTTAAAATTGACTTGTAATTAATATGTTCATTGATTTCCTCTCACTACAGCAATATCACTGCAATTCGATCGAATTTAAAGGGCTTGTACACCAAACGAAAGGGCATAAAATCCTTTCAAATTCGGTTAAATTGAAAATAAATCTTTTTGGCGATTAGCGTTTTTTTTTTTTTTTTTTTTTTTTTTTTAATCCGATATGCTAATCGTTTTTCCGTTCACTGCTCTTGTTTTCACTGCAATAGCCTACAGTTAATGTGTTTACAAAAACGCAAGTACATCAGGAATTGTGAGCTCTGGAATTGGGAAAGTTGGGAGTATTTTTTTTCTAAATGTAATGTGTGAATAAGCGTTAGTAGCCCTTAAAAAGTACACCATCCAAGGCAACTCCCTCCCCCCTTAGACAAGACAGTCCTTAAGAAAGTTTTGCCTTAACCCCATCCCTCCTCCTCCAAAAAAGACTTGTACTTAAAGGGTGAAACTAGTAAAATCAACTCCGGATATAATGAACCTGGGTGTGTTAAAATTTCTGATAGAGTGGACGAAAATCTTAGCACGTGAGACGTATTTTTCTGTTCGCTGCTCAAGTTTTCTCTTCACAATACTCCAGTGTTGTGAAAGAATTAACCACGATTAACGATTGAAAACTGACGATTCATATTCAATCGCGATCAACGATTGAAAATTTTCAGTCATTAATGGCAACTAACGATATCGTTAATCGTGATACCGTCAATGGTTATTAAATATTAATCGTTAGTTTACAATCCCTATTTTTTTTCTTCTCAACACCGCAATACTCCCTCTAATTTTTGAAAACCGACTGAATTCAGTAATGTGCGCTCGTTAAACTGGAATTATCCAGAGGAAGATGAACCCCCCAGAATTTTCCCTAATTTCTTTGAGTAGGTACAAACATGCCTAGATTTCCGTCCATTGCAAACTTTTTTTTTAAACTACTTTTGACATGGCATTAATGGCAACTAACGATATCGTTAATTGTGATACCGTTAATGGTTATTAAATATTAATCGTTAGTTTACAATCCCTATTTTTTTTCTTCTCAACACCGCAATACTCCCTCTAATTTTTGAAAACCGACTGAATTCAGTAATGTGCGCTCGTTAAACTTGAATTATCCAGAGGAAGTTGAATCCCCCAGAATTTTCCCTAATTTCTTTGAGTAAGTACAAACATGCCTAGACTTCCGTCCATTGCAAACTTTTTTTTAAACTACTTTTGACATCTTCTACCAAGATCAAAGTGTTAAAAGAAAAGAATGAGCATCATTTATCTCTGTTATGGTCACGCAACAACCAAACAAACGCATAAACAAATTTAAAACCGTCATAAAAATTTTGTTTCCTATGCGTCGCGTGCTTTATCGTAATTATTTAATTCCCTCGAAAGAATTTAAATATTTATCACCATTCTGTATACTTCCCTTTTGTTACATTTAGCACTGCGGGATCGAGCTTTTATGTAAGCCTTTTACGCAATCCTTGCTGTTTTCAGTGAAAAGGGGGCTTTGTATTTTTCAAAGCCCCTCTGTGTATTTTTTCGATGCCGACAACACCATATCCGCATTGTACAACAATGGCAATCGATCCGCATCCGCTTTTCTTTCGTTGAAATTATTTTCTTCCCTTCTCCAAAAGCAGTTGAATCGGACGTTGCGGAAAAAGCGATGTGCAGTGAAAAATAAAATAGGAATTCCGTTGCAAAATTCTTAAATAAATAAAAATTGGACTAAAAAAAAAAATATTAGTTCTGTTTGAATGCTTTAGAAAATGCGTCTGTAAATAATAAAGTCTTTCGATAACATTAAAAAAGATGAAAAAATAATATTTTGTGGGTATTAATTTTCTAATGATAAAGAAAAGAATATTATGTACTTTTAATTGCTTAAATATAATGATATCGAAATATAAAAACAGTATGATTTGGAATATTCATGAGAGTCTCTTGCCACTGTACTTAAATGTTGCATGCTTTAATAATTTATTAAAATATGCGGAAATAAGTGTAGTTCACATTTTTCGTGACTTAAAAGTAATTTCTGGGATCACTGTAAAAGAGAATAATATTTAGCTGCGTTCAAAACACATAAGGCGAAGTAATTAAAATTTTAATTTATTGTTTGAGTAATTTAAATAAATATCTATAAAAACGCAACGTTTATTTAAAAAGTACTTCGGTAGAGGATAAACAAGACTAATATATTTATAAATTTAAATATTTAACTATATATTTATATATTTATTACTGAAAAACTACAGGAAATCCTCATGTGAATTTCGCTATCGAAGCAATTGGTAGACTATAAATTAATTTTAAAAAATGTAATGTTTTTGTTACATGATGAAGTAACAACTACGCGATTTACATTCAAAATTAATGCACATATATTATCTAAAGTCCCTGAAATTTAAGATATTTATTTAAGCTAATTAACAGAATAGTATAATCACCGTAAAAACATGACATATCTCACATATGTTTGTTACAAAAACATCAGACATTTTCTTATAATGTTTATATTTCTTTTTAAAATATTATGACATTTTTATAAATTTTTATTAGTAGTAAACTCTATTATACAAATAATTTCTTATAATTATAATTTAAAATTTATGTAAAGATAAGTCAGAACTTATATACCAATATGGTATCAATTATTTTAATGTAGCATAGATTTCTATAGGACCTTTTAATAGAAAATTTATTTTTCTACTCTATAATGAATTACAGTGGATAATTTAGTTATTCATTTGTATATAGTGTGCGCTTTATGTGTATACTATGTAACATAAATATTTTACAACCTGGGTATATAGTCTAATGGTACGGGAAATACATTTTCCGAAAGTATCAGTAATGAAATTATTTGCAAGCATATAGTTTCAAGGAAAATAATCTATTAATTTACTTCTCTCACCAATAATATTCATATTTGAAAGGTGCTTTATTAAACTACATGAAACATCATGAATGAACTGGCGTAGAAATATTTTTTTTTTTTTTTTTTTTTTTGGAGGGGAAAAAAGTGTAGACCAGATTTATGTATAAACACGGATTAAATGAATGCAGAGCAAAAAGGGAAGAAATTTTTAAAAATTAAAAGACTCGAAAATTGCAAGCTACACTAAACACCCTGAACAGAGAATGAAAAGAAAAAAAAAATGCGTAACTACTTTTTAAATTAAAAAAATTAAAAATAGAATTGACAGAATAATAACAGACTAAAAAATGACAGTAGTTAAAACACAGATGAATTAATGCTTTCCTCAGTCCCTGTTAATAGTATATATTCCATTTAAAGCTTCTTAGTTTCTTCTAAAATCCCCTTTATCAGTCGAAACAGACATTGGATTGGGTTATTTTGTCACTGTTTTTTTGATAATAGCATATAGTTTTCAAAGTGCACTGAAATACTATTAAAGACTTAGAGGAAACCAAGAATGCTTAGAATTTCGAGAGTGATTTGAAAATTAAGGTAATAAATCTTTTGACCAAAGGATTTATTCACAAAATCAAAGGCATACACAAACATAGCAAGATATTTGGTACATATTATTTTTCAGTGTAGTCTGCATGAGCATCATAGCACTTGTTCCATCTGCCCGCTTCAATAGATGGGTAACAACCTATCGAAACGGGCATTGAAGAAATCAGGGCGATGGTCGCTGAGACAATCTACGACGGCGCGCATTCAACTGTGGCATAGGTTGGAAATGTCGTCCTCTGATGTGCTTCTTAGACGGTTCGATGACGAGTAAATCGCCTTGTAGAAGATCCGAGCAGTAAGGGGGATGTTACAAGTAGTATGTTGGGAGCGTTGTAGCGAACTACGTCTAACCAAGATCGTACATGGCCGGCCGTTTGATTTCTGTGGTTATCTGTTGTACCTAGACATGAAATTTCATTCGCTTGGGGAATACAACCGTGACAGTTCTTGTTACCTTACTCCTTGAGCCACCTACGTACTTAGCTGGTTTGTATGTTCGTGTACCAAAACCGGTTGGCTGCACTAGGGTCCTAGGCCTATAGGGGGAATGCCTTCCGTGGGAGACTCTGCAAGAGATCCTAGACCCTTCCCTAAAACTACGGAAACCTCCGAACGGCTAGATCGACTGGCGCTACCGGATTTGAACCGGGTATCTCCCTTTCTCCTACTTACCAACGCATGGACAAAGAAAATTTCTTCCATGCACCATCCTACAATCCCTGGTGAAAGGTAGTGAAATTTCCAAATATGCTTCCACAAAACTGTTTTTTTTTAAATGTTTGGTGATTAAATATGCATATTTACACCATTTGTTTCAATTTTGCTAAATATTTAAATAAAAATGCTTCTTTTTTTCTCCTTATTTGTCACTATAAATGGCTATAACCCATCTCATCTCCTATTTTTAAAAAAGTAAATTTTTCAATGTATGTGTCATTAAATTAACTAACTGAAGCCAATCCAAACAGCATACCGACGAACAAACAATAGATCGATTTACAGCCATCGATATAAAATTCTATTCAAAAGATACCATGGTTACAGGGAAGAAAAAAAAAGAGAACGGGGGAGATGTGGAGGAGATTTAAAACTTTCAAACTGTTCAAGGTCACTGATGGTAGTGACGGAACGCATTTTAATTTAACGGTGCCAGTGATTGATAGGGTCAATCGGCGGGATCAAGATGGGGGGGGGATGACTTTGATGCAAGTCCCTTTGGGGCTGGAAAAACACATGGAGCTGGCGTATTAATCGCAGGCTGCGATGCTGACAAGTTCATTGCCTCTAACGGTATTGATTTAATTAAAGCCTGTGAACAAAGGTTTAATTTCGGCTGCTTATTAAATGCGTGGATGAGATGCCTAATGTTGTGTTTTTACGTAAAAGCATGCCGTTCGCGTTGTTATTGGTCAAAGACATATTCAGTATTTTTGTATATAAAGGTCATATGCAATAAAAATAGCATGTTTGCTTCGATTTGAAAATGTTTTTATTATAAATAGTTTTATGCAACAGTTTATATTTCAGATGCTTATTAAATTTATAGTTGAAAAATCCAACTTTATGACAGACGTAGGTTATATGAATTGCCACTTGGTTAATATGGTGTGGAGAAAGGGTAAAAGTTATCATAAGTAACATAGGTCATAGTTAAAAGTAACATAATAATCTCTCAAAACGATATTCGTAAGTAGGTGTAATACTGTTTTGTGGAATATTTCATTACTCAATCTTTGAAAACTGCATTCGAAAATAGGTGTATTTGTCCATCTGTTTGTTGAATATTTCATAACCCATAAAAATCACTTTAATCATACAAACAGCAGTTTTATATTATATATCATGAGGAATTGGCATCCCTACTAGCAATTTTGCTCAGGCTACCACCGGCCACGTAGATAGCCGATGATGGCCCGGGCAAAATTGCTAGTAGCAACGTTGAAACATTGTGCAAAGAACATTCCCCTATATCTAAATAACTTAAAGTCGTAAATGCAATCAGTTTAATTATATTAATTAAAAATTGTGTTTAAACTCTCGGATGAGGTTTCAAAATATATTTTTTTAATAATCAGCAGCAAACAGTTTTATAAAAACTATTAATTTCTTACGCTGCAATATTATTAATACTTATAAGCGTAAATCATGTTGTTACTATACAATATATTTAACTACACCATGCAATGTTTTATTTTGTGTATTCGAAAATAATATTTCAAAAAGATAAGAAAAGTTATTGAATTCTTTCAATATTGTTCAATTTCTGTATTACAACAACATTAATATTGTATTTTGAAAGTTTTTCCTCAGAAAAAATTGCTAGTTCTTTTTTCTATAAATAATATACATTTTAAGCATTTTTCCTTCTTTTATAATTCATTAAACTCAGCAAAGTACACATTTTTAATTTTTAAAGCTGTTTTAAGCTTTATTCACATTACATTAAATTCATGAAAAAAAAATCCAGTTTTTAATACACTTTCTAGCGGAAATTAAACGCTATCGTAACTCGCATCTCTTTAAGTTATTTGCGTAAGATTGTTAAGAAAGTGTCTTAACCTTCTGCATCTCTTTTTTCAACTTTGATTCAAAATTTTTATTTTCTATTTATCCGTAGAAAATTTGCTTCCTTTATGTTCAGGGCCGTTTTAAGGGGAAAAAAAAACCTCATTATGAATTTCGCTTGGTTTTAATTATGCAAATGCCCGGATATCTTTTGCTCCAGTGTGCCTATGAATTTTAATATTAGAAAGAAAAGATTTGCCGAGTGATATTTGTATAACATAAATGTAAAAATGCTGTGCTCGAAGGCTGCATAGTTGAGTTTTGTATGCATCCCCAAGTCTAAAAATTATTAAGAATTTTAAATAGATTTAAGTACGGTTTCCCGACTTGTAATGTGTACTATTGTATTAACAGTTTTGAATTGATTTTCTTGAATAGATGCATTCAATGTTAGTTTATACTGATGTTTAAAAATTGTGACTAATATTATAAAATTGAAACAGGTGGTTCAAGATAAATTATACATTGATTACACCGGTCAACAAAAAAAAAGGGGGAGGGTTCTGTTCTCATGCTTAAATTCTGATTCTAGACATTGAAAAACACCTACATTTTCATTTTTATTTCTTAAAGTTTGCTTTTGTCTGATTTACGTCGATAATTATATTTTAATTTATTTCATAAACGAAAGATGGCAGCACTTTGATTAACCCGAAAGTAAACTGTATTATTATTTGTAACTCTGTAGTATTGCTTGTAGTATTATTTTTAGAATTATTTGTAATATTATTATTTGTTTGTATTATTATTTGCTCATACGAACATAAAAGAAATACGAAAAATATTCACTTTTAGACATTCATTTCTTACTATTTTAAATTTATATGTTATTGTTTATCACGAATAAAAAAGACTTTTATAGCCAGCAAAAACTTTTCTGATGATGATTTAGAGTGGAATTATAAAAAATAAAAATAAAAATCAGTGATTTTTGCCAGAAAATTGAAAAATTGCTTTAATTTCTACAAAAGCAAACTTTCATTAAAAAATATATATTTTTTTCCTTAGTTTTGTGTAGGTATAGGGAGAAAATAAAATTTAACATTTAGAAGTCAGACCCCAAAAATCGTGTTGACCGATGTGTTATCCTTTAAACAACGGGTCATAAAAACATAATTAAAAGTGCAAAATTTCTTAAATTAAAAACTACCTTTAAGATATAGACGTGTTATAAAGGAATATAAACATATTAAAACACAAAATATCCCTAGTCCATCACTTATGTTTAGAAAAATAACTCATTATCTATAAAAAAGGATAACGGGGAGAAACAACATGACTGTGAGTTTAATATTTTTTGAGATATTGGAGCTGACATTTTTAACATTTCTTGTGGAGTACTAACGGGAGATTTTCAAAAATGAGAAAATCATAGTTAAATTTTTAAAAAAGTATTATTTTATGTTCGACGTCATTCAGTAGCTACGTTAAAGTAGTATTTACTAGTTACTACATTAATTAGAGAGAGAATATATACTAGTTATCGTATAATTACTCGGTAACTACGTAATTATACGATAGCTAATATTCTAAGCAAAATTCGCCTTACTGAGTTCTGGGAAGGCGTATTTAGTTTAGAATTTTACAATGCATGTTTCGTGCGCGCAGCTTAAACTAACGGCAAATGGCTATTTTTTATATAAAAAATTAAAAAAATATGCGTAATTGTCAATCGGCTCACAGTTTTTTTTTCACTTTAACTACGATTAACTAAATGATCAACTCATTATTTTTGAGCTGTTGATTAAAATTTTGATAATGATTAATCTGACAAGAGCTAATTTTAACCTAGCCTAAATTTAAGAAAATTTAAAAAATAACTCCTGCCGGCGTTTGTCAAGTCATGGACAAATTTACAAATATGTTCATGGTACAAATTTCTTTCATCTTACTTTTTAAGTAATACTTGAACAGTATGATTTGTTTATGTCATTAGAATATGAATTCTTATAAAAATGTTTCATCTCTACTGGAATTGATAAAATAGCTATAAATTCACAGAAATAAATAGCATAATTTCTATGTTATACATTTTGAAATCCCTCCTATTGTAAACAAAACCAGTTAATTTTGCGCGCTTAAATACGTTTAATTATCATTTGCGAACAAAGGAATCAATGGTTTACACATTGAATTCATAGAGAAGTATTAGTGAAGTCATAGTTTTACCAAAAAGTAGAGATTTTGCCCGTCGAAATAGACTGCAACCGAAGGTAAAACGACATAGTCAGCTTTTTAAGCTTCAAATATATCGGAAACAATTTCATTCAGAAGCATGGGATCTTTAATTATGTATTTCTTATTCATTCTAAGTAGCGCTAATGAAATTTTATATCGTGTAATGAATTTGTACGATCATATCACATCTTATGTACAGGTTTTATTCATTGTCCTAACTAGAATTTCTTTTGATATGTTGGTAATTTCGCAGTTGTTGGTTATTTCGTGGTTACATTTTGCATACGGTAACAGAAATGCTCTTGTAATTAAGGCAAAGTAGGTTTTAATATTACTTTTTGAAGGTAATTAAAATTTCACATAACCAGGTACTTTTGTATCATTGTCAGAAATACGATGAATTTTTAAAATTAGTACTTTGGAATTCCTAATACTATATCAAAATGAGAATATTCAGAGAATGGGAAAAGATAATTAATATTTGTATAGATATAACACTGTAAAGCATGTCAAAATTCCATTAACGAGTGATCGAATAACAGTAAATATGCGCGTATCTTACACATTTTTTCTTTAATAAGATACGAACTGAGTTCATGTAAAAAGTACTCAGTTATCTGAAACACAGAGATTTTTGAACAAAGATAATAATAGTTCCTGACATCTTACAGATTTTTTTTTTCATGAATTAATTTTCCTCTACTATCATATTTTTCTATTATCTTCCTTCTTCTTTTTTTTTTTCCTTTTGTCGTTCTTCTTCAGGAACCTAATAACTTCCATAAGAAATTTTAACTAAAATATTTTGCTCGAAAAAAGAGAGTAAAGTTATTTGAGTAAACTATCAACTTTTTTTTCAAAGGCTAAATAACCCATCTTGCTGTGATTTTCAGCAATCTTTTGATTAAAAAAAATTCCATCTATATAATATGCTGATTAGATTCTCTTCCTGACGGAAATTAAAGTCTATCATCAGCCTAGATCTCTTTAAATTGTACACGTGTGTTTTCTGAGCGGCGGAGGAACCTCCCTTATTTCCCTTCCTCCCCTCCCCAACCTCTCTCTCCCGCTGTGCTTTTGCAAAAATTCCATTTGCTGCTTCCGCCGAATCCGGAAGTATTCCGAAAAGAAAGTAGTCGCTAATCTCCTTCATTTTAATTATGCAAATTCAGGCGATTTACTCCGTGTATTTAAGTAATTGTAAATGTTTCAAGCCCGGGCACTAAGCCTAACTGTTTTATTTGGTAGAATGCTTGGGGGAGAAAGATTGTTTTTGAGTATCTTTGGGGATGCTGGGTTGGCTTGATGGAAATTACTTGCGGTTGAAAACGCTTGGGGTTCCTTCGGGAATGGGAATAGCTGTTAATTCTCTCAAAATCAGGATTTTCTCTTTATCTTTTTTTTTTCTGTTTTAAAAAATAATACGAAGAAATTGATGCAAAAAATGAGGCATTTTGTGTGTTTGTATAAGAGTTTTGACGAATGAAATTTTTGAAACTAAATTCTGTGATTTCAATGAGATACGCGATAAAATCCTTCTCCATCAGGTGTATTTTCTGTACGGAATAAAATTGGCATTTTCTATTTCAATTTTGAAAGTAGTGGTAAAGTGAATTTTTCAAGCCAGATCAATTTTCAAAATATTCAACAAATAAGTAAAATTAATAAAATATTTTAAAGTATTCGATTGAAAATAACAAAACTAATAGAACAACTGTTTGATTTAGAACATCCCAATGACCTGCCATAAGAAATTGAAACAGGCATCATTAAAAATGTAGTGAAGTGGGATATGAATTTCCTTAAATTCAACATTGAATTACTATTATCAGTTGTGATTGAGAATTTTATAAAATGCGTTAAAATGTCTCTTAAATTTCCTTAAATATAAGCATGAATCATGATTACAATTGTAAATATTTTCCAATTTAAAAAAAAATGATATTCCAATTTCTGACAAATTTGGCGATACATTTATAATTATTAACTGTTTCATAAAAACGGAGTTTGTAATCCTGGATTTATTTCATTTTCCTAAATAGACTTGATGCACCTTAATGAGCTATAAGTATACATCCTTCTAGAAGTAGACAAACATTTACACCATCAGTACATAAAATCAATTAATTTCATTTTACGAGCTATGAAAAAAATCACTCCAATAACAATTTTCGAAACTTTAGCTTCAAATTAATTCAAAAACTTAACATCTCTATACTTCAAATGTCCGCATTATTATTATTTTATTTTTTTCCAGCTAAATCGGATCAACTCGAACGGAAAACCAGCTTCCCACATACAATAGTTCCTCGAAAAGCTCAATAGCAATTAAATCAAAATTCAACATGAACGAGATAAGCTTCACCTACGCGATAAAAAACCAAGAAAAAAATGATCAACTGTAGCGAGAAATTTTCTGTTCTGAAACACCTAGTACAACAACAGACAAAAAAAAAAATAAAATTCGGAGAACAGCACTTACACGAACAAAAGAATTCAATTCTCATAGGACATTAATTTTGGTTACACCACGTAACAGGCCATCTAGAAAAATAGAAATTAAACTCGGAAAATATATATATAGAAAGCCTTTCTTCTTTCAGTTTCTCTGATCTTAATTACCATAGCAATGAGCTTTTCTTCTCGCTTTGTGGTTAGATCACTAAGTGATGCCTGGAAGTACCCCCCCCCCCTCCAATTCCTTTCCTCTTTTCTGCTTCTTATGGGGAATATTTTGCAATTAACTTTGAAGGAGCTTGGCGATTACTTCTTTAGCAGAATTTCTTTTGTGTGTACGATTGTTGAGCATTGTTTGTTTTCTTCAGGATAGTTAAAGGTGCACAGGGTGTCGAAAAGATATGAAAAAAAAAATGTTGGCGACTTTTTTCTGATGAGCTTTAAGTGCGTCTTTTTTTATCTCCTTAAATTGATGTTGTTTCCATCGGTTTCTAAAAATAAATCCAGAAAGTGAAATTCTGTTTTCTTCAAGTTTTAGAAGCTTTAATACAAGTTGCAATATCTGAATTATAATACGGTTAACATTTTAAAAGTGAAATGCATTTTTTTGTCAGTATTGAATGGATAATTTTTAAAGCAGCTGAGAGTTCAAGGTAGATAAATCAATAATTGTAAAAACTAAAAAGAAAAAAAAAGACATACAAAGTTTGAAACTACATAATTTTAATAAGTACTTTCTTGTTTGTAATTTAAAAGATTTGCTAAGATACTTCTTTGCAAACAACGTCACTACACTGTTGAAAAAATATATCGTTTTACAAAGCATATGCATATAAAGGTGAAGTTTTAAATGCCGGCACACATATTCTTTCTAAATTTTGTAAATTTTTATAACATGTCTTAAAAATATAACTAAACCTAATAACGTAGAGAAATATACTTTCAAAATGACCAAATACGTAGGGTAATTTCGTTGATAATTTGTCATCTGGGGGGATCAGTAGAATATTTTTAACTACTTCAGAAAGTCACACAATTAGGTAAATAAGATTTAATTCAATATAAATTACTTTGGAGTATTCATTATACAATTACATATATAACACTTTTTAAATTTACCAAAATCAACAGCTATGTTAAATAGTTCTGTATTTTGAACATAGGAAAGAATTGGGTAAAATTAATGATGCTGCATCATCATAAAACATAAATAAAAGAAATTATAAGAACTCTTATTTAAAAATATACAGTCAAAAGCACATTCTTGCATAGTGACAAGCTTATAAGCTACTTGGATAACCAATACTGCATTTTGTGACGTTCGAAAAAAATATGGTAAGAAATTAATGGTTTTCTTTTAATTAAATGAGAGTAATATATATATAAATATATATATATATATAGTTCTCTTAGAATTAAAAAAATATTTAAGTATAATTTATGTTTGTAACATCACGGTAGGTTTGTAATTGTTTTCTTTAAAATTTGTACTACAAGCTTAAAAGGTATATATATTTTCTTTTCACAAAAATATGTAATATTTGATGGATTTTTTTCTACATGATTAATATATTCTTATAGATTTGGAAAAGTGAACATTTATGCGCTAACTGATAGAATAGCTCGCTTTAGGTAACTATAACCGGGAAAAGCTTGAATACTGTTTGTTTTTATGATCAGTCTTCCGCCAGCATCATTTTTAGTTATCATTAAAAAACATTTTTTACTTTTGGTTCCTCTGCTGGGAAGAATATATATATATATATTTAAAAGGTGACTGTCCAAATAAAAAAAGGAACATGGCTAAATACTGCACGACAAACAAAAGCACATTGGCAGTCTCAAATTTATTCCTTTAATCTATCAAACGACTTAACCCGTCAGACTGGCTCCGCCATTCAGTGCAATGTCATCCAAGAGCTGGACTCCCATAAATCAATCAACTATCCAGCGGCAACTATGTTTGGAAGTGCAGACAGGGACATAATGAAACCAGAAGACTAGAACGAGGAGAAAAACTTCTTTAAAACTTTTTGTTTTTTTCCTTTTAAATTGTGTTCTTAAATATTTGGCTCTTGCATGGGTTTTCTCTTTCTACGCAAATCAAATAAGAAATAGATGTTGCCGTTGAGATCCAGAGTCTTGTAAATGCAAAATGTGATAGATAAGCAAGCGGAAGGTCAATGGCACTGTTAACGTCCTGCTGAGACACTGTTTGAATGCTAATTTTCCTTAATAACTTTTAAATGGTTGCGATGAAATTGCGTTTATGATCGTTCCTTGGAAATGTTTATTTAATTTTTTTTTTTATTTAATCTTACCGAATTTAGCATTTCGTCGTTTTCAAACGAATACCTGCTGTGACCAAAAAGTTTATATTTTATTAGCAGTTATTTTTTTACAATATTCTGGCTGTTTCACATTTTTTTAAGCGACCACAATTCACCGTATAAGGCTTAGAATCACACAGAAGAGTTTTTATACGAAAATTTGGTTGATAAACTAGCCGTAACAGTAAACATGTCGAAATCACCAAAAAATTCAAACAGCAGATATTGGTTTGACAACTACGATTTGTTCTTTAAAAAAGATTGTAAGATTTTCCAGCATAGTGCATTGCAAAAGTGCAGCTACATTCATTTCATTCTAACGTGATCTTAACTTTTAAACATTTTTTTTAAGTTGAAATGTGTGTTTATGGTTTTGGTTTGTACGTCTGTCCGTCCGTGCTGCAATTGATGTAAGTATGCTTGGATTACTATGGAACGCATGTAAGTTGTTCTTTTGTGCTGTATCATGCACCCTGTTGAAATGCTGCATGTATCATTGGATATGTAAAAAGCAATTTTCAGGCAACAAAATAAATCTTATAAAGGGAAACTACGCCATGTGCATTTCATATCAATCCACTTAAAATATATAATTATTTTCATATTCTATTTTTGATATTACGGTTACTCTAATAATAGAATCCATTGTTGCCATTTAAACTGTTAAATTCAGGAATCTAGCGAAATCTGAAATAAATTCTATAGTTCTAGTAAAATGAAAATACATAAAATATTAAATAAATAGAATATCATCTTACTAGCTCTTTAAAAATACTTTTATATTAATGCTGTTCTACCTTATTTGGATGGTATTTTTTTCTTGTGTACGGCAACATTACACTTTCATACACCTAGCAATGACAATGACATCTACTGTCGTAAAAACTGGAACCGATTGGGGAGCTTTATCGCCATAGATGATATCAGTTCTAAATACCAATAAAGGATTGAACTATTATATGCCTGTTCTGAAATTTTACAAACACTTACAGTTACTATTAGACTTATACTATCAAAGTTTCATATATGCAGTTTATTCGATTTCACTGTCTGCCAAATATACACAGTATTGCGAATTTTTATTTTGGCTAAAGAATTCTAAGAGTTAACTCAAGCATCAGTTTAACAAGTGTATATTCATTTTAATTACTTTCAATGCCTGTTTGATAGAAAGACTAAAAATCTTGAAACATCTGTTAATTGTGTCAGAAAAATTTACTTTCTAAAGAATACTAATTATCTTCTAAGAACGATGTCCTTATTTTATTAAAAATAAAATAATCTGTCAGTTTTTCTCCCTTTTTTTAAGAGCAAAAAACACGATTATTCAAAAAATGGCAAATTAATCAGAAAATGAACGTTTTCAACTATGAGCAATGTTAAAACTAAATTTTAATTCTCCATCTCCTAACACTTCGAAATATATTCGCTTGACGGAATCATTAGCCTTTACCCACAATGCTGAAGCCAAAAACAATCACGTGACTGGCTATCACGTATTGCGGAGGCAGGTAAGTTGAAAAAATTAAGGTTCGAAACTTTAGTTCACGTTTTTGCTGACTGATAAATCTGGGAAAGTAAGTGTCTTTCAAATCAAACAAGTAGTTTGTCTGAGATGTAATGACTGTTTCCCCGCAACAGAAGCTGTTTAACCTACCATCTCGTGTCGTGGCAACTTCATCTTGATAAAAGAGGCCCGAGTTCAAAAGTGGCTTGCAACGTAAGGTTGATTAGCGTTAATATTGTTTAATGTGTTTCCGAAGAATTGTTTTTGAGATGATCCAGCGAAGTGTACATATAAGTGTCATTATAAGTCCCAGCACACATAAAAAAATATGCAAAAATATAATGAATTTGTAATAGGATGATATTATTTGTAATTAAAAGCTTTAGGCAGTAAAGATACTAAATAACAGGTATTGGAACTTTTAATGAGAATTTCACCATTGTTCTTCCTTTAACTTAAAGTAGTATTATTATACTATCATATCGCCACTGTTGTAGGAGCTTATATTGAATTGCCAAATATTCTTCTATGGAATGATCAAAATTGCAAACTTTTTGCGGACTCCGATTACATGTTAATCAGAAAGAAAATCCAGTTATGTGTACAAGCACTTCATACATAAAAGCCGCTCAACTACCTTACGCTTCGTGTATTTAAAAACTTCTGCAAACCATCATGCTAATGTTCCATTCCCATTGAATATTTCATGACATTATTGTAAAAAATATGCATACGAATTGCGGATTTACTCCTCCATCCAATTTTCCTTTTCCATAGAAAAGTCTTTCTTGATTCACTTGAAGATATTCACATTGTTAAACTATCTTCTCACTAAAATAGATAAAAACTTTGTGAAAAGACACACATAAAATGTTCCTTAAAGGAAGATACGATCATTACGACTGAAAATCGTAATCGACCGAAAATCGTGAACGATCGTATCTTACAATAAGTAACATTTTATGTGTGTCTTTTCACAAAATTTTTATTTATTTTAACGTTTAAAACCAGTATTTTGAGTGTTTTTTCCGTATCTTCTCACTACTCACGTGAATGTAATAATTTAATAAATAATCAGTTACAATAATCGGAGTTACGAGCACTTCGTGTAATGTTAAACGACAACAAAAATCCAGTAAACGTACAATCACCTTGCGAAACAAAATTGCTCAACACCTCACACTTCCTGCATCAGTCAATATTTGCATAGACATCTTCTCCAAACGGAAACTTCGAAACCTTTCATGGAAGACCCGGCACCTCCTCACCAAACTTCCACACACCGTTGGACAGTTTTATTTAGACACTGTAAATAATTCTTCTATATATATACAAAACGCACGTTAAAGCTCTTCCATCCGATTTGGGCCCTTCTTCTTATAATTCAATTCTGGCCCTAACACGCCCAGTGTACGTCCGCATACCCAGGGCAGCCGGCTTATTCAGTGTTAGTGACATCATTTTAAAGCTAAATTAAATATCGATTTTCCGCGCGACAACGTTCGCAGCTGGGCTTCGGGAACAGCATTCCCGGGCTTTTACTTTCGTCCTTAATCCATCTTCCTTCCCCCATGAGTTTGCGTTTGGATCTCCAAAAATCATTAGACTGCAGAGAACCTATGGGAAAAGAGGTGAACGGAAAGTTTGGACTCCCACTTCATCGTTCTGTATGTCCTCTCTTGTGGTGTGGGGGAGTGGGAAGTGGTTCTGGTGATTTAAAATAAATGTGCATGAAATTATTTCAAACGAGTTGGTAGGTTTTGGATGTGTGTTTTATAACTGATTGAATTCCCGTCGTTCTATCGGGAAGAGGGATATCCCGGATGTAGGAATGACTATTTTTAAAGGCGTTTTAAAAAAAAGGGAAGGAAAATTATAATGTACACTGTACAGTGACAGAAGTTGAAGAATATTAAAAATTTTCTAGAGTAGGAAATGTTTTTCTGTCTATTATAGCAAAATGAAATTTCCTTTCATTTCATTTGCTTGCACTGAAAACGGTATCCTAAATGTATATCAATTTTTTATGAATATATTTTGACATCAATTTTGTTTTACTGACATAGATATGATTAATAAAATAATGATAAAAGTTTTTTTTTCCAGTTTCAATTAAATTTCATTTTTCCTTTTTTTCAAGGTAATTTAATGATACAAAATAAGCATTACAAATAAATATATTATTTTACTTGCTTTTGTTATGACATTAATATTTTTTCTTTATAAACTTTTTTATTAATGTTTCTTTTATTTTAACGCTCAGATCTCTTCACTAATGTTTTTATTTGTTTACCCTCTTTCGATTGAAATCTTCCCTTTGTAAAATGTCATCACCCACTGTCATTTGTGTTTTATCCAAGCGAAAACTTTTCATTTAGAAGTTATTGCATAATTTTAAAGAAAATGAAGTAAGTGTTGCGTTTTTCCAACAATAATGCTCGTTTTTTCGGTACTCTTAAGTAAGTTCAACAGATTTATAGGAAAATTCAACTAACTTAATTACAATTTTTAGAATACGCTTTCGAAATGTTTTTGCAGTGATAGGAATACGCATGCATAACAGCAAACTGAGGAAAAGCAGTGCAACCGAAAAAATAATAATAATCTGCTAAGTATTTTCCTAATTATAATACTAATGAAAAGATTGTGCAATTACTTTGGACTTTCTGTTTCGTCACATAGACTTATTCTGTATTAAATATCAATAACTTTTTTATGAAGCGTTTACTTACTGCGTAAAGATTTTTTTTTTTTTTTACATCATTTGAGTGAGTACAACAGCAGTTTCTTATCGTTCAGATGCCATCAGGTTGAATGTGAACAAGGAAACATAATCGTAATGAATAAAAAGTATTTGAAATCTAGCAATGTCAAATCACACAGGATTTGAGTGTCCCAAAAAAGTTAATTGGTAATCCACACTAAGATGATAACTTTTTATAGTCGTGCCAATTCGTTTGACAAGCCACTCATTTATCATTCTCAGAAAGCACGTTGTAACGGAAAGAAAGGCAAATGTTCAGCCGAATGTACAGGGTTCTTCGCGTAAGTAACACAAACGTGTAAATTATCCGTTAATTTATTTTCGAATAGGTAATTTATCACCCTAAGTCCTCATTGCAGTCAAAATAACTAATATATATGCACAATTGTTCTGCACTTGATATACCAACTTTGCTTCAAACCCTTTTTGTAAATCTCTGATGTTTCATTCATGAAAGATTAACGGAATCAAGGTCTGGAAACAAATCGTGAGAAGCCAATCACATGCCGCAATCTAATAACTCACCATATGGATTATGGACTCGCGCATTCCCAAGTCACCGAGTTTGGCTTCGTAAATGCAAAGCAGGACCCGTGACAGCGTAATCGGGAGAGACGGAATGCAAGCTCCGAATTTCAAGAGCATTCTGGTTATGTATGTAGTGGGAGTCGAATGCCAAGGCAAGAGTGTGCATGAAATGACAACCGATACCCCTTGTCATCCAGACACTTTAAATATTTTACCATATCATCGCGATGGGTGCATTGACTACTCTGTGACCTGTCGACCGTGTCTAAGTCACCCAATTAGCCAAGTGAACTCCAGGGCGTGTAGTACTGGCAGTAAATCTAAGACCTACTTCCGTTGGAGGAGAATCAATCCACTTTGTTGTTTAGTTTTTGCTGTTTGCCATTACAATTGTTAAATAATGCCCACAACTTGTTTCTTAAGACCCTTAGGACATAAGTCTTCTGCACGCCACCATGCCATTCACAAATTAAGAACCTTCTTCAAGACAATGGATGGAGCGTTCTGTTGTGGCCTACAGAGGGTTTTCTTATTCTTTTGTTGCTTCTCCTCTATTCTTTTCCATCTATAAGTAATTACCGGCGGACCATTACAAATAGAAAAAAAAAATACTGTGTCCCAACGGAGGACTTGTGGTGGGGAATTTCTAACACTGGCTCAATTGTACTAAGCGTCTCTTACACACGCATGATACATTTTTTACTGTAGAAATATACTGTTTTATAGCCAAGATTCTTGTGAACGGAATACAGATTACATTGGCCCTGTGAAAGTGGCGCTCAGAGATAAGGCTCAGTATAAAAAGTGAGCGGACGTGTTAGAAATAGGCAAAATATACAGACAATACTCACATATATTCTTTTTAGATCTCTAAAAAAGGGCAATGATTATTATTTTTTACATCGCGACCTATCATACGGTCTTCAGAGATTTGAACTACATTGACGTTTACACGAACAGACGTCATATTTGAGTTGCTTATAATTTAATGTCTTGGGAGATTTTTTTAAGATCGAATCACAGAGTAAAATGTATATAGTATATGTACAATACGTATAGATATTATCTTTATGAAAATATTTTTTTAACTGTACAGGTGTTCAAAATATGTGTAGACTTATAAAGTGTTGGCTTGTTTCGAACTAGATTTGTGTTACAATTAAAACTGTGCTGAACTGATAGTTAGAAAAGAAAATCCACTCAACTATAGAAAAATTTTATGTGTGACTTGAAAAACGATAGACGGAATTGCAAGAATTGAAAAATGAAGATATTCAATATAAAATTCAGTCATTTAAATATCCAACACACTATGTGCATTTGAAAAGACAATTATATAATTCTTCAACAAATGTAAGTTAACCGTCGAAAATCAGACGAACATTGTACTCTCACATACTCTACCGAGTGATTGCGAAATGCACTCTACGATACATAAATACTGAATAACAAAGATTCATTATCAAACAGGTTATAACTCAATAACTAGAGTTTTTAGCCCGAATTACTGACCCCTTGCATTATATTGGATGTAATATATTTTTTTAAACATTATATGTACTTTTTGCAATTTTATTTTGTAGTTTTAATTAATATAACTATTTTAATGAGAAGTAGGCATATTTCTTAACCCACCTACAGTGTGTTAAGAAATGTGTGGTAAGAGATGCAATTCAATCAATTATCATGAAATCAATTTAGAATAGAGATCAAGGGCGTAGTAGAATAAGCTTTATTTTCTCCCATGTGAACCATTACGAAATACCTCCGTGAATGTATTGAACTGGTTGACCTTCGTAAGAGGCAACAAATAAATAAACAATGGTCCATAAGTGAAGCAAACACTAAAGAAAATACTATTCTATTGTAATAGACGTATGCTATAATTTCAGTATAACTAAAGCATTAAACTATTGTAATTTGTTGCCACATCTAATATCTGTTTACAGCGTATATTTGAAGATATTGTTTTGAGACACTGAAGTGATTTTTAAAGACAAATTGATATTTCTAGGTACAGTTCATTGATTCTTAATGCATATATTTGCTAATATATTCTTCTGGATGATCTCTGAATGTTTCATTAGTTCAATAATTTCATTCTATAAATGTCTACGAATGACAAATAGCAAAAATATTAAATGCAAACGTAATTTTAAAATTATATACTCTCCTGGAATAACAAGGGCCTCACATGCTGGGTAATCATTTTATCTGGATACATAAAATATCGACTATCGACTCTCTGTTGAACATTTTTCCTTATCCTGCTCAATTTATTAGAAGAGACTCAAAACACTCAAAACGAATTCAACCCCAAAAGCATGAAGTCTTATTTATTAGAAACATGAATGTATTCAAGCAAAGCCCACAGTCTACAATTTATTCAAAATACAGTGTTCAAATTGCTGAGCTACTGTAAGAAGTTGGAAAAATAGCAATATATAACAACAAAAAACAATATATATTTATTTAAAATTACTTTAAGTAGTAGCAATATTTAATATGACTGTAGAAGATGTGTTTTTGTGGTTGCCCTCCGCGGTTGCCACAGGGTGTTAGCAACAAAAACAACAACAAAAGATGTGTTTTGTATAATATGCCTTTTAACAAGTAATAATATCCGCATCTTATTGAACACCTTCCGTGCATGCTCTGTAATGTATGATTGCTGCACTCTGAGAGCAGTGTAGCAACGTTACGTAGTTTAAAGGCCGTCATGTTTTATTCAATTAATGTACGCAAACGTAAACTTTATCAAAAAAGTAAAATTTTTCCTTGAAAGTTAAGTACTACAAACCAATTGAAATATCCTGAAAATTTAGAATTCTTTGTGTTTATTTCCACTGCACACACGAAATAAAAAACCTCTAACAAAAACTTCTATAACAATTGTTTGCTGAAATATGCACGATTTGTTTCGTTAACCTTCTTCCATCAACAATGGCCGTCTGTTCGCATTCACAATCAAACAAACGGTGCCATTTAAAATGCAATAACGCCAAGCGCACTTCAACACATTCCAGCCTCTCCAGCCCACCACGGCGTTCTTAAACTTATCTAAAGCACCGACTGAATCCACTCATCTGCAATAACAATCGCAGTTTTCATGTAGGGGTCAAAAAAAGCTGTCGTGAAACTAAAACATCAACGTCTCCCTAGCACCTTATATGGACAATAAAAGAAGAAAAAGAAAAGAACACACAAAGAAGAAGAGAAGAAGTGTGCCTGCACCCAGCGCCATTTAGAACGGCCACTTAGTCAACGCCTCCAAAAACCAGAATGTAATTAATTCTTCACTGCTCTTGGTGACAGAATACGTACACGGAAAGCATTTATCATAAACGCAAATAAAAATAAATACGAAAATAAAAAAAGAAATACTTTTTAAAACCTTAGCCTTTCTTGAAGTATCGCTGTCGTCAAATCTAACCCGGTCTTCCATCGTGTGTAAAGGGTCTTTGATTATTTATAAACGCCAAAGATACAAAGCATGGCATTGTTTTCGGGTATTGCACAACGGAGGACTAATATCTTCTCGTTCTGCATCCGCTTAATTTAAGGCTTTTGCGGTATTCTACAATTGGATAAATAACCACACACCCACCAAGATAACCAATTTTATTTTTATAAGAAAACAGAATTAGTAAGAACGATTCGAGTACATGTTAAGTAATACGATCTGCAATTATCTCATTTTAAGAAAAACAGAAAAAGAATCTGTAGAATTGTTCGACCAATTTTGTGGTTTTCAACATAAGCTTTATGAGGATTTGAATGTGTCAGGATGTGTCAAAGTTCTTTGAATTCTTCTATTGCGGGATATTTAGTCAGATTCATGTCTTTTAAAGAGTTTCAGTCAAAACTAATGTTTCTGAGATTAAGAGTAAAGAAAACATTGTGTTTACTCATGCTTTATATGTACCACCTTTTGGCGTGTCTCCTCTGAAAGCTTGCCTTTTGTAAAGCAAAGGATTGCATTTTCCGAAATAAAGCTAGCTCCATTTAAGATAGAATTGAAGAAATATCAATACGTTTTCTACTTACTAAATGAAATAAAAAATGTAAATACATACGGACTAAAGTTTTCTTTTATTATTTTCATTAAAAACATAACGGTAACAATTTTCTCTGCATTGTCTATGGATTGCTTTCTTTTGAAAATGCCAAGAATTTTTCAGACAGCCATAACAATTACTGAAAATCTGATGACCAGGTCCTTGTTGTTATTGACGTAAATTGGCTATGTATTTAATGTCACCTTTGGAATCATGCACAGTTCACATTTGCCTACGACTGACTATGGTCTCTGCCATATCAAATGCATTTATAATGACTACCGGTTAAAAACATATGAAATTCAGAATTGTAATCTCAAATAACTCAGTGTATAGGTTTTGCTGAAATTATAATGGAATGCAATGTAAAGCGACTGCTGCAATTGCACTGTGATGCTACAGAGCGATCGATACGTTCCAAAACCAATATTAGGCTGGTGAAACTGACTTGTGATTATCGTTTAAACGGAACAAATCTACCTTGTATCAAATTTAAATATACATAACTGTTTTCTATGCGTTAGAAATGTTAGTTTTGCAAGCATTCTAGAAAAAGAGCAGTTTTTAAAACATTATTTTTGTAAAGTAGAATTCAAGCATTCGAATGCACATTTTGATTCATCTGAAAAAGTCATTGATAATGTTCTATAAATTGAAATTTGTACGACGTACGGTTGTTTAATTGTACTCTGTATTTGGCTGAAATTTAGCAAGCATCCTAGTAAGCTATATTTTTTTCTGAGTTCTGTAGAGTTAGAAGACATTATATGAAGCTAAACCTATATTCTGACTACGCAATTTTAACAACTCTTAAATCCTTAGAACATTTCGTGAACACATCCACTATGAAACCTAACCGAATCCGTATTTTAAAGAGAAAAATTTAAGAATCTAAAGCTTTATGAGAAATATATATCGATTTATTTTATTTACATTTTTTTTAATAACTGTATTTTTTTCTTTTCCTCACTGTACATGTTCATTTCGTTTATTTTTTTTTAATTTATTTTATTTTTTGTAAACTGAGCATTCGCTAGTCCTTTTTTCGTTTATTTATTTGTTTTTTTATGTGTTTTATTTTATTTTATTTACTTATTCATTTTTCAGTCGATGTTAAATCTCACTTAATTCTTGCCTTTACACATTGGCTATTTGGTAAAATGAGAAAACTACATATAAGTTGAGTCGAGACAGTTTGACTTGATTTGAGTCCTGCTAGACGTTTCTAGCTATTTCCTAAGTTAATGTATGAAACACTCTGTATATAATGTGTCTGTGCTTTAGTAGAAATTACGGATACTTGTTCTTTTCAAGCTATAATAATGAATTCCTTTAAAATTGCCATTAAGAACGGCTCATTTAAATACACTTATCTTGAAGCTCTAATGAAATGAGGGCATATTAAATATTCATTTCCACATTTGGTCATTAACTAGCAGTTATGAAATGCAAATTATGATTGAATACTTAAGTACTGATCTATATTTCACTCAAAAGCACGACTGAAAGAAATGGAATATTTTACGATTGTACTGTGTTGTCCTACAACAATAATCTTCTTGAAATTATTCGTTTAGATATTGCTTAAAAGTGTTATTTTTATTATGCATTAACTTTCATTTAATCTGTCTTTCCAAGCTATGTTCATACTAAGGCAGCACAGCAGTATTCTCTCAACGTTAATAGACGTTTAGAGAACATTAGTGATCTAGATGAACAGTTCCGTAGAAATCTGAAAATCCAAATATTCCACGGTTGCATTATTTTCACGACTTCGTTACAGGGAAGTAAATGTGTACGCTGTGCCGGGTTTAGAGGTGTGCAGGCCCTGGGGTAACAAAGGAATGGTGGCCCCTAATTACTTCTCAAACAAGTTAACAATTTTTGCGACGACCAGTTTGCCTCACCATAGTACAGTGGTTATGTCACTGAAACCCGAACCCGAATTCCTGGGTCCCATCGTGTGGTTGTCGATCTAACGGTCTGGGGTTTTGGTAGGTTTTCTCCAGATGTAACGTGAATACGCGTTAGAAAGTCCTCCTACCAACGCGACCCTCCATGCTTGGCAGATCGCCCAATCGCAGCGTTTGCCATAATCGCACAATCAACGACGACCAGTGTGGTGAATGGATTATATCGCCTGAAAATAGATTTTATTTACACAAAAATTAATGTCTACTTCTTGTCGTTTCATTTTTAATGTAACGTCGATATACCTCGCAACCGATCATGTTGATCAAAAAGTGAGAAAACTTGTCTTCCATTGTCAGAATTTTATTTTTTAAAAAATTATTCTGCACATCATTTGGTTTTTGTTAGGAAACGTTACGTAAAAATGCCTATTGTGGGGGGGGCCCTCTCTTGTGGAGGTCCCGGGACTGCAGCCCCAATTGCCTTCCCCTAAATCTGGCCCATAGTGTACGTATCATGAAACTTACATTTCAGATATCCAGCGATTTAAGCTTGAGACTATCGCCATTTGCGATCCCCGACACTTGAATAAAACATTTCACGTCGACCTTGGAGCAATCAAAAATGGCATGCATCCGTTTTAAATATTCTAAAAAAAAAAAAACGACCGACCTTTACGGCAAATGCAGCAGACCCCTAAAACGCATCCCATTCGCAAGATCGTAACTCTCTTCCATATCTGCATCGCGTTGTTATTTCCGACATCTCGACTCGGACGTACCCCTCTCGGAATGACCACAGCTTAGTCATGCTTAACCACGGAGATGATGATGACGATAATCACCATCGCTCACGCTTGACGAAGGATCGCAAAACGCGTAACGCATTGCTGCACTTAACTACAGTTTTGAGTCGTGAAAATATTATATACCGCGGCCAATTTTTCATCGCCGTGTGTAAAGTTGTTGCATCCCTAACGGAGATTTAGGATTGTAAGGGCAGGGAAAATTGCTGGCATTTGTGTGTTTTTTCCCGCTTTTTTTGACAGCGGCAGTTGATACTGTTTGACACCATCCTATCAATCTTCTTTGAAGCGGAAATGTATTTAGATAGGAGTATGAATGTATGTATGTATACATATGTGTGTGTGTGTAAATATGTATTTGGGAGTAGGGTAGGCAATGAGTTTAATTGTTTAATTTACAGCTAAATTATGCATGCACCAGAATGCTTTTTAGGGGTATGGAATAGATATTTTCTAGATAAAATATTATGAATACCTCATTAATTTATTCATTCGAAAACCTTTGAAGTGGCATAATCGTGCTTTCCGAATATTTATTTAATAAGGTTCATTTTTTATGTTATATATTCAAACTATAAGCATATTTAGTTAGAAATAACCTCAAAAACTGTAGAAGAGACATATTATGCTTGGCATGTGTACACACATACTCATAGATGTATATCTAAACTTAGGAAAAGCAAAAGTAAAGAATAAATACATTAAATCCTAAGCGCTGTTAAACAACCGCTTGATTATAAAAAAATGTAAATTAAATGTAAAATTATTAATAAACCCATGATAGGGATTTATAACTTCTTTCATGTGCTTATTAATATATTTTAATATATATCAATAGATATATTAATAAGCAGGAATCTAGCGAATAATTATTATTGTTTTGTCTTGAACTACATATTTTAACTTAATAATCTTCAAAATACCTTGAATCTCACTCCTCACTGTTTTAAAACATATATTTTGGCTCAAAAGGTTGCTTTCTAGCAGCAGGAGAAAACTAATATTCTTTTTGCATTCTTCTACTTATGGAACTTAAAATAAATTTATATAGATATGAAATCTTAACGCTGGTCACTGTTTTCGTCTTACTTGTGAAGAGTCATTCTTTGTGTAAAATTAATAGCATTCTAGTACTGAAAAATAAATCTAAAAACATAAGAATCTCCTTTTAAAGCTCATGCAGCGACGTGCATTTTCGCACTTCTCTCATTTATTACTCTCGAACGCATTACTACAACAATAAAATCTTATCTAACACATTGCACTGCATAGTTGACAAAATAATCCTTTCATTCTTGACAAACAATCATAAATATAGCTAGCTCTATTGTGCGCAAACAAGACATAAACTTTAACAACCAATAGCCTTTCCTATGATTGCTGGCCAAATGGATGAACAATTATCTTCCTGATATCATCTTTGATGCGCTCTTCAAAGCAAAGCTAGTCACAATGTGTTGCAAAAAACATACACTAATTATCACCACAAAAAAAGTAATGTCATTTTAATTTTTTCATCCTCTATCGAAGTAAGTGAAAATACCGATAAAAATGGCATGACCATAAAGCCAAGTAATCTAGTGACATAGTCAAATAGAACAATAGAAATGGAAAAAAAAACAAATGTAGGTAATCTACTTTTATTATAGTTAGTTACAATAAAATGAAAGAGCCTTCATAATGATGAACAATTTGTCTCGGGATGGAACAAAACTGATTTACAAATGCGTTATTCACATTTCAAGGACGTATATTATGCTGGCGATTGGTTCACATATACGAAGAACATATACGGTATAATAATGCATAATAGTGATAATTATGGGCTCAAAATGTTGAGCACTACTTATTACACACATAATCCCGTAACTGCAGTTTTATAAACCATCTCGATGAAATAATTGAATCAAGCATGAAATAGTTGAAGGTCGGATTGGTTTACGACAAGGTATAATTAATTTGATACTATGTATTTCATTTTGTTTGAAACTAAGGCTTCCGAAAGCTTGCAACAGTTAAGTGTGTTACGTATTTTCTGTGGTTTCTTTTGTAGTGTATTTATAACGATAGAGTGAACTTAGGAGTTTTCAGACAATAGTTTTTCTGTTGGTCTTATGAATCACTCTTCTGAAAGATAAAAAGAGAAAAGTAAACCTCAAAATTCTGTAAAAAACATCAACTCTACAATTTTATTTGGCCTTAAAATACATATAGCAGGATACCAATGTGAGTGTTCGTAGTACTTTTTGCACGGTAATTTTCTACTTTGTGTTTTAAATACTAAAATGTGATCTGATTTCGCTTAAATTTAGTCTATAAAAAAGCAAAACTATAAACACCAGTAAAACACTGTGACCATGGCAAATGATGTTGTTCTTTTTAAAGTAATTTCCATGTACTGGCTGTCCGAAATAAAATGACCCTATATTTAAAGTTGTCTACAGACGAAACTATTGTAGAGAAATTTATGAAATTTTGTGTAAGGCATAATGAAGGTATGGGAATTTGTTTGAGCTAATGAAAAGATTAGTTCAAATATTCTCCACCAGGGGGGCGTTTCATGGCCTCCGCGGTCCCCAGACCTCAATCCATGCGACTTTTCGCTTTGGGTGAGATTGAAACATTTGCTACGTCTTGGTAATTCAAGAACTTTGCCTGATCTTAACGACAGCATTTCACAACATTTCCCTAACATTTCTCCGAACACACTGCCGTCAGCTGTGGAACAGGCTCTCTTACGATTCCAGATGGTAAGCTGACAATGATGGCAGTCCTGTTGAACATGTTTTGTTGTAATAATATTTGTAAACTATCATAAATGTATGTTGAATGTGTAATTCATTAAAAAAAACGCCCCCTGGGGGCGAACATTTGAACTATTTTTTTTTTATTCGCTCAAAATTCCTGTACCTTCATTATGTCCTACACAAAATTTTATTACTTATCAACGATAGTTTCGCTTGTAGGCAACTTCAAAATAGGGTCGTTTAATTTCGAAACCCTGTATTTATTTCAGAGCAGCACATAACTTTGACAGCCATAAGTGCAATTTCTAACTCGAAACCGCGGTTTAGAGGTTTAGAATCAGTTGTCATCTTCCAACGATGTTTGGTTGACGGTCGTCTCTAACTTCTTTGGCAGACATCCATTGAAAAGTGACGTGAGTTCGCATACCTCATCCGAAATAAGTACAATACACTAATGAGGTGATGTTATGTGTATGTGGCACTTTTCACTAACGAGGATTGTTTTGTTCAGGGGGTCGTATACAAATTAAAAAAGTGCCACTTTTTGAAAAATAATGAGAGGCATTTTTTTCTTATCGTACATTTTTTTTCTCCTACCTCATAATATATTTACAATTTATATTTTATCAATTTGCCGTATTGCATCTAATCGATAAAGAATTAAAACTTGTCAATCTTTCTCTGCAAAACTCTGTATTTATTTTTTTCTTTCACTTTTTCTATTCAGAAGAGTGTAGCAGCCTTATATTTGTGCATGCAAAGAAAGAAATAATTATATACGTGGCAACTTTGGACCCCACATTTAAACGAGCGAGCAAATTTGTAGGCATTGAAAGTCAAATTCAACATGTAGACGACATAATCTTAATTGTAAGATCCTGATGTTGGTGCAACCTCCAAGGTATATCATCGCTAAATTATTGAATATTTGCATTATGATTCTATAAATCACTTATTAAACATCCACTCATCGAACATTATAATCTATGTCGTAATAGTATGGATCATTTATAAGCCTATAACACATTCGACACGATATGTCTATGTCGTAATTCGCGATACCATTTATTTAACCACTGTCACCAGGGTCAATCGGGAGCATGCAGTGGTGCAGTCGAATGGTGCAGGATGTCCTTAAATCTACGAAAAGTTGCGTACTTCTAGTCGAAATGTGTTTTAAAAGTGATTTGGAAATACCATACATGTTTCGTTTCAGCCTATAGTTTAAACTAAATCATGACTGAATCACACTCTGCTTCGTATTATGGAACAGATATACGTACATGCAGAAAAAAAAAATACCAATCTAGAACGAATACACGGTCCGAAACTAGAAGAATAGATCGTAGAGTAGTGAATGTATACGATAACACACAACTGGTATAGACGAAGTGGTCAAGAATTTCTAGTCCGTAGTATTCTAACTAATCACAACACAATGACTAGTTTGTGTAACGAGAAATTATCGTTCGATGCTCTGAGCACTAGAATTACCCTTTTCGAGTCTACCCGCGAGCGTACGCAACGATTTATAGATATTTTCAACTGGGTCCAAGCACTAGATATTAGATATCTAAAAATTGAATAAGAGGGTTCAGAAGTGTCTCGTTCTATGATCTAGCATTTATAGGGAGTACATAGACTCATAAATTCTAGATCGACCAATTATTTTCTAGATGTCACTAACTTTTGTGTGTGTATGTGAAAATAGATTTAAAAAGAAAGTTTTATTTAAAAATACTGCAATTAATAATTACTGTTTTTAAATACATAAATATATTTTTTGAGAAAATTAGGCAGCTTACTTTCTTAATATAGGGCATTATATTTAGACAAAAATACTCTGCTAAATTTTATGACAGCTGTTAAACTCCTAATTTTGATGAATTCTATCAATCTTTTAATTTTCTTTCATTCAAAAGATATGTTAAACTACATTTATGCAAAAGTTTCGTTAACATTATTAGCTTCTATTATTTCTTTTTTCTTATTTTTCTCACTATTCCGATAATTTTGTTTCTGTATTGGGCAATAATTAAATTTACTATAAGTACTGATTAAAAATAAAAGCTTGCGTTTTTATGACTTATCGACAATGAACTGTTAAAAAGAAAGTGGCATGTACTTGCAGATATTTCTAAAACCGTACATAACTACAAGTTTAAGATAATTGAAGGTCCAAAATAACTTTTAATTGACAAACCGTTTTCCGTTTAAAACTAGGGGAAGGGAACTATTTTTGAAATGGCATCTACACTTTTCTGAAAGATCACTTTCTTTCCATGGAGTCTTAAAGTTGTTGCGAGGTAGCTATTTTTGAAGATACACTTAGCGTATTAAGCACTATGTTGTTCTTTAATTCAAGACAAAATGGAATAAAAAATGTATAATTATTTTGTAGGTAGTTTATATACAATAAGCAATTTTTTGTATTCCTCTGTGGAATGTTTTGCATTTGTATAAAAAATAATTATAAAGGAATGTAATTCGTTCATACGCGTCTTCAAAAGTTTTAACATTTTTGATATTTTGTTTAGTTTAGTAGCCCATATAAATAGCATGAATTTTATTCGTGTGTTGGATGCAAAATATGACGCATTATCCCTATAATTTCCTTTTCGTTTTTTTTTAGTTTTTTTGAAGTCATAGTGCTGTATCCATTCAAATCGAAAATTTG
Organism: Cheiracanthium punctorium; assembly: GCA_038373885.1. Lineage (NCBI taxonomy): Eukaryota > Metazoa > Arthropoda > Arachnida > Araneae > Cheiracanthiidae > Cheiracanthium > Cheiracanthium punctorium. The sequence continues at coordinate 1,610,637 of JAWZYV010011264.1, forward strand.
GAAAATATGCGTGTGAACTGAAATATTTAGTGTTGTTAGTTAAAGTTTTCTTTTTTAAAAGTCGCTTAATTTGTTCTAAGCTTTTCAAAGTACTATTTATTTACCTTTAGCACACTTTAAAATACAAACATTAAGTTTCATAATTATGATATTTCTATTTTACAAAGACTAGTCACACCATCGTCTTATCATCAGCAGAACCAGACGGGGATTAACAGTCGCTAAGATCTCCCTACAAATTTTATAAACACGATATCCGGATGCAATATAATACACAAGTCATATTTTATTGATGTGTTGCCTGTATTTTCCTTCAGTAATATACTACCAGTAAAGCTCAATGATTCAATTAATTTCCATAACACATATCAAATTAAACCAATAAAACAAAATATAACTTTATTACTTCCGCAATTTCGATTACATGCATTTACAAAAAATCCCGATTAGTCTACTTAGAATTTTAAAGCAGATTCACACAAACTCTATACTAAAATATATAATAACTCTCAAACATGAAACAAATTTATTATTTCTTTTTTAAAGTTGGTCCCACTCTTAATTCCTCAAATCGTATATGAGACAGAATACATTTCGAAAAATTATTTCTAATCATCATCAGTATCTCCCTTACTTCATTTCGAAAACAAACTAAGGAGGGACGCAACAGAAAAAAAAAAAAAACAAAAATCGTCAAAACCATTCAATTTAGAATTATTGCAAATGTCCGCCTTCTAATATGAGATAATAAATTGCTACAATCAATGATTTCGTTGAAATAAATAAGAATAAAAAAAAACGTAAAATATCAGTCGATCTAATGGGAAATTTAATTTAAATTCTTACTTTATGGTTTGAACTCCACGCAAAATTCCCAAGCACCCATAAACCATCCTGCGGAAATTAAATCCCATTGATTTTTTTTCCCCTCCACCAGTCATCACTTTCTCCGACAGATGGCGCTGCAAGTACGCTGGAGAATCGGCTGTCAAAAGTTCTATTACATGCTTGTTCCAAGTTCATCAGGGTATATTTTTTCAGTCTCTGCCTCACTTTTTTTTTCTTTTTTTTAATTTAACCACGTTTATGATACTGAACACACATCACACACGACTGGCGGTCACAGATTGAAAAAACAATAATAAAATAAACATTTTTTTTTTTTTTTTTATGAACGAGTTCTATGCATAGAAATGGAAGGGGGAACGGGGTAGTTTTCCTGGAAATCCAGCATCGCATGTCATTCTCCCACTGGTTAGCACGATACACCGCCAGAAGTAGTAGCATCTCGGATATGTATAGGCTGTTATTACATGAGGGATACATTAGCCGTGTGGTAAAGGGAAGGAAAGGGTCTTTTACCAAATGACGGTGATTTCGTCTGGTTCCACAATTCGAACGGAGAGAGACATCGACGATTTGTAACGATTAGGCAATTGCAGGACTATTGATGTTCTTATTTTTTTGATTATGTTTCTTAAGACCGCAGATTTGGGATTAAAACTGTTCTTTTTATCCAGACATCTCTTAATAAAGGAGACGTATAATTTTTGGCAGTTCTAGGTCGATGGAATTCTCTTTAAAGGAGATGGGAAATTGATAAAATGAAGACGATCATACCCCCTCGCCCCTCCCTTCAACCTTAATAGCTAGGCTTTATGATTTTTCAACTGCATTGCAAGAAAAAAAAGATGTGAAATTTACTTTTTTTTATGTTTGAAATTGTGAAACCTACAGTTTTTCATACTAGCAGATACAAAATAAATAATGAAAGAAAGAATAAACCTAAACGTTGGGTGATTTTTTTTAATTATTATTTCCCCTAAGAGATTGAGTAAATAGCGATTGTATGAATATGTAAGCAAAGTTTCTTTGAAACAATTGTTTTTAAAGCAGAGATTTTCAAATTTTAAGAGGCACTTGTTCCCTGAATCTCTACCCCGGATTATCTTAATATATTTTGAAAGATAACAATATTTATCTTTTTAAAATCACGGCAAGAAAATATTTACTTCCATAATACACATACATTTAAAATCTAATCGTTAATAAAGACAATAGTAAAAGATTTCACATTTTTCTTACCGCTATTGAAAATTAATTTTACTTTTTGATTGAAAGCAAACCCACATAGTCTTGAACAACCTTATGATAGCTCTAAAATACCAGGATGGTCTGTAAATAGTATTTTCTGTAAGTATATTTTAAGCGGATGCATATTTTGTAATTATAATGTACTCCCAGCATTTATATCAAGGAAAATTAAAATTGCCTTCGAAAGAAGCAATGGGAAGTATACAGTAGGGTGGAGCGAAAAACACTTTTTCTCGAAATTCACATTGCCTGTGTCATTAAATGGTGCGAAACTGATAAGAACAAATTGTCTCCGAATTTCAGCGCAAAATACTGTCATTTTCAGGCTCCACAACTCAAGCGAATATATTTCTAGCTTATTTTTATTAAAATAATAATGTTTAATTAATTACTTGATTAAAGTTATGTTTTCATTATTAAAGTGCTTTATTAATACGTTATTATCACTTTAAAAGCGAAAGCCGAATTAGGATCTGATTCTGAAATGGAATATACCTCAGAAAATCCTGACAATTCGGTTAGTCAGGAATCCAATTGTCGGAAAACGACTGACGATGAGATTCCCTAAATCTCCAAGACAGACACAATGCCCGAACTAGCCGTTGTCCTGGATAGAGCAGGTGTATCAGAGTATTAATTATTCAATTAATTAATTAAACGTAATTATTTCAATAGGAATTCATAATTGACTAAAAAAGACACTGGGAATGTATTCGCTTGAGGTGTGGAACCTGAAGATGGCAATATTTTGAGCTGAAATTTGGAGACAACTCGTTCGTGTCAGTTTCGCACCATTTAATGACTCAGGCAATGTTAATTTCGAGAAAAAGTGTTTTTCGCTCCATCCTAGTATACAGTAAAAGCAAATTCTTCTCAAAAGTTAAAAACTGCAAAAGTAAAAAAAAAAAAAAAAAAAAAAAAAAAAAAAAAAAAAAAAAACCATCAGCACTGTAGAATAGACTTCTCAGAACCACAAACAGCTGTGTCCGAATTGATTTTTTAATTATATTTAGTATAAACTTTACAAGTACAATACTGAAACGTCCACGTAACAATTTTTTTATGAACGCATTTCCATTATAAATTTATTAAAAATTTTAGCTACACAATCAATCAATCAATCAGTTAAAATGAATTGTGTACAGGGACGTTTTGTTCAATATCCATCAGAAATAGAATCGAAAAAAAATTTAAAAAATTAAATAAAACGAGAATACAATGCAGAAATAATAAAAAAAAATAAAAGACCTTTTGGAAATCATTCGTTAAACATCTAAATCATAAGCTCGCAAAATGATTTACGACCCCCGTGCATAACTAATGATCTGTTCGTAAAGCTCTTAAATAAAGATAACTGCTTAAATCTGAATGCCTGTGTGTGTGTAGGGGGGGGGAGGGGGAGATACGGGCACACATATACATACATGCATACATACATACCCATCCCACAGCATTGGTTCCCAGCTTAATTCATTCCACTAATTGTGATCGCCATTTTTGCTGCTTAGCTATCCAAGTAACACATTCTTTTATCGTCATAACATAAAACTATTTTTACATTTGGGCACAAGATTCAGACAGGGGGCTTCGGATGGGGGGGGGTTGCATGGGTGACAAATGGGAGGAAGACCGTACCAACAATTAATTAATCAAGTTTGTCTGTGTTTTGAGCTTCCGTGGCGGCCCGATATTACTGTATAAAAGGTTATAGGTAATTACTTCTGAAAGATAATTTAGTCCGAGATTCGGTTTTCTATTTTTTTTTTATTTTAATTATTTTTCCTGCCTGGTGCTTTAGCATGGATTAAACGTCACTTCTTTCTTGATATGAGTAGGAAGTTTCATATTTGAGTTAATTCATCTCGTTTGAGTGTTAATGCCCCCGACAGTGATAAATTTGCTGATATGTACATATGTATGTAGTAAAAAAATTGGAATTATTAAACAAATATACCAATTACTTTGATCGTATGTTGTTTTTTTCTCTTTCTATCTCCCTCAGCTGCATGATAATTAAGTTAAGTGGCTTGGGTGTAATATTAATCTAATTACTTTTATAATTGCACTTAAATGTGCAGCTGGTTGTGCTGCATAGAACTGTTATTTCAGATTCTTCTGCTAATGGGTATTCATATTTTTATGCTCGAGTAGCAAAACGCTTAAAATTATCTTTAATATTGCTAAGCTTTACAGTAACTTCAGATCTGTTTATAGCTATTAGAATTAGTTTGTTTTGGAAATTAAAAATCTTATAACATATTTATGTTTTCTTGTGGTGTATGTAAAGATGTTTTAGGAATTTTAATGTGTATAAACAAATTATATAAAGAAGGCAAGTTGGTTCAAACTTTGTTTTCCTCTCTTAGTTCTTCAATTATCACACAAAAATATTAGTTATGAATATTATTTCGTACTGAAATAAATATACATTCAAAATAATTACTATTTATTATCAATTTACAATGTTATTTGGGATCAAATTAAATTCGGATTTTAGAATCTTTTTAAATACATGAATTAAGTTATGTTTATTCACGAATAAATTATTTGATTTTACGTTACGTTATCGACAGTTCCCGTTTGTTTACATATGTTTACTTAATTTTTAATGGTAATTTTTTAAATCACCCTTTAAAAAAGTTTACTCAGCATTTTTCGAACTTAACACTAACATTCTTAACTAACTTTTACTTAACTAACTTTCCTTAACTTTCTTAACTCAACACTAACTTTCTTAGCTTAACTTTCTTAACTTAACACTAACTTTCTTAGCTTAACTAACTCAATTAACTTTCCTTAACTTTCTTAACACTAACTTCTTTCTTCACTAATTTTCAACAAAGGTATGAAGGCACACATTTTTAACCCTGTGGCATTTTCCTCTTACATTGCTACAAGGTTGTAAAGCTTTCCAACTTGCACAAATTGGTTAAATTAATTAAAACAATTAAATATCCCTATCTATTTTCAAATTACAGTAATTGAACCTCCCTGTTTGCTGTATCTAAGATTGCGTTTCCTGCCAATTTTTTTTTTACTGTATCATCTAAATTTCAACTAACGGAAATTAACAATTAAAAAAAAGAAATTGTGGAAATATAAACAGAAACGTTCACTCTACAGCTATTCTCTCTTAATTAGGAAAAAAAAATAAACACAAAAGGTTGATTTTTTTAAATCAAGAAGAAACTATTTTCAATAGATTTTTCCGCCTTGGTAATTCAACTTATTTAATTCTCCAATTTATTCTCCTTTTTTATTCTTCATCTTCAGCCTTTTTCATCTATTGTTTTATTCTTTTTACTTCCTCCGAGGAATGCGAAAACGTAGTAAAAGAAGCGAAAATTTCGAGGCATCTGCATGCTTGTTGTAAGCCGATTACAGCGATCTGATTTTGTAATGCCTCGAAAAGCAATCACCAAGAATGGTAAAAATCCCTCTTCTTCCTTTTTGGAGGAGGTAACGCAGAACGGGGTAATCATAGCAAGAAATACTTTTAAGGAAAACTACGTGAGAAAAGAATGAAATCGACTTAAAAGCATCTGGACTGAAAATGCAGTCATTTCCTGTTGATAGGTAAGTTAAAGAAATTTTCATGTAAATAAAGTAAATTAAGTTGAATACCGAGAAAGTGGGTTTTATTTTAGGCAGATTCTTCGAATATTTGAGACCCGATTAATGTGATATTAACCCTTTAACGCGCAGTGTTCCCGCTCTGGGAACACTAAACTCTGACGTTTTGATTATTGCCAGTCACGAAGAATAGATTCGATTTCTATAAAAATAGTCGCGGGTGACATAGCTCCACGAGAATCCTTTACTTTTTAGCACGTCATTTCCCGAAAAAAAAATTGTCACGATTATTTTTAACAGCACTGCCATCTGCTGAAAAATGGAAGAATGCGAGAACAGCTGAATAGATTGCCCTTTTTTCAGCATTGGGAAAGGGTTGCGCCTCAAAGGGTTAAACCGAAGGGGGAATCTCTTGAGCGACAATGTCCGATGCATTCTGAAAAGGGGTTTTAGCTAGATGGATTAGAAAATCCATTTGCCTCTCCAAGAATCTTTGAATACAGATTCAGTTGGTAAAGTAGCCATGCACGGAGTGTCCAGAAAATATGTAGTGAAGTTATAAAATATATGGTAGAGGATAGCAGACTTCGGGATTTCTCATCAGCATTTTCAAATTCGTTTTTTTTTTATGTTGACGTTATTAATCATCTCAAAAAAGGTGTTGAAATGTTATGCTAACACCCCACTTTTTGTTATATGAAAATTGCAAAAGTTAAAAAAATATATCGTTTCCTTTACAGCACTTTTTGCGAAATGGTAGTTGATTTTAATCAAAGCGCATGTTTGGACATTATACATTTTAATATCTTTTTTTTTAAGTGGTACATAAAAACTAAGTTTTCATCTTTACATTGTGATGCGATTACGAATTACCTTTGTTGTGCAAAATATTTTGTTTACGTACTTCTTCAAACCGTTTCTTTCTTCCCTTTTAAAGTACGAAAGTTGAAAGTATTGAAAGTATTTGAGAAGAGAAACTCATTCATCACAGTACCCTGAATTAGTTTCCTGTTGAATTAAATAACTAGGAAATTAAATTGTTTTTGTTTTTCTAGCCTTGAAATGAATTAGAGAGAATTCGCCTACGACATTATTTCAAGAGTACAATTTTGATGAAATCTAAATTAAATACTCATTTTATTAAACCTTATTAAATCTCATTATAAATCTATAATAATTAAAATTCGTGGCTTAATCTAATTAAACTCTTGATCAAATAAATTAATTAACTTAATGTATTATATTTTGTAATTTAAATTGAGAGTATCTTCACACGTATGGGAATTTGTTAGTTTTTTTAATGATATGAACTTCAGAGAATCCTCTTTGCATATTTTTACTTTTTATTTTTACTATTTTTATATCAAAATGCAACTTTCCTTTTTAATTAAAATATGTCCTATAAAATTAGCTGCTCTGAAAGTAATGATATCATTTCCATTGAATTTTGAAGGTACCGTAAGTTGACCCGTAAAATCAATGTGGCAGGTTAACGTTTTAATTGGGTCGTTTTAAGTCGGAAACGTTGTTTTTCTTTACCTGTTAATAATCACTTTAATAGTCAATCTTGTAACATTGTATAATCTCTACTTTAGTAATCAATCCTCTTATTAATCAATTTTAATGAAGTGCCTTTTGTGAAAGATCCATTAGTTTTTACGAACCATAGTCAGAAAGTTCACTATTATTCCAAAATGATTATTAACAGTCACTTGATTATTAACAGTCACGTTTCCGACCCCAAATTGCTGTGTGATTCTGAAACATTTTGGCTCACAGTACCACGACTTTAATTTTTGCCCATGAGTTTCGAAACATCCTGCATATACGTATATTTGAAACTGTACATTATGTACATGATTACAGATTATTAGCTGTAAAATTATATTAAAATTGGTACTATTTTCCTTATTAACAAGAACTCATTTATATGTTTTGTTGAAATTAAAAATGCTATTAATAAATATTAAACGCAATGAATCTTTCGAAAAGATTATTTCTTCACCTCAAGCTTTGTAACTATTTTTTTAAAGAATACTCGCAATATTCCTGTACATCTGTTTTAGTATATAGTTCGTACAATGTTTTAAATTTTGTTTTTTAAAATTTGAAATACTTTGATATGAAACTGAGAATCTCACAGTAGGAAATAATGTCTAATACCTCATTATTTGATGTGTTACTGCCAATCCACATGCAATACATATAAGCGAATTCATGCAGTTATTAGTTTGGAGAAAGGTGGATACAATATGAACAACAGGAGAAAAAACTTATTTCTGGCTAATTTTCCTTCTTTTGGTTTACATTTAAAAAAAAGTTCTGCAATGTACGGATTACAATAAGTCCATTGTTCAGTATCTTTGCTAACGCCAGTACTTGTTAAAATGAATGCGTATCAGCTGCGTTGACGAACATGCGATCATTATATTCTCCTATTTTGAAATATTTGACATCTGTGTGCATTTTTCTTTCATTGTCATCCAAATAAACATAAAATATATATAGGATCAAAGCCGAACACAAACATGAACACCTGTCTGTTCTTTGTGTAAGATAAGGCTTTCCGAATTAGTTTTCATATAAAACCCCGTTTGAAATTTATTGTAAGTTACAAATCAACTTTTACAGGATTGTTTTACTTTGTTTCTCTTGAGCTAAAATTTATTATAGCTTTTGTAAAGCGTTCTCATAACTTCATCATGTGAATACATGACCTTCAGCTAATTTTAAGAATAGGATTTCTCGATATTTATAACAGTACTATCTATATAATTAAAATTAGACTTTTGTCTGTACATTACTTGGAATTGAAACACTTGGCTATTTATATCTATTACAAGCACCTGTGAATGCAGTACGAAAGTAAAAAAAAGTTTGTCTGTCATTCTGTCGTTCTGTTCGTGACGTTTCTTTGTTTCCATATCACGTAAAAATGATTGAAGCGAATAAAATGAAATTTGGTGACATCATAGATGGTCACTCAACTTAAACTATAGGCATCGAATTTTTAAAAAGCGTTGATTATATTTTGAGATTTTGCGATAATCGTTTCACTAATTGCGTATATTGGTGTTCGCGCATCGCATAAAAACGACTGAAGAAATTTTGGTGACATAAGGCGTCACTCAATTTAAGCTATAAGGCGAAGATTTTTTTAATGTTAATTAGATTTTGAGATTTTGCGAAAACCATTTCAAACTGCGTAGATTTGTATTCACGCATCACTTAAAAATTACTGAAGGGAATGAAATGGCATTTGGTGACATGATATCTGTGGTCACTCAACTTAAAATATAAGCAATCTTCTAAGATCAGATTTTGGAATTTTGAGAAAATATTTTTATACGTCTAAAATATTTATGTACGTCTAAAGCGTAATCAATGAAATTTGGTGACATGATAGGAGGTCTCTCAAACTATATGTGTCAATTAAAAAAAATTGATAAAATTTTGAACTTTGCAAACATGTATTCAAAATATGAAAATATTTGTCGATTACGTAAAAACCACACAATCGAAATTAATATAATTTATTGTAATATACTGTAATAATTTACTGTTAGTATCGTCACAGGCAGTCACTTCAACTAAAGTCGTCTAAGTACTTTAATTTTTTTTTTTATAGATTTTGAAATTTTGTGAAAACTGAGTACATTTTTGTTCCATTCCTGAAAAATGGGAATAGGAATATAATGGAATTTGGAATTATGTTAGATGCAAGTTAAGTTAAATTCTAGATATCAAAACTGTTTTAAATATTTCATAGATTTAAGTATTTTGTGACAATCGTATGATTATTTGTTCTCTCATCCCTTGAAACTGGATTAAAATTTAAAAAAATGTTGGATTAAAAAAATTGAATAAATTTTAAAACTTTTTTTAAATACTTATTTGTTATTTTAGATTTTGTTAAAAATGTGCGAAATTTTTAGTCATAATGTTAAAATATCTACAACGAATCAGACAAAATTTAGTTATAGGTTTGGAATGAACGCTTGACTTCATTGAACTGGAATAAAACTTTAATTATTTTAAAAAATAGCTAATGAGAATTTTTTACTCATTATTTTATTATTCTATAACCTGTAATCTTTTAGCAAAACACAGAAGCTATAATTTTGCTGTCTATACTATTACCAATATACTAATTCCATTCTTTGTACTCTTATAATGCTGTCGAAAATTCAGGCTTTTTGGAAATTTGCATTTCATTCTAAGCCGGTAAAGGCGGGTACTGCATCTAATATCTTATATAAAAAATATACAACTTAAAAAATAGTATAAGTCAACAGATATAGTAGACATTTAAATAAAGAATCAAAGAGTACATTTGCGTTACCTATGACCAAATTTTTGCAGCAAATGACTAGTTACTGTTATTTGTTAACCTTTCAAACATAAAGTGCTTTCTTACCTGAAAGAGAAGAAAAATAAAATTATAAATTTACGAAAAGTCCATATACATATTTATCATATTCATGTATATACTGTGCTTTAACTTCTCTAAGAATATCAAAATCCCATTTTATTATTGGTAAAATCTTATTTCGTTAACATTCAAAAGTTTATAAAATGTTGCCCTTAAATCAAATGCTATCAATCGACAATTATTGGGTAAACTTGTCTAATTATGAATATCTTATCAAATAAATATTGAAAACAAAATACTTAAAGTAATATTTTAAAAGTACAATTTAAAATCTTGCTTTAAAACCTTTTCTAATACGCAGCTTTATAATGTCATGCATTTCTAAGGAAGTGCGCATTAAAAATGCTCAATAATTCAGGAGTCAGATCTGAATTATGCGTAAAAAATATCTCACTGCAATCCTCATTTAATGCTCACCAAACTATGGGATCGTACTATATTTTAACATACATATTTTACAACAATGCATGTAAAATTTATTATTTGCCAGTTCCATTCATTTATGTATACGCTTTGGAAAATAAAGTAATTTATTGTAAAGGGAATATTTAAGAAGTCCTAAATAAATTTGTAGAAACCTTTAAAATTTTAGAAAATTTTCTAACTGCATATATTTTACTACATATATTTTTTCTAACTGCAGATCTTTTAGACCTTTTTTCGATTAATTCACAATATACCTAAACTGAAAATTTCGTGATTATTTATTTTTAAAATTCTTATGTTTTATTATCGAATTAAATAAAAATGATTTTTAACACACATACACACACACAAACACACGCACGCAACCCCCCCCCACCCAAAAAAAAATAAATAATAATAACACCCTGTCATTTTGTACAGATCGTTTAGGTCACTTAGCCTAAACTATTTACTACTTTATAAAAAAAAAGTCCTTTTCACTTTATAAAGTAGCTCCTCCCCAAAATATGATATTGCCTTTAAGTAACATTTTGCTTAAGCCATAAGAAGCTTTACTTTAATAATTAGCCCTTTCCAAATAATTTTGAATAATAGAAAATTTAAAATAAATGCGTTGAAAATGTTTTAGAATTCTAACATAAAATTGCTTGAATAACAAATATGGAACATCGATACAAAGTGGGTGAATAAAGAAAATACTGTTTTTCATCAGTAAAATTCATTTGGAAACTATTAAACGTTTCCTCTTACGTATTGCTCTAAATTTTAAAAACAATATTTTTATTTACGATGTAGTTAAATTCGTTTCTGATATCATGAAATGATTGGATGAAGTTTTTTACACTGACGACGAGACAGTATTGTGCAGTTTCTTTTGAAAATGCTTCTGTAAACAACGCTTTTCCAAAACAAACTTTCTTTTCAAGGAACAATTGTGTTGTAATGAATGTAACTTAAAATTCGTCTTTTGTTTCATGGTGACAAATGTACGATACATGAACAAGTACAGTCAAAACGATGATAATTATGAAACAATATCTGTTTGTAGCCTACAGTCACACGAAAACCGATGACCATAATAAGACGAATACTAGAAATTTTCCTCATATGGGAAGGATATATATTAAGCATATTTGAATAAATCCAGGTTTTACTGCGGATTTGTATCTCGAACCTAATCGAATGCTCTAGTCGCTGCCATCTTAAAAATATATGTTACAAAATCTTTTTGGAACTATTACAAATCTCAGCTAAAAAAAATGCAATAATGTTATTTTCTCCTGAGAACACTTTGGTCAAAGATATCATCAAATCTCTCGGACATATCGTGGAAGAGGGCATAAACCCATGCTTCTCTAACTATCGGGATTAAGTGTAGGAGGAAAGGAGGGGAGGGTTGGGCACAGACTTAAACCGTTATGTTTCTGAATCATTACAAATCGGACAAATTGAGCAAGAAAAAAAGGATAAAGGGATATTGAGGAATTAGTAAAGACATCAAGGTCTGGTTGACGGTCTGTTTGCTTTGTATATATGTTCAATACGTCGTTCTTGGAAGAATTTATTCCTTTAGTAACCATCATGACATTCATGTATTACAAAGAGTAGAAGATTGGATAGAAATTAGAATATTTAAATTGATTAAGTATTCAATAAAATTCTATTTATTAAGGCAATCGGATACTTGCAGATTAGAGATAATGCAGATTCTAACTAGTTAGACTTGCCATATGATGCTGACTTTCGATTCTCCACGACATGTGGCAAGGAAAACAAATATCGATAATATAGAAAAATATCTTTGTTATGTAAGTTTGGTGTACAATAATTTGAGATGTACATGAGAAATTCATTAAATTAATTATGCACTGTTACAAAATTAAATGTAACAATAGTGTATGTAACAATAGTGTTGTTTCAAATTAAATGTAACAATATTGTTGAAGCGAAGTTACCCGAAACATTGCAGCTAAAAATTCGTACTATTGCAAAAATCAAGGTTTCAATGCAAAAAATATTTATTAGAATTTTGTAGATAAAAGTAGCAGCTGCAGGTGAGGGATGTTCCTCTATGCTGATACATTGCAGAATCCTTAAAGATATCTAGAAATGTACCTCATAAATAATATAACATATAAACAACGTACAAAAAATCATGTCAATAGTTTGTAATTGTTTCTGCATCAAAAGCGAATAATATCTAGTAATATAATTAATTAGAGGAATTATTTATAAAAATTATGCATACGTAAAATATATATAGTACAAAATTCATAATTTCTAATAAAAGCTCTCTCACTTCTTCTATATGAATATGAGTTATGTAATACTAGAATCGAACTGAAATATATTGTACCTGAAATTCTAAATAAAACAAATCAAAAAGAAAGATAAATGGACTAAATGTATAAATTTTGAAGAAAGATAAAACTATACGTATGCTGTCTCGCACAGTAATTCCAATTGTTCAAAAGAAGATACTTTGAAGGATCAATAAATATCATTTCTTCATAAGCGAGGAAATCCAATTTATTTCACTTTTTACTTTATTTTTTACCTGTCTAAAACAGAATATTTTTTCCGAAATATAAAAGACATATCCTCTTGCCCTCCATATTAAATCACTAGGAATAGTAATAATCATTATAAACCATTGGTGGATCCAGAGAGGGAGTACACGGGGGTCCTTTAGCACCTCAGATGAACTACTTTTCACTACAAGTGGTTGATTCATGCTGTTATTCAAATGAAATTATAAAAAAATGGAAAAAAAATGTTTTGTGGCACCTCCAGAATTTTCTTGAATCCGCCACTGTAATAAACGCATGTACGAGAAAGTACGATCTCTGTTTTTTATTCAACCTCCGATGTTCAATAAGTAAAAGACATTATTAGTAAAGAATACAAATAATTCATTACCAGAAGTTTGGTACAGACATGGTCTCTTTCTGACTTACACATTACGAAGATTTGAGCATTTGTTTAATTGGTAGAGGTGCTTCCCAATGCCCTGTTCTAGAAACATTACTACCAGCTATGCAAACGTGAGCTTGAACGTTGTTTTAAAATTCTTCATTTGTCTGGAAGCTTTAGGCTCTTAGCCTTCTCTTCATTTCAAGAAACAAATGAAAATCCCTCAATGCTAAGTCAGTAACCAAAAAGAGACCGATAAGGTGTTCCAAAACAACGGTAATATGAGGATCTTTGATGGTCTCTATTTGCCATTCACTTAGCCCCGAGTGATTTCCGATACTGAACAACTGCCTAGAAGGCCAGAGTAAGAAGACACAAAGCTTTTCGTCATATGACGTTTTGCGAAATAATTTCAAGCCCATGGACGCATCTCAGGCATCAAAGTTTCACTAAGAGGGCATCGGGAGGTTTGTCTACCGATTCGACAATTGCCTGGTTCTTCATGGCGATTATGTTGCAAAGAAATCATATATGTACCTAACTTTTGACAGTAAATTCTTTTTATTATTCACTTTTGTCTTTCTTTGACTGTGCATCGGAGGTTGAATAAAAAACAGCTCTCGTATAATACAGTGCTATAGGAGGGGAAAACAAAGAGAAGAAGCACTTTTCCTCCAAACGTGGTACTTTCTCCAAAACTTCTCCTTTCAGCATCTTCCATCTAATTTCTTCCACGCCTAATTCAATCGGCGATGCCGCTCGGAGCACCAAGCATCGCCGTGCACCTCTTAGCAGGGGCGTTTCCTGGGGGACCTCACCAAACAGGTCTTGTAGTTCAAGCATCTGCTAAAGATGCGCGAGCACCTGTCTCGAGACATCTTCCAGAGAAAAAAACTAAGACGGTCATTCTACTTCAGCGAGGTCTGTCTCTTGTTCTCCCCACCCTTTACACCACGGATGGAGCTTCTCCCTCCGGTGCAGAAGATTCAAGTTTCACTCATTTAAGGCCAGATGGATCTTGCTTTCGGCACTTTCTTCCGGCCCAGCATTTTCTTTGGCGGAGACAGTGAAGGGTTAAACTAATGTCTTTTTTTGTGGTTAGAGGAACTAGACGGGTTAAATGGTTTGTTTCAATTTTTAAATGCGGCGGGATGAGTTTAGGCGGGAGCAAATCTGCAGGTCACGACTTTCACTAAACTGGATTTTTGTTTGTTTGTTTGTTTGGTTGGTTGTAATTTATGTTTTTGTGTTTGTGTTTTAAGGCAAACCTACACGCGGGGTATCTGCCTAGGATGAAGGGTGCCTTGGTAGGAGGACTTTCTAAGGGGTTCTAACAAGTATTCACGTTACATCTGGAGAAAACCTACCAAAACTCCAGATCGTTAGATCGACAGCCGCGCGATGGGACCCGAACCCGGGACCTTCACACCCCGGCCGTCTACCATTTTCTGTGGCATAACCACTGTGCCATGGTGAGGCTGGTTGTAATTTAAGAGGTGCTAATTAAGTTGACAAGTGCGCGCACAGAAATAGCAGAAAAGACGCAGTTTCATCTCTGACGCCTGACGCTCTGAATTTTGTGATGGTTTCTTACTGAGTTAAAAATCGGCAATGCATGTAATTTTATTGGTACCTCCTGCAGTACAATTCAAGATGTACTTATTTCAGTCAGAGGGGATTTGCTTTCGGCATTTCTTCTGGTCTACGAGTATCTAGAGCAGTTTCTCTACCACTGGTCCTCTAGAACTTACTACGTTACACGTAAATCAAATATATTTAGAAAACGAATCAGTAGGAAATGTTGTTAGAACATTTAAAAAAATATATTTTTTATAACACCTCATTTAATTAACTAAATAAGAGTTTGCATAACATTTGTTATTTCTGCCTGATGCTGGTTCGCGAAATATTTAACGATATTTGCCGGGTCGCAGAAAATGAAAGTTTGGGAAACACTGATCTAGAATATGTTTTAGGCAGGGTAAACTAATGCTCTGTTTTTAGACAATTTTACTAGTAAATGATTTCGTTTCTAAATGTTGATGTGAATTTTAGCGGAAGCAATATACAATCTATTAGATTATACTTTGGCTTTTACAGTTTCTATATACATGTATTGGGGAGGATGTCTCAAATTAAGGGGACTAGTGAATAAAAGAAATCATACGCTTCATATTTAAAAGCAATACAATTTGTTTTGTTTTTTTTTTCGAATAAATATAAAATTAGCCGTCCATTTAATTACCGCCAAAATTTACCGTCCATTTATTTACCGCAAAAATAAACCATAGCTATAATACCACAGTTTTCGAGTCTCAAATTTACATTAAGTACACCACCTAGACAATCAAACTGATCTACCAGAGGAAAAGTTTGAGAAACTGCTGTAATTAATTCCCCATATTACCTATTTAGGATATATTTTCGGGTCATGACTAAAGCATTGTTTCGTTGATAAAGAACTTGGACAATGTTAAATTACCATTTAACAAAATTAATCTGCAATTCAGGAAAAACATTTATACTTCTTTTTCCCTTGAACCTCGGCAATGTCAATAATTGTAACGAGTATTTGAAGAGCTGAAAATTTTATCCGAAAGCACGAATATAAAAAACAAATGTTTTTGTCCATTTTTTTAGTTAGGAGCGGTGGAGAAAGCAAATCAGAAGTTAGTAAAATAAATTATTAACTCAACTACTCCTCCCTAAAGAGGTAAAATGAAATTCTGTTTGAAAGTAGAGTACAATGGTCACAGAACAAAATAATTTGAAGCGTACTATATCTATCCACTTTTCATTGGAAATTTTGTTATGATTGCAGTTCATCTTGCAAAAGTGTCGATGCTTTGTATTACACATAAACGAATTTTATTAATATAAGACAATTATTGAAAATTCATGTGACGTATTAGAGGAAAAGACAGCCGAGATTTCATAGAGCATGAATGAGAAACTGAAGGAATACTTGAAATATCATTTAAAAAACAATAAAATTTGTGAAAGGCGATTTTTTAGGGAGGGCTTTTGCTTATTTATTGAAAGGTAAAAGTATGGGAAAAAAGTATTTAGAGACATTTATCCGTTGATTCGTTAAACACCAAATACAATTAATGAATTTAAATTATAATAATGACTTCATCTATTCCTTTTTGTTTACTTCTTGCTGAAAGTTTAATTTATATTTTCAGTTACAAAAAGATTATAAATAAAACTGAAGAGTGTGCATCCCCCCCTTCCAGTCTTTACATGTCTTTACTGCTTAATCTGAAGTGTTTATTCTCTTTTACGGCCATAATAAAGAAGTAATCTCTTGGCAATAAATCTTTATGTGGCGCTTTTTCAGCTTTACTTGTGTTTCTTTTTTAATAGCATTTCTCTGCCTCTGGAGAAATAAGTCATTTCTGTGAATGGATGATGCCATTTCTTCTCTGCTTTCGATTTGCGTGCATGTGTGATGTATAAGTGGAAGTGAAATATCTACGATTGTTATGTATTTTTTTAAAATACATATTTATTTTCAGATATACCCATATAGTACTGCTAAAAATAGTGAATTATTATCAATATTTATAATTTTGAACTGGCGGATACTGAAATTCATCCGTTAGTTCGCATAATCATAATTTAGCACTCTTTGGACTAGATATAAAAGTCCCTTCACTGCAATGCACCAAATTTATTGGTAACTAAAATAAAAGCACATCGTCTTTTTTTTCAATTTTAGCATGTTTAAATATCATTTAGGAACTACATTCTCTTAATTACAGCCTCTTTTATAGAAATTGATTACTTTTATACGCTAAATTGCATTAACTCTGTAGTGTGTACTCAATTTGTGAAGTAGATCATATGCCTCTCTACCCCTCACTTTTAATTTTGAACACAAATTTAATATAAGAGTAAAAATAGGTTTAAAAAATGAGGTAAGATTAAACCTACCCCCCCCCCCATTCAGATCCACTTTGTTTTCTAGTTTGAGTCTTTGAATGCTCCTCTGGGATCACTTTAAGATATTTTTTTTTTTTAACCATCTAAAAATGATTTTATTTGAAATTTCGTAAGCGTTTAATTTATTTTAATCAGTATCTAATTTTTCGTTTTGACTCTTTTACTATCATTTATTTATTTATTGCTGGTGAATTTCAGTAGGTGGAAGATGAGCACCTTTATAACGCCATTGCAGGAACCAGATTATATATGACATTTTGTGAGAGTTTGTGATATGGTGAAAGAGTTGATGTTTCAGAATAGTATATTTTGACATTATAAGGGAGTCATCGTTTTAAGCGAAATCACTTTATCAGGCAAAGTGGGGGAACTTGAACTCGATTAAAAGTGCATTTAATTGGGAACTGACATCCTAATAGGAACCATATTGTCGCTGTCAAACCAATATCTGCTGTGTTTCACTTTTTGGAGATTTGGACATTTTGACTAGTTTACTAACGAAATTTTCCTATAAACTGACTTCTATGTGACTCTAAGCATTATACGCTGAACTGCGATCACTAAAAAAAAAATATGCCACGTGAGTCTGCCAGAATATTGTCAAATAATAACGGATAATAAAAACTGGTAATAATAAATACACTTTTTGCACATAGCAGATATTGGTTTGAAAACGACGATATTATTTATCACATTATAAACGAGTTTCTGTTGTGCGGTGGAATGAATAAGGGTACAGAATATTTGACATTGTAAGGAAGTCGTTATTGTTAACGAAATTACAAAAACACAGTTTAACTGCTTTTATATATTTTATTTAGTATTGTATTTTTCACTAAATAACTTGATACAATATATCCTATGTAAGCTTTTATATTCGCAAGTTCGAATTGGATGCTTATGGCGTTACGCAACAGCATTTCTTAGGAAATACTCAGACTGCCAAATATTTCCTCAATTCACTTTTATATAACTTTATGAACACCACGATCAGTGGCCATAAAACTCTATTTGATTTCTTAACCGAACCTTTCAATTTTTGATATGAGTTCCTCGTATTTTTTCCTTGCTTTATTTGCTGGTAAACACAGTTTTGTGTATACTGTCATCAAATCAATGACTTCAATCGCCTAGAGATATCACTGTCTAGACATGATATCACTATTCTCCTTGATGGCATACCATTACTGAGGAAAAGTCTACCATCAAGCGATATATTGGAATTTTTAAAACGTGCCGTGCAATATATTTAACATTTGACAGTCGCTTGAGGCTAGAAGCGTATTGATTTATCATAATCACGTCTGGGAATACTAGGCGATCCAGTGTTTTATAGAATATGTGCTAATATTGAAAATTTTATTGCAATTAAGATTACCGTTGGTATTCAGCGATTTTGATGTGGGCAGATAGGGTATTGATGGCTTTCAAAATTACACAGAAAATCGGGAATTATGTTTAATTTTTCCAGCTTTAATTTGACAAATTAAAGCTGGTTTGCATAAGAATAAATGGTAAAGTTGCTCTTGAAATGGAATTGTGCATTCAGTTAGATTCACCGTGAGTTTGGTTAAGTAACAATGTTGCCAATATAAATATATTAAACATTCATAGTTGTTTGAATAAATTTGTACTTCGAGTAGTTCATGCAGTTACTGTCTACGTTTGTGAAAGTCTACCTTAAACAACAGGCGAGATGTAAAAATAATGTTCGCTGAATTTAACTTTCAAACCATTACAATTACAGTGGTGAAAGAAGGTAATACACATTAATTAGAGATAAGTAGCAATGTAAATTTTAAAAAAAAGTTCGAAATTAGGTACAGAAAAAATAATTTCATTAATTTGTGACAATTTTTAAATTTGTATACGACCCTCGTACGAAAAAAAATCCCAATTATTAAATTGTTCCTCATACCCTAATGAGGTATTGTACAAAATTTCAGGATTTAAACATAAAATGTCATGTTTAAGCAAAGATGGGCCAGATTTACACATGAATTTGAATGTAAAATAGAGTGCATTTTTGGTACGACTCCTGAAACTTCATCATCCAGTGTGATGATTTTCTCTTCGAAAGCCACTGAAAAATGCTTTAAGTCAGCATATACTTAGCTTCATATCTCTGACAGTTCTTAGATACAATTCCTAATTCTTGTACACCACCTTTTAAGTGTATGGAACACATTTTACTAACTAGAAATTCTTTGTACAGGAGTTGTATACAAAATTAAAAAATCCCTTTGTATAAAATTAACGAGGGGATTTTTTTTCATACCTTATTTTAAACATTTTTCCAGCTTACCCTGCCCACTTACCTCTAATTTAGAAAAAAAATGAAGCGATTTACCATTATTTTGGAGCACCCTGTAGATACAAATTATCTACATACATATGTGTATATATTATATACTGTAAAGGAAAAGAGAAACCAACAGTGTGCTGTCACAAATTTTCACCAGCCGTATTAAATATTTTCCGCTTCAATTTTGTTGAACAATTTTATTTACTTTATAGCTCGTATATAGCTCATAGCTCGTATTTTGAATTCTAATTCGTGTCTCAAATCAAAATTTGACCTAATAATGGCTCGTATTTTAGAACTTTTGTGTGTTAAGGACTCGTATCTCAAGGTAACACTATCCTTTTATATTAGTCCATTAGCGCCCAACTTTTTTCAGCACATTCTCAAATTTATGTTGATGTCAGAAGTGATAAATATATTTCCGATATTTTCGTGGCATAAAGAACGTAATTTTTTTTCTAACAATCTGAATAAGATCGGGAGATATTCTGATTTAAACTTATTATCGCTGAGTATTTTGTGGAAATCAGATTTATCATTCAAGAAATTAAACTAGGAAAATAAACTAATGCTTAAATATTTGAGTGACTTCCAAATTTCGCGACGGTCTAAAAATAGATTGTTGGGCGTTAATGGGACAACAAATCAAAATATATTTTATCAAAATCTTTAAGTGTTATGTTTGGCAAAACAACTTAATCATACTTTACTCTTCAAAGAAGCGCACAGGATATTAACCCATTAATAAAAAGCGATTCATCATCTGACATGATTTTTCTTTCATTATATAACATCAGAAGTAGCTCTTCCTAAAGGCGAACTATCGCAAATTCCTTTGAAATTCAAACCACTGCTGCCTTTATTTCCCCGGCAAAAAAGGAACAGCTTCAAAAGTATTTCAAATTACATTCCAGGGAGGTTTATTTCCTCTACTGAGGACGAAAATAAAATAAAGCCGCCAAAAGTCGAACAAGAAATCTGGGGGTAACGACTGACTTTTAAAAGAATAGGATGTAAAACTTTAGATAATGTAAAACTTTAGATACACCAAAAAAGCAGTATATCCTACAAGAAGAACTCATAAATAATTTGAATACCTGCCCACTAAAAAAAGTATAATGGAAAAAAACACATACGATCATTATACTAATGAAAAAATCATTCATTTAACAATTACATGATGTTGTATATGTATATGTGTCAGCAGAGAACAAAGTGCGTTCACCCCTTTTGTTAGCCCACAGAAACTATTGTCAGCTGGTCTACAATAATTCTGCCCAATCTGTTCTTCCCTTTGAACCGGTCACGCCCACCTTTTTTCTCGAAGACGTGATAAATAAATGGGTAAAATAAATGATTCACAACTGGATTTGTGCATGCCGCAACTTACTTAAACATTAGAGCTGTTTAGATTTATGTAGTTCTGAATAGCAGCCGAGGCAATTAACCTGCTGTTAACGCGTTTATGTACTTATTTGGGATTTCTAATGTGGACATTGATGCGAACAGTAGAGAAAATACAGCAATCTGCGTTTGTTTAGTCTTGCATTGTACGATACGTAAATGCTTTCCTAAATAAACCGTGGCATGTGTATCATTGTGCAAATATCTATATATACAGTCATAAAGCTTGTCTAATTCTCTGTTAGTGTAAATGTACGCCAATTAATACACTTGCAAATACCTGTGTATAACTCTCACATGTTTATGGGTATTACCGGAATGCTTTGTAAGTACGTAAGGATTACAGACACTGAATGCTTCAGATCTTATTGGTATTTAAATACCTGTGTATAACTATATGAACTTGTGTATAACTATATGTTGTTAATAAATTTGTTCTAAATGCGAACAGTTATAAAAATCACATATATTTTTGTGATCGAGAATTGTAAATACAAGTGTTTACTTTACTTATTTGCATATAATGATATCGTAATTTTTAATCTTTGCAGCAAGATAAAATTTCTGGTTCATCGTATTTTTTAGCAAACCTAAAATGCAACAGCGTGTGTAGTGGATGGGAGCATTCTCAGAATTGAAATTTTGTCGATGCAAAAAGATTCCGCAATCAATCTTTCTTAAATGTATAAAATACAATGTGGAAGCAATTCCTAACATTCTGCGTTCACGGAATCAGGCTTACAAGCAGTGGCATTAAAATTATGTCACTAGTGAAATAATGTCGCAAACTCTCTGATTCTGACTTACTGGAAGGTCAGCTAATTCTTTAGTTTTGATTATGCGTGTTATTGCAAATAGTTTCCTGATCTGGAAAAAGAACACCCTATGTACCTTAAGAAACGCGCAATCCATCTCTGGTATTTACATGCATTTATCTTCATTATAAATTTTGAATATCTCTTTAATTCACAATAGTTGCCCTAAAAAAACTAATCCTTCTTATTTATACACTTTAATTGAACCGTTCTATTGAAAACTTATCACAGCTCTTCCTTGCTTGTAAATCTAAATAAACCAGACTGCTCGCACTCTTGACATATCCCTTTGCATTTTGAGTGATAAGAAAAGTGATTAAGTAAGACTGTATCCAATGGTACCACCAAAAAAAGAAAAAGTAACATTGCTCACCACGAAGATGATACGCTTACAACACTTACCACCATTCCCTGTGCCCTGTCATCGAGAGTGAAATTGAAAATCTTGCGAGGAGAGAGTTCAGAATGAAAGGATTGGGTTTAATGCACTGACATTTAGAAAAACCAAAAAAAAAATCCTCGATGATAATTTAAGATTTGACCTTGGAATCACAAATCATTCCTGTCACAACAGAGCCACTGTCTGTTGTAATTGAGAAGGTCCCCAAGCGAAGGGCAGCTGCGGTGTTGAAGTTGCAATTAACTGAAAGCCGTCAGAGATGGCTCCCTTTTCAGCTAGTTCGTTATTCGTATTTATAACAACTTATCTGTGCATCTTGAAATTAGAAAAATGAAAAAAAAAGGTCACGATTTTTTTAGTAGTTCCCTATCTCGAAATAGCTGAGCATTGCAGTCTGAGGAATCAGAGACAGAAATGTTTTGTTGCTGTTTGGTTTAATTTATCACAAGAAACGATCTGATTTCTCCTGTTAAGTAAAGTGTGGTATTAGGTGTTCGCGACAGATATTTCCCATTATGAAAAAGATCGTTGAAATATTCAGATCTTATCGTGATATTGACATTAATCATCGGAGATTGGCTTACGAACAAGCAGTGAAGCTGCGATAAGGAGAAACAAAGATTTTTGACTCATGATTTTTCATCTTGCTTTAGAAATCAGACGGGTGTAATATTTTTTTAACAAAAAATGGATAAAATATTTATTTTTCGGAATAAACTTAAATGTACGAATGGGTTTTGTATTAGAAATGGAGCTTTTTTGCGTATAACCAGGCCCTCATTACCGAATAACCGCATGAGGCCTAGGCCTATAGTAAAAAAAAAAAAAAAAAAATATCTGGAGGCTTCAAAACTGCAATAATTGTTATTTATATTTGTAGAATGGAATGGGAGTAGGTGATAGAGGGCCACGAAATGATAGAAGGCTTATAGTATCAGAGAGTGTTAATCAGACCCTGTTTATAACAAAACTTATAACAAGCATTCGATGAACTAATATTTTCACTCCTAACTTAAGCATGAATGAAGCTGTATTTATATAGCTAATGATTATTTACTTTATGTATTTATTTACACTCTATAATATCTATAAGCAGTATAATCAGATTCATTCACAAGCGGAAATAGTACAATGTGTGGGGTCACAAACATGATCTTCATGTACTAGTTAATAATCATTGTAAAATCATTGATGTTTTATTAAATTTGTTAAATAGATTTTTTTAACAGTGGGATTGCTATCCTTTCATAAAGCTAAAAACACTCTCTTGAGGATCATTAACTAAGGTTCTTTTTAAAACACTTTTTTTTCAGTATTATTAACGAGTTTTGATGCATTATTAGCAAATGCAAGAAGGCAACGCTTATGACTCTAAATCGTCATTCAATTCCAACTAGTCTTTGTGTAATATCCCTTTATCGAATCAATTTGTAGATATGCATGGTAACCAATTGAAACATAGCTAATTTACGTAATAATCCATGCTTAATTAAATGCATAATGTCAGTTAAAGCTCTGATATATTTCTTTAATTCTCTATCTTTAAATGTGGAAAAGTACGCGCAAATGGTTAGAAAATAAGTATATTTCTTTGAATTTTGTATAGTGTATGCACATATATAAATAAATTTTTAAGAATAAAAAATATAATTTTGTTGTTACTACTACAATATATATATTCAAATACAACTCAAGGTATTCACTGGATAATATTTAATTTTCTTTCATATTCAATGTCAACTTCTGATTTTATAAAATTTAATTAAGGAACATCAAAAAGGGGCATGGCTTATCCAAAGCTAAATGATAAACGAAAAAATAAAATTCATATCTGAAAAGCCGTACAATTAAATTAAAATTGATTCTTTCTTAAAAAGGCATTTTGAGAGTTTCAGAAACACCGAAATGCATTTGTTAATGCATGCCATTATTTACGGAAAAAATTGTTGCAACAAAAATCAAAATTGCTTTTCGTAAGTGCTCAAGAAAACATTTAATTTACATCTGAAATATTTGAAACGCTGCTTTCAAATTTTGAATGAGAGAATTTATTTTACATTTAATCAGAAAAACAAATGTAAATTGATAGAGAAGATAGTTAATTAAACATTAAATATTTAGTAATAAGAGAAGGAACTACGAACATTTTTGAAATCCAACAATAAACATCACTTATTTTCTTTAAAAAAGTTTAAAACTATAAAACAAAACATGTATACTTCAAAAAATGTTTTTATTCATTTAGGTTAATTTTGCTTGAAAATCATAATTCGAAGTAAGTTTTCATACAATACAAAATACATAACTTTTGGTTATGGTTGTATAAATATATTCTGTAGAAAACACATTACATTAGAATTTTAACTTTAAATTTACAAAAAAAATATTACTTTAGTTAAACTTTTAAGTTGGTCAAATTTTCTTACTTTTTTAAACGAAATTCTCAGCGTTAATCATTTTCACCACTTGATTTGAATACATCGAATACCATGGATATCTCAAACGCAGTAATAGTTTAATTTTTTTCAATTATATTTTAGACTTTCAGTTGATTTGATGGGGGACACAGTTCCCAATGACTTTATTTAAATATTTATTTCAAAACACTCCTCACAAGTTCGAGTAGTTCCAACATCTCTATGCCTCGATAACTTTCATTATTTGTTTCAGTTCTACTTTAGTGTTACTTGAAAAAGAACATTTCCATGATATACCAAAAATTTTGATTCGTGTGTATATATAAACATATATACCCCGCCAGTAGCTTAGTGCATTGCGTATTGAACAGGGAGACGGAAGGTACTTGGTTCGAGAGCAGATCGCGTCCGCTGACCTAACCGTTCTGGGTTTTCCGTGGATTTCTCTGAAACTGAGCGTAGATACGGGTTAGGCTCCCTTAGAAAGACCCCCACCCAGAAGGCACCCCACCCACAGATCCCTCGTGTAGATAATTGGTCTTAATCCCATACAACAACGGTATATATATATATTAATTAAAATAATTCAAGTATCGGATTATTTTGTTTAATTATCATTAGAACAAAAGCTCATTTGCTGATGTAAATACGTATTTTGATTTTTTTATTTCAAAATTGTTGTTTTTTAATCTGCCAGTCATTAATAATTAAATAAACAAAATAAAATTATACAACTTTATATTATTTTAAATACAAAATAACAACACTTGATATTAAAATTATGTGATCACAAAATGAGCTTTAACAAACTTGTAGAATAAAAAAATTCACACAACAAATAAACAAAAAAAAAAGACTAACTTTAAAATATTTACACTAGAATAGTTCAGTCACCCCTGCTCAAGCTTATATTACAACACAAAAACAAATGAATGAGCATTTCATTTTGAAATAAAATTAAATAGTATCCGTGTTTCTTAAGGAATAGCAATAATACCTTTTCTGCGATCAAATTTTTCCTCAAGGCATTGTATATAGAAGTGCACTTTTTTCCGATATTTTGATATTGTAGAAGATATATGGCTTAGAACTTATGAATAAAATTTGTATGAAAATGTGTTTGTGTTTAAAGAAGCCATAATAAAGAAGAATATGTTTAATGATTTTTCCATGTTATGAACACATTTTAACGAATCATCATTTAAACTATAATTATTTTCTTATTATGGTAATTTAATAATGACAACTGATGTAATTAATTACATTTGTACGATAATGAATGAGCTGCATAAAACAGGGTTAGACTGGGTAAAATGAACATAGAACAAAAGTGAAAGATTTGTTTGTTGACCTTCTGATTTTTTAAAATTTAATTTCAATCGTATCTGACCAATACTTTGTACTAATTTATTTGATTTGATTTGAATGTTTAAAATGTTCTGTTATAATTTATAACTAGTACTGTGGTATAATAAACACAGCTGATTGTTCAAAAAATCAAATTGGCAAACGGTGACTAATTTTAAAAATCTCCAATGATTGATTTTAAATAAATAGGACTTTCATACTAAAGTTTAAAAGATAATTTCCCTAAAAAATATTTCGTTTATTAACAGGAATTTTTCATAATTAATGCCCTGAAATTGAGAGACAAAATGTTTACTACAATATTGTGGCCTCAATCTCAAAAGAGTAGGTAGTGAAAAATAAAGAAGTTTAGAGTTCACAGCATAATGGTAAGATATTGAGGTATAATCTAAAAGCGTTGATCCCTATAATTAATTTAAATATCTTCAAATGGGAATAATTTCTTAAGTTAGTGATACAAGTGATTTTTTTCCTTGTTCTTTTGAATTTATATATTTTTCGGATGTGAAAATTTGGAAAAAAATATCCATTTAGTTAGTAAGTTTAATGACTGCATAAATTTTAGAAGTCGGCTATAAAACCATTACTATGATATATTTCTTTGAAAGATAAGCTTCCTGAAATATCAGCATTAAAGAAAAGACAATAATACTTTTCAAGTGCAAATAAGATTCAGCTTTGTAAGATCCACGTAAAGCACTTCCTATTCAGACATTATCAAGTAAATACTGACAAGCGAACGCAATTAAGAATTAAAACTAACCATAGTTCAAAGAAAACGAATTTTTTTTTAACTCCCACTCACTTACGATTATCGAGTAGGAAATATGCAAATCTCTCAAAAGGGGAAGAAAAAAAAAATCACGACATCGACAGAAATTAGCATCTAGCGTTAAGCTAACTGTAACATGCTGAATTATCGACGCGTGCGTTATTTAAACTACTGATCGAAGTTCTTTTAATTTACTGAAATTTATTCAGCTACGGAATAAAGAAAAAAAAATAAAAATCTAAGTCTTATTATATCTGTAGCTCATTGGAATACACAAAATCCCCCCCCCCACCTCTTATTCTTTTCGAAATACGGCGTATTGAATTTCCATCTCAATACGGACTTCCGAATTCCATCGTTGTTTTTTGCTTTGAAATATTTATTACAATTTTTTTTGTTCAATTCTTTCAACCTCTGCCAGTGCTTGCTGATACTGAAGTGTTACAAGATTTGCAAGTGTGATTTGTTCCGAACAAAGTCGTATGCAGTTATTGAATTTCAATAGTTATTTTAAATAAACCGTGTCAGTTGCAAAGGAAGTTATACAGGGGCTTGCTATAAATGCTTCCTCTGGGTAAATAATGGAAACACAGTTCTATTGAGCGTGTTTTAAAATTTTAATAGTACGGCACTGAATTTAATCTAATCAAACCATGTTTGTATTATTATCTTTTCATGAATATTTTATATGCATTTTTGCTCAGCTGCGACAAAATAACCATGGCAGTAAAGAACTTGCATCTTCAACTCTAGTCCACAGTTTTAGCTAACATTAGATGTTTTGTGGGAGAAATTCTTAAATTGTGTTGCCTTCAAACTCGTTGGTCGTGAGGTTTATTACTGAAGATAAAATGCAATCTGGTAAACTTACCAAAAAACAGCTTTTTTTTTTTCAAACTACCGTGATATCACTGAGCTAAGACCAAAATTGTGATATTTTTTCAATAAATCATTAGATTGGACTCGAAGAATCAGTAAACGTATACCATTCTACTACATAATTAAGCTGATTCCTGACTAACTATCCCGGGCAACACATCCAAGATATAAAACTTTTACCACCATTATTCCAAAAAGATGAAAATGTTAAGCACGAAAATCAATCATGTGTAAAAATATAGTAAACAATCTGCGCTACTTTAAAAATCCGAAAATCCGTCCGTTCCCTCATTTTCAAGCGATTTTTCACTCTTTTTAGCTCTATTTTATTTCGAAGAGTAAAAAAAAAAAAAAAAAAAAGTGAATAATTTGCATGACAAAATTACCTGTTTCAACAGAAAATGACACCATACAATTGGGATTCTAATTCGTTTAAAATAGTTTTTCCAGATTACATAGTTGATTTATTTTTTTTTCTTTACAAATAAATCGTCTGCATGAATATAAGAATGGCTCTGTACACAAAACGAAATTTTTCTAATACTAACAGTTTCCGCGAGTTTCCAGAAGAGCGTAGAATTATATTTGGTTAAATAATGAAAAATGGAGATATGAACTTATTATTTTGGGTGGATGAAGATTAAATATATTGAGTGTAGATATGTTTTCGTCAAATGTTTTTTCCTAGCAACCGTTGTAATTCTTAATTTGGAAGATTGTGAGAATGTCTCCTGTTTAGTTTGCATTTCTTCAAACAATCACCATCCTGAACTTCCGGTGAAGTTACGATAATAGGAACATCCCTTGTTTATACATTACGTATTGGTAAGCCTATGTAAGGGGCATCTGCCTACCGGGCAAGGATCTACCACGGAAGATTTTTTAAGGGGTTCTAACGAGTATCCACGTTACATTTGGAGAAAAATGATCAAAACTCCAGACTGTTAAAGGCCCCGAACGAGTTACCTTCACACTTCAGCCGTCTACAATGTTCAATGCCTTATCCATTCGGCCATGTTGGGGCAAGAACATTGCCAAAATCATCTAGCAATAGCCAAGGGTGTGGTACCAGGGACATCAACCAATTGGTACAGAAGTTTCAGAAACAAAATTATATTCTCCTGCACTGTATGTTCTACAAAAATAAATGCACATCTGCTGAATATTCGTTTGTTATGTGACTTGAGTTATAGAACTTGATGCTCTATGGATTTTTAGGAAAACTCCCATTAGCGTGACAGCCGTCACTTTATGTTTATAGGCATTGACGAGATTATTAGTGACTATTTAGGGAGGCGACGAAGACTTCCACCCAGCGTTGTCTACTATGGAGGGATGGACAAAATGGCACTTAAGCCCGTGCCTCCAATTCAACCTGTACCCCTGGTATGGTAATATGGTCCGTTAGCCATTACACAACCCGAGCGGTGCAGATAGCTGAAGATATCATCAATAGTACAGTCGTTTGATAAGTTTTGAAATGGATTCGAATTCTCAGGTAGGAAAACATAAAATCTTGCTTGAATTTGTGTAAATAAATTACTTAATTTTAAAATTGAAATTCTGTTAGTAAAATTTATGTTAAAAAATTACACAATATTTTTGCTACAAAAATATACATTTCAGTAATTTAAAATCAATATATAGACGTACAAAAATATAGTGTGCTACTTTATTCAAACAGCAAAGTCTCTTATCGATGAAAAATGAAATGATGAATAGTTAACTAGTTTAGTATAAATTTCAGCTTGCTAGTTAACTAAATTCTGGAAAATAATGTTTATTTTGTCCCCAAAATATTTAAGCTTTAAACAAAAATTTCTCTGATAAACAAAATCGCTTTAGTATGTGCAGTTTTAAAACAGGATAATTTTAAATTAATTTTAAACCGAAAGAGTCTGTCTAGAAATCGGATTATTACTTTCTTTTACTATTTGTTTACATTATTTTAAGAGTTTTTTTTTAACGTGTAACTTTTTTTTCTGTAACATTTATTTTAAATTAAATATGAAACATATGTGAATAGCAGTTTCGATGCATTGAAAAATGTATGATATAAGCTCTTGACTACTGCTGAAAACAAATTCATCGAGGCGTAAGATTAAAGAGAAAATTTCCTTATCAGCTATAATAAATATTAACAGATTGCTTAAAAATATATTTTTTTTTAATGAAAAACTCAAATACAAGAAAAAAATTATTTAAAATATCACAGTATTTCAAAGATGACTGGTTTCAACAAATTTCTTTTTTTTTTTTTTATCAACTAACGTATGGTATCGTAGAAGATATTTTATACACTTTATCTGCTTACAACAGTAATACACACACACATACTCACTCAGAGGAAATATAGGAGAGTGATAGCATATGCGATGAGGGATAAATGAATATACAGGGTGTTTTATAAATCCATGTACAAATTTTGGAGGAGTCGCGCCGATTAAAATAATTGAGAATTAAGTAATACGTAAAGCCTTATTTAATTTCTTTACATTTATACGCTGGGTAATAATCATTTCAGAAATCGACTTAAAGAGTTAGTTATATTTCCTTATTAACTTTATATAACAATTGGACAAGGATTCATAGCATGGTAACTTTTGATATTAATAAACCGAATTACGAATATTGAATTTTGTTTAATCATAAGCATGGAGATGCAGTAATTATATTGAATTTTTCCTCCCACGAAAAGACTAGTAGCAATTTGGAGGAAATAATTCATTACTGTTTGAATAAGTTGCTACTGGTGCATCAAAAGGAAAAAAAATATCTAAATAAAAATATCAAAAGTAAGGAAAGAAGTACGTTCTACAGAAAACTCCATTATTATTTAATTTAATTGCTAACTTTTTTCGCGGAATATTTTCACTTAGATGAGATAAGATTGATCAAACACTATTAATTTCTGAAAAGGATAGCTGCTGATCGTGTTTTTGGGATACTTTTCCTGAAACCGCCGTAATTACTACGTTTGAATAATATAAACGTAACCTTTCGTAATGTTTTGAACTGGGAATTCTGATTTAATCGTGGCTGACGGGAAAGACAGGCTGCGGTGCTGACATTTCGTCACACCCCTTTTGCCCTCGAACAGTCACGCCATCCTGGAGGGCGCGGCTATCTTACTGTGGGTATCAAGATGGCCACACCTCCTAAGTCACATGACTCTGCAAGGGCAAAAGGGGTGTGGTCAAACGTCAGCACCGCAGCCTGTCTTTCTCGTCACCCACGGATTTAACGATGTGACGTCATCTGTTGATTGATACTCAATCCATTAATCAGTGTTTTCTGTAATGGCAAGTCTACACGAGGGGCATCTGTCTAAGGGTGCTGCCTCGGGAACATGGCTTTTTAGGAGACTCTAACTTGCATTTCAGTTACATCAGGAGAATAGCGGCCAAAACTTCTGACCATTTCGTCAACAGCCGCGCTGTAGGTCTCGAACGCGTTGCCTTCCAGAGGTAATTGCAGAAGACTAAAATTTCTAAGCAAACTTTAGACTTTTCTCTCTCAGCGTTTCGGGTAGTAAAATATAATTTTAGTTGATAAGTGTGACATAGTTTTTAAGGCTCAGATCAATAGAAATAAAATGACAGATTGTGCAGAAAGGTATAGAGTCGGTTTTCATTGAAATGACATATGTTCAATCGAAACGTCAATAAAAGGTCATACCCAGTTATTATAACATGTCTGCATTTACTTTTTAAAACTTTACAACGAATCATTTTCTTATTGTACAAGTATTTTCAGCGTTTCAACAATGTTATGGGTATAGTACTTCAATACTGTCGAGGAAGTATAGAAACAGTATTATAGTCAACTACAAAGTTAAACCGTTTACAATGTAGCCTCGTTGAGTTGTCAGAACATTTGTTTGCGTAACAATTGCAGGTTCGTCAAAGAGAATAAAACGTCTGAATAGGGTAACATTCAATTACTGCAACTCCGTGAATTCTGAAGTCCTTGTGCTCATGCTGTGATAATAACACAAACACTAAAATATATAATAAAAAAATTAAATACATGCTCGATGACAGCTCTGCGCGAGCGCCTCTCAGAAAACGGCCATTATCTCGTAATAAAATAGCTCGCCATATATAAACCACAGATAACACCTCTGGATGGATTTCCTTTCTTGCCATATTGTTCGGAAAGCCTCTCGTAGGAGTCCTCTGATGCAGGCGTAGCGCGGGGGCGGTTTTTGATGGGACACGTGCTGCGTGAATGATGGCCCGGGGCACTGGCTACGCCCTCGCAGGCAAGCAGGCCTTACGCCCCTTCCTCACATGCAAATGAGCGAGGGCGGCCCACGAGCGCTTCATTCATAAAAAAACCTGCAAGGATCTGTCCCCCCCCATCCTTCCTCTCATCTTACGATATACATATATATGTATGAATGAACAAGTTTGGATAGTCGTTCACCTCCTTTTTGGCCGAGGGATAGTCCCGTGGTTTTCCCCAGTTCTTGCTTGCTGGAATACACCTGCTTTTGTTGTGCGCGCGTGTTAATTCCTGTCCTTTTGGACGTGATGGAGAGGTACGATAAAAAGGGGCTGGTAGTCTGAATTCTCGGTTTGGTTCCTTCCATCCAACGGGCGCTCCTCTTTAGGCACTTGGCACGCTTGTAAAGTCTAAATTAACCTTTCTGTAAGGTGACTGAAGGTATCCCGGGAACTGTGCATATTAGTCAGACAGGTCGATGCAAGTGCACTGATAATAAAAGTAGTTAATATTTTACCATAAAATGGTGCTGAATTAGCTCTAACCTATCTACGAAGATGCATTAAACCATGATTTGGTGCTGAAACTGATCAATGGAAAAAAAAATCAGACAAAGGGCAATTGTCCAGTGGTGCTGCCTCAGGCAGATGACTCTGTAAGAGGCTCTAACGCGAATTTACGTCCAATCAGGAGAAAAGCAACCAAAACTCCATATACTTGATGCCATTCATTTGGTGCTGAAATTGATCAATGGAGCTAAATAATGGTGAAACGTTCCTCCAAGGTGACTGGAAATATCCCGGGAACTGGGAATATCAGTCAGACAGGTTGATGCAATAGCAATGTTAATAGAAGTAGTTAATACTTCCTCTTAAAGTGATTCTGAGTTAGCTGCAATCTTTCAATGGAGGAACGTTAAACCATATGATTTGGTACTGAAATTGATCAATAGAACCAAATCAGTCTCATTCCATGGAGAAACATTAAACCATGATTTGGAACTGAAATTCATTGAAGGGAGAGAGCATGGGGCGAGAGCTGGGTTTGAACCCAGGGACTTATGGATGGTAGAATGAGTCGCAATCCGGTGCGGCCAAAAGGTACCTATTTGACCGGCCTTCAATTGCCGGGTGTTGTGTGCGCGGAGGTGATCTCGTGCCGACACATCATCAATGGAACCAGATCAGGTGAGGGTCATCCGTCTAGGGGTACTGCTTCGGGCAGTTGACTTTTTAAGAGGTTCTAACGCAAATTTACGTTACATCAGGAGTAAAGCGACCAAAACTGCAGACACTTGGTGCCATGTATTTGGTGCTGAAATTGATCAATGGAAGCAAATCATGGTGAAAGTTTTCTTCATAGAAAGGATGCAGCTAAATTTGCTCCATTGTATGGCGAAATGTTGAACTACTATTATTAACGGTGAGGACGCATTAGAGACCAGCCACAAAACACGTAACTACATTGCATTTTAAAAAGTAATTGGTTATTTTTGATGAAGTAATTCATATTTCATCCCTTTGTAATGTACAGATTTTTTTTCAAACTGTTCTCCTAGCGAAGATAATAAGCGCTCTGAGAAAACACATATCCCTGCCTTAATACACTGGACTCAGATTTACAAAACATTCTCTGCGAAACAGCCCAAGGTGCTAAATCAAAATTACAAGGTTCTTAATTTGCCCACTATAAAATAAGAGAAACCCTGTAACATATACATATTCATGTGTTTGTTGTGTTATAGCAAGCCTACACGAGGGGCATCTGACTATGGGATGGCCCTATTAGCAAAATTAATTCAAAAAACGCTCGAAAGACCATCCAAAAATAGTTTTGAACGTTTTTAGAACAAGTTGTGCTACTCGAGGGGGGTTGCCTGGGTTAGAGGACTTTTTAGAGGATTCTGATGCGTATTCATGTTGCATCTGGAGAAAACGGAATAAAACTCAAGATCGTTAGATTGACAGACACACGGTGGCCAGAACCTTGTACCTTCGCTCTTTGACCATTTACCAGGTTTAGTGTCTTATCCATTTGGCCATGGTGGGACACAACATATTAATATCCACACTATGAACTAAATGTGCAGGATAAAATATTTTATCTAATTTTATTTTTATTATAAAATATTATATAAAATATTTAATTAGATAAAATATTTTATATAATATTTTATCTTTTATCTAAGAAAAATATATATATCAAATAAAAAGTAACTTTTTCGCACTTTCTGGTTTAGTCTGTTGGTCAATTCACTTACTCAGTTTTTGACAAAATACGTAAGTACTGAACAGCGTTGCAAGACCTTTTATTTTTAATACCAATTTTTTTTTTTTTCTTTAATTTTTTCTCTCTGGTATGATTTAAAAAAATACCAGACATATAATACATTCTAAAAAAATATACCACATTAAATACCACATTTCAAATTTTATGTGAAAAAATAATAAAGTAGTACTGAAAATACTACGCGTGGCAACGCTAGTCCTTATCTAAATAATATAAAATGATAAAAAATAAGTATTTTACTATATTTCCTGAGGCAAAATACATGCATTTGTCGAAAACTATTCAGGATGGCATTTACCGTAGACAGTGTAAACTATTAATGAAAGTCATGTGCGGCAGTTGAGTAAAGGAATGTTGCCACATGCTCCATTTATTAGTAATATATAAGTATCATATGCATACGAACATGTTTATCATGATTATTTTGGATAAGCACAGTAGTAGGCATCGTGGGAAGGCAAAGAAACAATTGTTTTGTGCTTGCTTCAGAATTGAGTAAAGACGAGAGTGCGTCTTTACATTTCAATAAACATAATTATTAAATAACAGAAATGAATTGTGATATTTCATTTCAGACTTGCATTTTACCGTAACGGGTGTTCGTTTTAGGGGCATTTTAGAAAAATCATATTTCTACTTCTGATATTGTGTAAAAACTTTGCTCATTATTCCTTATTGGAAAGATGACCTGATGCTCGAATCCTGATGTAAGTTTGGTTTTTGATCACATGACTTCTCTTCTACGAGGAAGTTCAAATTTTTCATAAGTTAGCGTTCGTTTATTGCTTTTTTTCTCTGTAAATATGGATGTTAATTAACCCCTTAAAGGTCGTATTATTTTCAAGAAAACGGTCGTAAAATTGTCTCTTTTTTATTCCAGAAAATTGAATAAAAATAAGTGCATGTACAATATATGTATTCATTTTAAGGTTTCGGACATTACTTTAGCGCGAAAGAAAACAAAAAAAGTTAAATTTCTAGGTGGAGCCTACATTCAGGGTTATTGTGATTGGATGGGTGTTTTGTAGTCAGCAGGGAATCATTAAAAATATATGTTTTAAACACTAAAGGAGAAATTTATTGAACTTACTTCGTAAAATAAATAAATATTTGTAAAGTTTCCTTTGAACATACGTATAAAAAGGGAGCTAAGATTGAAGAATGCATATCACAAATACACGTACTTGAGTAGTGTTACTATTTATTTAAAAATGAGCTATCTCCGAATTATGTTAAAAATAGTCTGGTATGGTCATCTGTTGTGTAATATATATATATATATATATATATATGCATAAGAATTGAAATACTCTTATCTTTCTGGCACATAACATTCGAACAATATTGCCCGGAAGCGTTATGGACTGGAGAAATAGAGGGAGAAAGCTTAGCCCGCGATTTTAACGAGAACGAGACTTAAGGGGTTAAAATGAGTGTTGTTTGCTACTATAATCATCCCTACTTGCCTAAATAACCATAGATTTGTTAATTTTGTTCATTTTCAGAAGTTTTAAGTATGAAAACTGAAACAGGAAGCCGATACATAAAACTCATATGCTTTCACAAACGCTCCCCAAACACAAAAATGCCGCAAGTCATCGTGTGCCTATCAGTGGCCGTTCATCGACCCATGTAGGCACAGCGAGGAGTTAATTCCATGTTGCAACGCTGTGTTTTACTCTCGCTTGAAAGCGTTTATCGGGATTGAAACTCCACTTTCGCTGGAGCGTGTGACAAATCAGGTTCAACGAGGATTAATTGAAAGGAGTGTGAAAACAATCCTTTTTATCACAAAGTGAGACGCAATCTCAACTAGGCATAACGAGCTGCGTAACGCTCTTGACAGTAGCTGTACCAGAGCCAGATTTTTTTTTCCCTCACGCAAAAAAGATTCGTCACAGTAAAGCGCCGTTTATACGTCTTTCAAGGGAAAAGACTTATAACTGAAACATTATGATACAATTTAATTATATTAAATGTTTAACACTACTAATGTAAATTTTTATAAATATAGTTTTAAGTTTTTTTCAGGTACTAGTACAGGGTATCCACCAAAGTCAGAAGGCAAAAATAGTATATTTAGTAGCCTGACTGACCTAAAGAAGTCGCTATTTTAGTAGTCATTTTCCTAATTATAGCAGCCAAAAAAGTAGCATTTTTGCATAATTTTGTAGTTAAGAAATAAACATACGTCACTAAACTTCAGTTAAGAAGGAATGAATAAATTTAAAATATTTAAAAACTTTATACGTTATATAGCACATCATATAGTACATTCGTTTTTATAGTACGATTAAAAAATCAGATTAGACTGTATGATGAACGATCAATAGCAACTTCGAAAAGAACAAGGAGTTGACAAAAACTGAAATAATTTTCGAATGAGTCGCCTGGAGTAAGCTGCAGGTAGTCAAAAACTTGAAGATAGCATGAGATGGCAATTTTTACTCAAAAAATCGCCCAAGTAGCTTTAA
This sequence comes from Cheiracanthium punctorium, assembly GCA_038373885.1. NCBI lineage: Eukaryota > Metazoa > Arthropoda > Arachnida > Araneae > Cheiracanthiidae > Cheiracanthium > Cheiracanthium punctorium. Next base: position 1,647,373 of record JAWZYV010011264.1, read on the forward strand.
ATTAGTAGCAAAAGTCGACGGTGGACACCCTGCTAGTTCAATGAAAACAGTAACTAAATTTAAAAAAATAAAACATATGTCATAAATGTGAAACAAATCATACCTTTATTGTATCTTAAATTATGCGTATTTTTAATATTAATATATGCACATTGCATACCAATTATGATGTGTTTTATTTTCCATATAGTCAGTTAATTAATAAAAATCTTCCATAGTCGTCTGTTTGTATTAATTATTAATTACAGTACTGCGAATTGAATTGAGTTCATGAAATGCTTTTCCACTCGTATTCTGAAAGTTTTTCAATATAGTCGATTGAGTGTTTAACGAAAAGTGGTTTAAAGTACATCCCTCCTTATATCCTTTATTAGACGTTATAGCTAGAAAAAATTCACCCTAAGTATTAAATTAATCACTGAGACAGAGAAATTTCAAAATTTAGAGACGTACAAACCGACGTATAAGCAAAATTCTGCGTCTTATAAAAAGAAGCATTGTTCCATTGAAATGAATAGAGATGAATCGGAACTTCCTGATAAAGACGTATAAATGTAAAAGCCGTATAAATGAGAAACGTATAAACAATGTTTTACGGTTATTAACTGTTCTATATAAATCAGATGATAATAACTGAATGGGTTCTGTTAATTAAATTTTGTCTGAAAGCAGAATATAGCAATTTTTGTTGTTATTAGAGGAACAAGAAAGTAATGTAGCTTTTTAAGAAGAATTAGAAAACAAATCAAAAAGTTTTCAGTTACAAAGCTGCTTCAAAACATATATATATATATTTAACATTTGGAAGGAAGAATTTTAAAGATATTTTTTCCCTTCCTTTCTTCTTTCAGGGAAGATGCCTCCCGCCACCCCCTTTTTTTTCACGGCTATCTTCCTCGGAATACGAAATTCAAAATGTCCTGAAACTGCTGTCAGGCATTCGTGAGTGTTGTATTTTACAGCCAGAATTTTATGAATATCTGGTTTTTTTTCTTAAGATCGATATACGTGGGGGAAAAAAGGAATGTTTTGGTTTTGGTCTCTCACCCCCATAGGTTACGAATTTTGAGCTTAGCAAAGTATTTCAGTTAATAAACTGTTGCATAAATTATAACATTAGAAAAAAACTATTTAAAAAATCAGCATGTTTAAAATATAAATTTTGCACATTTTTTTTTTTCCAAATTTCAGTTTTTAAGAGTAACGGGTTAACTTACTGGAATATGAAATGTTTGGCAATTCAGTGCACTTTATTTCCTTTGTGCATTATTTTTTAACAGCAAGGCGATTGTTAATTTAGGTTTAACTCAGTGTCATCTTGTTTTTTCTTACACTTGCTTACTTAAAGCATCTATTAAGTTTTGCAAACTTTCTAAATAATAAAGTTAAACATAAGAAATTAAATCATTAGGACATAAGTTCAACACTTATTAAATGTAATAATGCAGTTCTTTTCCTACATGTAAATATTTTTTAATTTTAAATCGAGTAAACAGTATTCTAATATAATAATATGACGTAATTAAATTAGTGTTTGAAACAAGTGTCAAAGCACGTAAAATTTCTCATCGGTATAACACTATTTTAAGCTGCTATCTTATAGAAAGCTTCACTAAATATTAATTTAAATTTAGGCAGAAATATTTTCTCGACTTTGAAAAATTTATGCGGCAAATAACACTTACAAAAATAAAAGTGCGTTAAATTTTAACGTAGCAAGGATTCCATTATCACTCGAGTGAATGCGCGTTTAATTTAAGTTAGAAATGCTTCCCATATTAAAACGGGCTTCGAGAAACATTCAAATTATTTTAATTAGCAACTCTAAGTGAATTGGAATTCCATGTAATTAATCACCGAACATTTGTGCGGTTTTTTATGCTGCAACGAAATTAATGTATGACTGAGATGTTGTTGTTTTGTCTGGTCGCCGAATAACAATTACCTTAATTTGCACTGCTGTGTATGTTAATTTATTTGAATGTACGAAAGAATTTTGTAAAGAAATGAAGACCAAATTTTGTTTGATGTACGAAAACTTCTTACTTTCAAGGCAGTTTGTTTCCTAATTTTCAAACAAAAATTAAGAAAATATTACTCTTGTAAGTTGAGACTTGCGGAAATAAATTATTAGGTGTAAAAAAAGAAACTTTATTGGGTTAAACCAGGGATGGCCAAATAGTGGCGCAATGTATGATTTTAAGTAGCGCATTGAAACCACTCGCATTTTTATTGTTTTGAAACAGATTAAAGACTTTTGAAATAGTTTCGTGAATGGGAATATCCTATTTATTATGATTTACGATGCTAAGTGAAAAGTAAGCTTTTATACACATCAAACTGCACTGTTATTAAAAATCGAACCATCTCTGATGCCCTACCAAATTTTTGAAAGATTAATTCTAGAATACTCTTTCTCAGTTGGCGCATACTATTCAAAAAGTTTAAACATTTCATATGGGAACAATGGGTATACATATTAGCATATATATATATATATATATGTATATATATATATATATATATATATATATTTAGGCTGCACTTATTTAGCCTTTTATTAAAAAATATTCTTTAGCCAATTTCAACATGTCTGTCAATCAATCAATAAATAAATATTCATAATTTAAAACGGCACTGGGAATTTTATGAGCAAATCATGAGAAAATTATAAAGGACGATCTAGTGACAAGCAAATAAATTTAAATAGTTCATAAATAATTTGATTATTTATAGCTTATTAAATAAATAAATCCATATATGTAGAAGTTTTATGAAAGATTTTATAGGAAAGTAAAACTGATATTTGATGATAGCTATACTAGTAGGTTCGTGAATTGTAAGTGTGTGAGTATCCTGCAAATAACTGTCAGTTTTTTAACTGGTGCGAACTGAGTATATCTGTTAATCACGATTGTAGGACAAAGAAATCTATTAGGCATATATTTATTTACAAATTTAAGCCTTATGAATATCCCTTAAAAAACCTATTTCGTACTTAAAACAGATGTATGGGGGGGGATAGGTGGAGAAAAAAACCAACCCTTGTAGGCTAGTCTTGGTAGATGGAGAAAAACCCTATCAAACAATGAAATAAATATCAAAGTAATAGCCTTAATTTCATTTACTTTTTTTTCCGCATTTAAATTAACAAAATGGCATTTCTTTTAAATGCGATTTAACTTTTTTTTAAGTTCCAAGTGAGCAATCTATTCTAAAATTTACTTCACAAAAATACAGAAAAGATAATAGGATTCAGATTTTTCTCATTTATTTCTAAACAAACAAACAAATAAATAAGATACGTTTTTTTTTCACCCATTTTGATTAATGAACAAACTGTTTATAGCGACACAATTGCTTATAATATTATTTTTAATAAGATTAATTATTGGGGGGAATGGCAAAAAAAGTGTCATAAATGCAGAACCGTGTAAATAAACTTTAAGTTTTATTTTGCATATTTATATCTAACAGTTTATTTCTGGAAAAATGAAATGGCTTCATATATGAGAAATTGTTTTAATTACAAGTAATGTTTCATTTTTGTAAATTTTACGAAGGCAGTTAAACTTCAGTTCGAAAAAATGGCATTATTAAAGTTTAATCAAGTGAAATGATAGTATATTTTTATTTCCTTTGAAATAATTAATCTTTTTTTTAAATCATCCGGTCATTTTTTAATTTTCTTAAATGATAAGAAGATGGGGAGAAGCACTTTAAATAATAGATTAAAAGTAGGGTGAACTGGTATTTATATTTATCTCATATATATGCGAAAAAAGAAATTGGATTTTAAATTACCATTTCATTGAAGGCATATTAGAAAACAAGTAACCATTATGAAAGTAAAAGATGGTAACATGTGAAAACTTATACATTAAAAATTTGATTGCATTTTTATTGAGCTTGTGTGCAAGGCGTGAATATATATTATAAACTTAATACGAAGTCTATTACAAATCAGTAAATTCAAAGTATTTTCATTCCACAAAAACGAAACAAAATAACGGTTAAACAAATGTCAAAACTTGATGAAATACTAAAGTTTCAATTTGATGAGATACTAGCCTATCACATGTTGAGAACAGAAGTATAAGATTTACTGAATGGAAAATGAAAATATTTAGAATAACTGAGACTCTCATAAGGGGCCACACATATCAGACTGCAAATATAAAGATGAAAATAGCGGGATTTCGGTAAATGGCTTAGAAAAGGCTCAGAAATCCATTTTGATCTCGCTACTTACAAGTCCATTTTAAGAGAAAATACTCTAAATGTGGTTTTCCGAATATATACCGGATAATTCAAAATAGATGTTATTATAGATATTATGTAAGGCGATTATTTTTAAACCGTAAGTGATCCAAACATACTTCCAATTAGAAAAAGTTCGTCAAATTAATAGTAGCTTTCAGATATGACATTTTTTACTGGGGGTTGTATACATATTTAAATACGAAATTTAATTTTTATACGCTCCCTCCTTTTCTACCCTTTATATTTAGAAGAATGTTGCTCTTAGCCTAATAAAACCAATAAAACATATCCCGTGTCTCTAAGTGAAATAGTTAGCCAGAAATCTAATGTTTAAAATTGTGACTTACACCACTTTACCTTCTGTGATGGCGTCGGTTTTCACGCGAAAAAAATCTTTACTTTAGGGTACCAACTATGAGTTGATAAAATATAAATAAAGATCCCATTTTTGATAAAAGCGATTAAACGCATTCAAATGTGTGAAATTAACAGATACAGTTTTACCTAAAATGATCGGTACTGCTTTCTGAAATGAGCGATGATGTAGTTTTTTAGGGGGTCATCCAGTAATTACATCACGCTTCTAGAAAAGGAATTTTAAAGTGTAAACGAGAATGACAAAATAGTTGCTTAGGTTTACTATGGTGTGGTAATTTCCACTAGAAACTGCCAAACATGCTTTACAGGAAAATTCTATCTAAATTAGAATTTGAAGAGTCAACTGTGTCTATCGAGTGATAATTAACATAAATTAACGCCAGTTGAAAAGTGATTACATTTTTCTCACTTTGGAGTCATCCCCTGATTGTTTGGCGACAAATGCCAAAATTTTCAAATTGATATATCTCGGAAACTATTTCACTTAGAGACACGGGATTTGTTTTATTAACTTCCTTAGGCAAAGAGCAACATTCTTCTAACTATAAAGGGTAGGAAAGGAGGGACTGTAGGAAAATTAAATTTCGTATTTTAATATGTATACAACCCCCAGTAAAAAAATGCCATATCTGAAAGCTACTGTTAATTCGACGAACTTCTCTATTTAGAAGTGTGCTTTGATCACTTACGGTTTAAAAAATAATCGCCTTAACATCTATTTTGAATCGCCCGGTATATTTAAGAATGTTTAGAATCTTACAGAAGAATTTAAATGGCTGCTATATTATATTTTCTATTGAAACAGGAATATATAAATCATGTGCCGTATCTTTACCAAATGAAAACGAACGACTTGTAGATCTAACAAACGGCATTGTTTAAAGAGCATTAACCCTAATGTCTCAATTTTCGCTGAGCAGGATAATTAAAGCCCTAATTTAAATAGCAGCTATGAGAACTAATTTAGCATCAATCCCGGAACAAAACTGGTGATTTTAAGAACGCAGAACTTCTAACGTCTTAATTCCAATACAAATTATCCGAGTTAAAAAGCAATGCAGCTCTTCCAGAAAGCAAATGCAGCACGCAAAGAAGCATTCACGCCCATGACGAAGTAATATTACAAAGGCAAGTGGGGATTATTACAAAATAGAAATACTAGTTATTTTTAGATTACCGCCGACAGAGCGTTTTGCGAGGAGCTAGAGAAAAATATCTGAAACGAGAAAAGAATGGGTTTGGAATAATGGGAGGTTTAATTCTTTCCTTTGTCGAAGAAAACAAGATACTTTTAACATCAGATGGTGATAGAAAACTGCAGGTAAGACAAAAGAATTTTTTTTTTTGGTCAATACGAATGAAATTTAAATCCGGGTTCGGTAACTGATTCTAGGCGGCTGACTGTAGAATTGAGGATTTTTGTTTTTTAATCTACGATATCGTAGTTGAATAGATTATGATCTCTACTACGATTTTCATCGTTTTAAATGCCAATGTTAAACAGTCAAATCCGTTTTTACGCATTTTATAGTGCAGGTGATTCATTTGGGTGAAGATGGAAAACTTACACAATCTACACAAACATGATTAAAATAGACAAACGAAACGTTTCACAAAATGCTCAGTTGTGCTGTTTAATTTTTTTTTAATTAGGGATGGATGCGAGATGGGATAGATAAGCACTTGTAGAATTTATTCGAGCAGCGATTTTTAACATCACTATATAGGCATTTTGCGAGACGAGACAAGTTTTGAAGCTGCAATGGGAAAAAAAAAAAAAAAAAAAAAAAAGCCAACTGTCTATATCGCGCCCATCCATATCTTTTATCTTCAGAGAAGCTAATTGATAGCTGATCTGATAGGTAAAAGCTTTTACTTTTTAAAAGTCAAATTGACTGTATAATTATCAGAATAAGCTTTTGTATGCAACTGAAATAAAACAAAATGGAAAACGTCATAAAGGAGACAGCGAGCCAAAATAGAGCTTTAAAAATTTCCCATCCCAACCTATCATCCCTTTTTCCGCGTAGAATCGTCTTGTTTGCAGTCGCTCTGCAAAAGCAAAACGGACGATACATTGCTTCTCGATTTTCTGTTTTGATGTTCGCTACTACTTTTCTGTTTCTGTATCGCATTAAACTACTTGTAAAAGGCAGATTTAATTCAGTTGATGATAGAATTATATTTTTAGTACAAGTAAGAATATACATAAAATAAAATTATCCATGCAGAACTGAACCGAAAACCGTTATTTTGTCGGAACGAAAACCGGAACTGAACCGAAAACCGTTATTTTTTGCCGAAAGAAAATCGGAACTGAACCGAAAACCGTTATTTTTGGCGGAACGAATACCGGAACTGAGCCGTTACGTGTTTCTTTTAGTTGAACCGGAAATAATAAAATTACGGTTCGAAGTCTTGAGTGTATTCTCAGGGCAGATGGTCAACTTGACGCGAAGTGCCCAGTGTTTAATCCCCAAGCCAACTTGGTTCTCATTTTATCGACCCTTTTAAAGGATGAAAGGCCGAGTCAACCTTCCCAACCCGGAAAATCGAATCCCGGACCTGTGGCACAGAAACGCAATGCGTTAACCATTACATTACTGAGCTTATTTTTACTCAATAGTATTCTCATAATTTAATTTTACAACCATTTTCACAAAAGTTCATTTTTTAACAGAGTACGTAATATATTTCCCTTTTTACACTACTCCAGTTTTGCCATTCCTCCGCAACCCCCTTTATTTGTATTTAATTTTTTGCAGCGTCGCATTTGCATAAACTTATCCTTCATCTCAAATTAGAAAAAGGCGAAATATTTTGATTAATGTTTTTTTTTCCCGAATGCAAAACACAATGCAAGAGCACCATTTATTACGGAGCGAAGAGGAAACGTGGGTTGGGTTGGGAAATAAGATATCACATGAGCAAAAATAGCGAGCATAGCATGCAATGATATAATCTTCTTGTCATTTTCTGTCATTTTAAATTATTGCTAATATTTAATATCGAGCACAAATACCGAGGTGAAAAAAAATATAAACAAATGATACGTAAGAGAAGACCGGTGAACCGCGAAACACATATGTATTAAGAAAAATTTCCCTTGATATGTTTGAAACGATGTGCGGTAGTTTCGTGATGAATGTTTAGGAATGATGCCTACATGCAAAAATGCTTTGGTAATTGCCTATTGAAATGGGACATGTTTATCTAAACAACATAAAATTACTATTTATCGAAATTTATATTTTATTTCTAATAGGAAACGTGTTATGGAATGTACTGTAGCACATCGTATTCGTATATTTTATAAAGAATCGGTTAAATACGAATCATTACCTAAGAAAGTGAGTCAACCTTGTAAAATTTTATCAAAGTTAAAATTCCGTAAGTATTTTTCTTTTTAAGTGGCGTAGTGTTTGAAATCCATGAAGTTGAATTAAAATAACATGGGATTGACATTAAATAAGTTCTCAAAATCTCAGACAGCTTAGTCCATTTAAAAGGACTTTTTTGTCATTCAAAATTCTGTATTTATGTTATTTACATTTGTCTTCCTTTTGAAGCAGAGAGATCATAGCCAAATTAAAGAGGCCTATAGAAAGCACTTCAGAGCATAAGTGAAGTGCATACAATGCTGATTAGTATGAAAAAAATCTCAAAATTTCAAAAGTAGTTTCAAAATATGCCAATAGATGGCGTTGTGTTGTTTAGAACTCAATAAAAGGTGCTCTTAAGTCCAAACAACCCCATTTTTAAGCCGGATTCATACTGGCCGTACCGCACCACTAAGACGCCGCAATGACGTCACGTGGCGGAGCAACACGGCACCCGCGCGGCGAGCGCCGAGGGTTTGCGCGTTATCTGGCGAGAACAGATATTCCGCAGCGACCGCAAAGCTACAGCCAATTACAGAAGAGCTTTTACAGCTACAGCTAATTACAGAAGAGCATTGGTGTATTTACTTGAGGCACCGCAAGCTCGCCGCGCGGACAGCCAACGGTCCAAAACGGCGAAACTGTACGGCATGGTTGCGGTGCGGCGCGTCATATATGAATCTACCTTTAGAACCAACAGCAAAGGCAGTTGCCGCATTAATTTAACTGCGTAAATTTTAAGAGTTACTTACAGCCTAGCTTATATAGGGACTTAGTGTTGCAAGCGCCGCCACTGGAAATATTTATAATTAATTTCTAAATTTTATATCGATTTTTTACAGCTTTTCCTGTTTCATTCTTAAATTGATCTTTAATACTCGATTACTTTTTATATTAAAATCAGAAAGACCCTTTTTGGACACTCTACAGATTGATAATTAATCAAAGGAGCCACAAAAAACAAAAAAACATGCATCTAGTCTCGTAATTTACGTTAAAAATATTTTTTTTATGTCCGATTCAAAAAGTAAGACCCAAACTAACAGAAAAATGATTGAATAAGAGAGTTCGAAAATACTTTCTACAAGGCTGTCTCACATTGTTGCATTTCGAGTTGTAACGATGTTGCACTTTGTGCACTATATTGCATTTTTTTTCTACATAAACACTCTTAATATTTTCTAAGATTGGTTCATTTGTACGGAAAAAAAATGAAAAAGGGAAACAGCACAACTTTCAATTTCGATCTCTTACTCTCTCTGCCTTATACACTCCAATAGAACTTTCCAAATACAAGCAAATACCAGGAGCACATTTTTCAATATTTTATGATGTTCTCTAAAGAAAACTTATAAAAACGCAATCTTCTTACAACTTATCGAATAACTATTTACCAAAGTCACAGAAAAAAAAAAACAATATTTTTAGACTGCATAATATTTTGCTCAGCAGAAAGAAATAAACAGGGAAAAAAAAGTTTCAGCTCATTAACTTTTCAGAAAAAGTTTCCGATGTATTGATTAATAAGTCAATACAACTCTCTTCGTTTCAAGTGATTTCAATACAGTTACAAGCGCAGTTAATTTATGAGATTCCTTCTGCCATTTTTGTTCTTATATTTTAATTTCTTTCAAAATTGAGACACAAATTTAAAAATTTCGAAAATAATGCGTGCGTATTTTACTTAATATTTGTGTGAACCTGCCGCCCATACGTTCATTGAAAATCATTTGAAAATAATATATATATATACAGGGTGCTTATAATTAAACTTCTCTTATAAGCAAGATTCTATGGCTAAAAGGGACAAGCTCATTGTAATCAAATCTAGTATGCAAACTAATTTCGAAAAAAAAATCAAAAATGTCCTCTAGGTGACGCTTTGCATGATAAACAGCAAATGTAGCAATGGAAATCACTAATTTTAAATGTACAAACAATTTCAGCATTTACTCAGTTTCTGAGCATTTATTAATTAAATTGGGCCATTTTTTGAGCTGAATTCCCGATGCAAACTGGACATTTTTTGGCAGATTCCCTTCGTGTAGACTTGCCGTATCACCAAAAAAAAAAAAAAAACCACCAAAGACACTGCAAGTAAACAGCGTCAAACGTTGCAGTTTACTGTTAATTGCGATATTGATTAAATTTAAAAGTTTGCACACAACAGACATGGATATAATGGTTAAAAAAAACAGCATACACATTTTTTCTTCTTTTTTCCGCATGTTAGACTTTATATATATTTACTTACCTTATAATGTACCAACGGGAGTGAAAACACATTTTATAAATTTATTTCAAAATCACATTTAACAGTACGCAATGAAACGCGAACGCATTTAACGTTAAAAGTATTCTTTTTTTTCCAATATCTTATTATCCCTAACCCAATTTAAGATACATCAATTCTTAAGATTTATTTTGATAACATTATCGATTGTTTACTATTCACAAATCAATACAGTCCCAAACCATTTATTATATGTGCTGAAAAGATGTACAATTGATACTTCGATATCCAAGAAATTTTAAGCATTATAATACAGAATAATATTCCAAAAATCCAATACTTTAAAATTCATGCTCATCAATTTGTGACAGATATTGAGTGCTTGGCTAGGAAATGAAAATTTTCAATTCAGCGGATTATTAAATTGCGTTTTCCTAAAAGTAGGTGTACTGACATGGGTAAAAACAGAAAAAAAACGAGCAAGAACTCGACCGAATATGACGTATTATGAATAAGCTTCACGTTTCGCTTCTGGCATTTTGGTATTTTTTTGGTAATGATTCATTTTCGATCATTCAGCAGTCTTTTACAAATGCTTGAGAACCGAACTCATTTGTAATAAACGACAAATGTAGATGTTCCATTTTTAGCTGTGCTGCCATACTGCGACAGAAATGACTTTGACCCTTGAAAAACAAGACGTAAGTGTACCTTTCTTTTCCCCAAAATACATTTTTTTAAGTGAATCGAAATGATTAATATGTTCGACCATACAGCATTACAAGCAATATGTTTCCAGAACAGAATTTTAATTAAATAAATTATGATATTTTCTAAAAAGTAAGTACAGAGTAAGTATCAATATAAAGAAGCCAAACTTTTCAACAAGATTCAGACTTACGAAAGGTAAACACACTTAAAAAATAGTGCATGCTTCTGGATCGTATTTGAATATTTTGTAATTTTTATTTATATACAAGGTGCCATTTGGAGTCTTATTTAGTAGTGTAAGGAAATATTTTGTACTCAAGTTTGACCTAATCGGTTCATCTTTAAAACTTTTGTCTGAACTTTTTCAAATGATAAGCTCTAATCATGCAGAAACTAAATGGGAAAACGAAGAATGCATTTTACACATTTTAAAATTGGTGATATTTGTAATCATGCCGCTAAATGAAGGAAAATGTTACACATTTTTGAAGGACATCAAAATTTTTCAGCCTGAAAAGATGAAGAAAAAAAAGAGCTCTTTTCAGATCATTAAAAAAAATCGCTTCCAGTTTGGAATTTCGTAGTCAGATGTTTTTACTCTTATAATTACGTGCAAATGTATTGCGGCGTTCTGACACCGCATTTAAAATTTAAAAATCATCTCTATGTAGTTGGGCCCAGTTAATGGAACAGCTCATTTCCCACTAAAGATTATTCTAATTAGCTGGCTATTCCATTATTTTTCGTAGCATTGACCGTTTTACCATGGTTTCGCACATTAAAAATTTATTACATTAAGTGGGATATTCTTTTAACCGATATTCCATTAAGCGAGCTCAGCTTTATTTTGTGGAACAATTTTTTACGAATCATGTTTCTGAGAAATTTCAAGACTATAATTATTATTCTCTTTTCATGAAATTTTCTCGTTCCATAATTTCAAAATATGATTATTAGAAGGAAATTTGAAGGGTTTGTTTACTTATCTACTTAATATTTTCATAAATTTTTCTATTTATATAGCTTTTTATGAGCTGTGAAATGCTTAAACACCTCAACATGTATTAATACATTTTAGAATTCTGTCTCTTTACTGACTTTTTTTCTCACTTTAAACCTGCCTGTGCGACAAATCATCAAGGTGTTCTTTTAAATTCTCTGAGAAGGCACCGATTTCAAAAATCATTTAACGCGTAACTAGTCTTATTGAAACAGCTGCAAAAGCGTAGAACTGTTCAATCCCTGTGTGTCCGTCCCCTTTAAAACACCCCCTCCCCTAAAAGAAATGAAAAAAAAAGTTTAGTAACAAAGCCGTAGATTATTTTTTTTTTTTTTTTTTTTTTTTTTTAAGTGAAGAATCTCAATATTTTTAAGCGTATTCGGAAAGTAAGTTCCGTTTTGAATAATAATAATAATAATAAAAATAATAATTTTTCAAGCCAATTTTATTTTTACATGAAAGAGCATACCTTAGACTGATTTTCTACACAGTTTCCGCTAATATTCAAACACTTGTCATAGCGGGTTACCAGCTTTTCTACACCTTCTTCATAGAAACTTCCCTCACGACTCTACAGCGTTTTTCATTACATCGTCGGATTCAAAGAACTGGCCGCCTTGCTCGCGCTTCAGGCCTTGAGCTACTGGTAGTCGGACAGCACCAAGTCTAGGCTGATCGAACTGCTCGCATCGAAATTGTAGAAGCATCTTTTGAGTGTTACCAGCAGTATGAGGCCGGGCATTGTCATGGAGCAACACAATTCCATTACTAAGCATTCCTCTGCGCTTGTTTTGAATTGCACGCCGTAGTTTTCTTTGCCGTAGTCGTGGTTATCATCATTGGCGGGAAGTTTCTATGAAGAGGGTATAGAAAAGCTGGTAACCCGCAACGACAAGTGTTTGAACATCGGCGGAAATTATGTAGAAAAATAGTTTAAGGCATGCTCTTTCTTGTAAAAATAAAACTGACATGAAAAAAATAATACTATTTTTTTTTCTAGACGGAACTTACTTTCCGAATACTTTTTCTAACTGTAACTACTGTCTCTTTCTTACAGTATTTCTAAGAAAACATTTCCAAGATGGCATAATACTTGACTCAGTAACCCATAATTTGAAGCTATAAACACAAGTCATTTACTTTATTTTTGTTTCTGCGTCTATTATAATTTTGGAAATACAATAGATTTGATCGCAGAAGCCTTGCACGAGAAAAAGTAATAACGCATCATAATGCGTCACATTTCAAACAAATAGAATCGTCAAAAGCTGGTCACCGCAAATCATCGTACCATTGTCTATTTCCCAGAACACCTCTGAAATGTAAACAAAAATTGCACATTCACCAGAGTTCGACAAAAATAAAACACAGGGTACACCTTTCCTTGCCTAAATTATTTGGGACTCCCATATTTTTTGAAAAACAAAACGGAGGAACAAAAATGCTTTATCTTATCTTTCTAACAGAAAGTTTCGAGCCCATTATTCTTTCACAAAACCTTGCCGTGCTATCTGGCATTCGCCATCTGCAATTTGAGGTCGAAATGTCGAGAAAAGCAATAAAATAGAGAGGATGGAAGAAAGTGGACAATTTTTCGGGACGAATTGTATCATAATTTAAACGCGCACAATAACCGCAGGACTTCTTTTGTGTGGGGTGTGTTCCTTTCGCACACCGGAATTTCTCAGAGGTTTGAGGTGCTGTCTATGTAGTCTCGAAGGCTTTTAAAAATTAAATAAAAGTGTTCAATTTCGTTGATTTACGCCTCACTTCACGCAACAGTAAATTTTTCCTAAAAGAAATATACGATAGGAGAGACAGAGAGATAGATTGGTGTTTCTAAAAGATCGATGTAACTGCATCAGTTTTGTATTTTTTTTTTTTTTAAGTAGAGGGTCCATTAAACAGATCTAGAGCCCTTAAAATGTATCTAGTGCCTTGGTTTTGCATAAAAAGCTGTATTTCTGAGAGTTAAAAAAATCAAGTTTTTGCAAAGTATCTCCAACGTTTATTCTCAAACCAGGGTTTAAACTGAGTTCAAACACTTCGGATCAAAAATAAATCAATTAATTATTAAATTAAATTAAATTAAATTAAATTAAATTAAATGAGAAAAAAGATTTAGCAAAGTTCTAAAAGGAAGCAAAGGGAAAACCGCTTTTTCGCAAGATGAAGAAATTTTGCTTCCTCTGAACGCTTTCACCAAAAAGCAAAAACCTACTTGCTTTATTTTAGCATTTTGACAAGACTTTTCGCATTACACGAAAAATGTGGCCGTATATCAAGCCAAGTTTTAAACTTAGCAAGCCGGTCTATTCAATCATGAGTGACAAGATTTATACAGGAAGTTGTGTCCGAAATTGCGAACGCCTACCGCCAGAGGGCAGTGTCTGCAAGAGTATCAGAGATCAGTAAGCGTGAGCAATGAAATTTCAAGCGTGGAAGTTGGCACTGTGCTTTGTCTAGACTATTTGGATGTGGTTGTGTCGAATTGTGCCGTGTCCTCGAACACCGCATACAGCGCTGATTGCTCAGAAATTTGTTAACGAGCTCATCCCAATTTCATGTGGAAAATCTTCTACGGTAAATGCGTGTAGTTTAAAAATAGAAACTTATACCGTTTACTCCACCCGATTTTGTTTTCGTTTGACCAATGAGTTTGAAAGTTTGCAAAAATATTCAGAAAAATATAGACAAAATGCCGGTTACTTACATTAAAAATTACCTGCAGTGATTTTTATATTTCTCATTTAGGATAATTGTTTTAACCACTTTATATTATCTAGGTAAGCAAGGCAGACAGAAAAACTTCTACTTGCGACCCAGCTACCATTTTTTTTAAATGAGTGTCTTAGTCCAATTCCTGCGAGTTTTCAGCAAATTTGTATTCCGATATTCAATCAATCAAAAAATCGGTTTTATCTTCCGTCAATGTCTGTCCAAATGCAAACACCTCATTCCATTTTCTGATTTTTTTTTCCTGTGTACTTACATTTCCTTAGGAATGTTCCTTTTTAATCATGGACAATATTTTTTCATTAATAACTTTCCTGAATTTGCTAATTGTGGTATACATATGTGTGTGTAATGAAAAAGAAATAGAAAGCATTGTACATAATTAACTTAGTAAATATTGGTATTTTGCGTCTGAGGCTTGTTCTCAATTCCCTTTAATTATAAATTCTGTCTCACCTGTAACTTATTTTTCCATTAAAATTTAAACTTCAACATCTCGGAAAATTCTGGAAGGATTTTTCCTTTCAAAACTTGTAACTCAGCAACCTGACAAACTCTCTCTGGCCAAGCCTCATCTACAGTGCAATTAGGTAAGCAATTGATTACATTATCTGCTTTCATCGTATACAGTCGACATACATGCCGTGTGACTAGAGTTTACGTAAGAATTTTCTTTGAAATTGGGTAACATCTGCTTTTTGAATTTAATTGTTTGAATGACTTGTGCCTCCGTTCTCGGACATTTCCCAGATACCATCCCCAGTACCCTACACCCTTACCATAAATAAAAAACATTTTTTTAGTAACATAATAAGTCTCTGCTTTTGTGCAGGTAATACAACATATATACATAACGCTAAGCCCTAAAAACAACTATCCTTAGGGGGAAAAATCATAAACAGGAAGATCAAGAGTCGAAATATGTTCATGTAAATAGCAGTAAAATCAAAATCGCAACATGCAATAAATGTATACATTGCATGAAATTTTCAAATGATTTTTCGAAAAAAATAATCTACATGCGTCTTCAAAAACTCTAAGGTTTTTCCTTTTTCAAGAGCAAAATGCTCATCAGAGAATACGAAAAAAATAAAATAAAATAAATCTATCAATAAATATCGAGAGCTGAAAAAATAATAATAATTATGGAAAATTCGGAGAATTCATGCACATTAAAATGCCAGTTACAGCGTACATGGTTCTAATTTTAAAATTATGCACCTGGAAATTCAATTGAAAATTCCTAAATATAAATTTAACCTTTTTAAATTAGTCAACTAAATCTTGTTTTATAATTTTCAGATTAACTGCCATAACTTGTTTATCTTCTATTTCAGCATTATAGCAAATTCTCAGTGTGAAAGAATATCTGTAAATATTGGAAACTAAAACTAATTTTTCAATTTTTTTATTGACTTTATTTGTATGGGTATAAAAGAAAAAATATTACATTGTTCGAAAAGGGCAGTAAAATTGGTAACTGGGATTTCAACGGTTGATCATTTTTCAAATGCTGTCCTCTAAAATGAATTTTATTGATCTGTACGATGATTTAGCGTCTGAAAAATCAATACTCAATATTTTTTATGCACTTACAAAAAATATGACGTTTATTTATCTCTTTTTTTTTCTCACTAGAGATTTATTTACCATAAAATGACCAAAAAGTATTACTATTTGTTGTAATTAAAGACAATATTTTTTTTAAAAATCGTGTAACTGACTGCGTATATTTTATGTTGATATCTTGAACACCGCGTATTAGTTAAGCAGGGGTTGATCCAGGAATTTTTCCCAAGGTCCCATTTTTGTGAAAATTGCTTATATTTGTGAATGTCAATACTTAATTTTGTGAATTTCAACACTTATTTTTGTGAATTGTCATACGAATTTTTAATAAAACTATTTTTTTCTTTTAAAGTAATTGATTAAACACATTAAAATGTAGTGTAAAAGGCCAATTAAGGGCCATTTTAATCGATTGTACTATTGTGAAGGGACCGTTTCAATCGATTCTAATTTTGTGAAGGAGCAAATTAGTCCAAGGTTTCGTCTGCATCGACCCCTGGTAAGTATTTTAAATATAAAAGAGCTGTCTTAAAATAAATAAACGAAATATATATATATATATATATATATATATATATATACATATATTTTGTAACTTTGTAGACGGTCCCAGCAGCCAGCCACATAGGCGTCTTAAAAGTCATAACAAACGCTGGGAAAACCGCTGCCCAGTTTTAGCTTTTGGCTAATGGTTGCAACGCGTTCGAGGTCATGTAATATGACGTCCAAAGCTTTTATAAGGACCTGCAACAGATCAGGAGCAGATTTTTGTGTGAGTGCAACTGCCTAACAAAAATGTATGGAATCATCAAAAAAATTATGTAACCGCAGTTGGAGTTCGATTTATTTCTTCCACACTTGGCCGGACTACGACTACAAACAGAGGGCGGCCGGGGTCGGCTCGAAGCCAGAATCCCGAGCCAGCCAGGAGACCTCAACAGCCATGCCACACCCTCGCCTTACCACCGGTTCCACGGCACAACTTTTTCGTACCGCCCGAATGCTACATAAAGTCGGCAGGATTCGAACCTGCGCGGGAAAATCCCAATGGATTTCCAATCCGTTGGTATTTTCCCGCGCATGTTGTTGAAAAACTTTGGACTGATGCAAAAATTAAAATCTAAATGTCAGAAAGTGCACAAGCGTAATAAGAAAGCCATGGAATATATTACGTTAACACATCCAAATCTAAACGGTGCGCAACAAGAACTGAAACTCGAACCTTTTGTGTTCTACACTAGAATACTGCAGCAACATTTGAGCTCAAGTCTGCATGCGTTCGATATGTTAAAGTGAGGTTTAAAATTCGACTTTAGTTCCAGAGTGGGTTTCTTTGAAGTAGTATACCTCTTGACACAACT
Source organism: Cheiracanthium punctorium (assembly GCA_038373885.1). Taxonomy (NCBI): domain Eukaryota; kingdom Metazoa; phylum Arthropoda; class Arachnida; order Araneae; family Cheiracanthiidae; genus Cheiracanthium; species Cheiracanthium punctorium. The sequence continues at coordinate 1,665,004 of JAWZYV010011264.1, forward strand.
TCACTAACACCTCATATTTCCCCCATAAAATATCTTCATTCAATAATTCTTTCTAAGAGATTCAATAACGGTATTATTTTGACTTTTATTATAAAATTCTTTTTTCTTCAAAAAAGTGCAATAATTTGATGAATACATAAACTAAATTAAAAAGACCAAAATTATTTTTAAACAGTCTAGTAACTAAAAGTAAATTTCACCGGTGCCCAAGTGGGAAATAAAGCAGAATTTCTTGCAAATATATTAGATTAATGTAATATTCTGAACAAAATTACAAATGTAGGGAGTTGCAGACCGGTTCCTAATCTTTCCCACCTTCTCGATACGTACCTGGTCCATTCGTCAAAGAACACTTCATGATACAATAATCTATTAAAGTAACCACACCACACAGTGGTATCTGCTTTACATTTATTAGCTTATTATCTTAAAGTTGAATTATTTACGTTACAAAGTTTGAAAGGAATTGAAAGAGAATTTACTAAACTGATCATCCGAAGCATAAATATTGTCACATATATATATTCCGGTGAATAAAATTCACCGTGAATTCAAATGAGAACAAATATTTTACAGAATATTCTTACTTTAGCAAAGTAGTGTGTTTATTCTCACATCATAGACGAAACTGAAATGATTTAACATATCTAAGGAAAGTTTTAGCAGTGCTTTCTTTTCAAGCATCTTTTCAATCTAACAGATGTGATCGGGCATTCTTTTAAGAATTTATTTTCTTTTAAAGGGAGATTTTTTCCACAACAGATCACACATTTTATTGATAAAACATCACCATCTGCGTAAAAAGTAATTCACAAAATTTCTTGGGAATTAAAAAAAAAATGTTTATAGTATAAATAATTCATCGCCTATGAAAGAGAGTGATGTACGTTTATGCAAAATTTTTATTGCGAGCTCTTTGAAGAATGTTTTGCAATAAATAAAATTGGATGTGCTTAGTTTTCCGTAAGTAACACATTAAAGAATTTTGAGGGATAAAATTATTATTTAATGAAACATTCTGGCGCTTGAGTTTTTCCTTTTTGATGTAAAGCTAAAGCTGAAATCGCTATTTCATTTCAGCGTATTTTATAGCATTCGCTACTTATTTTAAATAAATATCTCCTAATGCACAATGTATATGCTCTACCAAATAGTATTTATATAAATATAATAAAATGTTCTAAATGAAACATTTTCGTGAGAGCTACTTAGTCTGAATTTCGGAGGCACTTTGTAAAAATGAATCAAAATAAATATTTATGTTTTGTTTACAATTATTGCTAAGTGCTTTAAATGTTATCTACTTTAAATATTATGTAACAGTTTCCCTTAAATAACTGGAAATCATTTTTTAAAACGGATTTATTATTAAACATTTTGCAGTTTAAACTTACTACCTGTGACTTTTTATGTTTCTGTTCTGTATTAAGTTACTGTTTTCAAAGAAAAAAAAGAAAGTGGGAATAGGAATAAATACAGAAAAAAAAATTCATTTATTATTAAACATTTCTCGCATCCAACTCTGTTGAATTATATTTAAAAAAATAAACCGTTATATTAGGAAATGCTTTTACCTATTTATGCAGTTTAGAGGGTTACTTTTATTATTGTAAATGCGAATGAATAGGATTATAAGAGAAAAAAAAAGAATAAATACAAAAATATGAGGCGCATTTATTATGAAGCGTTTCTTAAAATAGCTATTCGAATATATTTAAGAATGTGGGCAATTTTATTATTTTTGGTCATTCATTTATTTTTATGTTAAGTGCTTAATTAAGTCATTAGAAATACGAATGTACACCCTCTCAAAATATTATACGAGCGTAAATCAATTTCCCTATGTCCCTTTCATATCTTAAATATTATTGTCTCTAAAACTGAAGCATGCTGTACATAATAATAACTTCACATAGTTTTTCTTAATGTTGCGTATTTCCAAAAAAAAAAAAAAATTAGTCATTGGAAAAACTATAATACTAAATTTGGCTACTAGTCGAATACTTTTTTGAGTGGCTGTAGATGATTAAAATAAGATACGACAACTGCCTTTTAAACTTAGAAGCAAATAAACTAATCGTAATAATTTTCGTATAAAGGGATCTTTATAAATATTATCAAAACCCTAAAAAGACCCCCATTTTGTGATGTTATTTCAATAATAAAACTATTATCTAGCGTAACAAACCTCAACCCATTCCAAATTTATTATTTATTGAAACACTCGTCCAGTCATCGATTATTTTTTTTTATTTATTCAGCGTTATCATAAATCAATTGTTTCTTTAGCAAATAAATCAACGCCATTCACACACAGCATTATTTCCGATAAATTAAGCGTGACAATTCCAATAAAAAAGGACGAGTCAAGTGTCTGAAAACATTAATCGATATACAACATCGAAACAGTCTGCATCTATTCAGATTCATAAAGGCCATTCAAACTACTACTTAAGTAATTAAAACTCAATAAATGTTTCAACAAAGTAGTTTTATTTTGAACCCGAATCTATCGAACACCATTTCTGCTTTATTTTGGAAGACAAAAACAACACAAGTAAGGCCATCATCATTCGAGGCAATCGTCTGAAAACATTAATTGATAAAGAACGCCGAAACAATCTGCATCAATCCATATTCACAAAAACCATACAAGTTACCACTTAAGTAATTAAAACATAAGTGGTAACAAATTATTTTTATTTTGTTAACTTTTTTTTAAACATCAATTTTGTTTTACTTTCCAGAACAAAACCAACAAAGTAAAAAGACCACAATTAAAAAATAAAATAAATGAACAGCCACTATTCCCCAAGCAAATTATCCAGTACTACGCCGATGACAAATAAGTGTCGCGCTCACCAATTTTGAACGTTTTTCCCACACTCATTGCAATAATTAAACAGCAACAGCATACACACTAAAAACCAAATCCCATTATGAGCCCCGTTACGTGAAGAATAAGAACATAAAAACGCTTTAACAACAATGCCGATGACTCACCGATAGGTTTATCATTAGAAACGCCTTTTTGTTATGTATAGCATCAGAAAGAAGAGACACGGTAAAAGAAAGAAAGAAAAAAATTAAAGAAAGAAAGAAATCTAGCTTTAATTAACCAAAGAAAGAAGTCTCGCAGGCTGTAAGCCTCGGGGGAATATCAGGTCACATATACGCCTAGTGAAGTCTCGGCTTGCTAGAATCGTTAGGGAAGTTTTTTGTCGTGTGACTAGTCACAAAGACTGGTTAGAGAGTTCCTCGAATGAGCTGCGATATTCCTAATTAAGCAATGCATTCTCGAGTGCCGAAGAAATAAATTGAGTGGAAACAGTAGTTTCGCCTAATTGTGACATGTGTAAAGAAATTAAAGTGAGACAAGGAATCGATATTTAGATCATTCCGAACCTTTATTTAAAATAAGGACTATCTAAATGATCTGTATTGATTTTATTTCTTTTTCTTTTGCCATACGAAACTTTTAGATAATGTTAGTCCTATGGATTAATCCGGAATGTTTATTGATAACTGTTGCTTGGAATATAGTTTTACCGTGCTTAACCAGCCCGAGAAATAGTAAGATTAGCTTAGAAAACTTTCGCTTGATCAAATTAAATTTTGAATCTATGCATTAAACGGGAACAATAGTAAAATAAAGCTCTAAAATCATTGCAAGAAGTGGAAACATTCTCTCAGCTGTATGAACTAAATACTCACCAATTCTCGCGAAGACAATAAGTCCTATACCATACTGTGGGTTGGTGAATATTTATATCAAGAAGAAAAATTCCCTTGTTTTTCTGGCAATGTGCGGGCGTTTCCCCCCCTTTCTTCTTGTATGCGGGCTAATATGAAGTTGTTTAATTTAATCAGTCTTTAAAATATTCAGTCAGCAGAAAGTTTTCGAAGGGATTTAGATTTTGCTTCATTTTTTCAAGGTTTATACAGCTGTAAATATACATTTTTTACATATGTATCTATAACAGAAATGGCCACTTAAAATGGTAGACGGAAGAAGTGTGAAGTTCTAGCTTTCAGGCTTGGCCTATCGTGCAGCTGTCGATCTGACGGTCAGGAGTTTTGGTCGGTCTTCTCCAAATGTAACGTGAATACGCGTTTGAACTCTATAAACTCCGACGACGAAGTTACCTCCCATCCTGGGCAGATTGGCAATGCGTAGCTTTCACATAAACAATACAAAAATACATATACATGAGAATAGAGTGACGTTCATCGCATGCATAGCTACATAATAGGTTCTTAAGTCAGTCTGTGATAATTTGGTTTATTTATTTTTTTTTCCTTTAAAAGTTAAACACAATTTACAAAAATTATTTGAATAATCAACAAAATATATTATTAGAATTCCAGGATCGGAATATCTGCTTGCCAGCGGGTATTCAAAGACCCACCCGTGGAAGCAAGCTAAACTCATGAGAAAAATTGTCTTTGCAATGCTAAGAGCAAACAAGTTATTTATACATGTTTAGGAGGGGGGGGGATAAGTAACTTATTACCTCCCTACTTTTCTTGCACAAGCAACTGACAGAAGTTGGTGTTCATTGAAAACAATTATTTAATTTTACCTTCTTTCAACTAAAAAAAAATTAATCAAGATTTCTTTTTACTTAAATAAAGCAAAATAGGAGCGAATTTCAATCGAAATAATGGCAACGAATTTTAATTGAAATTGAAATAGAACAAATTTTTGAGAATTTGGTCTATAGAACAGAATTTCAACACGATGTTGCTGGTACGCCCAAATGCCAACTGATTGCGTATCCTATAGCAAAGATACCGTCAATCTATTACTGTACTTTAAAATAAGAACTGTAATAGTAAATAAATATATTAAAAAATTAAATTTCAACTAAAATTGACCTCCAAATTCATTTTTAATCATTCCAAAACACAGCATGCTTCTGGAAAACCAACACTGAACATTTTAACGACTTCAATTCGTATTACAATAGCCTAACAACTTATAGATATTGCATATATATATGTGTGTGCATACATGTGTGTGTATGTGCTCGAATTCCGATTTATTCTATTGAAATAAATTAAGAGAGATTTGTTGATATCATGCAGTCCTAGTTGCTATTTTTGTCGAAATGTCCTACGCAATGGTAATCCACCTCCACACAACATTTTAGAAGACAATTTTCCGAAACTAAACGTGGCAGACTATTAACTTCGACATCGCATTCAATTATCCAACAAAAGAACACACGCGTTCATACAAAACCTGGTTACTTCTTTGTATCTCTTGCCCTAAATGCATCTTCTTAAATACTTTACGTTGCTTCTAAAGTATTAAAATGATGGTGTTGTTTATCTCTTTTAGGATCAATTAGAGATCTTAGTTTCATTGAATATTTAGAGGCGAATTTTTCCCATTATCCCTAATGGAATGGTTGTTCTTGAACAATTCCTCTGGTTAAGCTGAAAGCTCTTAATAAATTAGTCAAGCGGGAACATTGAAATAATCCAAAATCGTGGATGACGTCTGCGGCACGGAGCAAAGATATATTTTATTTTAGCCATTTGCCTGCTTTTCAAAAGGGGCTGCCTCATTGTTTCAAAAGTTTAATGCGGTTATACTAATGCTTGTTGCTTTTGATTATATGGAGCAGTGCGTTTACGGTATGTATGAAGGAAAATTGGCGTGTTTGTGATTCCATTTCGGTTTGTTAAAGAGTGTTTCTTTAAAACAAACAAGCATTGAATCTATGAAAAGTTTAATAGTAAAAAGAGATATCGTTAGGTATTTGAAAAGATTTGAATCTATTCTTCAGGAGGTCTGTTAGATACTTTCGTACACCTATGAACGTTACTAAATAATCTGGTAATATATATAGAAAAAGTAATTCTTAAAATTATTTATTGCTGAATCGAATGTCATCTCTTGTTGGATATTTAGTCAATGGTGCAACACATTTAGGTGTCAGTTGTATTTGAAATCTTAATATAATTAACATTCCGAATCGTTTGACAACCTGAAAAAGTTTGATTATTCTTCAAAACTTTACAAGAACCGCGTGATATGCATTGCTTTTTCAAACGCCGTTCATTCACACGCAAGATGTTACAGCAGTTGTTCTGATAAGCAAATAATGTGACACATTAAAAAGCTAACAATTTTTGTGTACGAACTAAAAATAGAAAAAAAAATGAAAAAAAAAAAACTCTAGGTAGTCAGGGTTTTTTTTTTCCTTTTTTTTTCCTGAACCAAAGTCAACGTGACAATATTTTTCAACGTATCTATTCGCGCACTTGTAAAAGTTGAAATACAGGTATATTTGTTTTGATACTTTAAACTCAATTTCTGCATTTTTAAATATTTAATTTTCAATACCTTATCAGCAAAATCAAAATGGCAGCTTCTTAACGAAAGTTTCATAAAATCTGCACTCAGGATATTACAGTAATAGCATGATGGACAATAAGATTTCCTTACCTGAAAAATAAGAAAAATACAGTTACAACACAGATAGTAAAAATAATTTTCACAGAAATACAAATTAAAAAACTAAAAACCATCAATTTTATTTGAAAAAAAAAAGAAATTCAATCAGTGTCCAATTTAAGCTTCCTCGATTTAAAATGTCAGTTTTTCAGTTTGTTGTATCATAAAACATTTATTTCTTTATTCGTATTTTATTTATTTAGAGATTATTTAATAATTTGCAGTTTTTATTGTAGTTTTAACTAATTTTTATTGATTGCTGAAGGTGTTGAATAATTTGTACGTATAACAACAACACAAGAGAGTGTATGTCGAATCGAGAGAACTAATTATCTTTCAATAATTTAGATTGAATATAGACTGGACACTTAGGAAGCTGTTAATGGAAACCCACATAAAACTACGTACGTATACAAAATAGTAATTCTGAAGAGTATAACTCAAATTTCTAATTTGTTTTCTTGTAATTCACATTTTAATCGGGGACATTTTATGAGAGCATCTTTTATTACAACCGATAAAATGTGCATTAAAAATATACTTTTATACGGCAGTGGAAGTTAATTTTTTTGAAGTCAGTTTTATTTCAGCACTTACTGATTTTTATTATCATGAATCTAGTTTAAGTTAATTGTGAATTTATTTTTGAGTAAAAAAAAAAAAAAATGTAGGCTTGCAAAAAGAAATCTTTGATAACTTAAGATCCTTCTCCTAAGAGAACATCCCTTTCTGACTTTGCAAGATTTTTTTCTCCCTCAGCATTCAGTAATGGAATTTTCTCTTGGTACTGTTTCCTCAGAATCCCGCATTGAACATGATAAGACATTGAACATGATAGATAGCTGAAGTGCGAAGGTCCAAGTTTTGGCCTATCGTGTGACTGTCGATCAAACGGTGCGGAGTTTTATTCCGTTTTAAAATGTCCCCTTCCCAAGGCACACCACCCTAGATAGATACCATTCGTTCAGGTTTGTTTCAACTCATGATATATATACCCAACAAAGAGACTGTCCTAACCTAAGACTGTCCACGAACGATGCACTACTAATTGGATAATTAATCAACTCTCTGGATCTTCATTGCGATTGGGCCATATTAACGAAAGACGTATATATCTAAAAGAGACTTCAGTAGGAAAGATATATCTGTCTTCGTAGTTCTTAATGTTTTCTTGTTTAACTATCTTATCATACTTAGTCTTTTGCAAGAATTCGTACCGATTTGTCGTATCGTAGAGGTACCGATAACGTACCTCTTACCGTTTTGAAGAACTCCCGAGGTCATCCTTTCCTTTATAAGCTGCAAAGGTGCTTCAGGTCCAAAATGTCTGATCTATCGTCTTAAATTTAAATTATTTTATCTGTCATGGTAATAATTGAAGATGTCATACATATACCCGAGGAGCATAAAAGTTTTAAAAAATGGTACAAGCCCTTAATTCTATAGCCATTCATGCGTTGTTTCGCTGAAATGTTCTGATCAAGTACCATTCCGTACTGAGCGTTATTATCGAACGCGCCTTATGCAATGCATAATTCGATCTAAACAGTTGTTGGAATCCATCTAAGATGCTGTAACATGTGTACGTATTTGAGTTTGCAGCATGGTTGGCTACATACACTTGTACCTATATCGATGGATGGGCATGCATTCAAATTTGCATAAGTCTACAGGATTTCCAACCAGTGGCCATTTACTAATGCATTTATCAGTGATTGAGAAACAATTCAATGCCAAAGGAGATTCATCAGTTCTAAAAATCTATTTTGATAACTTATATGAAAATAATGTGCTCTTTTTGCCTTTTTAATTTTTGATACTGCGCATTTTCCTTGGTCTTCTATAGAAATGAGTTATTTAATTAGAAACAAGACTGTGAATTGACCAAATTTGACCAATGTGCAAAAATAATATGGCTATACAGAATCTATTTTATGAGTATAATTTATAGGCATTGACATTCTGTTCGTTCAATATGTTTCAAATGAACAATTCGCCTTGAAAAATAGTAAAGCTGTTTATTTATTAAGTAATATAGGTTTTAATGGTGTTTTATTGGGGGACCTACTTTTTTACTTATTTAGCTAAAGGCTTCCAATTACTTTCTTGATTAATCATACCGAATAAGCATTAGTAGAGTAGAAACAAAATTAATTTAACTTTATCGGAAGAACTGGTTGGGGATTAGGGAGTATAAAGGAAGTGTGCGCAAAAGCCAGCGATGTTTTCAGTATAAAAAAGCCCTTTTCTAGACCAGATCAAATTTTTTTTTCACTTATCCTATATATTGACCAGCGCCAATAGATATAGTTTTTTTTTTTCATGTACAGTGATGTTAGATTCTAATTTGATGAAATTAATTTTTCACTGATTATCTACGTTTTACAATGCATGCATAAGCGTAAAGTTTTGAAAATTATTGGGGGAGCGGGCCCCACAACCACAAATATTTACGTCAGTGGCGTAGCCAAGGGGGGGATTGGGTTGGGGGGTCATACCCCCCATGAGGAATTTTTTGCCATACAAAATGTATATTCTTCACTCCCTTATCATACACTTGTATACATATATGTGAGTTTCAGAAGCCGTAACCCCACCCCCATGAAAAATTTCTGGCTACGCCACTGATTCACGTACATATAACTTACTCATAACTGCCAACTACTACGGAATATAATTAACCTCTTTTTCTACATGTTTTTTCGGCTTAAAATATAGCAAAATTTTTGTGCTGTGCACGCGAGCTGGTCACTATTAAAAAAAAACAAAATATATACTGTTTACAAAAAGTGGTTATTCCGTAGTAGTTGGCAGCTATAACTTACTAAATATAAGTGTAAATTATTGGAGGCGTTAAAGCTCTATGGGTCCATAGAATTCTAAACGTATGTAAGGTAAATATCCATGTTAGTATCTTTCTACCATGTTATATGTTAAAAATAGAAGCAAAGTAAAAAATCCAAAGGAGAAAAAAAAAAAAAAACATTTTCGATGAGAGAGTGCACAGTAGTTTTAGACACATCTGAACTTTTCTTCATTTCATACTTTACATTGCATAATCTGATTTTAGTTAACCAGAGCCTGACGACGACAGCTTATAGTAACATTGTGTGTTACGTGGCCTTACAATGAATACTAAATCATAATTGAAATCAAAAGAAGAAAATTTTTAATAGTACAAGTAAAGGATTTTTTAAACGTTTGTAAATGGCGTGAAATACCTTTTTTATGTTAGTATAAATTAGTTTTCTGTATTTAGTGGTAAATTATTGGGTGGGCTCAGCCCCTATTCACAATTTATTGGGGGAGCTCGAGCCCCACGGGCCCATATAACTCTACGCCTATGAATGCATGTCTATAAGAGAATGCTGGACACATAAAATGGATGCTGCTCTGATATTCCCGGCCATTTGTGCAGATTCTTCAACAATGGACCTCACTAATCCACCGGGACAGATACTGATTGCCTAATGAGGCTGGCTCTGTTACTGAATGGGCCAATTATATGTTTAGTGTTGTATCTCTTGTGAAGGCTTTTGAAACAAAGTGTGAATTAAGCTCTTCAAACTGACAAGGGGAAGACAAGCTTAAATTCCCAGCTGTAAGCTGTCTTAACTTGTATTGCCAGACAGTTTTAATTTGCATGAGGGTTGATCCGCATATTGTAATTTCGGACTGTGATAACTGACCAATGAGCGTTTTTTGCTCGGTCTTCATTAAGAGCATGAATTGGTTTTCGGTATATTCGTATTTCACTAAAATTTCCATAACACATTTTTAGTTCTGAATATTTATCTAGGACGTATTTCGCACGGTACAGGTCTACATAAATTTCGGATGGGATGACATTATTTCGGTAGTTAAATTGAAAATGCATTATACGAAATATGAAGATACAGCTAAAAATTTTAATTTATCAAAATAATATTTTATTTAGCAAATTACCAATGTACTAATACTGAATGCACAAAACTATCTATCTCTCAAGCCCTCTTAATTAATAGAAAAATGCGGAGTTTCTTTAAAGGTAACAGTTCTAAAAATTTGCTTGTTCGTTTCATCAGCCTACAGCAATTTGAAACATAACTGCACACACATTTAAATACTTTGTTTTAAATGTCTCCAAAAAAAGATACAGGAACCGTGCAGATAACTGACAGAAAGCAAAATCGCAAAATGTTACGTTTATTTAGTATATGAGATAAAAATTCTTTGTTGTCAGCAAATTACTCTAATAATGGGTTAAAGCATTGTTTAACAATAAGAAGTGAAAAGAATTTGATGGGAAAAGATCAAACTGTACACTAGGGTAAATTGAAGTTAATTGATTCAATGGAACCAATGTCTCATTAGAATTTTAATTAAATTTTAATTATTTAGGTAGCTTAGTTCTTATCATAAATATTTCATAAATGTTCTTTTTTATGTTTACTTTATGTAGTTTAATTAATTTATAACAGATTTTCGAGACCATCCCTGTTAATAAGTAGATACTAATTACCAAACAATAAATTTCTTTTCAGAGAAGGTGAATTTATATTACATTCATTTGACTGAGTCAAAGAAATAATCAACAGCGAGAAATGTTAGATGTCGCAAAAACAGTGCAGCCACCCAGTGGCGAGAATAAAGTTTCCATTTTAATAAAGCAAAGTGCTCCGAATTTTAAAAAATCCCAAACAAGATTTTTGATGCATACCAATAGTAAAAGAAAATAAGTTTAAAAAATGGACGTGAAAATACTGTTTGACTTCGTTTGGGGTGGAAAATTGGCTAGCCGCCAGTAAAGGTGAATCAAAATGAACCGGCAAGTAGGGCCAAAAACGAGCAAAGTGAATGCACACGTTTCGTCTTGTTCATTTCTAAGTGATTTGCATGTGGTTATTATGTTTTGAATTGCTATTCTTAGTTCATTTGATCTTATGATGCAAATATTTATTTCTTGAAAACTGCATCTGAATAATTTAGCTGCAAGCGCACATCTGACTGTCAACTCCGACAACTAATGAACGTGTCCGTTTCCGGCTCTAAAACGGATGCTCAAAGGTTTATCTAATCGGTAGTCCGACAGTATCTTTATTCTGTTTGATCACCAATTTACAATGTTTACTGCTGAAATAGAACAGTTCAAATCGATCATGCTTCTTTTTGTCGATATCAAAAAATCGATTAATAGTAGCTCTTCAACCGAAAACAAAATTCCTCTCAGTGAACTCCACCTAAACATCTGTGAAGAATAAAAATAAAATGAAATCTGTCATGAATTTCATGAGACTAAAACGAAACAGATGCACCATGTGATCGAAACAGATCTCTATAAACACCAAATGCATGGTGAAAATCGCATTTCCCCCCAAATCTACATTTTATTTATTTACTTTTCCGAATAAGCGCCTCTCACTCTATTATATATAAATCCACGCCTCTCCAAGAGAACAAACGCATTTGTCCATCTCCAGCTATCATAAATACCCCATCATGCTCCAAGAAACAATTCCAATCCGTTTACATCCCGATTTGCACCAAAAGCGAAATGTTTGAAAGCTGTATTAAACCCAGAGCGAGGCTCGCACGCAAAAAAAAATTCAGCACTACTGGTTGCGTAAGTACACGGGAAGGTGGAAAATACAAAACCCTTATTTTATTAAAAAAGCACGCGCGTGTGCGAGGATAATGGAGAAAACGGGATTTTTTTTCTATTTTTAGCCGCTGAAATATCCAATAAAAGATTTAAAAGTATAAGACACTTTATCGAGTGCAAGCCAACACACACACTGAAAGAAAGAGAAGAAAAAAAAATGAATATAAAATATTGAGCCTGCTTGAAAATTTATTTCAAATCAGAAGTTGGTGAAATGGAAGGAAGGATATTGAATAAGATGGTTGCTTTTATTTTATTTATTTTTTTTCGGTCTTCTCGGAGTGATTTATACTCCTGAATTTTGATAAAATTGAAAGCAATTATGCGAAATCTCATACTTTTTTCAATAAGCCAATACATTTTTCAGTGAGTAACGGATTTGAATCGGATGGATTTATTTCGGTTTTTTATGAAATTGCAACTTTTACAAAGTGGTGCCATTTAGAGTTCGTAAACTTAGGGGGGAAGTGAACTAAGGCGCACGCCGTATATTGTGATATATGTTTCAATTTGTCCCACGCAGGTGGTGTTTAATGGCTGTGCTAACGTCTCTTTCCTATATTTCGATCTTCCCTTTACTGTCTCGTAAAATTTTAGATACAGATGCAATGCTTTAATGTTATTTTAAAAGCTAACTTTTAAATGAAAAATAAAAAGTGGTATTTATGCATTCACGGGAAATTCCTTGTTAATTTACAGGTTTTGCTGTTTCTTATTTGTCAGTTAAAGTAACTTTTTATACTTGTAATGACTATGGAATTTTGTCTCTCACCCCCTTTATTGAAAATTGTATCAAAAATGTGTCCCAAAAATGCGACATATAAAATCGACATAACAATATGCGACATAATTTTACATTTATTTAAATATTATTAGTTCACAACAGCTTTAATATATTGTTACAATATTTCGTAAGCTGTAGAATATGCATCACATGCATTTTTCTATAAATACGTTATAATCATAAAAATTTCAACATAGGATTAGGTTACCAGGCGAAATACGCGAAAGATTCGAGATAAAATGACAAAGTCAATTAATATCTTTTTAATATGGCGATAATGAAGCTAAAAAGTAGGGGGGGGGGGTCTCCCCCTGACGAGGCTCGAACAGTCGAGTTCTTTTTTTTCTTTTTGTTTTCAACATGTTAATTTTGTGTTCATTTCTTTCTTTTGATTGTTATCTATTAACATGCTTCATTTATTGATTTATTTTCTGTATTATTTATACAACAAATGTGTCTCATGGTCAAATATTTTTACTACGTTTTTGCGCAATTCTATTCAGCCAATGTCAAATACTGTTACTACATTTTTCTGACTGTAAACTCAATAGAAAATGTTCTATTAATAATTCGCTTGAATCCGTAAAAGAAAACTTTTGACAGTGAAACTTTTACGGAACATTTTTTTAATTAGTTTAAATACATATTCATAAAATTATAATAAAGTATTGACTATCGTATAACAATTATCTTAGAAACACTCGATGAATGGCCAAGTAATTGTGCCTCGTTTACATTTATCTTTTTTGAAACCTACTAAAGCATTTGCAATAAGTTAGGCTAAAGAATATAGCTTGATTATCTATATTTTACTCATTCATTCAATTTCCATGTATCAATCAGTGCATTATGTTATATTACATACATGTGCAAAAGTGCGTTAAATTATCTACATTTAATCTACTTACTATATAATGAAAAACAATAACCCACAATGCAGTATTCGAGAACACGTATATTTAAGCCTCAAAATGCAATGGATTTACACTAACTACATCATAAAAAGATAAAAATATTTACTTATGTACTTATTGAAAGGGAATATGATCAGAACACCCACAGCAATAAATTTATGGTAATGAAATTTTGTACGTCTCCCTATAAGTCTGCTATACAAACACAAGAACTCGCTGAATAAAAAATTCAGTAAAATCCATTATGCAAAATTCTTTGGATGTCGAAAGGCATCTTCCTTTTTATTTCCTATATTTTTTTACTCAGAATACCTTTTCTATAATGTATGAAACTTGCTCTCAATGAAAGTTCTTCAAGTTGTTTGAAAACTTGTTGTTGAAGGTTCAATAAGGCTTTGAAGAATGTCACATCCTTATGGATCGTGATGCAAAGTCCTCACCATCTGTTTTTGATGCATTGGCTTTGTGGAGGATATAGGTGGTTTTCTGTGTTCAAGTAAAATACCATACATTATGATGCACGTGTATAAATATGAATGGTTTTTCCGTTCTGAATACCAAGTGAGATAAACGACAAGACATACATTGAGGTTATTTTCTATTTATTATGCCCATGAAAGTTAGGTGATTCTTCAATCTATAGATATGGTAAATATCCGTGATATAGGTATCGTGGATTTGCATTGTACATGTTAAGCATTATGATGAAGATCAAATATGAATATTTGCTCATGTGGTTATGCGTTTGCAAGGTTATAAAATATAATTTTCAAAGCAACGGGAGAGACGACAATTTTTAAACATATTTTGGTCTTGTATTTTGTAGTAATGTTTGATTATTTTTTTCAAAACTAATATTAACTAAAAGTAAATAAGAAAAGGAAAGAAGTAATAAATTAATGTAAAATTAACTTTTTATAAAAAAAATACATTTGAAGTTAACAAGTATGTTCCAGAAATACGATTTTAACTATTCATTTCTTCAAAAAAAAAAATAATAAATATCTAATATTATGTTTTTATCGATTTCATGACATTTTAAACACTTTATTGCTAGTGTTAAAAATGTATTACCGCCAAAATAAGCTTCATTCGTATTACAAAAAATCCTTATTAAATGAACATTAAATACCTCTCTCTCTCTCTCTCTCTCTCTATATATATATATATATATATATATATATATATATATATGTATGTATGTATGTGTGTGTGCATATTTATGGGCAGCACTTGAAGATACATTTATTTGTGTATTTAGAGAGAGAAGACATATTTAAGGAACTAAAGTCTGCGAAAAATACTAGCAGACATAGAGTACGAGGGGAGGAAAAAAAGCTTAAAACACTAAAAGAAAACTCTGATAACTGTTATGAAATACGGCCAACATTTCTCAAACTTCACGGATGTATACATCATCCCTTTATCAAAAATCAATTTTCCACGAAAAGAAATGCCACCAACAGCGAATAAGCCAAATCATCACCAAGGAAACGTTTACAACAAGTATCGCCCCCTCCCCCTCCTTTCTGAACTCATAAAACACCCTATCAGGCGTTAAAAGGCTCTCCTATCAGTATACGGACGACGGAAGAAATCTGGAGAAGAACCACCAACCATCTGCCACTGATGTATCGACTTTGTTGTTCCATGAGATGTAACCCTCTCTCATCCCGAGGTAAATAAAAGAATAAACATTTCGGGAATAGTGTACACGAAGAGCGATGGCATAAATTGTTGCAGGCAGGCAGAGAAGCCCATGTGTTGAGGTTAAAAATAAGTGACACACGCAATGTGGGAGATTTTGGCAATGTGCGTGAACCTTTGTGTGACTCTGCTGCACTTTGATCTATCTGCTTTAGCATGCGAAATCCGGAATCAGCATAATGCTTGCTTGCATCGTGTGTGGCTGCAATGCTTCCGAGGTGTCTTAATGGAACACGGCTCTCAATTCACAATGGCAATAAAAGTAGAATTCCTTTTTTTTATTTCTTTCTTCCCATTTCCAAAAAGTCTACAAGCTGGAAATTCAATACGGATGCAGCGCGTATAAAATATTAGACGTTTTGTATATAAACTCGTGCGATGAAAATAGAAAACAGTCTGCCTTGTAAATTTCCGCATGCATTTGCGGCCTCAAAGACGCTCTTACAGAAAATCTAGAGATGAGTTCTGAATGCTGAAGGGAATATGTAGAAGAATTATTAGTTCTGAAATTTCCGGTATATTCTGCTTGAGAAAAAAGAAATCTATTTCAGAGTCATTTTGAAAGGATGAATATATAGATAGATAGACAGATACATGCATACATAGAAAATTAGAAGCAGTGATGGACCGACGGAAGGGGCTACGGTACCCCCCTACCCCCGAAAAAAAAAGACATTGCGACATCGATTGGAGGCAACAATTTGCTTCATTGTACATTTTGTTTAGGTAAAATGAGCTTTTTTTCCTAAATTAGAGCCCCACCCCAAAAAATTTGCATTACTTTAGGGTAACATTTTTGCTCTATTATACTTTTAGTCTGGGTCAATAAACTTCATTTTCTTTCCTTAAAAAATAGCCCCTTCGAATAAAAAATTTCTGTATTCGCTACTAATGGCAGGTAGAAATGCTACGAACTGATTGAAAAGTCACTTTGGGAGACTTATTTTTGGAGTCCAATTTGGCGATATTTTGCCAAGAAATCGCCAAGCTTGTGACATTTCGGACATTTGGCGGGATTTTATCAATAAGGTTTGTAATTTTTTTTTCCTGCAGTAGTATTACACAATGGCCTTCTATTACTCATTAACATTTCTATGGTGCAATCAAAACGCAATGTACAGCCAAAGAAATAAAAGAGCAGAGGATCTGGTTCAGTCAGTTTGCTGTTGACTGCCGGGACAAAGCGGACGTCCGTTCTGCTACACCATAAGGCTCCGTACTGACGCTTATAAAAGCAATAATTCGATTGGTTTAAGAAGCTTGTTTTTTGAATGCTGTGTACGAATTGTTCATTGCTTTGCTGAATCCTGAGGGATTGTTTATAATTTCCTTCGTGATTTTACACTGAATTTTAGCTTGTGGAATTATTTTGCTATATGTGAAATACAGCATATACGAAAGCTTCTGTACTAAGTGGACTGTTATAAGCAAGTTACTGACCGTTAGTTCCTGTGAATTTTGTACACCAGATTGTTCAACGAATTTCTTGAAGCAATACAATTCGTGTTCCATTCTGACAAGTGGACTGTAAACTAGAACTTTCTATTTACACTAGACTTTCAAACGACGAACCCGAAAACTAAGCAGAGTTTTCTGCAACAATATGTAGCCTATGCTTTAAAAACAATTGAGTGATTTTAACTTGAAGCTTGCTACCGAATGCATAGCTCTCATTATTCTGCTATTTAGAAAATTGTGATGAAATATAATTGAATAATATGCACCGAAGTCATTAGACAAATGATGAAAAAGAAACATATAATTAAAATAAATCAAAAATCGACAAATAACTAAATGCATTTTTACAGAGTTTATGTACACTGATTTGGTTTGTAGAATTATGTTGTTATTTATATCTGGCTGAGAGAGCTGTAGTCAGTGGCGTATCCAGGGGGTGGGATTGAGATGGGGGCGTCACAACCCCCACGAGGAATTTTTTGCTATACATACTGCATATTCTTCACTCCCTTATCACACACACGTATACATATATGCGATTTGCAGTAGTCGTAACCCCCCATGAAAAATTTCTGGCTACGCCACTGGCTGTAAAATATTGCAAAAATCTACTTGTATAAAACGCTAACGTAAGATGGTACCAAAATCGATATTTCCACGCAGCGAACGACAACAGCTAAGATGTAAACATTAGTGCAATAACAATAACGTATGTGCAAAAATCCAAATTAACTGTTCGATGACGTCAGATGGAGCAAGCGTATGTCACACAGTGGCTAGATTACGAAATACCAATAATGGATACACAAAAATGCAAGATCTTTCGAGATTTTTCGAAGCTTTAATCGAATTTACAATACTTGGAGCGTTTATCGTACATAGAAAAAGTCGACATGTAGTGGGCTAAAGAACATTTTAACCCTATTCGCCGAATCTTTTATATTATTGTAACTGAAGATACGTATTAAATAATGCAACCATACTATAAAACCGTCGGGTTGCTAACTTTGGCACAATAACACTGGTGTTATTAAACTAGAAAAGTACCCATTAGCAGAATACACATTATTTTCATAATCATTTTATGAATGGAAATGTCACCAATAATGTCTCTTCTTACATTTTGCAAAGTTGGTACTTGCCATCGCTATCTTGGCCAACATCGCCTTTTATGATGACACCCAAAATTTGTAGAGTACTTACATATTATCTCGGCAGTCCGCCGAGACGAGCAATTTTTAGCCAATATAAATGCCGTGCAAATTAAATTATTGATGGTTCTGAATACGATTGACAACTGTTTGCCGGTACATTTCCCGAAAAAAATAATTTGGCGGTCATGCCTGCAGGGATAGTACGTAAGTACCATTTGTAGAAAACCTTAATCTAAACAAATTTAATTACAGATACTTTTAAAACAAAGAAACATGATTTTCGTTGAAATGAGTCTAACAACTAGGCCAAAATTGTACTGAGTATAAAGTACAGTAATGTATGGGACTGCGAAGCTGGCCGCCTTGGCGGCTAGTGTAGGTAAGAAAATATAATGTACGAAGAAGATTTCGTTAAAAAATATGCATTAAGACCTCTACTAACGGTCGCTTATTAAGATTGAACATATTGTGACTAGGAAAAAGAACTACTGTGAACCCCGAAAGTAAGGTCATAACCTAAAAGGACAATTTTTGTTGGCTGTAACAGCTATCGTTCTCTGAGAATTTCAACACGCACTGTAAAATTTTTAAACCAAACGTATGTGTTACAATGCAAAATCGTCGTAAATTACCAATTGTTTTATTAATTTTTATCAGTTCACGTACTTAAAGGATACAGAAAAAGAAATTACGAAGATCATATTATCAATCGATTTAGTAATATTTTTCAACTTCGTTATGCAAGTATTTTATAATCAGTAAGCTTATACATGCCTCACGTTTGACTTCCAAATTATTTTATTACAAAATAATAATATTAGCACACAGTTTTAAATCATACGGAGAAACTCTTGAGAAATATTCCTTTAATAACTGAGCAGATTACTTCGGGGATTATGTTGAATCTTTATGTAATTTAATTTCTGCTAATTTAAAAATAAGTTGCAAACAATTCAAATAATTCAATATATTGTTCCAACTATTGAACTGGTTACAAAAATCAAAATATATTTTCATGCTGAGTTGGACTATTCTAATTTAAACTAGAATTTATTCCGATGGAAAATGTGAAACGAAGTAGTAAAATAAAAAGGTGATTTAACTAATGTCATAAGATAAATGTTTTAGAAATTCTGTTAAAATTTATGGTATGTAAATTTTACTTTTAAGGCATTATATTGATATAAATATTAAAAATTATCTTAATTTCTAATTAAGGATTTAATATGAACCTTTATACTAACTACCTCCAAGTACATATTTTTTAAACAATTGTTAGAATCGGAAAAAAACACTCAAAATACTGGTGTTAAACAATAAAGTAATTAAAAAACTTTGTAAAAAACACACACAAGATGTTATAGGTAAGAGGATAAGCACGTTTCAGCCAAAAATTGTTTTGGCCTTCATCAGTCCAAGCCCTTCGTCGCAAGCAACACAGGGAACTGTGTTGCTTGCGACGAAGGGCTTGGACTGATGAAGGCCAAAACAAGTTTTGGCTGAAATGTGCTATGTGTGTTTTTTACAAAGTTTTTTAATTACTTAATTCTTAGAATCTTTGAACTTTTTTCAAAAATTGGATGCGTATCACATATTTTTGTCAAACGCATGTTGTGATACATTGTCTTCAAAAGGTAAAAGTTAAAACATTTCCTGGCATGTGCTTTTATCATTAAACTCAGCATTAAAAAATATTATATTTATAAGAAATTTATTCAAATTTGAAATTGAAGCTTATCTAAATACATAGAAAATACATTTTTTAAATTAATCAATTAAATAAATAATTTATTAAAATATAGCATAAAATTTTAAGTACACTTTTGCATCATTGGAAGTTTAATAATTATTTCTTATTCTAGTGAATTTAGTTCGTTATGATAAAAATTAAGACTTAATTTAGTGAATTAATAAAAAATTAAACACTTATGCATGAAAAAACATTTCCTATTAAAATATATGGAATGCAGAATATATTAGATTAAATTAAATTTCCAATGAAATAAAAAAATAAAAATAAATGTTATGAGAAGGGTTTTTTCCCTCCCTTATGTTTTTCTTTACGAGCAAAATTGTCTAAATTTATAAATAACAAATGTTTTGATTAGCATTAATATTTAGAAATAATCAAAATTACGTGGATTAGGTCATAAATTTTCTAAACCGAAATAAAATGAATTTTCATTTCAGAAATAATATTTTAATACACTCATCTTTTCCAATATATCTCGGTAAAAATATAAATAAATAAGTTTAAGACTTTTTACAATTTAATCAAAGTGGCTTTTTGTTTAAAAATCTCATTAGTTAACAAAAGATTTAATTTTACAATGTATCTAATATATTGCGCAAACAAATGTAAGATAAAAGGATTGCACTTATTTTATTTCATTATTCTTTCAAAAATATTTTACATAAGAAGAAATTACAAACATTTGATTTCTCGAAGCAAAAACAAAACTTCATTTGTCCCAAAGAGCAATTAAATTTACTTGCTACAGTAATTTATAGTTGAGCTTATCAATTTAGCTAAAAATGTTTATTATAGTGTTTTTATAAAACAAACTTTGCTTTTAATTCTGATATTTCACCCAAAAGGGAAAAAGAATGCAAAGGGCAAAGAATGAAGTAGAATTCGTTAGGCAATAAAGTAAATGTTTGTTGTTTAACATAAAGGATATTTTTTTCGACTTTTATAAAGGAAAAAATGAAAAGAAATGACGCTTATAAAAATATCTTATAGCATAAAAAGGAATTTTTTTTAATTACTAACTGTAAACACAGGTGCATTTACTGTAAGGGGAAAAGTAAAAAATGTTAAAAATCTATGTAATAAATTAACATTTTCTTTTTTAGATATACGTATTAATCGTTAAAGTTAATTACAGTTTTTCCCCTTATGCTACATTAAGGTTTTTTTTTTTTCATTTATTGCAATTACGAACTCTGTTCCGTATTTTTTCGTGTTGTGCTATTGGGGCCCATTTACACATTGAAACGGAATTCTAAGTTTGAAAGCACTGTTGAAACCTTATAATTTCACTTTGGTTTCCTAACATGATGACTTGAAATATCAACAATGTTTTTACGTCTTTTAAAGGAACACTATATAGCAGGCATCGTAGTCGTTCCTTAGAAGAAAAAAAAAAAATTCTACCTTCAAAAATTATAGATTAAAATGCTCGGTTGCTTCAGCAGTTTTTAAATGTTCCTTCAGTTGTTGAGGTTTTGACATCGAACCATTAAAATATTAGCCTATGTAAGTAAAACTTTGATGAAGGTAGGATTTTTTTTTTTTTTTTTTTTTTAAGTGGGAAGACTGCGTTGGCTGTCGCATACGTCACTGAGCACTGAGGAATTATCTACTCAGCACTAAGTCTGATTTCAATGCTAATATTTTTCACGCCATGCTTCAGTTTAACACGCTAAAAAAAGTTAAAATTCACAATTTCATTTTATATAAATAGCTCGATAAATGAAACAACTATAGCAAGACCTTAATATTCAATGCTGCTTACATCTAGAAGCAAAATATTACTATTTATGGATTTAAGAAGCTTTGAATTTAATGTATTTTTTGTCGATGCCCATTCTGCATTCTTTTTTTGATTTAATCTCTCATATTCCGGCTTTGATGAATTTAATAAATAAAAAAATAAACAAGGAAATCGATCGTTTTCGCAATGTGCAATCCATTATGATACAGTTAAAAATGTTTCGAATTCGTATGATAAATACAGAAAGAGCTTCAAACTCATTTGAGAAAATCTGTATTGCAATGAGCATTAAGAAAAATCTTGTATGGCTTCTATAGCTAACATAAGAGAAATGTCAAGATAATGTGTAACGGAAGAAACTAGAATAAATGTTTACCATGTGTAATGCAACTGACATAATCTGTAATAAACTGGGAAGAGCCTTATGAAAACTGTCTAGTAGAATGTATGACTATTTACTCCACGTTTCGTATTTTTTTTTTGAAATGGCAATGTCAATTACACATGATTTATTATGTATGTAACTATGTTTATAATTTATTTTATATACTTCTATTTATGTAATAGAGACCATATTATTAGCGAGCTATTAATAATACTTATTATTATGACTGATATATATATATATAGATAGATAGATAGATATCTGCGCGTGTGTGAGAGAGAGTGTTCTCTTGGGGGGGGGTCACTTGGCGTTTATAGGCATTGGTCAAACCAAGGCCAGAATTACTGGTATCTTTATTACGGACGCACCTAATAGATGCAACAGCGTTGCCTCCAAATCAATAATCATGAATAATACTATTTTTTATAACATTGATTTGATTAAATGTCTACAGTCTAACAAGAATACAGAGTGTGGTTTTCACTGAAACGCTCTTTTTGGCAACGGAAAATAATCAAAACGTTGATTAACTTTCATTTCTTTTTTTTCATACTTTTTCTTTACTGAAATATTGTTAAAAGTCTTTAAAATCTTATTTAAGAGATCGTGCTTTATTACCCTTACAATCGAGTGACGTAATAAGTGATATTCTGCAATAAGAAAGTGCAAGTACAGAATACTTTGATTTAAGTGTAAACCAGAATAGCCTTGATTTTTTATCAGGGAAAACAAAGCTACTTGAAATTGATGGTGAGAATTTCAATATTGAGATTTTGTGCAATATTTGATATTCTGCAATAATGAGATGAAAGTACAGAATATTTTGATGTTTAAATGTGAATTAGAAAAGTTTTCATTTTCTATTTGAAGAAAAATAAAGAACTTATTTGAAGTTGATGGTGGGATTTTTTTAGTACTGAGAAATATATATATTGATGATATAATTGATGCATTTATATATCTATCTATATATATATATATACTTCTATTAAATACAATACCCCCTTTGATTTCTTTAGTGAACGCAAATACTATGTACTTACCGATTTGCATAAATTATTACTTTGTTCTTTCAGTTATACTAATAAAAAATTTTAAGTAAATGAATTACAGAATAACTTTATTATAACTTATGTTGGTAAGTCTAGTAATAACTATGCTATAACATGTATGAAGCTATGTCATAATCTCTTCGCATTATCCATAAAAAATAATCCTAACTTCAAATTAACCAATACCTCATAGTTAATAATGAATAAAAAGACTTTAGCTTACCAAAAATTGCTTAAGATAAAGCATGATAATCTAAAATATCCTTATTTAGTTCTAATACCCAAGTTCCATAAAACTCCACTAAAATTCAGAACTGTAACTATAGGATGTAACACGTATAATAATATAGCTAGCAAGTTATTACTAAGGATACTTCTTGCATGATCCGTACTTAAAATCTAATACTTTTTTTATATCTATAAGTAATAGCTATGAACTAAAAAAGTAAGATTAAAAATTTATATAACGTGAATATAATTTCAACATATGACTTCAAAGATGTATACAATACTATACTATTAGAAGATTTTTACAAAGTTAGATTAAATCTATTTATCTATAGTGTGATTATTATTAGCTTGTCTTCTAAAATATAGATATTAATTATTTTCAAGACTTGTAAAAGTTTATTGTTCATATTACACTCTGAATATTTATATTATAATTACATTCTGCAAAATAATAAATTATACAGGCAAGTTTTAGAAATTTCACCAGGTGGATCTAACTTTAGTTACTTAGTACACCTATATTTATATCAATAAGAAAAATATTCAATAATCAATCTCTTATAATATATATATAGGTATGTAGATGACATAAATACAATAGCTACAGACAATAACTATAGTGATTCTGACAATTTACCAATAGCTTACCATTCAGCCTTAGAATTAGTAAAGAACAATAATGATAATAGATTAATAAATTTTCTAGACTTACAAATTAAAATTAATGACGATAAGAGTCTATCATTCAATATATTTAATAAAAGAGATGATGTTAATTTTCATGTTAATGCATTTACTCATTTCTCATCATAGATATTCTTAAATATGTTTTAAAAATGGTCAAACGATTTTAAATAGCGTTGAAAAAATAGCATAAGTAAGGTGAAAACGTTGAATTAAATTCTACTGAATAAATTAAAACGTTTTCTATCTTAAATGCAGACGCTGTAATTTCTGCGCAAGTAACGCAATAGTTGAAGTACATCGTGTTTTGTAATATTTCGTTAGTTAAATGGTACAATAATTATGCAAACTATAAAATTATTTACTCAGTATCCATGTAAAAAAAATCATTAATAATATCATTTAATGAAAAAAAAGTTGAACTTTTATTAAAATTTCGGAAATTCATTAATTTTTAATTAAAATTTAGAAAGAAGTACATAATTTGGTTACACTGATTTTAGTAAAGAAATAAATAAATCACAAAATCCGTCTTTTTCAATATTTATAATCTAATACCATGTAAAGAATATAAATGCAAAATGAAGGTATGCTTAAAAAACATGATGAATTGAATAAATTTCCTTTTTTTTTGCGAATTTTGCAATTCGAGAAAATAAGTAAGTAAAAGACGAAAATAAATAAATAAATAAAAAATCAAGAACGAAAAAAAAAATTGCAATGAAGTGATCTGCAGCTATTTAACGTTTCTAAAATACTATCTTCTCAGTTCGAATTAATAAAAATATTTGATTATCTAAATTCAAAATGCTAAGAACTTAAATTAAATAGAATATTCAAATAAATAACTTATTTTAATTTGCTATCAACAACCCGAAAATAAATCTCACTACAGATTTCGCCGCTGAACCCCGCAGTTTTTACAGAATAAACCCACCCGGTGCACTTTGCATTGCCACGAATGAAAACCATGTTAGCAAAATTCAAAATTTCGCGAAGAAGTTACGTCACGGCCGCTTGCTGACGTCTCCAGGAGGTAGTACGTCTCTTTTCCTTGTAGGAGATTCTGAACTCCGTCCAATCAGGAAACGAAGATCGTGGGAGGTTGGTTTGCCTTGCCAGATGTCTCCCACATGGGAGGGTAACTGGCCGGAACATGTGGATGTGGATCTCTCTCCGATTTACTTCCACTTTCTTCCCCATGTTCTACCGAATATCTTGGTGGAATAAGCTTTTGGACGTTTTAGGGTTTAGTGGAGGAGTCAAGTTTTGTTGGCAGTAAACAAACGTTAAATGTTATGAAACAGCAGCTGGCTACATATGTCTCTGTTTATAACGGGGGGGCAGTTTAGTTTAGTTAAAAATAAATGGTTGTGAGAAGAGGGATTGCTAGTGAGTAACCCGATGCCGATGTTGTAAATAGTTGTATAAGATCTTGAATTTACACTTCAAAGCCACACAAAGCAAAATTGGTTATTTTAGCGAACTTAATGGTGTTGGTGTTCTAACCAAATCCCTGCTGGGATTAACGGGTAGAATGCTTTACGAGAGGGCGTAGATAGCATTTCCTTCCACCCAATGTGCCATGAAAAAAATCAGCATGAACCACATGAAAGTTATTTACACTGCCTTGCACAGCAATAAGAAGGCTACGAATTCAATGTTCACTATTTATTAACCGGATAACATATATTAAGTTTATTTTGTTGGAAACAGATTGGCTCATCTAAAAAAACATTTTAAACAGTTTTTGCTCATAGACAATAATATATGTCTGTTAAAATTATTGTGTGCCCAAACTTAAGAAATATAAATGATATACACCACATTCAATGGGCAGCATGATAAAAGTCCGGATAAAGTAATATCAATATAATGCGTACATTTCGTGTTAATCCAGTAATAATTCCGGCTGTGAGATCACGAGCAGGCCAGCGGAAATCAACTTTATGTCTTAAAGTCTTGAAATTGTAGTTAATTACTACCGTCTATGGGGGAAATTAAAATAAAACTAGTTAGCAAAATATGTTGGTAATCTGAACTGTTGTTAGTGTATTCTCTAGAAAACTCAAATGTACATTTTTTATGGGATATAGGATGATTTTTATGAAAACTAAATAAATATAATAAATCTTTCATAATATATTTCAAACCGTTTATAAAACTAGAAAAAAAGAAGTATAGAACAGCTGATACGAAATAATATAGTTTTACTAAAAATTATAAATCACAAAAAATTATTATCCCAATATTTTATCCAGAGTTTCTAGTAAAATAAAAATTTCATTAACTAACACTGTTAGAGATCTCAACACTACTATTTTTTTCTCATTTTTTATCTAATGGCAATGGTTTTAACATTATCCCCCCTTTTTTATGTACACATATCATTAAAGCTGCTTAGTATCTAACTGGATATTAGTATTTTGAGCTGATCTCATGAGCAATAAATTTCTTCCACATTTTGAAGCCTGAATTTTTATCAAACTAAACGCATTTGTTATTTTTCATTGGGATCGTTCCAAAATTTTTATTTGCTAAGTAATCTTCAAATAATGTTCGATAAATACATATTTAGTAGTTTAAATAATATTAGTAAAACATTTTTTTTGATAAAGTCAAATGAAGCACATGAAATATGGATATACATTTATATTTTTTATTGCTCAAAGCATTCCATGTGTTTTCAACATGCTCTAAATGACGACAAACATCGTGAAACTTTTTAGCGGGATTTTCCTCCCATTGCAATACATCATGCTAATTGTTATCATAACAAATTAACGAATACATTAAGTTCGAAGAAAATTAGTTTTTAAATGCTTACTTAAAAAAAAGCTCTCTTATATATTAGCCATGATAGTAGACGAGCTGAAAAGTTTCCTTATTTAGCTTAAGGTTCTTTGAAAGTAAAGTTATTTTTTGTTTCTTCTAAAATTAAGAATGATAGCATAAACAAATATATAGGCCGTTGGAAAGCTTCAGTTCTTGATATATTAATAATATACATACATGAGTAATTTTTAATATCTTTATATTTGACAATTGCACTCTCTTTTTGACGATTTGTAAAATTTGGAATTTATATAATTAATCTGTACACCGACAAATCCTGAAAAGTAAAGATTAAGATTAATCATTGTCTGCACATACTTCTGTTTCTCTTTTTGAATTTTATTCTTGTAAAAGCATTGAAGTATTTGGAATTACGCGATTATATAGAACCGTCAATAGCAGTTATCAGTTATACGTGATATCAAATATGTAACAAAAATAGCCACATTCTTATTTATTATTATTTTATTTTCAACTGTTACAAACTCAGATCATGCAATTTCATCACGTTTAATTTACATATATTTTCATGGTATTTAAACTATATTTATTTTCATAGTGTTAAAAGTGCACGTACTAAATACATTTAAAAGTCAAGGTATTGAAAAAAAAACGAGACAGTCCTGATTAATTTTAGTTCTAACACTAACTTTAATTACAACTTCAGTATCCTTAAAATAATCCAAAGGATAACTACTTATATAACTTTTCTTATTTCAAGGGAAAGCGATCTTTTTTTTTAAACATGTCTCACATTTGGTCGCACACATTGTCATTACGTAAAACTTTATTTCATTTCTTAGAACAGAAAAGTAATGTAAAATATATTTAAAATAAAACGATCAGCATCAAAATTTTCCGAAAGCTACCGAATGCAGCTCACAACGACAAGCCAAGTAAGCCGTGAGTGCATGCAGAATACTTTAAATTCCTGTGTACACACATGAACAAAAGGAATAACCATATCCCACTATTTTTCAACTGCTTCTGGGACTATAAAAAAGGCAAAAACCTGCAAAACCCGCGTCATTATCCCGGAAGTACCGAACATCATATAACACTCAGAGAAGTGGGGGCGAAAGAAAAAGCCAAAAAAAAAAAAAAGCCAAAAAAAAAAAAAAAAAAAAAACTTCTAAATGTCATACAAAAACCTAGAGAGGAAAAGATCTCAGAAGAGAGCGCGTTACCATTTGGAAAAGAGAGGAGAGGACTTCTTTTAGCAGCGAAAAAACAGTATATAAAGTACTTTTGCTTGAATGTGGACGCTGAAGTAACTTTTTGCGAACTTTACTTGGAAGGGGGTTTGTGCAAAAATAAATTGCCGAGATAAAACTCCCTTTTGTTCTACGCTCTTTGAAGTGTGACCACGGAGGACTGGCTGGCCAGGCGGTGCTCAATCATTTATTGATACAGGCCGCAGAATGAATGGAAGTTTTTTAAGTGGGTTACGGACTCACTTTGGTCTGGAGGAGTCACCGCCATTTTCTTTTGTTCTGGCGGACGAATCGAGTTAAAAACTTCCAAATTGACCGAGAAGTTTCCTTACAAAACTTCCATTGATGAAAAGGAATTGGGGATTAAATCTATCCTCAGCTATTTAGCTGCTTAACTCGCCGCTCTATTATTTGTATTAATTAAACGCCGTCTGATGATTAGGTTTTGGTTTTTTTTTCTTCCTGCAAGCTGATGCCGGAATAAATAGAGAAGAATAGAAGTGAAGGGATAGTAGATAAACTTTGTCTTTTTATGTTTGCAATAATAGAGCTTGAGTAACCCGGACTGTAATGAAGAACTGTGTATGTGAATATCTGTGTAAGATGAAATTTGACTTTTATGGACCACGTGTTTCATTTTGTGAGTGAGATGAAATTTGACTTTTATGGACCACGTGTTCCATTTTGTGAGTAGATGAAATTTTACTTTTATGAACCACGTGTTCCATTTGGTGAGCCCAATCTTACGGTCATTTTACCAAATGAAGTTTCTACGAAAAATAACGAAATTTAAGAAAAAGAAAGAACATTTTGCGCTATTTTGACAGGATAATTTTCTTGAATCAACAAAACAATTCATTGAATCAATGAATGCAACAATAGTAAAACAGTACCAGATAAAATTTTGTTTAAACTTGCTGTTTAAATCAATATTTTTTTTCAATTATTAATTCATTAAGGATTTCAGAATTGGAATATTTTGCATGCAATATCGATTATTACTCTAAAATAATGAAAATTTTATCGAACTCATGTTTTTTTCCTTGCAAATGTGAAGTCTGAAGAATATCTGTACGTGCACAAAATTAAACAAAACACAAACTACAATTTTCACTATTTCTGTTAAACTGTAAAACTTTTGGAACATTGTACGTATATTTTGGAAATTGTATTAGTAACAAAAGTCTGATAAACTAATTCTGCGGTTATATTAAAATAGTTTTATAATACTACAGATCAAACTTTAAACTTTTCATATCAAATTCAGAGCGCAATGAACGATTCAGCGCAGCAAGAATTCTACGTAATAAAAAATAATTACTGAAAGTTATGAGAAATAAGCATAATGTACTCGTAATGTGGTGATAAGCTGCTCAATAAAGATCACGAATAAGTGTGAAGTCTTGCCTCCCAGATGTATGTTCAATAACTTACTCTAAGCTTGGCCTAAGTAAAGATCTTAAAATCCTAAAGAAATATATTAGAAACTTAATTTAATTCTATAGAAGATATATCTTCATTAATCTTGAAATAAAAGAGTGAAACTGTAAGTTATATGAGTAATGTATATTTAAGTTGCAATGTATGATACTAGTACTGCATATTTCAACATCTGGAATAAATAATGATTCCTTTTAAGTTAATTAGATATTTCGTAACTCTTTCATAAATATCATTGCACGAGAAAGTTATCTAATGAATAGGTTAATTTTAATTATAAGTTCCTTAATAAATTATTGACTTCGTAGTTTAACTTTTATGAGCATAAATATAAATTTGAAGTAATGGATTTTTAAATACACACTTTTAAACTATGATCCTTCTTTTGATGGAATGTTTTTAACAATATCATTGCTACTAGATGACACTAATGAGTTCATAAAATTGTCTGTTTACCTTATTTTAATCTAAATTTAGTTTGAATTATACATATTGTTATGGTAGGATTACGTGAATTAGATGTCACAATACTTAAGGTAGGTATAAAATCTTTTAAATATAATATTTTTATTAATTTTTATGTTTATGTTATAAAAAGAAATAAATTTTAGTTGTTTGACAGCATTAAGTAAGTCAAACAGTACATAGA
Source organism: Cheiracanthium punctorium (assembly GCA_038373885.1). NCBI lineage: Eukaryota > Metazoa > Arthropoda > Arachnida > Araneae > Cheiracanthiidae > Cheiracanthium > Cheiracanthium punctorium. The sequence goes on from JAWZYV010011264.1 coordinate 1,695,115, forward strand.
AAAGTTATTAACCCTTTTGTGGTTCGTGTTCTATGTCTAGGACGCTAAAGTTTTAGCGTTTTCGCTTTTGGTCCTAAACATTAATAAATGCTAATTAATTTCCCTGATTTTTCTTCATAAATATTAAATCTTATTTCCATAAAATGCCAAAAGTGACATCAGATGCAGAAGTTTCACTTTCATGCTCATTTTTAATGGAAAGGTATAAATTGTTTAAGTCAAAAATTTATTCAAATAATGTTAATAGTCCGAGCACAAATGGGTTAATTTAAAAGCCGTACTTCTACGGATAATACAATAAAATATTTATAAGAATTGAAGTATAAGAATTTTCTACAGCTAATTTGAATGAAATTTTCTTCAAAGCTAGATTTAATATATAAAAGTCATAAATAAAAGTTGAAATACACATAGGTAGTGCAACTCGTTTAAGTACTCAAAATATCACGGTGGTGTTTAATGGTTACTGATAAAAATCATTAAAATTTTTATCCTAGCGAAATAAGCCCAAGTATTGACATAATTAGTTCTCATTGATCTGTAGCAGGAAGCTAGAACTTTAACACACGTCCAACCTGTCGTAATTACGGAAATCCATTCTTAATTGGCACTCCAAAATAACGAACATATTTTTAAAAATTTACAAAAGTATAACGTTTCAGTTCATAAGCTCATTCCGGTGTTCCCATATTCTTCCACAACTCCTTGTAATTAATTCACAGATTCTCATGCGTTTGAAACTCCCTTTGTTTACACCCAATTACCTATGGAGCATTGCATGTTATTGACAAAGAACCGCTACGAATCATACGTTGAAATACATAAAAGTTTAATACATGTTTTGTAGTCATAAATGAAGTTACCTTTCATTGTTATCCCCTACGTGTAGAGACATTTTAAGATGGTCCGTAAGATCTGCAGTCTGTGCTTCTTTATGGTGATTTTTTTTTCCAAAGTACACACAATGAGAATGTATTCTTTTTTTTTTCTTTGATCGAACGAGATTGGTGTTTGTTTGAGGTCGTTATGATAGTGCAACCCGCAATTAGGTGACAAATATCACGATGGCAAGCTAACAATAGAAGGTTTGTACGCGAATATGATCTACTTGTCACTTGACATTAATGGGAGGGAATCGATAACTAATCAATGCTTAGTTTTTCGGGGAATTGTCCTTTGAGAATTATTTTTATGGGAGAATAAAAACATGTAATTTATTTGAGAACATTAATTGTGTAATACAAGTAATAAAAAGTGTGTTGATACATCAATCTTAATCCTCCAAGAGGAAAGATATACTATAATGGCTAAGAAGAACAGAAAATAATTACTAATAATACTTCAATGACTCAGATTCTGTTTGGAAAAAAAATGTCCTTTTATGTTTTGAGCACATACTTATACGTTTTCATACGTTGAAATACATAAAAGTTTAATACATGTTTTGTAGTCATAAATGAAGTTACCTTTCATTGTTATCCCCTACGTGTAGAGACATTTTAAGATGGTCCGTAAGATCTGCAGTCTGTGCTTCTTTATGGTGATTTTTTTTTTTCAAAGTACACACAATGAGAATGTATTCTTTTTTTTTTCTTTGATCGAACGAGATTGGTGTTTGTTTGAGGTCGTTATGATAGTGCAACCCGCAATTAGGTGACAAATATCACGATGGCAAGCTAACAATAGAAGGTTTGTACGCGAATATGAACTACTTGTCACTTGACATTAATGGGAAGGAATCGATAACTAATCAATTCTTAGTTTTTCGGGGAATTGTCCTTAGAGAATTATTTTTATGGGAGAATAAAAACATGTAATTTATTTGAGAACATTAATTGTGTAATACAAGTAATAAAAAGAGTGTTGATACATCAATCTTAATCCTCGAAGAAGAAAGATATACTATATTGGCTAAGAAGAACAGAAAATAATTACTAATAATACTTCACTGACTCAGATTCTGTATGAAAAAAAAATGTCCATTTATGTTTTGAGCACATACGAATACGTTTATAAACTTCACAATACTGATGCAATATTTACTTTGTTTTATTGTATATGTTTTTAATTAATAGCTATATATCGCTGATTGTTTGCAAATTTAGAATTCATTATTCAAAATCTCTTTCAAAATTGTAATGACAATCTTCTGGGGAGTATTCCAATGTGAATAACGCAATCAATAGTGATATGATAACAAATTAAGATTTAAGCCTTGAGAGTAAAATGTCTATATTTTTTCTATTCTATTGCTTAACACTAGAATTACAGAAGCAGCCAATTTGATTGCTGCGTAAATTAAATACGTAGTATACAGCATTTTCATCTTAAGTATTATATTGATATTCTTTGACTTTTCTAATTATACGTTATGTATACATAGACAAAGTTTCGTGCATTTAAATAATTATTTTACCCTTTATTTGTATTATATTATACTTATGTTTACGGTTAGAAATCATTTTGACCGCTTCTATGGAACACTATACTTTTACCACTATATTCTTCCGTCCTACATATGCATAGTAAAGTCCGACAGTTTATTTCATTAGTTTAAATTTTAAAAAGGTATGTAACAAAATATAGCTGAAATTTTTAAGCTTACTGATAGATACTTAAAAAAATTATTCATATAAATCATGTGCAAAAATTTAACGTACGAGAGTTTTTAACGTTTTCACAAATCTTACGTTTAATAAATTCTTCATTCTGGATTGTCCATTACCATTTTAATGTTATTTAAGTTCAGGCTCCAAGAAGGCTCCATTAAAGTTACCCTTCCAAAAGTTCACTTAAAGTTTCAACGAAAAAAAGTCATCTGTAATCGATTTTGCCATTCCTCTCTCCCTCTAACTACTCATCTCAATCACCTTCCGTTCTCCGTTTTTAGTGTCAAGATAGATACATGTTCCGATAGGCACCTAACCACCGTTTCGGTAAATGCACGCATTACGACCACTCACCTCCACTCGACAAGGCCATAAAAAAACTTTCCATATCGATTACAATCACTACCTTTATTCCGCTGTCGCACATATCGCGAACGTATAGACGCTCGGTTTTGAAGCAAGACCAAGATAGCCAGAGACATAATCAGGAGATATGACCACCATGCCACTTGGTAGACGGTTTTTAAAAGGTAATACGTCAATGAAGTGAGAGAAATGTATGTATTGCGATTATAATCTTCATCGCCATCATCATCATCCCTCTTCAGCTAGCGATAAAAGATCAGCTGTTACTATCTAAAACTCCATCCCTTGCTTTTTTTTTTATATCATGTATTTGATCTGCAGAAAAAGCGTGGATGTTGGAAAAGATGGAGAAAAAAAAATATGTATAAAAATCTCCCGTTTGCAAAGGAAGAGAAAGAGGAAAAAATGGGGACTTTCCTAGGCTGATATCTGTATGCCATATGTTCGCTTACATCAGAGAGCATATAAGAATTTCTTTCTTCCAGATATTTCTCATCTAAACACTGAACTCGACTCTGTTTGTCAATCTTATTCCCGTGACATTTTATTTATTCTTTTTTTTAATCGTTGGACTTATGCATGCTCTATTTTTTAAGCAAAACTGACTAAATCTGCATTGCGATGTTTTTTTTTTATATATATACTTTTATTTTACTACGAGAGGAAGTTAAAGAGGGGAGAGTTAAAGTAAATACGCACAGCTTAAAAGTGAGAGGTCATGTGTTAAATGTGTGAACACACGTTCCGTTGATGAAAGGGATTTTTTTTTATTGAAAACATTAACACATTTATAAATGCGTCAAATGACATTTTTTTAAAAGTGCAATGGTCTGTTTTTTAATATAAATAAGTATAAAATGAAAGATTAAGCAGCTTAAATTCATCACACTTTATTACTTTTAGCGCAGCTGGGGTTCTTTTTACTGTATGCCAAGGTACTACATTTATAAATATCAAAAATGAAAATGATCAGCGAAATAAAATTGCCGTATTTTAAGATCATTTTTATAAAAACTGATTTTTTTTTATAATTTCCAGTGCTTTTAGAAGATTAGCACATAAGAACTTTCATAACATTCTCAAATTTATGTTGCTGACTGCAGTGTTAAATACATTTCTGAAAATATTGGGAATGAAGAATGTATTTATTTTTTTAAAGAATGTACATAAAGCAATGAAAAACTCGCTATTCACTTTGATATCACTGAGTATTCTGCGAAAATTTAATTATGCATGGAATTAAAATAGGAAAATAAATTAATGTTTAACTTTTTATCCATCCGAAAAAATTTGCAAATTTCCTCAAAAAAGGACAATAGGTGTTAATGGGTTGTTATAAATTTTGCTTGTAACTAATATATTTTATTTTAAAAAGTGCAAATCTGGGAGTTATGTGATTTTTTTGTTTTCCTACCGCCAGGATATTATATTCTGGTAAGTAAATCCACAAACAGTAAGGTTCATGTATACAAGAAAATATTTCCTCTTAGACATAAACCATGTTTTAAAACATAGTTTTCTTTTTATAAAGTACAAATTTATTTTGATAGTTACAACTGCAACGACTTTTCAAGACTAGTTTCTTTTCGAAAATGTTTGGGTTAGCTACAAGTTAGACACAAAGAAAATAACTGAAATAAAGTATTTATAAAATTACTTTAATGAAGACGGCCTTCCGAATTTACAAATCACTGAAACTCAATTATTCTTGAAAATATTTAAGCATTAATACTTGATAAATAATTAATTTTCATCGCTTTTCAAACTAATTAATAGATCATTATCTTTTAAGATAATTCAATTATCGTTACTCTGGATATTGATTAATAAATAAATTATTCTAAAGATGAGTTAACTCGAATTGTTTCTAATAGTAAATCTTCGGTGTTTAAAATTTATGGTAAATGAATTGAGACAAAAGCAATTAAAAGGAAAAATGCTTAAATTTTCCATATTAAGAAATGTGCAAGTATCACTGTCACTTCTTCAGGTACCTTTCTTTTTTAGGGAGTGTAAGTTTAATTATTTTTAAATTTTGCAAGCTTAAAATAAGTCTTAGAATAATATTTTTGAAGGATATATTTTTATATTCTTTTCTATTCACAATTCCTTTCCCTTTTACTTCAATATTTATTTAATATCCCTTTTCGGATTTTAGAGATAGTTATATCCTTCCTCTTTTTCAAGAATTCAGACTTTACTTTGAGAGTTAAAACTTTTGTAAATATGAAAAATCACTACTTTTAGACTTTTTGTATTCTCTTGGTAAATATGAAAAATCAAAAGACATTTACTTATTCTTTTTTATCTTTAAAAATAAAGTCTAGCAAATGATAGCATGTGAAACAACGAATCAGTTCGTAAGCAAAAATGAAAGGTTCACATATTTTTCTTGCACATGTGTAAGATAGGTTTTTGACATGCATTTCATTCTGTGTATTTGTACCAGAATTTTATAAAAGGCAGTGTTAAAATATGAAAAAGAACATTTATTTCAAATGCGTATTTGTAAAAAAATATATTTAAGAAATTTCGTCTATTCATAAATGTGAATAATATGGGAAATCTATCCATAAATGTGAACTTGTTTTTTGAATGTTTGTGGTTAAAAATATAGATATTTTTTCAAGTATAGATATTTTTTCATAGAGTGCTTATCGTTAAGTAATTCTACCATACAGGATTCCACTGGGTTTTTCCTGATAAATCGAAAAAGGGTGTATATATATATATATATATATATAACATTATCCATTTTTTTAATGATTATCATTACATTATTTATTTATTTATATTATTGTATAATTCCTTTACTACTCTTTAGCTATTTAAGCCTGTACTTTTTTTGCTTATTGGTAGCTACACTTGACTTTCAGTAGTTTACAGTTCTTTCCTTCCCCTCCATTTACTGTTTTTGTTATGTTTTCTATCTTTCTACCTACATTGTTTTTATACTGGCATCTCCTTTTTTGATTCATATTAATGTCATCATCTATGAGCTTTTTCTTCCATGTTTGGATATTTAAAACGTTTGTTTTCTCTTCATTAGCTATGATCGTGCCCCTAGATTGATTCCAATGACTCTTTTTGTCATGCAACCTACAGATATCTAGCTATTTTTAGTTATTTACATTCAAATAGATTAATTCAAGAGGTGGCACCTGACGATTAGAGCTTGATTAATATAGTTTCCAGTTCCCCTCCACTTTTTTGGTTTCTTGTAGTTAGGCTTAGGCCCACCTGATCTCACTTGGTATATAAATCCAACCATTTTTAGCTCTTGTAGCTCTGTTTTCTATTGGAACACAGGTTTGTGTACAACATTTAAGTACTATGTCTCCATTATTATTCCTGGTTCTGGATTTTAGGTTTTGTTCTTACTGTTGCTCGATAGATTAATAGGATATAAATATTACGTTATATTACGTTATAGGATATAGATATAAAAATTTAGCTCTTATATATACCCCCTTAGATATTCTTTTTATATACTAATGTTATTTTAAGTACTTTTTTTCTGTTAAGCATACTTTGAAATGCTATACTCATACACATCGTGCATTTTTCTATTTGTATTGAGGAAATTTCATTGAGAAATTTTATTCTGTGGTTTATCTATTAACATTAATTAATAAAAATAACAAATTAACGAAGTTCGTCTTTAAAGAAAAATAATGTGCATATTGTAGAATAGAACAGTGATAAGCAGTGATACTTTTCAGAAGTAAATTTCTCTAATCTCTTTATTATTATAACGGTAATGATCATAACAAAGAAATTATCATTTTTGTTTGTAAAAAATTTCATCACTAAATCTGCAACGTGTTATTCAACAGAAATTTATTAATTTTAAACTCGCTACTAATTTTGAATACAGGTCAATAATTAATATTTACATTGAAAATCCGGTTCCTCATAGAATTTATAGTATTTATATATATTGTTCTTTGAAGTTTTTTTAAAAATATGTTCAATGAGTTACTGCTAACCAATGGCCTTAAAATCGACGTAGAGCGAAAGTTGTTCATAAATTTTAAATGATAATTAAGTGAACTAAAAAAAGATAATGGATTTTTAATTTATACCAATACTTTATAGTTAACTTTATTGCACATTTAAATCCATACAAAATAAGATTTCTGCCGGTCTTCTTTAGGAGACAGAAACAGTTGCTTCACAATATGCTTTTTGCACTAAATATTTATACACTTAACTTTTCAAATAAACTGAACGAACTTTCCTAGTTTATACAATCCCGTGATACGGTATGAGTTATAGACCAATTTAAAAACAAGCACAGTAAAAAATGTCCTATATAAGAACGTACCGAGTGATCCATCAAGAAGAAGGGAAGAAAAAATAAAGAGTAACTCTCTATACTTCTTATGCCATAATGTCTCTTGGTGCGCCATGCTATCGTTTTTTTTTATATATAAATTTCTATTTTTGATTCATATAAATAAAAGGAAGAAATTTTTTTTAGCGAAAGATGCATTTCTGGTGGCAGACACGTGAAGTCTCCCATCAGCTACCGCGTAATGCAGCTTGTCAACGGGTAGCGGGGGAAAAACACGAAAAAAAAACCTTCCCATCGTATATTTATATAAAAATTCCTACATATTCCTCATAACACACCTAAGTGGAAATACTAAGAGCAACGGAGCATCAGCAAACTGGGGCTGTTTCTCAATCTCTGAAGGCACACTTAAGAAAACGTCTGACTTTCCCAATAATCTACAGTTACGTACAGGATATGCATCCCTTGCTCAAATATTGCTTGCCTTCAGCATGTGAATTCGATTGAAAGTAAAATAAAAAAGAAGCAGGGGGGGGGGGTTCACATCTGTAGGAAAAAATACGGATAAAAGAAATTTTAAGACTTCTTTTTATGAATAAGTTTGTTTTTACTGTCTGAGTAGACTGAGGAATGCGTTCTATGTTTCATAAATATATGTATATATGAAGGAAACTTGTTTATTCAAAGTATGCGTGTGTAAGTAAAGGGCTTATATGATCTTTTTTTTTTTTAAAAGCGTAAAATATGTGATTTTACTTAAAACATACGTAGTAGACAGGGATTTCAAAAGCAACGTATTCCGGATATGGAATAAATATGCAGAAACGCAAACATAAAATCTTGAATTCGTTCTGGGCTGGACTTTGGCTGAAAGTGAATATTTTTCGTAATGTTCAATGTATATTTAAGTCTCTTGTATTAAACTATTCGCAGAATTTAAGTTGTAAGTGATAAATTTCCGCAAATAGCCTACAATTCGTATATAAGTGATTTATTATTATCTGAAATTTATTTCTAATTATATATAGAATTCGACAAAAATCAGTATATGTAGTCATGAGCTGATTGCTATCAGCTTCTACAGAAGAAACGCGTGAATTTCATTAACGTTTTTCAAAGAGCCTTTTCCTAACTTTGTAGAAATTCGTAAAATTTTGTCATGAAATTTTTTGTGTGGGATTTTTTCTTTTTCAGAAAGTTCATCATTGGTATAAATTTATCGTTTCCCACAATGTATACAGTTATATCAGAGTAGAGATTGTAAAATTGATCGAGTCTTAGATATAATTAGGACATTTTAATCTGGAGTAAAAGGGACAAGGAAACCATTCAATTTTTTCATAAGTATCATTTCTTATAAATGCGATTCATGAAGAACTAGGACTTATCCTCCAATTTTTTAAAGCTAACATGAACTAACATAACAGCCCAATGATAACTATTTATAGTTTCTTTTACATGTTCACATTATTTAATTCACATGCATGATTACTAGAATACATATAAAGTATTTAAATACCACCACGATAGCGTCAAAATTTTAACTTGGATTCAACTGGTTCATGTTTTAGCTTTACAACGAATAGCTTTCCGTTAATGGCAAAAAAAGGACTTTCTTATGGTATGAAATATTTCCATTTTTTTTCTTAAATGCAACAATTTACAGCTGGAACTTCCTTTAATCTAACTTATCATACGAACACATATAGTTGCAGATACTTTAATCCATCGAAATTGGAACAGTGTGCTCTCCAAGACTATGCAATACCTCATGAAACATTGAGATGGCTAATGCAGAATATACATAGGGAAATTAATGAAAGAGCAATAAGAAAAGAATAATTTCAGTAAAATACAACCTTATACAAAATTCCTAAGTATAATATGTAAACCAGAAATCTGTAAGAAAGCAGAAAATTTCATTAAAAATCCTCATTTGTCCTTGCAATCTTCCTCATCTACTCTATGGATTAATAATAATTTTCTCTCTTATGTCGTGCTATCCTACCGACGAAAATTTTGATAAATTTACACTTTCGCCGAATATTCTTTCTTTTAAGGAGATTTAATTTACTCTTCAAGAAAAAATAAGACTACCATGATAGATTGCCACGCATCAAAATGTAATAAGAATAATAATTCTTTATTTTATGTTTGAAAGTTTTTAACAATTTTGCGCGCATTTGCCTTATAATCTGGGTGATATTTTCTTAATACTGTGGAAATTGGTGAAAATTCACTGATAAAAAAAGTGTATTTTTGATTTATGTGGTTTCGAAATTTCTTCAATCCCTTATAAAATTTTCATAAACAGAATCCAGTTGATCTTTTTATAATTATTTTTACCGCTAAAATTTTAAACGTTTAAAGTGAAATACATTAGTTGAAGCTGGAAACGTTACATTTGGTCCAGTAAGTCGTAATTTGAATTAATTCAGAGCAGTGCATATAATTTATGTAGCTGTAAAAATACCACTTAATTCCTGTAATATGGCAGTTTGTAACTGGTGTCAATTAAACGAATGTAAAAGCTCTCTTCCAAGCTAGCTAATGGTCAATCTTTTCAATATGTAATAAAAATTAAAAGATGTATCACGCTCTGACTGCCTTTTTATAAAAATATATTTGATATTCAACTATCAGCTATTTGATGGCTACAATAACAAGTGTAAATATTAATACATACACTGGTTTCAAAATTAAGAGAATTTCTGATGTGATCAATGAACTGCAGGACTGCCGGACAGATTTTGATGAACTTTGATTTTAACATCGGCTGATATAAAAAGAATCATTCTAAAGTTATTAATATTTACTAATGATTGTGCATAATTAGTGTGGCTAATTCTGTCGGAGAAAAAGTGGCTGAAAAGTTAAAAGTGACAGAAATGGCTTCGGAATTGGAATATATGAAAGAGTGCTTATAGAATATACTATCTCTCAATTACATAACCAAATGCTAGAGCCCTTGATCAAAAGTGCACTTGCTGTGAAGTTTAAAAAAATAGAAAAAAAGAAAAAAAAAACCACATCTAGTATCCGTCTATGAGTTGTTAAGTTTTTAAAAATATTCACTAGTTTGAATTATTATTTTTAATCTATACATGAAATAAACCTCCATAGTTGAAATAGCAAAACTTTTAGCTAAAATCATCAAAATTAATGATTAAAAACTTCAAACTTGATCTTTCAATAATTGTATCAAATCGTAAATTTGTAGCGCGAAAATAAAAATTTGTCCAAGAAATCGTGCTAATGTAAGTATAGTTCTTTCCTGCCGATGTAGACCTCAAATTTTGATATCACACTTAAAATAGGTAATTTAGGAGTTCCCGTAGCACTTGGTTTAGCTAGCTGAAGAATGCTGTCGGGTTGAGACCTGGGGGACAAATTTATTTTAAGACTACTTTCACTTTCCAGAAAACTGCCGATCACATGTGCTCTGCGTGTCCATACTTTGTCGTCCATTAAAATAAAACCAGGGCCAATTGCGTCCCTGAAAAGATGAACACCAGCTGTTCAAGATCTGTCACCAGTCACAGTGCCTTTTTCAGACATTTAGAGATGTACGGACATCGATTTAAACACAGCGATCGGACCACGATTTAAACACAGTCCATCAAATATCTGCTGTCATGTTTTCTCCGATAGTGGAGAGAATATACCCTAGTAGCACAATTAGTTCAAAAGACGTTTAAAACACGTTTTTTGACGTTAAAAAACGTGTTTCCAACGTAATTTCAACGTTTTTTGAACTAGTTGTGCTACTAGGGTAGTGTGTCCCTAATTGTCACCGTACGAAAGTATGAGGAAAACTAGTCGTTAGGTTTAACCAGGAAGATTAGGAACAAGGAAGCCTGGAAAGCCTGGGCAAGGAAAGTTAGAACTTGCCCAGACTCACTAGTGAGGAGAATAGTCGCCTATTGACTCGCACTCAAATCTCCAGTATCTGCACTATGCTAAACGGACTTTTACTATTCGCAGAAATGAGCAAGATGCAAACAGCAGGTCTTCGAGCAAAAAAAAAAAATCTCTTTGTAATAAAGTCTTCAAATTCGGCTTCTTGCTTGGATGTACGGGAGAGCTGGGAAAATGTTGAACGTCTGTTACACCTAGCTGTAATGAACAAATAGGGATTTCTATGATCATCGTAGCTCTTGGACGAGCTTGTCCAGACTTCTCTCAATGGACCCTATATCCCGAATTTGTTGTCACAAGTTGGACACGACGCTGCGAACTTACCGTAAAGCTCCATTGGCTGTTTTACTTTGAATTTAACCGATTTCTGTAAAAATAAGTATAATTCGGCGCGAAGAGCAAGCGAATTGAATGCGGATTTTACCCAGTATTCTTAGAGACATGCTTCTCTGTTAGCTCAGCACCCCACACAAGTATTCGCTTAATTATTTGGTAAGATATGTAGTTTCGTTTTAAAGCAAGAGTTTTACATTTTGTTAAGATCTTTCTTAGATTCGAAAAAAATATGAAAATTGTCTTAATTTTTAACACCACTAAAGATATTGATCGCATAATATGAAATACATTTCATCAGCTCACAAATTCTTTACGTAATGCATTCAAAAGTGAATACTAGAATAAATCAAAATACTTATTGAAATTCAAATATTAAGCTAACACATAAGAAACAAATGAATTAATATGTTAACATTCACATTTTTTTTTTTTTTGGTAAGTCAATGAGCAAATTGCACTTTGCATCTTTAAGCAGCAATGACAAGAAATCAGAATTTAACAATATTGCTTTCTCGTATCAAATTCATTAAATGAAATTAAAGAATGGCTTTAAACTAAAAAAAAATCTCTTCCACAACCAGATTAAAATGCCATTTAAGTAATGGATTTTTATTGCCTTCTAATTTGATGCATACGCATTTCACGAAATTTTCATTCAGTTTTTAAACATCCATAATGAAACAGACATGACTGTATTAGTTGCATAAAAGCATTTGTTATAAAATTCGAAACTCCTTTTAATAATAGAAGAACGCATTCCACCTGATGGAATGCGAAATTTTCATACAATTCGATTAAATTGCTAACTGGAATGTAGCAAGCCAAGATTAAATCTTTTAAAAATAAATGTTTGCGTCGTTTTTTGTTTTGTTTTGCTGTTTAAATTTTGGATGCTGATGTGCTAATTTGGGATGCACAAGAACTAAAAACGAGTATCCGCGAAATTTATTTTCATATTGCGTCTAATTGCTTTCCGACATTTTTGTTCATTATCATGGCGTCTTGGAAAAGGTCAAACTTGTCGAAACTGTTCTTACTCTACAAATAAGTTCAGGTAGTTGCGTAGAGGAAGGGTGTTCTTATGGGTCACGCTTACCGACTTAAACGTTCGGAGTTTTCCGTGTTTTTCTCTGAAATATAATGATCACTTTATACATGTAAACTAAACCTATAAACTGTGATTTTTTTTATATATTACTGAAATCAGACTGTTAATATTTATGTATATTCAATTTTAACTGCATGTGCAATTAGAGCTTCATTGTACTCTAAAAATAATTAAAAAATTTAAAGTCTTACAGCCTTTACCATATGCTCATACCAAATTATCACTTTTAACTGACAGGAATGTTTGTTTAGTTTTTAAAAAAAGTTGTCCGTTGGTTTAACACAAAAAATTTCGACAAAAGATTATCAATATAAAGAATTAATATTCAACCAATTAGATTATAGCAAATCTGCTAGATTTATTTAAACGTATTATGAAAAGAAAGTAACCAGTTGCCACACCTATCTAGTTATTCATCCCGAATTAATTATTTTAAAGATATCAAGCGCTGTAATGTGGTAGCAAATTGTATAATTTATACGTCTTAATTTGCAAAATCAACTAGAAAAACCTTATTTAATTTTCCGTCAAACCCACTCATATTGGAAAGGCAATGATTTATGCAAAGTTATATATATTTTATGACCAAACTGCCAAACACATTTGCCTTAAATTTGACAAGTGATCATAAATGACCTAAAACCAGTTAACTAGGAGAAAATCAATTTGGTACGGATATGCTTAGAACTTTGCCTAACTTTTTCATGCTGGGAGAATTTGCTGCTTGATTTATATTAGAAAGCCAGTGAACCCCGAGCTTCTGTTAATAAGGTGTTATTTATTAGACGTGTTGGGATATACGCGTTTATTTCTTTTGTTGTCTGGAAATCGAAGGTATTTTTAATTAACTATTCCACGTGACTCACTAAAACAGTTCATTAGCAACCAGCGAGATATGAAGAAGGCGCTTTTAAATTAGTTTTAGGTTGGGTAGCTTTAATAACGAGACAAAACTTTTGCGACAAACATTTTTTTCCCCATTAAAATATAACCACTATTTTCTTTCTGTGAAAGAAAGAAATGTTCATCAGGAAAAAATACGGCTTTTTAGTGTTTTAAACTAAAGATATTTAAAAAATAAGTAGTTTTGCAATTAGCAGTGGAAAAATACCTTATTTTTATAGAGGTTTTTGATAAAAAATATATCTAAAAATACGCAGATTAAAATTGCATATAGTGAAGAATTTTTATGCTAATATTGTTCAGAAGCATCTTATTAAATTTTTATTTCGGTTTCGAAATGCTTCTCGAAAAATATTAGTATGTTTCATCTCTACTCCATTGCGTTTGACACAAAACGTATATAGTTAGTTTCTGCGTAGCTGTAAACAATTTTATCGCACTCTTTAAAACTTTTTTTCTTACACGAACTGATAATTATAAATTTTGCTTTGTAGAGAAGATCAAAAGAATTTACAGTTTTAATAACTTACAGACCACTCTTAGCACGCGATGCATTTTTACAACCTCCATACACCTTTCGTTTTAAAAAGTTATTTCATCAGGAGAAAACAAATTTCCCTACTTACACCCAAAGTTATTTTTGTACTGAAATTCTAATACGCACGCTTAGTTTCAAATCCATTATCCTTCGCATGTTTAACATTAATTGCAAAATCGCATTTCAAAACCACTTAAGCTTCTGTATTTATACAGCCCATCTAAAATACGCACCAGGGATATTTTCCTGACAAACATGCTTCCCAAATTAGACGAATAGCAAATCGTGTTTCTTTGCACCAAGCGCCTCAGGCACGTTTTGTTTCAATTTCCTCCAAGAATGTCGTATGCTAAAATATTCACAAGGCGTAATTGAAAAATTTTTAGTATGGGAAGTTTACTTCGATGCTTTAATTTACGTGAGAAAAGAAAATGCATCTTAAAAAAATGTCATTGAGAACGTTTTATTTTGGTGCCCCATTCGACTTTAAAAAATAAAAAAAAAATGAGGAAGAAAAAATAAAACTAAAGTGGTATCATTAGAAGAAAAAAAAAACCTGTACATTTTCTGTAATCAGAAATCTAATCTGGTGAATCTTCTGGAAAAGAAGGCGATCGATGACTTTCTATTTCCCGTGTGCTCCAAGAATAAAAAAAAAATTATAAATTTACTTCCACATTCGAGTTTTCTCAACACCCCTTTCCGTTTTTAGAATCATTAATCCAACATGATGGACAGATCAATATAAAGGAAACAATTTGCTTTCTCGAAAGTAAATAAATAAGGGCCCTGAACAAAATTGTACTTTAGTTTCTTCCCCTTCGATCCTTTATTTCTTTATTCTGGCTTTAAGATTCCTCACAAAACCAACTTTCTGACACAAGATTAAAAAACAGATTGCCGACAGATATGTTCTTTAAAAAAAGAAGAAAAAAAAAGTATCAACTAATTTCACCTTCTGTTCTTCATTCCTGGCTAGAGGATAGTTAGTGGAAAGTTTGGTATTTTAAAGAGAGGTATGGAATTTTCCGAGTTGATCTTTTGATGAACCTCTGATGTAAATACATTTATTTTCCGTTTTCCTCTCCCACTGCTTGGGGTATAATAATGCAACAAAGAAAAAAGAAAATATATATATTTTTTATCTCTTTTAATAATAGAAAACATGCCATTAATGAAAAACGTGTACCTGAAATAGACTACAGTGAAAAAAACAGCAGAGCTTGATTGGAATAGTTGAAGGTTCGATATGAGACCAACATATTGTGTTTGCTGTCGCAATTCAAGTAACGTTAAATTGGCTTATTTAATGTCAGAAAGTGACACACCCTATAGAAAGTTCAGTTATCAACGAGCGAGTATTTAGAAAGAGGAATGGTAAAATGAGGTTATTTCTTTTTAAATTTAAAAATGTGCTGATTTTATAATTATTCTCTCAAGTTGGGTTACATGGACATCTTCATTGCGTAAAATATCGAACTTTCAGGTATAAAAGAAGAGATAGCGTATAGTATAATAAGAGTATTAAACTTTTCCACTAGAATATGTTTCTTTTATGCAATTTTTGTTCCCTGACGTCAGAGGTATTGACACTGTCCTCAATAATATGCATAATGTCGTTTCACAATCGCGTTAGCTGATATATAATGAGTTTTATGAAACTTGTATACCTTTATTAGTTTTAGTACACTGATGAGCTAGTCAAATATTATACTTTCAATTTGATTTATTTTACATTTATCCCATATTTTAAAAAAATGTACTGTATGAATAAAATATAAATTTGAATTAATTACGTTTTTCTTCTTGAGAGTCATGTTAAGTTTGAGCATCATCCATAAACAATAGTTTTTGAGAATTATATTAATATGCATTGTGTTACGATTAAAAACTGTTTAGCACCTTTCTTTGTGGTTGATGTTCTAACATACGACCAAAAAAACGTCGAATTTAAGTTATTATTTTATGAACATCATTATTTTGTAATGCTTTAATTTAATTTCACTAGATTCGGCAAACAAAATTTGATCGGAATTTAAACTGATTATTTCACCAGATCCAAGACATCACTGTACAGCAGCAGTAGATGCTATTTTGAAAGTTCAAACTTCTAAGATCAGCTTTTCATGACAGCAAGGTGTTATAAGGTTTGTGCACTTTGTTCCAACCGCAGAACTTCCACAACAACCAGCCCACCTGATTAATCCCCCTCCCTCCACTTCATTCTTCGTCAAAACAAAACTTCCTCGATAACAGATCTCGGGCAGATCCACGCTCCTGGAAGAACAAATTTTTGGAAATCGGAATTTAATTAACTGACGAGCAGTTGTCTATAGTGTGTCCAAAATATATATATATATATATATATATATATATAAGCGGCTTTGTTCTGAGAGAAACTCTCTGCTCTGAATTAGACTTAGACAAGAGCCTCCTGAATGGACTCAGGTGATAGCGAACACAGTGCTCAACGGACTGTGTCTATCTGGCGGCTTCACACGGGGGAAGGTAATTGCCAAGTGACAGAAATTTTGCAAAGGCTCTCGAGACTTCTCTGATTTATGAAAAGGAGGAATGTTAGGTTCGCGAATGAAGTTAATTTCGAGGATGAATGAAAAGGAAAGTGCACACGTACCACTAGGAAACGGCGGCATTAAATTAAATATGTTTGATATCATTTCGGTCGGCTGGTGTGTTTTATTAGAAAAATGATTGCAGGTAGGAGAAGAAGGCTTATTCATTTCGACTTCTTCCATTTTTAATTTCTGGAGTAGGTTATGGTACTTTGTAGAACAAATTCCTGCAGCAAACCGTCGTTGTCGAACCAATATCTGCTATGTGCACTTTTTGGATATTTCGGCATATTGACTGATAATAGTCAAAATAGGGGTATCATTAGTTTACTAACCAGATTTTTGTATAGAAAGATTGCTATGTGACTCTAGGCAATATATGGTGAGCTTTGATCGCTAAAAAAAATATGCTATGCACATCAGGCAGAATATTGTCAAATAATAACTTCTAATAAAAACTGGTAACAATAGATAAAATAAACTTTTTGCATATAGCAGATAATGGTTTGGCAACAACGATATTCATTTCTACTTCTTAACTTTTTTAATTTTTGGAGTAGGTTATGGTACTCTGTAGAACAACTTCCTTCAGCATAACGTCGTTGTCGAACCAATATCTGCTTTGTGCACTTTTGGAGATTTCGCCATATTCTCTGATAATAGTTAAAATAGAGGTATCATTAGTTTACTAACCAAATTTTAGTATAAAAAGACTGCTATGACTGCTATGTATAAAGAGACTGCTCTGTGACTCTAGGCCAGGGTTGGCGAACCTTTATGGACCAATGTTCCATTTTTTTTTTCAAAAGAAATGTTTAATGAGGCCATAGGCGTGCCATCAAATAATTTTGACTTAGTGATTACTAGAAAAATAATAAAACTAAATACTAACAACTCAAAACTCTTTATTTACTAACAAAAAAAATACGGTTATATGTGTAATTCACAAAAAAAATATGCTGTACGCATCAACTAAAATTTTGTCAAATAATAACGCCTAATAAAAACTGCGGTAATAATAAAATTTTTGCATATAGCAGATATTGGTTTGACAACAACGATATTCATTTAGACTTCTTATTTTTTAATTTCTTGAGTAGGTTATGGTACCTTGTAGAATAACTTCCTGAAGCATGTAGTTGTCAAACCAATATCTGGTATGTGTACTTTTTAGAGATTTATACATTTTGACTACTGTGATTAGTTTACAAACCAAATTTTAGTATAAAAAGTCCGATATGTAACTATAATCATTATAAGGCGAAGTAAGATCGCTAGGAAAAATATGCTATGTGCATCAGGCAGAATAGTGCCAAATGATAATGGTTTAATAAAAACTAGTAATAATAAATAAACATTTTGCACATAGCAGATATTGGTTTGATAACGACGATATTTTCTTGGGAATAGGAGTCATTTTCCCTTTTGTGGATAGATAGAATGGTACTTAGACAAACGGGTGGGGATAGTTTCTATTTAAAAAGTTTCAAAAGTGCGTGTTCATTTATTAATCGTAGGAATAACTAAAAATGCAACTTTTTCTTGGATTTAGTTATTTCTACTAAATTTTAATGTATGCATCTCAACAAGCATGTTATATATGAAAACAGGGAGAAGTTTTATTGAATATACTACTTCACTTTTTCCCCTATCCTTTTTCTATTGCTTTACATAGCAAGAGTTATAACTTAAGTAACAAATCGTAGCACTGCTTGCTCATCTGATGTAGCACTAAATGCACACACATTCTATTTATGTTGATTCTACAAGATAAGTAAACTCATTATTCGTTTTTAAATAAGATTCTGTTCACAAAACAGGGACAACTTTTAATGGATATTCTATTTCTTTTGTTTACGGAGATACCTATCTCAAAACTGAAAGCCCTTTAAAAGCATTGGTGTTATTTCCCAGATAAGGGAGGGAACACGCGAAACGAAGAGAGGGAATTGAAACTCGCCCCAAAATAAACTGTTCCAGGAAAAAGAGCGGTCAATATTCTCAGGGAGATAATAAAATAAATATTAATTAAACCAAGATATCGGAATCCAATAGACGCTTTCTATTACTTTGCACTGTGCGTTATTATATAGAGGTGAGAGAGGGGAAAACACAAATAAGGAAAACCGGAGTCATTATGAATTTGATTAAAGCCGAGTCTCTGGTTATGAAATTAACAACGTGCGGAGATATCCCGTTCCGATTTTACTTTCCTCCTCTAAGTTTTCGCTCCGGATTTTCGTAATTGTAGAAGCGTTAGATTGTAAATCATTGGGAACGAGTGTGCAAAGGTGCACCCCCCTCTCTCTCTGTTGGGATTAAATATTAAGAGTTAGTGAAACTTTTAACGCGGGATGAGTTTTAAAAGTTTCTCGGATGTTTTGGGAGATTTATTTTATTACGCATTAGATAGTTTGTGTTGAAGTGAATGTTTTTTTTTCTTCTGTTAATTGACGAGCGTATTAGGATAAGCTAATATTTAGTCAGCATTCTGTGGATCTAGTTGATAGCCAATTTTGGATATTTTCAAAATGTTCACACGTTCAGTAAGTGATAAACATACTTCTAAATACTTTCCAGTCAAATATAATTCTCATCTGATAGGCCAACTTTGCTAAACCAATATTGGTTGTAATGAATTTCACATGCGCTTATACGATTCAAGCGCACTGATGACTAATTTGAGAAAAAAATGTATTAAATACATTGTTTCTCTTTATGAAAAGACTAATTTAGTTTTTTTTCTGTTAATTCACGAGCGTATTAGGATAAGCTAATATTTAGTCAGCATTCTGTGGATTGATTTAATAGCCAATATTGGATATTTTCAAAATGTTCACACGTTCAGTAAGTGATAAGCATGCATCTAAATACTTTCCAGTCAAATATAATTCTCGTCTGATAGGCCAACTTTACTAAACCAATATTGGTTGTAATGAATTTCACATGCGCTTATACGATTCAAGCGCAGTGATTTTGAGAAAAAAAAATTGAGAAAAAAAATGTATTAAATACATAGTTTCTCTTTATGCATAAATCGAACTAGCCTATTACTTTCCGATTACCTCTGTGCAAATACCTTTGTTAAGAAAGATGACTGTAGATGGTGTTAAAATAAATTTTAATAAATAAATTTAAATAGTCAGTAACTTATGATTTACTTTTTATTAAACTCATTGGATTAAATAAATTCATTATAAAAAGTTTATATCGATTTTCTGATTGCTATAAATACGACAAATAAATGTTTATTAAAAATTAGCGAATATTTACATAAAGATAAATTTTATGCTTATAAATGATAAAGAAAGGTTGATTATATGAAAAATAATAAGATATTGAAATGAAACGAAAATAATTCTTATTTAAATTATGGACATGAACTTAAAAAAAAAAAAAAAAATAAAGTCAGTGTATAAACAAAAAATAGAAAACATCATACCAAGTTTCTTGAAGCTCCTTTTGCTATTTACTAACATATATAATGTTAAAAGCAACCCTAATTTATTGATGTTTAGGTATCGTTTATTCTCAACGCAAGAGAAAATTCCATCCTATTTTCCTAGAGATATGAGGGATATATGGAATAGAAAATAGAGTTTGTTGCCTGGAGCCAGATGAAAAGAAGTATCCATCGACTTATTTGCAGAGAAAAAAATGTCCATGTAGGTTTATTAGATATATGTACAAAGAAAACGAGTGCATGTACTCAACCGAATAAAAATAGTCTGTATGATGCAAATGTTTGCATCCTTAACATTTCTAAAACTTCGGCTAGAGGTTTTTGAAAGCAGTGTACTTGTTTGAATCAGTTATTTGTGAAATTATATTTTGAGAACGTTTCATTATTTAAACATACGGAATAGAATCGTTATCTTGTTAATATCAATTTAATGAGAATGTGCGTGTATATAAATCTAAATATATGTAAATATTTTAAAGTATTTGTGTAACTGTAGTGATATTATTTATTTTATTTTATTAACTATTAAAGTTTAAAAAGAACTAGGAGAAAAAGTAAAAGGTGTAAATATTTTTTCAGCAATTCAACACTAAAAATTATTTTTTGTTTAATGTCGTATTTAAATTTTTATGAAGTTTTTTTTTTTTTTTAAAGAATTTTCCCCTTATCAATACTCATATTTAAAGAATAATCTCTGAATAACATATTTTATCATTAAAGTAAATAAATGTTTTTATTTACTATATATTAAAAGTTCGACCACCCTAATAATCATTAAATTAATTCGAATGTAAAATATCTGCAAAATTAAAATATTTAAAGCCTATCAAAATGTGACTGGCTGGTTTGATAAAGAAAACAGCATTATATGAAGCTGGGCGTCGCATTATGACATTTGATGTCATGCTTTAATGTCAGTTTTTTAACTATATCTAATATAAGTTTTTTCCATACTTTTTTCATTACAGTGTACGAACAGGGAATAAAGCAAATAATAAATAGAAATATTTGGAATTTAAGATGGATTTTTCCTTTTCTCACCGATTTTTTCACCATGACAAGTTATATTCATTATATAGTATCATGCATTCAGAAAATCTAACTATGCAGATTCGTGTAAAAATAAATATAGCACATAGAAGGGATGTGATGTCAACATGCAATTCAAAATGACAAAAAAAAATGTAGAATCATATTCTAACTAAAATTTAAAAGACTCATTAATTATATTTTCTACGAGAAGTTATACAACGCACACAAAAGTATACTTTTAATTTCTCATTGAAATAAAAACATCCTTAAATGATTCAAGTTTTCTTAGTTTCAAAATTAATGTTAGATAAATATCTCCTTTAAACTCCGATAAAGTTAGGATTCCATCCAGTATTTATAAATATTTTGAAAAGCTTTGTTTTAGGATTAGATAAGAATTCATACTACACCAATTCAAAATCAAGAAACATTATTGCTACCGTGACCTTCTATTTATAATTAAAATAATTGAAATTTTATTTTGCTAAATTTCGTAATTCCAATACCAAACGCACATAAACAAATGTGATCATTCAATAAACCAATATTTTAGTGCAAGTCAGAGCGTGATTATGGCCAACAGGGGCCGCGGGCATTCATGAATTTAAGGGCCCCCATCTATGAAATTTGTTTAATTTTTCATAAAATTTTGATATAAAAAAGAATATTTCAAAACAACATTTGATATTGGAGACCCTTTCGAGTCGGCGGCCCTGGCCAAAGTCCCGATTTGCCCATGCGATAATAAGATTCTAGTGTAAGTGCTTAAAAAAATTAATGCATTCATTTTTTTCGTAAGTCTATATTTTTCTTAAAATATCTCGGATAATTCCTGAATTTTTTTTTTTTTCCTCCTTGAATTTTAATGAAATAGCTTAGTACAGGGAGCACATACTCAAAAAGCATGTCTACACATCCGACCAGCCATGCTAGCTTAATCCCTCTTCTAATATTCGGCAAACCCGGAAGATTTATGCCTTTATATTTTCATACGGCTCCCGAAAAAGCTCATTTACAATCCTTTCAATGTCTGTCTTTCGCTCCAAATTCACTAAATCATCCCATAATAAACGATCCCTTACCCCCATGCCTCATATACATCTTCTCATTACCAGAATACCTATATTCAAATGAGGGTCCCCCTTAACGAGAACTTTTAGGAGACATATTCGAGCAGCGGCGGCTCATTAAAATCACTTGAGGTGGGAAGGGGAGGGACTAGCCAGCTAGCAGCTAGTATCAGCAGTTAAGTCCCCCGAAAAGCAGCCAGTTTTGCGCCCTAAGCCCCCTCCGCCCTGCGTGTAAAATGCAACTTATTCCACCACAATAGCTGCAAACGGAGGAAAGCTGATTGGTAAACTGCCAACTTTGGACCAAGTGCGTGTGTGCGGGAGTTTGGAAAAGGGGGTGTTGGGGGGATCGATAATATCTGCCGGTCGGGCCTTTTGTCATCATCCGAGACCCTCCAACATCCACGGAGCATGCGCTGTGAGGTCGAAAACGAGGCGCGCGGGATGTTTTTCCCCTTCTCTCTCTGTGGTGTTCGGGAAAGAGATATGAACGTAACCAAAGGGGGGAGAAGATGGAAGTAGTAGTACTTCCAGAGAGAGAGAGATGAGATGTGTGAAGTTAATGTAAGGATCATTAAAGACGGATTCTTTCGTATTCTGGAAAAGTTTTGGCCGGATGGAGATATGTAAATTTAGGACATTGCCAGCTACTTTGAACTTTCAATATCGTTTCACAAATTTTGGGAAAATATCCTAAATATTTGGATCATTCGGGATTTTTTTAGGGGCGTGTGATCCTATTTTTTTATTTTCAAAATTATCTCTTTTTTTTCTCGTATAGAATATTTAGTTGAGATTTCTTAGAGTATTTGTAGTAAGAAAATGATTAATGATTTTAAATAGGAGAAATATATATATATATATATATATATATATATATGTTTATAAGTTATGTACGTTTATAAGAGGAGTTTTTCAAAGTGATGGTTTATATCACAGAAAATTGTTTACATGTATCTGTGTACCTATAAAATTTGAATGGTTCTTTACGTAAGTTTTTTTTTTTCAAAAAGTTACTTCGAAAACAAAGTTTTTCAATTAATCATTAATGTAAAAAAATACAAGAGAAATTATTCACTAATTGAGCAAACTGTTTTACTACGACAACAAAATTTCGGTAAAATCAAGCGAACTTTACTTTGACTACTTCGCCCATTCAATTAAATTTCTTGATTGAAACAGCACCAACCAAGATTTTGTTGACTTTTAGAAAACATTTCATCGTACAATTAAGACAGAAACACAGTTTCTATGTATTTTATTCGACCTCGTACTATCGACGTCACATGTTATCATTGTTTTTGTAATATATTTAAACAAAAATATATACTGTAGCTTTAAGAAATCGAATTATGTCTTAATTCAATGTATTGTATTTTGGATTTTATCAGACATACCAGGATTATTTTCTAAAATGTGTATGTAGTAAAAACAATAGAAGTGTTTAAACCTGAGTATTAGGAGAAGGGCATCGACACCACTTTGTACTGAAAAAAGTTTTTAGTATGCTTCTGAAATCAAGATGTTTTAGACACGTAGGAGTAACAGACATTGATAATCGCAGTTATAATTAAATTATAATAATACCTAAATACTTGAGTTAGCATAAGGTATTCTTTTATTGTTCTGAACCATGAAGTACAGAATGAACAGTTATTTTCATGTTAGTTGCTGACAGAGTTAAGTTGTTTTAAATTATCTGAAAATACTTCAGCTATCATGGAACTATACAGCCGAATCCGAATACCTAAAATGCTAGTGGGGGTAACTGTGCTTCCTCAGTTTTCTCCTCCGCCCCCCCCAGCTTCCTCTAAATACGGGGTTTTATTGTTGAAAACTGTAATTTTTATGATTCAAACATCGAAATTGGGGGGTTGAGTCACTCCCAATTATGTCTCCTGACTTTGACACAAGTCTCACCTCCAATTTTGTGTTTTCTAAAACCTTCTCCCTTCCAACGCTATTCCGGTACTCGACGTGAAAATCACTATTCTTGAGACCTTGAAACCACGTACGACATTTTCTTTCACTAATAGCGGCATAAGTGTCTGTTTGAATATTGAGGGGAAGCAGGAAATCAGAATCCCGCAAATGACGAGAATTCGTCTCGTAAACTGATATTTTAAATCAAGAATATTTTTTTAATGCGTACACAAAACGAATCATGTTTTTAAGGGGTTGTCATTATAGATTCTCAAATTTATTGCATGACGTCAATGATCTATTTACTTCGAACCTTACTCACCGCAGACGTCATCGCAGGAAAATGACGGAAGCAAAATTGTGCACCTAATATAAAGATTGGCCCAAGTAAACCATCATTGTAGGTTATAAATGAAATGTGCCATATATTAAAAATTGAGGAATTTTTATTTTAATATTAAGTACAAAAATATTGGTTACCGTGGAACACACTATCTAATAATTAGCCGTCTTGATTTTAGCATACCAACAGACTCATTTTATTAATTACTCTTCCTAGAGGCCCAGAATTTTCTGCAAATCATTCAATGCACCTTTTTTTGCAGAAAAGCTCAAACAAAGAAGTCTAATCGCGTCAAATCACGGTTTTAATGGCCAGTTCACATATCCGCAAATCAAGATAACGTATATCAATAATCAGCATTGTAGATCAGCATTTTCCTGATTTCCGCTTGAACATGTAAAGTCTGCATGCTAAACATCAGAACGTCTTCATGGTGGTTGTCAAATAGTTTTACTCTTAATTTTCCTTGCGATCATGGGAAGCCATAAAATGGTTACATATTTACAACCACATATTCATTTAATATTTATTATTTTATGTACATACGTATTGCAAAACATCAACATTTTACATGGTGCACGAATGCCTCACCATGACACACTGGTTATGTCACTGGAAATAGTAGGACGGCCGCAGAGTGAAGATCCCGGTTTCGGGTCCTTTCGCGTGGCTGTCGATCTAACTGTCTGGAGTTTTGGTAGATTTTCTCGCAGATCCAACGTGAATACGCGTTAGAACCCCTTAGAAAGTCCTCCTATCAAGGCCCCTCCCATCCTTAGCAGATCGACCTAGCGTAGCGTTTCCATAATCATACACGAATAAAATTCGCATATGTATAATACTCCAAGCAGCTCCAAAGCTATTTGTCAACTGGGAAAAAAAAATCGTACATTATTTAAGACGGAAAAAACGGTATATTTTATCTCCGAGGCTATGCAAAGACAAATTGAGCATGAAGAAAAACATCGACATTGTTGAAGAAACTCAGTCAGCAAGAAAGTATGAGATCTTTTGAACACATCCCAAGAGGGAAGACTGGCTCGATTCCAAGAAATACTCACACTTCCAAATCTAAAGTGTACACAACAATTTAACATTCTATGGCCTTGTGCGATCAACTCCACGCTTGTCACTTGGATTTATCCCGCTTAAGAGCCTCTTTAACTTCCGAGCATTGATCCTTTCCTTCACCCTGTATTTCACTGAAACTCAAACTGCCAGTTTTAAAGAGATGATGCATGCCATGCCCCGCAGATCTAATGTTGTGTTTTGTGTAGGCTTCGCGTTTACGTTTCTGCCGGCGTATTCGTTGGTTATTCGCTGTGAATTATTGTCCCCGTTTATCGTCATGTATTTTTGCAATTTGTTTTATAAGGGGAGTGCATTTTAAATTATTTCAACTAGCAGTATTGCATCCAATTAATGACTTTTATTGAATTTTCATATTACAAAGGGGGGGAGGCATTTCAAAGAGCGAATTTTTGTGGTAACCCTGTATGCAAAATAGTTTATGTAAGAAAAATGAAGTCTTATTTCCCAAAAGTAATTTACGAAGATTCACTCATTCAGCTATTTAATATGCAAGTTACTCTCAGAAATGCTTAGTTTGATAGTAACATCTACTTGAAATAGCGATGTTAATTATAAACACATAAAATTACTAAGGGACATGATAAACTAAAAACAAAAGATCGTCCCCTTGCGTAATTTTATTATTGTTGCCATACACCATGTGTAAATGTAACATTCACTGAATTATTAGTCTTCAAAGATTTGAGGATTTATCGCCAATCATATTCAGGCAGTGAGTTAACATCCTCAGTCTTAATTGCACGAACAATGCAATGTAAACGTTTATAATGAAGTTATTTACAAAATAATGAGAACTGTTACTTTATAAAAACATATTTGAAAGATTCACTCATTATCTTTCGCTTTGTATTTAATGAGTATCATTAAGCATATTACTCATGATAAACGAAGTCATATCCCATGTACATTCTTCTGCTTTATAGTCAAGAATTCACTGTATAGGCATTGATGCAAGTATCAAATAATGGAAACTTTATTCCTAAAAATATTATTTTTCAAGGCATGTGAGAATAATTTTCTCACATACATTTATTCATATAAAACATACAACTTTCTCCAATTCTATGAAAATTATCAAGTATTAGTTAAATAAAAAGAAACTGATAAATATTTATAGTAAGCTATTTAATAGACAAGTTGTTCTAACAAATCCTTAGTTTAATAGTAATATCTACTTGAAATAGCGATGTGTGTATGAACACAGATAAAATTACCCAGAAACATGATAAAACTAAAAACAAAAGGTCGTCCACTTGCGTAATTGTATTATTATTTTCATTGCTAAATGTCTTTAATAGTAATATCTACTTCAAATAGCGATGTCAATTATGAACACAGATAAAATTACCAAGAAACATGATAAAACTAAAAACAAAAGATTGCTCACTTGCGAAATTTTATTATTATTTTCATTGCTGAATGTTTTAATAATAATTAGATAGTTATCTTTTTTTCAAAAACATATATGTCTATTAAGTAGAATGTAGAACACGTGATTATTCAAAAATTTTCACTATAGGTTAAAGGAAGGTTTGGAAACCGGCTTTGATAAATTAAGCAGATCATTGCAATGCACGTACTAGATATCATAGCATAAAAATGTAAGGGATTTAACATAATTAGAATAACATAAAAGAAGCATATTGGTTAATAAATATATAGGTTATATATGTTACTGCCGTAATCATTCATAGATGCGTTCTTTCTTCTAAACATTTTTGCTGTATAGTCTTAAAGAATTTACATTCAAAAGAGAGAATACACTTTGTGTGTCAATTGAATCTTGAAGGATAATATTAATACAATTTACTTCAGAATTCGTCAAGTCGACATGTCTTGGAATTGGAAATCTAGATCCACGTTTTGTAACACTCAGTTTGTTATTGTTAAGCGATGCATAAGAAGCGGCAACGCACATTACCATTGTTGCTTATTGTTTAAGCCCCTTTTCTTTGTTGCGCACTTATCCGGTAGTTATGAGCACGTAAAATTCTTTTAGGAAGCGGCCGATTAGTGTCCCATTAGAAATTCTCTTGTATAACCCCCGGCATTGCCACATTCGCAAATTCTCTTCCCATTGTCCGTGAGTTGTGAAATGATGCATTTGCTGGGATTTTCAAAGGGCGAACTTGGTTAACTGGCATCTAAACGGGGAGGATAATGTCCAGCGAAAACGATGACGAAGACAACAATGTGTTTGGTTTTGTTTAAACTGCATAAACGTTGTATTGAGGTCGCCAGGTTCGTAGCAGAGCCTATTTAACGAAAATGATTATTTCCTTGTTATGTTGAACTAATGCTTGTTGCATAGTCGAAGCCACCGGTTATTGAAAATCGAATAACTGTGAGTCAGATTTTAATTCGAATGAACGTAATATTTGAGACGACTGAGATTTTAATTCGTATGAACGTACGATTTGATATGACTGAGATTTTGATTCGTTTAAAACGTAAAGAGTGAATTTGTTTTTATGCCCAGTATTCCTACATTGGATTGCTTATCTAAAGAAAGTGTTTATAACTTCTTTTTTTTAAGGTGTAGAAAATTTAATTAATTTATTTTTGTTTTTAAAATTCAAAAGAAAAAATCTACTGAGTAAAAATGTTTTACAATCTGATTTTTTTTTATAAAATATATTACCAAATAATCAAAGATAACAATTCATATATTTTTTCCTAATTTGGTAATATTTTAATTTGATATTTACTCAGTTCAAAAAAACTAGGTATAGGCAAATATAGGTATATTTTAGTAGAAAACTGTAATAGAAAACTTTCTACTATATTGTGCAGTTATATACAAAAATAATATTGAAATGAAAATAATCGTCTGAAAATAATATTAAGCATAAATTTAATTTTAGCAATTTGTAGCTTTACAAATATATTTTTATTTAAATTTTATGTATTTCTCTTGTAAACTCCTAAATACCTAAGTATAAATATATCTGTAATTCTTTCCCTCAACGACGCGACTTTCAAAAATGAATGTACAATTTCTTCATCTCCTCCTTACAAATCTGTTTGAAAAGATATTTTCAATAAATATTTGAACTCGTCCATCAAATCCCTTTCTTGCTTTATGACTTCCTACAGCAAATTCCCAACAAAGACCTCCCAAGTTATATTCACTTTAAAATCGCCGGTATTTACACAAAGGAGTTACTCAAAACATGTGCCCTGGCACAGCACGACACGAGTAAATTCATCCGAAAAGTTCCCTTATTAACCAGTGCCCCATTGTGAAGAAGCGCAAATGAAAAGTACACTTGAGAGTAAGGAAAAAAAAAGTATTTATTTTATGATCAACTTAACAAGTAACCGGTCTTAAGAGAGAGCTTCTTTGCTACTATCTCTAGCGATGTTTCTCACGCAAGATCGACCACTGCTGTTCCTCAACTCCCCCCTACCCCCTCTCTCTCTCTATCAGCAGAGGGTAATTACGGATTTGCCTTTCGCTTTTTAGTAAGATAAGTATTAGTCTCCGAGCAAGTTTTGCGTTATTAAAAGTCCCGACTGGGTATTTGCGTGTAAGGGATACAAGAGAGAAGAACGGAAGGAGAGGATTTAAAAGTACGCAAAACGACCGGGATACGCTCTTATTCGAGGTTTTGTTGTTTGTGCGTCAGGTGACAGTATAATTACAGACTATCGCATCGCGGAGGAAGTTGTTCTTGCATTTGTGACGTCTCCACCACAGAAAAATATCGAGTATTTTGCTAATCCCGATTGGAAATGAAAGATAATAATGATTTAGTTCGCCTTCCACGCAATACTAAGAGAATATTTATGAGGTTTTAGTTTTTTACAACGCTGAATATGTTCTATGATTCGATAGCCACTTCAAGATAGGTATGCGACATCGACGTTTTCAAAGCATCTACGTTTGTTATTAATATCGATGTTTTAACCATCGATGTATTGAAAACCATCAATGTTTTTCCACATAGTCGATTGTACGCTTTATCAACATGTACGGAACATACTTAACCACTTTTTGTAAAGTTTACGAACATCAGTGTTTTGAAAGCATCGATGTTCCATCCCTAGTTTACAAAAGTGTATTCGTATAAGTGTATCCCTGTAAAGTATAATCCATATTTGTTGATAAAGAATAAAATATACAAACAACTATGCGAAAAACATCAATGTCAAACAAACACCGGTTTCAGTAAGTCGATGGATAAAACATCGATATCTTGAATCGATGTCGCATCGCTTCTTCAAGCTTTTCCAAATGGAATAACATTCGTTTTGTTCATTACTTAAGACAGAGGTTCTCAACCTTTTAACGTCACGCCCCCCAACAACGGATAACTTACGGTGGCGCCCCCCCCTCATATTTTTCAGCATACATTCAGTTTTTTTATTCTTTAACAATGAACAATTAGTCGAATTTTTTACAAAATAATGTTATCAGTAAAGTTTGAATGAGCAATTTAAGCGAAAATGGATAGATTTTTGCGTAAATATGAGAATAAATAAGATGATTTTTTTAAAAACATGCATCACTACTTGCTCTTTGGTTTTTCTCGAGCCCCACAGGTTGAGAAACGCTCATATATTAACGCTAACAATAACTGACTGGTTAAGATCGTACCAAGCTATGAATAGTTTCTTAAGTTCCTGAATTCCTGGTATCCACCAATGTCAGGAGGGCAAAATAGTATCATTAGTAGCTTCATGGACATAAAAAAATCGCCAGTTTAGTAGCCATTTTCTTAGTTGCCGAAAAGTAACATTTTCTCATGAATTTGTAGTTAAGAAATAAACGCACGTCATTTAGTTTCATTTAAGAAGTAATGAATAAAATGATAAATTAAAAAAACTCCATGCGCTATATAACAGAGCATATAGTACATCTATTTTTATAGTGCGATTAAAAAATAGTTTAGAATGTTTGATGAACGGCCAATTGTGCAACTTTGAAAAGAAAAGAAAGTTGACAAAACCAAAATTTGATTTTCAAATTAGTCGCCTGGAGTAAGGTACAAGTAACCAAAAACATGAAAAGGGTATGAAAATGACGTTTTTTAATCAAAAAGTCACTCGAGTCACCTTATCTCTAAATTAGTAGCAAAAGTAGCTTTTTTAGTTGCCGGTGAACACCCTGTGAAGTCTATCGCGGTAACAAGTATACTGGTAAAATTTATATTTCAGATTTACAAATCTAAGAGCTGGAATCCAACATTGCGGGAAAAAAAATATCAGTATGATAAAAATAGCAGAAATATGACTCAAAAACTATAAAATTTTACAAAACCAATAATAAATTTGCATAACATTAATCCATCCTTCCCAAAGTTTGCTACCTTAAACTTCCTTGGAGGGATAAAGTAATTTAAAGCGAATGTAATTACGTTTCCACGTCCCCTACCCAAACTTGTGTTCCTAATTCAGTTCTAGAGCTAAAGCCTCTTCTTCAATTCTCTTTTTTTATATCTCTCATTACCCAGCGTTGAAATTACATTGATTAAACACCCTAAAAGATACAATAACTCTAGGGTTTGTGTAATTCAATTTAGTGTGGCAATAAATTCTCTCTTCCTCTTCCCAATTCAATAAACTGACTCCAGAAGTTGTTCTCAGTTTTTATGTTTCTCTGCTTTTTAATAAATATTTGGCTGGGTAATAAGGACATAGTTGATTGAATATTTATAAACTGGAAATGAAAATTATTTTTAAGTACAAAAATAAAAATTATGCTACAGGGTCTTCGTATGGCAATGGAATGATATTGAATATGAATAAATTAATCTGGAAGTATTTTTAATTTGCATATTGCATGTAATAGCAACTTAGTAATCGCTATCCAATTTTATTCATTTACTACTTTTACAAAATCGACAAACGGAAAACATATATTTGTATTCGTGTAGGGATTTTAATCTTTGGATTTATTTATTTACTGTTTCTTTTTTTAATAAAGAGAAAAATACACTTTTAATACTTTAAATAAGGTAATGAAGAAAATGACATTTAAAAACTCACAATTCCTTAAAATTATAAATAAGAAAATATTCTTGACAAAAGAAAACAATTACACATATATATATATATATCGTGCAATTATATGTTTATAATAGCAACTATATGTATTTAAAGGCTCTGATAGAAAACACAACAATTAAACAAATATTATTTCATCAAAGTATCTTAATAAACATGTCTCTAATACTAATAACCAGTGATTCCAATCTCGATAATAGATTACAGTAAAGTCTTAAAACATTTTTTTGTTGTTTCAGGGTAAAAAATCCAATTATACAATGCTGAGATTATTTTAAAGAAAAAATCAAACGCTGGGCTTTATAATTTGCCAGTTTTTATGAAGTAAAATGTTGCATTTTAATGGTTCTACGAAAAATATTCTAAAAAAATAGCTTATCAAAAGCTAAAATCCAATACGCGTTCTTTTGGGGTATAATTAAAGGCTATTTCAATCTTTACGGGAATATAAGCCATTAAAGTACTTCCAGATTCAGAATGCTCATGACTGCGATTTTAATTGACTTAGAGAACATACTACAGGAGTTTTCTGTACTCGTTAGTGGGTGTTTTTGTTAAATATTTTGAATTATTTGAATGGTTATGAGAAGATTTTAATGTAAAAAATGCACCATTTCTAAAATTAAAATGGCATGTCAGAGTTGATTTTTTTTCGCTACGAATTCTGGATAAATTAAGAATAGAAGAGAAATTGACTTGTATTAAAGATTGATTAACTCCATAGTAAATAATTTTGAAACTCGTTGTCTTTATGAAGTACTCATTTGAAGTTTTTTCAACTTTATCGTGTTATTATTGATTAAAACAAAAAATTCTTTGTAATTTGAATAAAAAAAAATACTTAAATTGCTAGAAACGTTTTCTTGTGTTTGGTGTATATTCATTTATTTCTATAAAATAATGGACAAGAAAATATACGACACATCAACTGATTCGGCAATAAATAGATATTCATAAAAGCTAAGGCAAATTCTGTTTACATTAACTCGGTGAACAGGTTTTTCTTTCTATAGAAAAAAATCTTTAAAAATCGAGAAACAAGTGGATTTTCAGTTTTTTGAATCGTACAAAATTTTGCTTACATTTAAAATATCCTGTCCGCACATCTGTAGAAAAAGTTAAATTTTATTTCAGCGACCCTCCCTTTTGTATTAAAAAATCCCCCCACCCCGCCCCGGAAAAAAAATTGCAAGAAATTATTAAAGGCGTAATTTTTGTGTTCCTAATATATGCAACTAATACTTCAAGTACATTTTTGCACTTGTGCTCAAAATTTGTTATTAGCTTGTAGGTATTATTGTCAGATTAGTATAGTATCAGCCAATGAGTTAATTTTAGATTTGTAAATTAGCTGACATTTTATTACATTTAAAAATTTAGAGTGTAAGATAGATAAAAATAAATTTCAATAAAGAACAAAATAATGCTGTCTTAATAAAAATATCATTTGCTTGATAAATATATATTAAGCTTTTTTCTGCAAGTTACCCATTAATTATTTTTTAAATTTATATTTATCTCGGGAATGAAGAAATAACTGTTTGCTTAAAATAGCCAAAGCCTATAAGATGCCTAATACTGTTTTTAAAGCCTCATTTTTTATTTTTAGACAGACAGGGCTGTTTTTATACTTAAAGAAACAAAGTCGTTCGGAGTTTCCAGTGAAATAACCGGAGACAAAGTCCTCTTTATTCTGTAGTTTCCAATTAAATATACTTTAACATTCTTTCACTCATTGAAAAAATATATGTTTCAAAAAGAAACTAACATCGTAAAACTTGTATCAACATGTTTTTATGTTCAAGTCATCTTAGATGCTGTGTGTCAGTAAGAAAAATAAAATGAGTGTTCTGATTCAATACTTTGAAAAAAAAAAGTTTTATCTTTAGAAAAGTGATAAAATTTCTAAGGATTTGAAAATTCGAAAGTAAGTGGTATTTTTCTTAATTCAGTTTGCTTTGCTTCTTGTTTAGTTGTCTAATAGCATTTAGAAGAATTTGCAACCAACAGTAATCTGCTTCGTTGTTTTCAGTAAAAATTAACAAGAGAAACTTTTAGGGAATCTTTTATTTAACAAACATAAATAAATAAATGAAAATCACTATATATTACGTTTGAGGAATTTAGTTAAAGGTACTCGTATAAACATATTAATTTAGTCTTATTCGAAGCTGTTTATAAATTGTCATTTGTTTTAATTGATTTATTTCGGTACAGTAATTATCTAAACAATTATTTCGCTACTTAATTAATATAAGTAATATGTGACAGTACAAAAAGTTAGTACATGATTCATTGTTTGTACAGTACACTTAAAAATCTTGAAACATTAAATTAACTTATTATTTTCGTCATCCCTTGCATATAATTGTAAAGATATTCAAAGTAACTTAAAATCAGTATTGCTAAAACAAGTTTTAAGGCACTTTCTTTACAGCTTATTGAAAGCTTATTTACAGATGTACTAGAGTCATAAATATAGTGTTCAAAAATTGCTTATTTTGAAAGGCTTCTACTACGTGCATATTTTAGTCTGTGAAACTAATATGTTTTTGATAGAACAATGAAATTGCATATGATCGACCATATCCATGTATTCTATTTAAATTTGCATTGATTTGCCTTATGGTTAAGTAATTTAAAAGAGGATAAGTAAATAACATTAGATCTGAGAGTAAGCGTATGAAATTTATATAATGTTATATGTATTGAAAATTTTATGTCTCTTATGTAATGCACGAAATCCAGAAAGCCATTCTGAATATGCATACTTAACTGCATTAAAATATATGTATATATGCAGCGTATTTCTATCTCCTCTAGAATTACATTAAGATCTAATCATAATAACTGGAGGTTGTAATAATTTAAACTTTCCATATGCCGTTAGTAAATACTCTTAATTATAGTTTATAAATATACAAACGGAATTCGTAAATGAGGTAAAATACTTCAAACTAGAATGAAAACGTGTAAGAAAAATATGACAGCCTAAAATATAGTTTTCATTTCAATCACTACTTTAAAATTTTGTCATGATTCTTCTGAACGAAAGTTTTCAGAAATTACATTTATTCCCCTTTTATGTTACCGATCCAAGTCAATTTGTGGGAACGTTTAAATTATTCTCAAACTATAATTTGATGTACATCGAATATATTCTCAATGTTTCCGTTGGAGAGACTGAAAGACATACAGATACATGAATGAATATACACATACACATATTTTTATAGGCAAATAAAAAGGAATTCGTAAATGAGGTAAAATAGTTAAAGCTGGAATGAAAACCTATACGAAAAATATGACAGTCAGAAGAAATAGTTTTCATCTCAATTATTACTTAAAAAATTTGTCACGATTCTTCGAAACGAAAGCTGGCAGAAATTACTCTCAATCCCTTTTTATGTTGCCGATACAAGCAAGTCAATTTGTAGAAACGTTTAAATTATTCTCAAAGTAATTTGAGGTACATCGAATATATTCTCAATGTTTCCGTTGGAGAGACTGAAAGACGTAGATACATGAATGAACATACACATACACATATTTTTATAGGCAAATAAGAAGGAATTCGTAAATGAGGTAAAATAGTTAAAGATGGAATGAAAACCTATACGAAAAATATGACAGTCAGAAGAAATAGTTTTCATCTCAATTATTATTTTAAAATTTTGTCACGATTCTTCCAAACGAAAGCTGGCAGAAATTCCATCTATTCCCCTTTTATGTTGCCGAAACAAGTCAATTTGTAGAAACGTTTAAATTATTCTCCAACTAATTTCAGGTACATCAAATAGATTCTCAATGTTTCCGGTTGGAAAGACTGAAAGACATACAGGTGCATAAATGAATATACATATACACAAATATTTATAGGCAAATAAGAAGGAATTCGTAAATGAGATAAAATAGTTTAAACTAGAATAAAAACGTCTACGAAAAATATGACAGTCAGAAGAAAATAGTTTTCATCTCAATTATTATTTTAAAAATTTGTCACGATTCTTCGAAACGAAAGCTGGCAGAAATTCCATCTATTCCCCTTTTATGTTGCCGAAACAAGTCAATTTGTAGAAGCGTTTAAATTATTCTCCAACTAATTTGCGGTACATCCAATAGATTCTACATGCTTCCGGTTGGAAAGAGTGAAAGGCATACGGAAACGTAAATTAATATACCTATACACATATTTTCACAAAAAAAAAAGAAATTGGAATTCATTCAACTGACAAAAAAGTGGTTATGTTTCTAATGTGGAAAGCAATTGTGATTCTGCAGTCAGTCCAACGCTATCTTACATCTTTTTAGCAATTTTTCATTCGTTCTATACTAAAGATCAATTTTTTTTTGTTCTTCTCGATGGATGGACCACTTATTCTTTCCGTCTCTTTTGGGTCGGTCTCATTTATTTTCTTATACCTGTTCGATTTGAGTAGGGGGGGGGGATGAAGTTTTCTATTTGCTGATAAAAATGACAGAAGCCGAGAGAGAGACAGAAAGAGGTAACAAAACAACGAAGTCCATATAATATATATATATATATATATATATATATATATATATATATATATATATTCTTTTTATCACTTGGTATAAAAAATGTCGGAAATAAACTTTTTTTTTTTTCGTCTTTTGAGATTTCGAGGTGCAGATATGAAGTGACAATGGCGACAAAAAAAGGTCGAGGATTTAAAAGAATAATGTCAAGAGCAGTTTTTGTCAGGGGGACTTAGAGGGAGATGATCAGGTGAGACACACGTGATGGTCCGAGAACTGAGTGGACTGTGGGTTGTCTAGGGGATGCAGAGAGTCATTTGCGGATATATTTCACAGTAAGCGAGAGAGTTTTTCATACGTATTTGAGTATTCAGAAGCTTGGAATTGAACCGCCGATGACCGTCAATGATGCAGTCATTTACGAGTATATTTCATACAGTAAGTGGTAGAATTTTTCAACAAATATTTAAGGAGTAATAGTCTGATGGAGTTCTTGAAGCATGAGTTTTCTCTATACAAACGTTTTCATATAAGTGATTTAAACAATATGTGCATTTGGAATAAAGTCAGCTAAAAAAGTATTATGACTGTCTCTATATTTTTTTAACAGTCCGAAAAATTCTACTACAGAGTTACGCTGATCCCTGGCTTATTTTGCAACCACTCCGGAGCAACCACTTCAATATAAATATTTTACCGTCATTACTCCAAGAAGATTAAAAAGTTCAAAAATATTAAAAAGCATAAAAAAGCGTAACTCTATTCCGTCTATACGATCCGCTTGAAATTTTTCGTAATTATGTATGAAAACATTAAAAAAAAAAAAAAAGTCTGTGCTGTTTTAAAAATCTGAAAATCCGCCGGTTCCCTCATTTTTAAGCGATTTTCACTATTTTAAGCTCCGTTTTATTTTCAAGAGTAAAAAAAGTAAATCATTTGCGTGACAAAATGAGCTGTTGCAATCGATATGAAGTCATATTCACCACGGTCCTCAGGCTTTGAAAGGAAAGTTTGATTCCAATTCCCTCAAAATAGTTTTTCCAGATTACATAATTTATTATTTTTTTTTACAAATAAATCGTCTACATGGATATGAGAATGGCTGTGTATATATACAAAACGAAATTTTTCCAATGCCAAAAATTTCCGCGCGATTCGAGAGGAGTGCGAAATTCCATTTCGGTATATAATAAAAACTGAATATGACGTTATTTATTTTAGGTGGACGAAGATGAACTCTAGTGAGTGTATACATATTTTCGTCCAATGTTTTTTCTAGCGATTGTTGTTATTGCCTCCACAACGGGTTTTGACTTTTAGTCTAAATATTTTTAGTTGCTCTATATCACGTGTAACTAGTACACCCTTGCTTCATAAAATATCCAGAACTTGATAACAGAAACAGTGATAATGTTTCTACGCTTGGAATAATTGGAATATTTTGAACGTGAAAGTTCTCTCTCTCCCACCTCCCTTCCCCCTTGTATAAGGTGGCCATTCTTAAAAGAAAATAATTTGATTTTCTTTCCCATTCTTCACTTTTTGTTAAAAGAATGGATAAATATAAGAATGCGACTTTTCCCGTATTCTTGAAATACTAATTTTCTGATAGTTTTTACTTTTGGTACTCTGTGGTGAAGCATATAATTTTTTAAATCATAAATATAAAAGGAAAGCCTGTACCGATATCCGAATAAGTAAATAAGTAATACTGTGTGTTACTATTACATGTAATTTTTTGACCGTCTAAGTGAAATTTGTAACTCTGTCAAGAAAATATTTGCTGTTCCATGTATTTAATGTAAAATCCTTAAATCGTAGTCAACTATAATCGAGTGTGATATTATCAAAATTTTCTAAAGCTCTCTATAGGTCATGCTAAGAGATAAATATAGATCACAGCTGTATTTAATTGATATTTTGATAAATATAAACTATGTGCTATACTTCTTTATAAAATGTAGTGCATTTACAAATTCCTAACAAAGGTATTTCAAATAGTCATCAATAAATGAGTAAAATTGCAACCATTATAACTATTAAATGCCAAGAAAAACAACACAACTGTTCATTTGTGAATTGAATGTAGACAAAATTACCTCTAAATGCATTCCTTCATTAAACTAAATCCGGGTAAATTCATTTTGACAACATTACAACCACACAGAAGTTCATCAACTTACCTGTAATGAAAAAAAATAGAAAAAATGAATTAAAATGCACAATTACAGCTGCACTTAATTATGAATTTTATTAAATAAAACAAACACAACATTCACAACGAACTTAATGGTTCTAAAAATAGGATCATGCTTCCAAGAAGAATCTTATTTAAAGTGCTAATAGAATTTAGATTTTTTTTCACTCGTCACTGTTTATCTATATCTAATTTCCTCTTTTTTTTTTTCCTTCAAAATTTCTCGAAGAAAACTAAACACCCATTACAACTGAATTTCCAGAAATGTACTGCTAAATGATCAAGCATTAGATCGCATTTCCACTTGAAAATTATTTTTGTTTTCTGGCATCATTAACTCCGGCTTATGGTTAATGAACTAAACATAGGCGTGGGCAAAAACTAAGAAGCGGAAGAGCATTTTGGAGAACGCTTTAAAAGTAGCATTGGGAAAATTGGGCTTCTATCTGATGAGGTGCCCTTTTTTTTTAATCATCATTATAATTGTTTTAGCTGGAAATCAGTTTTGTCTGTTAAAGGACCGATTTTTATGTACTCTGGTGTAATATTAGTTCAGAGTTAATAAATTTAACTGATGGATAATGTTTCGCTTTCATTAAAACGTGTCCATAAGGGAAGCGATAAATATTAATATTATAAGCTATCACATGATAAACTGCAGGTGGTACGGATTTGGAGAACTGTTGAAAATATTTAAATGTGCATGGAAAAAAATTTATATATATTTAAAATATCAACATAACGAAGAAAAATGAAGTTTTTCTGGGTATTTATATAAAAAATATCATTTTTAACTTACTGGATTACAGATTGCTTAATTATTACAATCGATGTCATACAGAACTAAAATTTCGAACATTAAACGTTTAGAAGCGATACTGCTGCACTTAAAATACTAATAAAAAAACTTTGTAGAGCTCAATTGTTCAATTGTTTTTTAAACTTATTTAAAACAATACCTTGGATGCGTTTTAATTTACTCTACTATTTTTCCATTTAGACAACACTTATAGCCTGTATTTGATTAAATAGTAGGCATTTAAGAAATCAAAAAGAACAATGAACAAATTCAGAAAAATAGCTAAATACGGGGGGCCAAAGTACATTTACTGGTATATTAATTTATGTAATTCTTTTATCGGGTAGTAGAAATGTATAACATTATTATGATTTATTTATGATAAATTATGAAATTTCCACGTTAAAAAGCACTGCAACTGAATATTGCACACACACATATGTATTTCTTTTGTTTTTTTACGTAGATATGTTTACATGTGAGTATATATATATATATATATATATAAACACTCTATAACAAAAAAAAGACGCACCAAGAAACAATCATCCGATTGCTTTAAAATGTTGTATGCATGAATGTTTTGAACAAATATGCAAATGATTCAAATTTGGTGTCCAGTGAATGAATAGTTTGATCTCTAGCGCATCGGAACTGCGCATCCAGCAGACGGAGCAGTTCTTCAACGGTTGTTAAAACTTTCGGTTTGCTTGCGATTCAGATGACCTTTCAACAATTTAAAAATGCCTCGCTGCAGGATTCGTGCTCATTACAAGCAACTGTTAGAGTTTGACAGAGGTCGTATCATTGGATTGATTGAAAGAGGCCGGTTGGACTAATCGGAGAATCGCTCGTCATTTGAGTCGCTCGTCATTTGATGCGACGATTCAAAGATGCTGACAAGGATGGGTGGAAAACGGCTGAGTGCAGCGTCAGGATAGTAGCGGTCGACCTAGGGCTACAACAGATCGTGAGAACAGAGTGATGGTCCGATCAGCTGTCACAGCGCCTTCTTCATCTCTATCAACCATCAGACGTTCAACCCAAACACCAGTGTCCATCATGACCATTCACAGACGGTTGAGAGAGCGAAATCTACGCTCGCGCCGACCGTTACGCCACCTGCCACTCACGCCTGCACACTGCCGAGCCAGATTACAGTGGTGCAGGGCTCGATCAGGTTGGAATGATGCCGACTGGGGACGTATAGTCTTTAGTGACGAATCCCGCTTCCAACTGTATCCTGACGATCATCGAAGACGTGTTTGGAGAAGCATAGGGCAGAGGGGGGATCCTGCTTTCACTATTGCACGCCACACCGGCCCTCAACAAGGCATTATGGTCTGGGGTGCCATTTCCTTTGACAGCCGGACCCCTTTGGTCGTCATTAGAGGTACACTTACTGCACAGCGGTACGTGGACGACATCCTAAGACCTGTTTTGCTACCGTTCCTTTTGCAGTGTCTTGGGCTGGTTTTTCAGCAGGACAATTCCAGACCACATACGGCTCGTGTTGCTCTAAACTGTCTGCAAGCTTTTCAAACTCTTCGTTGGCCTGCCAGATCGCCAGATCTCTCTCCCATCGAGCATGCCTGGGATATGATGGGAAGGCGATTGCATGTGGCATGAACTATTGATGACCTCGTTCGACAATTGGAGCAAATTTGGCAGGAAATACCGCAGGAGACCATCCGGGAGCTTTATCGGTCTATGCCACGCCGTGTGGCAGCTTGTATCGAGGCTAGCGGCGGGTGAACACCTTATTCAACTTGTTACTCTAACTCTGAAATAAATTATTCAATTGTTCTTAAATTTTAATCATTTACTATTCTGTACATTGTCTTCCTATCCACCAAATTTCGTCTCAATCGGACACCTCCTTCTTGGTGCGTCGATTTATTTGTTATAGAGTGTATATATATATATGTTTGTATGTGTGTATACATATTATACACAGGCTTAGATAAAACCTGGGCGATCGCCCTGGCAACTAAAAAAACCTCCTTTGGTGATTAGCTTTTTCCCCATCAATATAATTCACTATATATGTGGGTCTGCTGGCTCCAAGCTTTTAAAACTTCTTTAGATCCCTGATCATACACACATTTTCCATGTCATTATCAAAACAGCCACAAAATATTCAAAACTAAAAAAAAAAATTAAAAAAAAAACCTTCTTCAGAAGTAAAACGCCAAAAATATATTTTGAAACCTGAATAGGTAGTTGTGGGTTTCTAACAGCACCCCTAGCCAATATAGTCAAGATTAACCAATTTTTAACCAGGAATTTAAATCCAGTTACGTTACGGAATACATGTATTCAAATATAATATGATCACATACTTAAACACATTTGTACATATTTTCAAATTTATGGTAATCATAATTCTTTTTTCATACGTTTTTCCTGTTTTTTTGTGTTCAGTACTTAAAAAATTATTGTTAAGTATATAATCTTTTCAATGTTAAAAATAAAAATGATGAGGTATTGACGTTGCTTTTTTTCTAAAAAACCATTACTGGATAGTATTGTTGTAAATTATTTCAAATTCTCTAATATTAAATTGTATATTGGACACTTCTCTAAGTCATTAATAAATTATAAAGGTTTAATGGTATAAACTCATTTTGTCTGCAATTGAATAATTTTTTCCTGCATAGAATAGAAAAACTTCTTTTAGGAAAAAAGTTTGTTTCCTAAAAAATAATATTTTGTCGGTATAACTGAATATGTTTGCAGAAAATTTGAATTTAGACACATCCTTTCAGATAACTTTCCTAGATCTTCCAGACGAATTCTTTTCAAAATTTCCAGGCTGTTTACGCAAAAGTTTTCTCTTAATCTGCTTTATGCATTATTAAAATTTCATTCAAAGTTAGAGAGACATAAAAATCCGTCTAGAAACAAAATAAGACTTGTAAAAATAATAAATACTAAAAGGGTTTTATGGGTTGATATATTTGTAAAGAAATTTACTGAATTATATTTCTTCTGCAGCTTCTGAGGTGGAAAAAAATGCATATATTGTTGATTTAAATAAATATGTATTAAGCGTAACTCGTATTTTTGGAGGAAAATCAAATCTTTTGTTAAAAAAATATGAATAAACAAAGTTAAAGTACCATGAATTAGAATATTATGCAATATCTAGCTCATTTGATTTCATAAATTGCAAAATATAGAAAAAAAAATCGTAGTTTTTAACTATTTCAAATATTGTATTTTTGTCACCTTCTTCATACACATGCACTAAAAATGGTATTTTAAAATGCATTTATTAAAAAGTACTAAAAATAATACATAACAATATAAATTATTTTTAAAACTCACAACACAGAAATGCAATAAATTAAGTAAAGTTTGTAATAAAGAAGTGAAGCAAAAGTAAAAATGAAGAAGAATTGAAAATAAACAAAACATTTTCTTTTAATTTTATTGCTTGAAAAAGAGAACACTTCTAGAAGAGGACGTAGGGACGAAGGTGAGTTTGTTTCAGCATTTTAATCAGTAATATTGTAATAAGACTCAATCAGGGGATTTTTGAATCATAATGCTTATATACTAACGTAGTACATAATTTACAATTTTTCTTAAAATGCGCATTTCATGTTTATATTAAATCATCTAGATCAGTGGCTTCCAACCTTTCATATTTATAATTTAAAATATCTATACATATTACATGAAGCTTTACATGCTTTAAACTTTAATCGAAATTTAATTATATCTTTTGCATAACGTTTATAAAAACCCACTTTTACACTCATGTAAATAAATAAATTAATTAATTAAAAAAACACGCTTGGGAACATAACAAGAAATTCATAAAAAAAGACTAGAAAATATCTCCACTAAACCGTATACATTTGATATATTTTATATATCACCCATTTATTATCAGATGTAAATAATTTTTTATTCTTTCTCCAACGAAAATAGAGCACGATTGATCGTTTTTGCAACATTCCACATCGTTGTATTGAATCCATAGGTAAAGAAACGCGACAAAAGCTTAACTGTCTCCATTCAAAACCTATTTTTATCAATATCGTTTTCCCGGAGAACACTACAAACATAATTTCCGGACTGTACTCAGGAGTCTCCCTTGCAACAGATGAGTCAAAACTTTTTCCGGAAAACACTGTGTATATATGATGTTTGGCGGTCTCAAACTGTAACTGAAGGGAAAATAGTTCTTATCTTCCAGGAAGAGGGAACGTTTACAAAAAAATATCTTATTTGGAGGATCGTTCCATTTATTTCTCTCAGAAAACTTTATTTATAAGAAGCACATGCAGTTATGTATAATGTTTGCGATGGGGGGTGTGCATCTTTTTAAGTGTGTGAATCTTTTTTATCTAGTAAAATAACATAATGGCTTACAGTTATTTACAAGCGTAACATGGTACTAGAATTCGGATTTAATGAAGTAATCGGAAATACTTTCTTAATAAAATGTTCAGTCCGTGGGTGCGAGACTGGCTTTTAACGAGCAAACCCTGGATATTACGAGCAATATGTTTGTTCATAATATTCCAAAATGAACCTAATTTCTATTGAATTTCAGCTCAGCAAATCCTTTCTTGTTGAAATTCCTTTAATATTCCGAAGTCAATGAAAGTGGCGAATATGAAGAATTTCAACCTTAACCGGTCTCAACGTACTCAATGGATTTTGAGTTCTTAGAAAAGATTCTAACTTCTTTCGAAGCCTTGGGGTGTCCAAAATTAACGATGGTTTTCGACCATCTTTCTTCTGCAAAGAACAATGACACAAGAGAAAGACAGTAATGCAGCTAAAAAAAACTACCAACAAAGACGTTGGTAATTTTTTTTAGCTGTATTACTGTCTTTTGTACTGTACGTAAATTTAAAAAATATAGTAAAGTAACATGGTAAGTATGCATGGATTTTTATGATGATTTTTCCACGACCCTGTTATTTTACGAGCACTCATTTATGAGCGAGAAAATATCACGGTTCCTTCGTGCTCGTTATAAGCCAGTTCGACTGTATAAAAATTCAAAATCGAAGCACTTCAGAGCAATTAACCAATTTTTAAAACACGTGTTCAACTTTAGTGTTCTGTCGGACTTCTTTCGCACTCCTTTCAAACTTTTTTTTACTTTTTGTGATTGATCATTTGCCCACTTAAAATCGAGCTACAGTTTTGAAATTTAGCATTTGAAATTTATCAAATGTGTAGCCGTTGACAATAACGCTATGCATAAAGTGTATTATGTACCTCTTTTAACCTAAAAATTTGGTGTTAAAATATTATATCTATGTAATACACATGCATAAGTGTTCTGAATGAAAAGATCATCATTGGCTTGTGTAAGGTGAGCTTGATTTAATCTTTGGTAATGTGGGTTTGAACCGCTCCTGGAAGTGCTGGCCATGCAGAAAGAGAGCAACTGCATAAAAACTGTGAAGCTTTACAATGTTGATTGTTTCATGGTCTTTATATCTCGCGCGCGCCGGCGATGTCAACTGACCGCCGATACCATGCGATTTGACGTTGTTCTGTTTGCCTACTCCAGAAAAAAAAACTAAGCTAATAAACATTTGTTTTGTTATTACGACTAAGCGTATACATACATATATATATATATTTTTTTTTTCTTTTACTCTAGAGTTTATAATAGACTTCAAAATAAAAGATTTAGTTCCGTACTACAAAAATTCAGCATCTAATCAAAATTTTATATTTTTGAATTTATTCTAATATATATGCATATAAATTATTGTAAAAACGCATTCTATTTAATGCATTTTTTCTTCTATTCTAAATTTATAAATACTTTATTCCAAACGTAAAGAAGGGTTTCATTTTTCTCAACTTCAAATTTATTAATCTATCTAAATT
The DNA here is from genome assembly GCA_038373885.1 of Cheiracanthium punctorium. Lineage (NCBI taxonomy): Eukaryota > Metazoa > Arthropoda > Arachnida > Araneae > Cheiracanthiidae > Cheiracanthium > Cheiracanthium punctorium. The sequence goes on from JAWZYV010011264.1 coordinate 1,740,059, forward strand.
ACTCGTAAAAGAAAAGGTTTTTATCTTTTTAATTTTCTCTGCTCCATAATTTATGTATATATATTTAAATCCACATTTTATTTCTTCTGTTTGGTTCCTTATCAAAATTTTGTGTTATTTCTGTTATAGTAACTATAAAAATTGTTAAAAAAAGAAAAATATCTGTTAAAAAAATGTTAATGGTTCTACCCAGTTCGTTGCCGGAGCTGGGTAGTAAAATCCTCCTTTGAGAGTAATATTTAATGCCTCAAACTTAATAGGTAGGCTGCTCTCAGAGGTTATATTTAAGTTTTGTTATTACAAAATTAGATAAGTAAAAAATTCAAACAACGTACTTCGAAATATTAACAATTAATTTGTTTATTAGATATGACTGCGTCTTAAAAAGACTTGACTGAAAGATTTTTCCTTGAAAGACAGTTCCTATACCATTTTATATTATGGTTTATAGGAGAATTCTATTCTTATAACTCGGATATTTTATACAACCTGAGTCCTCCGAAACACGCTAAACATAGTGTATTGATAAAATATATCGATAAAGCATATAGCATGATTCGCATTCAAGATACAGCTACTTCTGTAATTGCATTTAGAACAACTTATTTTTTTTTTTAATTTTTCGTAGTTGTCATCAATTCTTAGAGTAACTCAGCAGCGAAAAAAAGAAAAATTGACGGTAAACGACCTGTACGGAACTTTCTGCCAAGCTGATACGAAAACACAACAAAGCTAACTTGGCAAAGTTCCTTGAAACAAGTTTGTTTTCTTTCTTTCTGCATCGAAGGTAACATGCAGACACAGTTTGAAAACTTAACGACGCAGGCTCACTTTCTTTCTTAGTAGTAAGTAGACATAGTAAACTAATGAAGGAGGGAACATTAACTGAAAGCTCAAAGTGTAACGCCAATAGCTAATGTGCTTCCCAACCCAAATACAATAAAAGATACCCCATGGGCATTTGCTCTATTTGAATTCGTGCAAAGCACATTTGAGGAACCGTCGTTTGTTATAATGCAGAAATTCATGTCTATACTTAAACGCATCTTTGAAAATTGGAGACTGTTTTAATGTACTGTAATAAACTTCAAGTAATATTTTTACCAATTTATATCGAGAGTTAGTTAAATTATAGTAGCGATTGTTTCTTCAATGCTGAGTTAAAAACTTTGCTCACTGCTTTAAAAAAACAAAAGAAATAAATGAATAAATAAAACATATATATCGTGTCATGAAAGTACAGTAAATAAAAATGCTCCTGGTCTGTTGATTCATAAGATTTTGAAGTTACCGTAAAAGAACATTTTATTGTAACAGATTTTTTCATTTTGCAGGCAAACAAACTTTACAAATTAATGTATTTTCACATCACACATTTCTGATTAAAATTTTATTGCAGCAATAGTCTTAATCCATCATTCTTGAAGTTTATTCCTATTTCATGAAATTAATCATTTGATATTCGAGCGTTGCTGTGGATTGTATTACAATTAACCACAAAATACATAACTGACAACTGAAATACTATAGATTACGGAATATTTTATTTTTTATTAAATTTAATATTGCGCTTTAATTAGGATCAATAACAGAACATCAGGAGTTTCATAAGGTGTTTGAGAACCATTTTGGGGCAGAACATTTTGATTCTGTACTTTTTGCAAATACACTACAGTGATTGAGAATAGAACACGGGATAATACACAAAAAGTAATCTTACGAAAACGGAATTAGCGTTACTCCTCCAATGATATCCGGAGGCTGTGTTTTTGACAGTACTATTGATCACGCTAATATCAAACACTGTCTCATTCTTCGGCTAAGACAAGGATGCTTTCTACTCCGGAATGTATGGAGACATTTCATTACAAAGAAAACTAATAGTTAAAGTGAGTAAAGTCTATCAGTAAATACGATTTCCTTAATTATTTTTCAAATGACAGTTGGAAAAAAATAATTCCATTTAATCCCATCTCATGTATACATACACGTAAAAAATTAAGGAAGAAAAATAGTAAAATAGCTTTTATAAATAAATACAACGCTTAATTATGAGTGAGAAAAAAAAGCTAAAGACACTACAGGCTGCAACTGCTTAAAACAGTCAAATTAAAAATTAATGTAAACATTGTATGCGTTTATACTGCGTAATACTTCGTTTATACTGCGTACGGAAATAAACTGGCTTCCTGACAGAAAAAGACTGTCAGTCAGGAAACCAGTTTATTTCCGTATATTTTACAGAAGTCTTCCGTATTTTTTTTCCGTATACGGAAAATTTCTGTAAAACAAACTGAGAATCTGTAAAATTTACGGGAGTCTTCTGTAAAAAAACGGAAATAAACTGGTATCCTGGCTGACAGTTTTTTTCTGTAAATTTGACAGACTTTTATCGCAGTGTACTATCTTGTTAGTAAATGATAGAAGAAATAGGGTACATTTAATAAAGAAATATTACCGTATTAGTCCGAATATAACGCGACCCCAAAATTTTTCATCAAGATAATTAGAAAAATGCTATATTTAGACCTCGAATTTAGCGCGAGTCAGGTTTCCAACATTAAATGATCAATCAAAAAATATCGCGTTATATTCGGGCGAATACCGTATGTAAAATATCTCCGCGTTTACTCTCAGAAAATCGATCAAAATTCAAATGTGAATTTTATTAACAAGTTAAGAACATGAAAAATTCGTTAACAACATTTAAAAATTCGTCGAAAAATTTAACAGGAATATTATCATCTTATGATAAAGTTGTTTCTAGTTAAAGTGAAAAAAAAATGCATTAACAAAATAAAACAAAGAAATATTTTCTTTATAATACCCAGCCGTAAAATTTTATTTAATAACGCTCAGCTTTCTAAAAATCGATATTATTTTACATTGTCGTTTTCATATTGCGTGTTTTAACATTATTGGGATTTCGAATAATAGTTAAATGTCTTTTAAATAAATAAACTGCAAGTGATATGTTTTCTTTATATAAAGAAAGCCTGTACGTTATACACAAAATATCATTACAAAATGTATTAATGAATACATATTAAAAAATAATATATATATATTTTTCTAGAATTTTAACTAATACAGCTGGAACAATCGTTTAAATTGTGTCTTTTACATGAAAAATTATTTTTATTTCCCCTCCCACGTTAGCGACATTCCACATTAAGAATACTCCATCTCCGAAACAGCAAATTTAATAAAATTGTCTTATTGAAATATGACGAATAAATAATAATGGTTGTTATTATTATGACTATTATCATCACTGCGTCATCACACTTTATTAATATTTATCAGTCAGAAATAAGCTAAATTTTCACAATATACATAGTATGCTTTTTTCATATTCCATTTTTTGCGCTATCAACGAAGAAAGCCAGTAAAGCTGTGACAATAAAAACTTCAATTTTCAACTTCTTTGTCTGAAGCAGGAACATAAATAGGGCAATGCTCCTTGCAAATACCAGAATTAGAATTCTCGCTCTCTCGGGGTAATTCTTTTAGCCGTAGTGGGGGGCGCTTATTTCCATTGTGATTTCCAAAGAAACACTAAAAATAGGTTATTTCTGCTGACGTTTTTAAGACAACTGCTCCCCTTCGGCTTAACGGTTTTCTCGCTTTTCCGCAAATTTTTCGCTCGGTGCTGTTTCAGTAAATCAACTAGTGTACCTGCACTCATGCAGGTCACATTTAAACGATTTTTAGAGATGGCAGTGCTCCTGAAAGCGTCTGGATTTTTCTGAAATTCTGTAATTAAAAAAAATGATTTAAATTATCCTAATAGTTAACACTTTGAGCAGTTCAGACATGAATTTTCCCATGTAGAATTGTGACGTTACAACATGTATGCATATTGGTCACGCTGTGACTTTATGTGTGAAAGTATGCATAGGTGATGTGATCGTCACAGAGAGGTTGAGGCGACGGCAGTGACAGTTTTCGTGACATCACATGATGACAATCATGTACGTCAGTCACATAGTGACCTACGTCGACACTTTGTGTGAAATGAAACTGGAACGTTATTCTGATGTGCCACACGCTGTCGATGTTGTCACACTGTGACGTCACAATATGACTAATTAACAATTACACTGTGACGTCGTCGCACTGCAAAGTCACATGTTTGACACGAAAGGACGTCACAGAAAGCGTGCATTTATGCCAATTTTGTGATGTGATAAAATATGACGTCGCCTTGACTGCAACATGATTATTGTATTGGTCTGATCTGAAGTTTTCACTGCAATACCCGTACGTTTCTTGCTTTTAAAAACACTAGCGTATATCAGAAACTATTTGTTTTATTTTACTACAAAGATGAAACCTCTATTGAGATCTGATTTCCAGCTCTTTTCTTTAAAATGTCCCACTAGTTGACCCGCCAAGCAGCTTAAATTTATTTTCACTGATTTTTAGTTTTTACCAAAACACAAAAGCACGAACTTACATCATTTTACAAATTCAAACTTGAAAATTATTATTGAGAATCAATTTTCTCTTAATTTTAGGATGTTATTTTGTTCAGAATTAATTTTTCATACTTTTAAATTTCAATTAGTTTTTTTATTATTAAAAAAATTGTACATTTTCTTCTTGCAGATCAATATCATAGCTAATAATCAGTAATATGGATGATAATTTGCGGTGAATGTCTGATTATGCAATTTATAATTATCCAAGCCATAGGCCAATGGAAGACCTCATAAAGTATTCTTTTTTTTAGAACACATTTTATTTATTTTGTGGTGCTCAGAAAAGCACCATTTATATAGTTACTTAAGACACAGGAATTATACGTAAGTTTTCTATACAGCGAACAAGCACTGAAAGCAAAAATCTACATATTTTAGTCTCTATTATGTATAATTTTAAATTTTTAAACAATGTGATACCCTTAAAGTTTTTTTTTCACATTTTAGTATAATATTTTGCAATAATATTCTATAGATTGCCAAATCAAATATATATTATATAGATTGACAAAAGCTGGTTTTTTTCTTTTGCTAAATTAAAATTATAAAATATCCGGTTTTATCTAAATAATTTTGTTAAATTGCCAATTTTTTTTAATAATATTTTGTTGAATACTCAAATTTCTTACTAATTGAAGAATTTTCTTTTTCATTTAACGAAGAAATTTCCTTTTTTAGGTTAATTATTTAGCTAAAATAGCGCTGAACAAATATTTGTTGAATGAACAAAATTTTAGAAAAATTCAACAAAACATATTTTCTTGAATAAATAGAGAAATTATTGTTGGAAATAATTAAAAATATAGCTTGCCAACACAAGGATCTGATAAAAAGAAAGTAAGGAGCAATGCAATTTTTCAACAAGCATTCCCTGGGAAAATGTAACAGAATTCGGGTATCCTCCTTTTGTTCGGGTAAAAAAATAAAATAAATGTATTCCTGCATCGGAAACATATTCTCACTGTTTTCTATTTAGTCTGCCGTGCCTCTAAATAGAATTTTTCCCAATTATCTGCTTTTCCGAAGGTTAGTGGGAAAACGTAGAGACAAATGGTTTCCGCAGTTATGTCAAGGAGAAAGTTGAAGAGCAACCTCATCCATGCAATGCTGTGGACAGACAGTAGAAAAATAAAGTAAAATAAAATAAAATATAAAAAAAAGAATTGTAACAGCACGGAAGAAGACGACTGCGTGTATGTTTTGTTTCTTGCTCATTTGCAGTGATGTAATATAACAAAAGCGTCGGTTCGAATGAAAGAGAAATGTGTAAAGTTGTGAAATTTCTGTGAGCACAAGTTTGGTCTATAGTTGATGATTAATTTGCACATTTTTCAAGGTGACGGAAATATGTACAATCGTATAGTTATTTGATTAGTAAGGCGTAAATAGTTATTTAAATTTAATTTTAATTAAATGAAGTATAATATTAAGTGACATATATTAATGTAAACACTAATATTTTTTAATAAAAATTTCAATTTACTTTACCAATTTAAGGCAGCAAGTGAAATCTTTTTAAGTTTTCAAACATACAAATTTTCAGGCAGTGTTAATTTTTTTTTCTGTTAATAAATTAAACTTACTTTCAAGAAATTCCAAAAATGTTTTAACTTTTATACTACTTAAATTATAAATGCTAAATAATAATGAATTGAATCAGTGATTTCGTAGTGTGTCTATATGGAATTTCATAAGAAACCATAATTTTTCTACCAGTATTTTGCTAAATTTTCAGATCTTGACATTTTTTTTCATTAAACATAAATCGAATATCCGAAATGTATAAAATTAACAAAACATTTAATCAATACACTTATCCATTATACGTGACTTTTCAAATTAGCTAAATTTACAAGAAAAGGAACGTCCGTTTCAATTATTTAACATAAACATTGATTTTAATGTTTCATATCTTAATTTATATCATAATTACCATGTTTAAGTAAGAGCTAATTTCACAATATTCTCCCTTATCTGAAAAATGATATGGCTACTTTAGAAGTAATCATTATGAGAAATTACGTGAAGAGTGAGGAATAATTTCAGTTCATAAAAAAAAAATCATTTTTTTTATTAACAAGCCAAATCTCGGCGTTTAGACTTTCGCTATTAAGAAGATAATTACAATCTGATTACTGTTTTTTGAATAAAAAATAATCATTTCACAGATTGCACGAATTCTAGTTTTTTTACATCATAAATGAAATGGATATCAGAAAAAAAACTGTAATTTTTTTTTCTGTACATTTACTGTGTCATATTACACTCATTTCAACGGTTCTAGGGGCATGCTACTAATTACTGCTATTTAATATACTCCAGTATTTGGTAGAAAGCCGATAAGATTCTAAAATTACATTAAAAAAATTAAGTTATGGAGTTTTTTATGCGAAATCAGGTCGCAGAAGGGTGGAGACAATGGTTTTTTTTTTTTTTTTTTTGGCGTAATAATCTGCAAAAATTACTGCTTTTTTAATATGAATGTTTCACAAAAAATTCCGACTTAAAGATGGAGGCTTTTGGTATTAAATTATTAATACGAAGTCATTTTGTACTTAGCTCAAGTGAACAGGAATTCACACAATAAATAGCATTAATAAATTTAGTTCAATTTCAAAAATGCATATAGTACGGTGACGTTTTGTTTTTTAAAAAGTATTTCCAATGTTGATAAAACTCGTTTTGGAAATGTAATGGAAGAGTACGGCCAATTATTATAGAAGGCCACTTTCTAAGGTTGGGGTGGGTTTGCCCTCTGTGGGAGATTTTCTAAGGGGCCCCAACCCATGTTAAAAGCTAAGTTTCGGGTAAAACCACGGAAAACTCCGAACGGCTAGGTCAATAAACGCGACCTGGGTTTGAACCAGGCACCTTCCATCTCCCACTTGAAAATGCAAAAGCATTTCCCCGCTGTTGAGGCAAACTCATCATTTTGAAAGAAAATTGCTACAGCTACAGAGCTATTCACCTACTCTAAAAGCTTAACATTGATAACATATCTTAAAACAAAAATTCTGGAAAGAGAGCTACGTTGGTTTTGGTATAAAATGTAATTTTCAAAGATTGTTTTTAATTTCTTTTATTATGTGATGATTATTAAAAAATAAAGAGGTAATAATTCCAATAAATTGGCTTTAAAATATATTTTCTATACTAAAACTGTTTAAATTTGTACTTATTTTTTTGTAAAATGGACTCTATTATCATGAAGATGAGTAAACTATAAATTTATATCCTTTGTTTACTACTACTACAAGAGTGTTTGTGCTCCAGACGAAATCGTGAACCATCCATACGATTGTCACTGCCAAAAAGGTCTTCCACGCTTGCGGACGATGATCTTTAGTGGCCTTGGCCTGGTCTTCTGAGTTTCCTGGCAGCAATTCTACGATACACCTGGCACATAAACTCTTTTGGCACCCGTAAGGATTTGTGAAATCTAACCGCCAGAAGGTTTGTTTGCAACAAAGGTATGGCTGTCATGAATCACGTAATTTACAGTACACCAAATTTATTTGTGTAGCAAATGTGCTATCGCGTATTGTAAATATGCTTGATTATTTAATTACTTGAACAATTGTTTAAAATATAGTATATTATTTTAATGCAGTTATGGATGGATCAAATAAATTTGTAAAACAATTTTCTATCTAACGATGTCTTGTATCTACTGTTAGCGCTTAACTATTATAAAAACATCACATTTTACACAGTCTTCCTAATACATTTCCTCGTTTAGAAAATGTGTTATCTGATTATTGGCATTCCTTAGAATTTGGTGAAATATACTAAATAATTTTCCCTTAAAACCGATGAATAATGTATTGGTTAAAGAGAATTAAATTATACTTAAATGCTTGAGAATACAGGTTACAAAGTTTAAGTAATAGGTAATATAGGTTTTACAATAACCACATAAAATTTACAACGATACCACTTTTTGGGAGCTTATTGGAAGAAAATAATATACTGCTACTGGGGTAGTTTATAAGCTTTTTTTATAGCTTTGCATTGATAACAGAACCCCTTTCCATGACGTAGTTTAATCAATTGAGTTAGTTTTTAAATGAAAAATATATGTTTTTAAGTATCACAAAATTACCAAATTTAGTAACTATAAATACATATTGAATTAAGTCCCAAGCAGTAGGTTTAAATTAACTTAGCATGCTAGAGAAAACAAAGTGTCACATAATAAATTTTAAAAATAATCCTTTCTCTATGCATTCAAAATAGGATATTCTAACTCACTGTTTCAGTCACTCAGAGATATCTACGGAAAATTAATAAAATTAGTTACATAAAATTTAAGAATAGGGGAGAGGAGGGCATAGTGGGACACTTTTCGCCTTTTGTAATAATTTGTTCACTTTTAATAAAAAAAATGAAAATTAAATACAGAATAATATTTTGACAATTTTTAGATTTCATTAAATTTTTTTTTTCGGAATTTATCCTTTTTTTATTCTGTGGAAATAAAAATTAATTTTCAGAAGGTAGTCAAGTTGTCCCAGTGTGCCCCATTGCGGGGCACAGTGGGACAATGAGTAAGGGACATTAAAAATTAGCTATAATATGGTAACACATTATAATTATATTTAAATTCAGATTAAGACATTCAACACAGAATATATAAAAAAAGTTTTCAAATAACAATACAGGTAGTTCTCAGAATGGAATACATTTTTAAGAGTTTCAAAATTCTTTGCTGAATGTTTGAGGAATTAAAAATAATAAAGTAACATCATATTAAACTGCTTTTCCAACAGTGATAGTAGAAACAGAAATGGCTGCAACTTCCCTACAAAATGAATTGTGACAGTGACTAGTTTCCACAGTTTTGCAATAGTCGTTAACTCAGTTACGGAATTTTTTTCTACTTTTTGAGCTTTTGAATAATAGAAAAATATCTATCGTCCTACTGTGCCCCCTTCTGCCCAACATAAATCCTGCAAATTCTTATCCTTTCGAAAAATTTTCAATTATTAGATGCTTATTGCTACCACAATCTCAGTTTAGTTTGCAATGGTCAAAACTTCACACTTCATCCATCTACCATGTACAGTGGCTCATCCAGTCGGTCATGGCGGGAGAAGCACATAAACGTCTTCTTGGATTAAATTTCTATGGTTATTTTTAAAAATATGCAGAATGTCTGAAATGTCTTTTTTAAACTTTATCTAAAATGTTCGACTTAGATAGTGAATCGGAGTCACGGAAGATTTCAAGGTAGCGAACTTTATATGACGGTGGTTCTTGTTGTAGAAGGTAAGAAGGATTGCATGAAATGCACTTTACGAAAAGCCAAGGAAAGATGCTGAAACCAAAAGCATAGTATCAATTAATATTGGTCGTTGAATTGTCTAAGTAAAACAGCTGTAGACTCGAAATTTCATACCTGTAACCAGGAGAATAAGAACAAAATATTTTCTGCATTTTCCAAACTCAAATGAGGATTTTAAAAAATATCAAATGTTTAATGGTTTGAGGCACAGCTCCAAATTTGAAACGAGGCTTTTCTCATATATTAAGAAAAAATTTGTCTCGCTATTATTTAAAGGCAGAATAACTAGCATTTGGCATGAACGAAATGTGATTGAATTGCAATCATGTTATTGATGCTGTTTGTGATTGACTATTTGAGCTGTATGCCAGTGTCACCTAACGGCTTACAAAGTAGTTGTTTTCTTTGCTCATCTGCTGCGCCATTTCCTGAAAATATGTATATTTACATTTCTTCTGACGCAATTTGTTTAGCGTAATATATATTTTAAACATCGTGTTTATGTTTTTAAGATACATATAAATGCAGTACAGAGAAATTGAAAAATATAAGTTTTTACAATTGACAGCTTAAGATTGACGGAGTTTGTTATAAGCTTTCAGCTAGCTTCTTAGCTAACTTTACCGAGAAATCAACATGCGTCATTTCCAAAAACCATAAAATATCGATTATTTTTCTCAACGTTGTTCTTTTTTGACTTTTATAATTTAAAATTTTCTATAAGAAAGTTATTTACATGAAATAACTATTTTACTTAAAACGCCACAATCAAAATATGAAATACGTTGTTTAACAAACACTGGCAATTTCGAATAGAAACATTCTCAATAAATTTTGCAAAATTTTAAATATTTATTACCTATGTTATACATAAATGATAAACATTGCGCATTCATGTATGCGTGTAATTTAAACTATCTGATTCGTAAACATTTTGCATTTGAAATAGACAACTGTCCTTTATAAAATGCAGTAAAAATTTTGCTTTGCTACAGAATTGCATTAAGACAGTTTGGTTTGTAAATGCTTTGAATAAACAAGCTTGGAACATTTTCATTTCATGTTTTGTGTGCACAGTTTTGAAAGACTAACTTTTATGCAATTGCATTTTTCAGTTTGAAAATTTTAATGCATTTGGTGTTGTCTGTTTTGAATAAACACTTTCAAGTACAGTTGAAGCAAATAACTTCTTTAAATACCATATGGGGCACATGAAAAGTTGAAAAATATTTTCCTCATTTTTACGCATTCGTACTTTTTACGTTAAATGTGAAAAATCTGAACGCAAGGTTATTTTAGCTTTTATTTATATCAGACAGAAGACTTATATGGTACATACAGGATGTCCTAAAAATGTGGTAAAAAACTTTAATTATATATCTATGAGAGATAAGAGGGCAATTTAAATGGAAAAAAGTGTTCAAAAAAAAGGTAGCGAAAAAGCTACTTAAAAAAAAAGAAAAATCTTCTCGTTAACTTTCAAAAAGTTACACTTTTTAAATTTGTGTACGACACCCATACAGAAAAAAATTATAAAATATAATAACAAAAGTTAATTAATTATTAAAATTGAATAAAAATCTCTTCTCCATTATGAGAATCAAATGTTTAAGAGTGGGTGGATATTTCGTCAAAAGAGGCAAAATATAATTTCTTCCAACAATCTTTGTTTTTCAAAAAATCAAGATTTCATATATATTTTTAAGTTGATTTTCAAAGGCCGAGAATATTTCAGGGTTTTCTTGAAAAGCTGTTACATTTTAAAAAACAGTACACAAATTCTTTAAAAAAAACATGTTGATAAATTGTTTAGTTGTGCCCAAATTTTTTCCAGAAAGTCTGCTGCTACCCTGTTTGGTCCCTCTTTCTGAAAGTTCCACCCTGTTTATAAAGTAAAAACTTTACTACGCATTACAAATTGATTAAAGACTTAATCAAAGAAGTTCTTTTTTTGTTATATATGCATGAGGTAATATATATATTTTATTTGAATATTCAATGTATTCAGTTTTATTTTTCCAGCTCCTCCTCTAGTGAAAGCCTATTAATTTTCGTAGCTGCTGACATTGTTTGATTAAAAATAAATTAATTACATCATATTTTAACTGTCTGAAAATATGTACTATCTTATAAAACATTTTTTTTGTATTATTCTATTTTATTTATTCAACAATTTACATCTCAATACATATTTATTACATGAAGCATTATATTTAAAATGTCGCCTCTGATGCAACTGCCAATTAAAGATTTCTTCTTTTTTATATTAATATAAAAGCATGATAGTGGAATAGTAAAAGGTAGATAAATATTTAATAAAGCAATCTAGATATGCACTATCTGTACTTTAGTATTCAGCGAAACCTTGTATACCTAGAACATTCCGTACGCTTTATGTATTGCAACTAATCCGGAATAAATTGATTTATGTTTACGTTGGAAGCAATCTATATATTTACAATTCCTGTTCTGCAGCGAGTTCATTTTAATCATGAACTGATAAGTGTCCGATAAACTTAACTGGTTCTTGATCAATTTTAATCAAAATTTCAAAACAGTAGAGCGATATATGATATTAATTTACACATACGATATAATAAGCATTGCTAAAGAAAATGCGCTTAACTGAATGTAGGTTTTAGTTGTTGAGAATAAACAAATTGTTTACGTTAATGCTTAAATAGATTAATTTTAATTCGTCTTTTTTTAATTTCAACAAAAAGCTCTGGTGTAATCAATTATTTTATACGTAAAATATTTTTTTTTCTAACAAATCTATATTTCATCGAAATAAAGAGATATTGAGTTTTCCCGGAAAATTCATTAAATATAATTTCAGTATTGTTTCAATTCAGGTTTGTGTACTGAAAAAATATTTTCTGTCGAAAAAATTTTGGTTGTCTTTATTTCAAACCACTGTTTCTGTTGTATAAAAAAAGTTAATTCAACCAAATATTTTGTTAATTTAACAAAATTTTGTTAAAGCCAAAAAATTATTTTGTTGAAATAGCGTCAACCAAATCTTTGTTGAATCAACGAAGGTTTGTTTAATTCACTAAAACATTTTTTTTTGTGTGTGTGCGTGTAAAACTACTCCAGTTTTACCATTAAATAGGAACTTACATATTTCACAACATATAAATAATTTAAAATCGTCATATTTTATTTGCTATTTCTCTACATTATTTGATACTGTAACCAAACTCCGTTTGTACAAACATTTAACTTACAGACCACTTTGTAAACAAAAAAAGTGCTTTTTAAGCCTCTGTTTTGGTTAACTTTTAAGTGCTTTTCAGTTAACTAATGAAGTAGAAACTTTTTTATTGCATTTTGCCTGTTTTTGGTGATGCTAACGTTTAAATTTCAAAGGAATACTCTTTACGTTCCGGAACATACTTTCTTCTTATTAACAAATAAATTATAATTTAATTTTTCTTCCAACGGAATTCAGTCAACTGCAACCTATACTTTTGGGGAAACTTACCGAAATTTTTCAGCTTAAATCTGATGAAAAAATGTTTTACTTATCAGTTCATCAACATCCTTAAATGTGAAAACCTTATGTCGCAGTATACTATTGGAACTTGGATTTAATGATTACACATTTCAGTGAGAGTATACACAAATTCTATGTTCTGCAGATGCGTTGTTACAAAACCGGGTAATTCAGGACAACACCTGCAAGTATCTGGCATCGAACAGCTTACATCCAATCTCGGAAATAATAATTAGTTAACTAACACAGCAACTGGAAGCATTGTAATTCTCGTCAGGACTTATAAACGCAGATGTTTTAATGCTTTGAAACATCTGCTTTTTTATTTCTAAAGAAGCATATGCAGGCTAAAATTTTCTAAAAGAGCAGAGATATTTTATGAGTCTTGTATTTTCTGGTTAGATCAGGAACTCCAATTAGCGAATCGAAGAAAGATGATTTCCGTATACAAACATTAAGCTGCTTTTTGGAAATTAGATATACCTTGATAATCAACGTCACTTTATGGTTACACAGGCGAAAAATGTGACGTAAATAATAATAAAAGTGCTTGTACATGATTTGAATGAATAAAATATGACTAGGAGTACCGAAAAATAATGTCCCTTTTTTACAAAGGATTCAAACAATTTTCAACAAATATTGAATTGCAAATAAGCTGTGCCGCAGTATAGGACTTATATTTGTTAAATTTTAAGGAGATAATTTTATAGCTTTTTTTTTCTTTCAAGTAAATTGGCTACGTCTAACCTCCTTGGAAGATTGTATTCGAAATGTTCTGAAATCGATTTTTGATATCCGGGAATGTTGTATTTTACAGCAAAAAAAATTATCAATACCTCCGTTCTTATTTTAAATCATACAGGGTGTGGTAAAATAATGTTTTGACCCCCCCTACCCGAATTTTTAGAAATGTTCTCCAATCTAGCACGTACACTAAAAAGTCACCCACTGGCCAAATTTCGTATGATTAGCTTCAGTAGTTTTGGCTAGGCAAAATACTCAGATACGAAAAACGGTCAGAACTTACCGGTAGGCCTAATATTTGAGCTGAGTAATGGTCGTTCTCTTTATTTGTGTTTTACTAAATTTCTTCATATTTTGTTAGTTTTTATGATTTTATATAAAGTACTTATTAAATCTATGTAATGCAGAGATAGGTGTAATATCTTATCTTGTGTTTATAAGCTTCAGCGTTTACAAAATACAGCTTGTTTTTCTTTCTTTGGCAGTGTTGCAGTTGTGAAAGTGCGTATAATATGTTACACATACGCAGTAAGAATGCATCAAAGTTTTCTGTCGATGCACTTTTTTTTATGCCTCGAGCATGTGGAAAAATTGAAATTTCGAGACATTTTGTGTAAAAATTTGAAACCTGTCAGGACATGTATTTCTTTAAAAAAACATTATTTTTATTTTAATAATCTGAAAAAGCAGGCTAGGACTTCAGTAAAGGGATCGTACAAGAAAAATATTACATTCCAGCTTTATGTTCAATCAACCTTAAAAATCTGTATATGCCGGCATCTGAGTTATTTCGAAAACGCACCTGTATTTAATTCCAAACCTGTGAAGGACGAGGGGCGAGGGAATTTAATCCAAACGCACCCCTTGAAGCAATATCAAATTTCCATAAATATTATTCTATTTTCGTTCTATATTTCGTTTGGATTCTCATACCAACAACAACAACAACAAATAAAACCTTATATATTCTGAAGGGGCTACAACGAAGAACCCAGAAATAGATATAGGTTTCATATTTTTGTTAGTAGATTTTTTATTTTTACTTTTTTTATTTATTTTCACGTTTTTCAACAGGAGGAGTTGTGGTAGCACGAACGAGCCGACTTTACGCCCAGCAGATTCTGACGTTTAGAAGATTTTTCGGTTGATGCTACGTGGGAGGAATTCTAGAATTTCACAATATTTCATCTAGAGCGCCCGAAAGCTTGGAAAAATAGCTGAGGAGATGAAGGTTCTTCTTTCCTCTCTCTCTCTCTCACTATTTCTTTTATTTATTTTTATTTTTTTAAACGGCGGCTTCAGTTCATAGAATGCGAGATCCTGAACGGAATTTAAGTATTCTTTCTGAAATCGCCGTAATTTCGGTGGTCTGCGAGAGAGAAGTTTTGCTCAGATGGAGTGATTTGTGCAACATGAGAGGGAGTGGGTGTCTTATTATTCTTGGATAGAAAAATAGTCTCGCGATTTGCAGGAAACACTTTTTCAATTGGTCTTTCGCACGAATTTTTAAACGTAGTAGAGATTATTTCAGAATCGGTGTTTGTAACTGTAAAATAAACAAACTGAAAATACTTTTATATTTGACATGAAGACCTTTATATTTGAGATGCACAGATACTTCGAACTTTATACAAGTTCACTGAATTTATACCAAGTAGATAGGTTAAGACGGTCTGAGCTAAAATGATCCTAGTGGGAAAAACGATCCGCGTGATTTCTTAAATACAGGTAGCGCTACCTACTGGGTAAAACATAAACTAGATGTGCCAAATGAAGAAGAATAAATGACGCTATTCAAGCGGTCTCAGTATTACGCGTCTAAATGCAATTCTTTGAAAACCTGGATTTTTCATAATCTGTTATAAGGCAAGCACTAACTTCCCTACTTATTTAGATATGCAATCCTGTACAATGTGCAGTCGGGGGTAAAGGTCCGCACGGGGCGAATACGCGAATACGTTTTTTATTATTATTATTTTTAGAAATTTAAATAACCACACTGATATTTTTCATAAGTTCCCTAGACGGCATTAGTTTTGCTAACAAGGAATCACGGATGTACGATTGTCAGTTTTCATACTACGAAGTGAATTACTTTTTTCGCGTTTTGATGTAGTTTTTAAAAATTATTGAGCTTATATTTTTGCTCGCAATTTTACAGATTTATCTTTTAAGGTTTTTTTTTGTGAAGATGGTCTAATAATGAACTCATTATTTTATGTTTCAAGTGATACGACGTTTGAAAACAAACGACTTTTGAAAACACGACGCAAGAAAACAATTCTCATACCTTCATCACATGGGGCAAGAATCCGCATTTACGGTGGGGGATCCGAATGCGGATCGTTGCTCCTAATGTTTTGGGGTTTATAATAAATGTTTATTGCCTAGTAATTGTTTCGTTTGTTTGATATTCGCATGTGGTGTCCAGTTCTCAGCTTTCCAATAATCATCGTATTGTGTTAAGCTATGGACCTTCTAAAGATGTTTTCTATCAGGGCCTGAAAATTCTTCTGCCCGACATTCTAGGCCATGTAAAATTTTCAGCCAGGCATGTATTTTATTTATTTTATTTATTATTTATTTATTTTTCGCCTGATTCGGTTTGTGATTGCAACATTTACGTTCGCATTAGTTCGTTTTAGCAATATGATTTCCTTTTAGTCTTGTAGCAACTGACTGTATTCATCCTATTTTGTAAGTTTTTCAAATTAAATTTAACTATCAGTGATTTTTTTTGCCTATCTGTTTTTGTTAAACTAAGGGCGAGATTCAAGTGAAACGCGCGCGATCGAGTTCGAATCGAACGTTTTTCAGTCCCCAACTCCCAGTTCAGTCCCCAGAATACTTCCAATGAACAAACCTATCGCGCTGTCACGTGATCAAAACACGATTGTTTTGTTTCAGTTGAATAAGAAACATTGATATATTTCGAAGTTTCCCCTGTTCGACACGGAAAACGTTCGAATTGTGTTTCACTTGAATCTCGCCCTAAGTTAAGAATACATACTTTAGAGACTGTCATCGTATTAAATCGAAAATTTCCATGCAGTTCATTAAAAAAACATCGAAAATTTAATTATACTCCACCAGCATTGAAGATGCTGATAGCAGTCAACCTCACAACCTGAGAAATAATAATTTTGCGGAAAAGACAACTTTGCAAGTTGGTTTAACTCTGAGTTTTGAGCCATGTCCACCATACCCCATTAGATGGGGCAAAGATCCGAAAATTCCAAAATGTAAAAGTTACTCCCAAGTTTTATATGTTACATTTTAGTTAAAATCAATCATTTAAGATGACAGGTAAAGGACTAAGCTATATTCTAATAAAAAATTTAGGTTCATAACTTGTTGCAATTTTCAGAAATGAGTCATAATTCAAAACCGCTAGCATTTGCCCCCACCTACCCTATGATTCGGTTTACTGAATGGAGTATGCTTTTATATGTCAATTACACTTGCTAAGGCTGTTATGTTACTCGACGTCACCCACTAATCGTACATAAAATGGACAGCCATTTTGCCGGGTAAAATGTTCCATTGGTTGAAGAAAACCCAGTACCAGGTCCTGGCCATCGTGGCAGCCCATCAATTGCTCTCAACATGTGTGACTCTTGCAAATATTTCTCTTACAGTCCGCGTGATATCTAACATGTCCAAAGAAAACGGAACCATGCACTTCGGGAAAAAGATACTTTTTAATTTTAAAATTTTCATAAAATAAGTTTTACAATAAAATAGCACGTATAATTTTATTATGTATAGTCAAATTTACATTTATATCTTTTATTTTGGACATGAAAACAATTTACAAATACTTTCAAATGAAGCATAATTTTCCCCTTTAGAGAAAAATGATCCTTTGCACACTTTTTCAAAATTTGTGTTTTTTTAATTACTCAATGTGCGTTTAAAATAATACTAAAATATGTTTATAATCAAAAATATATTTTTAAACATACTAGCAGAGGGTCTAAGTTTTATTTAGACAATCATGTTATTTTACACAGGTTTTCTTTTAAGGGGATCATTTTAGGCCACATTCCCTTACGTTGCTGCAAAATCAGGTAATTTTGGACAACACTTGCAAGTGTTTGTCTTGCATATCACAGCTTGCATCCATTCTCTAGGATAGATTTTTTAACGTTGTACAAAGTTACTATAAGATCCTTTAAGGTATACAGAACAAGAATAATAATTAGTTATAGGAGTTTGAACTTAGGGGAAGATGGCCCAAAATGATCATTTTAAGGGATAAACTTGTATAAATAACATAAATTCTTAAATAAAACTTTGCCATTTTGCTTGTAGGTTGCCTTATAAATATATATCAATAACATTTTCAGCCCACATTTGAATAATTAAAAAATATATAATTTTGAAGAAACAAGCCAAAGGATCATTTTACCTTGAACCAAAGTGCAAAATGACCTTCTTTTAAAAATAATTGTAAACAGTTTTATCGGTAAAATATTACATATAATTTTGACTATAAGATAAAAGTTTAACTCATTGTGGAATATTGGAACATTCGCAGTTCTATCTCACTGCCATTTACGTGAAAATTGCGGAATAATAACGGAAAAAAAACTGCTCCTGGTATTCAAAAGAACTCGCGTGTATTTTGTATTCTTCAGGGGTTCTATTGAGGTTGGAAACCAGATATATACGTGACGTATATTGTTTATAGAAGTTCCATATGGGGAGGGGGAAGTGCGGTTTCACGTCTTTTCGCGCAGCAGATTTTGACGTTTAGAAGATTTCCCGGATGGCTGGGCGCGGA
The DNA here is from genome assembly GCA_038373885.1 of Cheiracanthium punctorium. Lineage (NCBI taxonomy): Eukaryota > Metazoa > Arthropoda > Arachnida > Araneae > Cheiracanthiidae > Cheiracanthium > Cheiracanthium punctorium. Next base: position 1,758,859 of record JAWZYV010011264.1, read on the forward strand.
TGAAATTCTAGTATTCCACAATATTTCATCCCCAGCACTCCAAAGAAATAAAGTCGAGTTCTATTCGGGAAATATGTTTTCGCCATATCTTCAGTTGCTTCAACTTTGATTTCTTATCTGTGGAGAGGAATATTATTTTTTTTAAATACAAGAAAATTATATTTTAACGCAAAATTTTTGAGTTGAATAACTTGTGAAATACACAGATAATAAAATTACGCGTAAGTGTGATTAGAAAAAGGGAAATGTAACTTCAGTATAGTTGATTCAAAATAGGTCTTTTAAAGTAAAATAGGCTTGAAAAAAAGAATATATCTATATAGTTATATAGTTATATTAATGCCTATTAATATATTTCCAATCGTTGGTAATCGATAATTTTATTAATTGATTGAGCTTAGCCGAAATTTCAATCAGCTTGTATTTTACTAGTCAGGTAAATATCAGGTCTATAAATTGAAAAGGATATAAGACTAAATCTGCATTAAATAAAAATTTAGATATTATTATGATCTTATTGCAGTTAATTTTGATGTATATAGTACTTTTTTTTTTGGGGGGGGTGACTATAAAACGTATTTCCATAATATCTAAATTATGCACGTTTCTTAGAACACTACTTTATATCAATATATATATCGATATTACTTATATATAAGTAAACTTAATTTTCTGTCTACAAATGGGATTTAAGGCAATGCTCCAGACATTTTTGTCCTCCATTTTTGTCCTCCATTTTCATCTTCTGCTTATGCAAAGGGCCGTTGTTTTTCCTCGGTAAATTTGAACTTTTTCTATTTAGTCCGAATTTGAAGAGTTCAGTGCTTCCGCAGCTTTAATGTCAAATTGATGAGCGTTTCGTACGTTCGCATTTAGCCTTAAATCGTCAGCATAAGCCTGTACTTGAACTCTACATCATGTGTCAATTTTTCTTTCTACTCTCCTGATTCTAACCTGGTTTTTTTATTAGAAATACTCATTGCTCAGTTTCTATCGAAATTATTCATTAGAATTGTCTGCTTAGTTGTTAAAATAACAAAAAAAAAACCATTTCATGCCTTAGAAGAGGTATTTGTGGTTAAAACGCAAGAAAAATATAAATTACTTTTCTTCGTGAACAATGAACATGCCCAAACATCTCCGCCTCTTCTTTACTTTGACAGAATGCTCCCCAAACTTTCCCTATACATCATAGATAATATTTACGACGCGAATTAAAGGAAGGGAAAAAAAATTCTAAAACAAGACAAAATCCTATTTTTCTATCTTCTGCGATCCAAATTTAATCGCGGCATATCCAGCGCTTTTTTATTTATTTATTTTCTTCTTCTTTGTTGTCTTGCGTAACGAAAACGCCTTCTGTTCAGTTCTATGTTTTCTTCTTTTGAGCTGACACTGACAAATATGTAAATCGATAGAAAAACCACTTAATCACGATGTTTTGACGTGGTTCGGACCCAAAGATGAAATCTGAATTTCATACAGTTTTGCTTCGATCGATGAACTTCTGCCAATAAAAGGTCCAATGAAAGCAAAGGGGAAGGGATTTGTTGCTCGATTGGACATGGGGTCGTGGTTTTTTGACATATTAGGTTATGGATATCAGTTGGAGAGATCCTACCGACTCAACATCATTTGGAATATTAATTTATACATTTGGTTTCTTGAATGTGAATCTTAGTCTACTGGCCCTAGCTTTAGCATTGATCACGTATTGTTTAAGATAGACGTGTAACAAATCATTGGGGCCATAAAAGTCTAAATAATTCTCATTTGCTGCTAATATAAGCTTTGATGTTTGTGTAACTTATACACCAGACATATCGCTCTGGATTTGCTGCTAATACACAGGGGTGGCCAAAATTTTGGACACTTTTGGAAATGTTTAGGTTCTCTAACTTTGGCTGCTCATAGTAAGTGCTACGTCTCACAAAGTTCAAACTCATATATAATTTTAAAGAGAATTTAATACTGATTTCAATACACAAAACTAAATTTAAATATCTGAAATAGAATAAACATTATAGTTACTTTAATCTGAAAAACAAATACAGTGATGAAGTGGATTGTAATTTCTAACTTTCCAGGTCAATCACTGTTATTTTTCTGAGCTTAAAACTCTCATTAGCTCAATGAGAGTTTAAACATGCATGTGAAGTGTAATATATAATTAAGGAAACCCTGAAAACTGCTGATAACTCACCTCAATCTTCCATATCTAATGTATATTGAGAGTTATTGTCGTTTAACTTTTTTTGTATTGAAAATATTTTAATTTTGTTTTTGTATTGAAATCAGTATTAAATTATATTTAAAATGATGTAAAAGAGTTGTGAAACATAACATTTTTATATATATACGAACTTATAAAAAAAAACCTTTCCAAAAGTGTCCACAATTTTGGCCACCACTGTAGCTTTGGTGCTTATGTAACTATAAGAATCTACACCAGATATATCGCTAGATATTTTATCAAGGAGTGAAAATACTTCTTGATATATTTTAGATTAGTGAATTTAATTTTAGAGGAGTAAAATTAGAGGTTCAAAGAATAAAAATTAAGGCAGGTATGAAAATTACCAATGAAGGGGCAAAAGCTAAATCAAAGTTAATTGTTTTAAGAAAATTTAGTTTAATTTTTTTAAATCCCATTTATTCATCATTTGTTACATATTAAAATTATTTTCGTCTCCTTTTATGCATTTTCCACGACTTAAATAACATCGTTCAAATTAAAAGAGCAAACAAGATTCCAGTTTTTTTTTTTTTTTTCAGCAATTTTAATCCCTTCCTCTGATATGCGATGCGACATAATGATTTGGCTGTTGCTTAGACCTCAGTATAAACAAGAAATATGTTCTAAATTTTATTAAAATTACAGATCATGAAAACACGCGTAGTTGAAATTTTAAAGAGTATTTTTGATTTTTAATGCGTGAAACACGTTTGTAGAGGCGTTAAAAATATCTCCGTTTTACACAATAATAAATCATTGGAGCTATAAAAATCTTAAATAATTCTCATTTGATACGAAAATAGTTTTGATGGTTGTGTTACTATACGGATTTACACAACATGGTTATTGCTATCAAAACTGCACACAATAGAGTTTTTAAATATTACACAGTAGATTTTAATTTTCACCTAGACATAGCTTAAACAATATTATTACAGTTTTCTCTCACTTAGGAATAACTTTATTTGAACAATTTTTGTTGCTTGACACTTTTTATGTCATTATAAACATTTTATCATTTATCTTCAATTGTATTTCGGAAAAGATAAAATTATGAAGGCTAAACAATGAACTTATCTCTGTATCCGAGTCAAAAGCACAAAAGGAATTAATTTGCGGTAATTGACTAATTAAAAGCAAAAATCTGCAAGAAAAAACTAAAAAAGAGTTTATTATGAAATTAAACATTTTTTAAAAATAGATTTGTCTGTAATATAATAGCGTGTTTTTTTAAATATGCAATAGCTTATTCTTTTTTACAGCTAAATTAATATAGCTGGTGTGTTCTCACCATAATAAAACAGGAATTAAAATCACTACTAATTAAAATACTATGGACTTTTCACAAGTTGCAATTGTGTCGCCTCTATTCTTTCAAATAGGCTCTTGTAATGCATGTTCAAAATACAATTTTCAGATAGTATTTCTACTTTTTACATTTAAATTAAAATTCTATATAATATTAAACAGAATATTTCATTTTGATATTTTCTGTTCGTCAATATTTTAAAAATGTTAAACGTCATATCCATTTAATAAATTTTATACTTTTATTCCAAATTTGTTCTAAACATTGTCCATAAATACATGCAGTTTAAAATTTCAAAATTCAACAAAAGAAAATTATATTGCAGATCACCTTAGAAAATGTCATATTTCCAACTTAAATGCCTTGAGTTTAATATTTTATGGCTTTAATCTGAGTAATTGTAATAGAAAAAGGAAAAAAAAAGATCACTCTTGTAAAATGATAATGTACAATCATTGTTTACTTTTTAAAAAGCAAATTTTTTGATGAAAATGATTCTTGATTTTTCTTTACTTTTAAATATGCGTAACTACTTCGTCGCATTAGTCTGATTTAGAGCAAAATAAAATTAATTCTTTTGCATAAAATCTAATTATTTTTAAATTCATCTTAAACCCATTTCCATATTTCCTATTTTTAGTAACATTCAAACAAATAAATAAATTTAGAATACATTTAAAATATATAGAACATTCCTTTATTATTTTCGCATTTTGTTACATCGAGAAGTTTTATTTAAAAGTCATTTGTATCCAATTTCTGACACAGTACTTAATTAAAACTGAATTGCAAGAAAATTTAAAGCGCGGAACACTGTTAATTTATTTCTTTCATCTGTTTATTAGAGTTAATTGTTAATTAAAAATTTTATGATACGCAATTTCCCCCTTTTCCCATTAAAAGTTTCTCTACTATTAATTAATGTTCTTATTAAGAAGCACATTAACATATGGTGGTTTGCCGAAATTGGTCTAATTTAGAAAGCTTTAAATGCTAATAATTTCTTGCTATTACATATGAGAATGAAAGTATTTTAAAACTTAATAACAGTGATAACAGTTCTAATGGTGTGATATGTTAGGCTTCAAAAAAAAAAAAAAAACTAAATACTGACAAAATAAAAAAAATTAACGCATTATTCTAACGCTTCAAAATTATGCTCATATTTAAGGAGTTCATGTTGCACAAATTAATAAAAAGAAGCTGATAAAAATTATCCTGAATTATCTTTTATTAATTAGTTTTATTAATAAAAAATAACAAATTCAAATGCGGATTCGAAATTATTTTACTAATTGAAAATCTAATGGAAATTCAAACAAAAATAAGAGTACGAGATAAAATCATTAAGTTTTTGCAGAAGAGTCACGGCTTTTATAAATTTAAAACAGAAAAATCTTACGGGAGTGTGCTTTGACCTTTTCTACCCCTTCCCGCAGAAAAAGCTTAAATAAGATTATCATAGAATGTAGCTCTCAGCGTTTCTAAATGTATATTATTTTGCTTCAAATACCTGAAATGTGTTTGTTTGGATATAAATATTTAGTTTGATTTGAAATGACATAAATAACCAAGCATTATTTAGTTGTTTTTTCGTCGAACGAAGAGAAGTTTACGATGAGAGTATAATTATGCCTTTGTATGAAATAAAATTATAAGAATATATGATGTGTAATTGATGTTAATATATGATGTGTAATTGAATGTGTTTGGTCATTTTTCTTTCTAGTGTATTAAAAATATATTTTTTGGAAGAAAAATAATATTAAGTCCGAGTTACTCAGACTAAAATACTTTCACTGCGATTTTTTTCAAAATATTTACTTCTAGCTCAATTTTTATACAATTCTTATTTAATAATTTATTTGTTATATTTAATAACTACCTGTTAAGTTAAATCCAGGCCTCATGAGTGAGTGTGGCGTTAACAACTTAAAATAGGTTCACATAATATTATACTTAAAACATAGACCTCATAATATACTAAAAATAACACACTTAGAACAAAAACTGGTCCATTCAAAATCCTCATTTGAAGTAGCGGTTTTTTACACCAAGCATAAAAATAAACATAAATTTCAAAGGATATTCCTTTTAGTGCTAATCCTCAAATATTAAAACATGTTTACATTGATAGGTAATTGTGAAACATAATATTGCCTTGTCATTCTTCCCATTTTTAAGCATTTAAAAGAAGAATTTTATATTCTTTTTATCAAATCCAATCACGCAATGTAAACAGAACGTAAAGAGAAAGTTTCATTAAAATTTATTTCGGAAGTACATTCATTTAGCAACTGTTTTTTTTTTCTCCCCAAAAACGAAAATTGGTAGTTTCATTTTTTAAAATAAGTAAGTGCATATTTTGATACTTTAATTTGTAGGGGAGTAGTTGAAAATGAGAAACCGGCCTGTTCCGTCAGACAGTACTTAAACAAAGTGGTCTGGTAAAATATCTTCACTACACGTGCGACTAAGGTAACTTTAAAACAGTGTTTTTCAGAAACGCCTTCGCAATTTTCAAACTGTATGCTCCAACAATCTTATTTTAGACGGCGACGAAATATTTTACAGACTTTTGAGTTTACTTCCAGGTTAATGAGAAAGAATTTAAAAGCTCGGATGCTGTTATCAGGCAGTCAGGAATTTTTCAGAAAATAAAATAGTCAACATTTTTAATTATAAAGGGTGTGTTTAATTCTATATGCTATGGTGTGATTATAAAGTATTATAACATATTATGAATGAGAACGTGAGAGGGTATTTAAAAAAATAATACATCTTCTATCTTATGAAGATTTTATTCACATTAGAATTTGCGTTAAATATTTCTGTATGCAATTATTATCTACAAATTTTAATGTATTCCTCTTGTCATATACGTAACTTTGAATTTAGTACATTGCTATTATTTCTGTAGCATCATATGCAATTGATTAAATTTATGCAGTAGTGAAAGAAATTCTTCAATGGCTGCTGTATCAATTAAAAATATTTCATTTCATTTACTGAAACCAAAATGACGATCATTTTTGTTTTATGTTTTCGTGTAATGGTGCGATGATTGTTTCACTAGAGAAATTCAATTAAACATTCATCCTGTATAAATTATATATTTTAATATAAACTATATAAGAATTTAAATGTTTAATACCCTTGAAAAAATTCCATGTGTACTAAACAAGTAAGCTTTTATTATATATAATTCATTATTTATCTGCGGCTTAACAGTGCTGAATAAGATTCAATGCATTTATTTTAAATATATATATATATATATATATATATATTTAGTTTTTTACTTAAGTAATACACATCAATGTATGGAGTGATATTACAAAGTACTTCGGAATTAATACGCTGATAAACATAATATTCTTACTGTATCATTTGCTTCCCAGTCATGCACGAATTTTCGCGCTATTTTTCTTGATGTTATTGTTTTTCGAGTCTGATGCTATGTCTGAGCCTCAGATCCGGTGCAAACGTAATTATAGAAACTATTTTTAATTGAATATAAGACGAGAGGGAGGTGGTACTATTTCCATGTAAATCATGCGAGTTCATTTATTTAAATACTAGCAGCACGCCAAAATCGGAAATCTTTAACCATTTGCACTGCTTATAATGCCTGCACTATACTACCCATCTTCTCTTTTTACATTTTTTCTGCCGTACTAAAAAGGCGGACTTTCAAGTATTCGCGATCAAAAACTCCAATATACGAAGTCAGCCATGACAGTCTCGTTTTCTTATTTTTTCGATTCTTATTGGTTTGTTGAATCCAATAACAGCCTTCATAATATTTGAATCGAATGTTTTAACGGTCAACCACTATTGAAAAGTTTGTCATCTTCTAAAAAACAAATGCTGATTGTTTAAATTATTTAAAGGAAAAGTCGCCGTGCTTTATAAACGTTTGACGTAACTTTTATAATGGATTGTGAATTTCGGGGTATATATTTTTGTATTTGAAATATAGTTATTATTTTCTTTAGATTTTTTTGCAAACACCAGAAGAATAAAAAATGTTTCAGTTAAATTTAATGTAATAATTTACTTTATTGAGCTAAAAAGTAATACATTCATCAGAATCAGGCTACTTTATATAAAGTTCCTCATCGTAGGTTAACGTCTATGTTAATTCCAGTTGCTAATATTTACTACTCTCCTCATTATTAGATAATTAATAAAAAATTATAAAACACTAAAATATTTTTATTTTTTAATTAAAAAATGTTTTTAGGTTCATCTTCTGTGAATGTAGTCATATGTCACCAACAATTAATTGAATATTATCGAGAGTATAATTCAAAAATTAATAATAAAAAAAAATGAAAATCGCTTCGGCAAAGTAATTTTTTTTTGTGTGTTGGGGAGGATTTAACAAATGACTTTTTATATGTTTTTAGTATGTATACGATTTTTCAAATTTTTTGCTGAAAACCTTTAGATGGTTTTAAACATTTAAAAAGCTAAAGAAATCGAAAAAACATAATTGGCATATGCTAAAAGCACATAAACGTAATCTGTTAAACCCTCCTCAACACACACAAAAAAATTACTTTACCGACACGATTTCCAAATTTTTTTATTATTATCTTTTGAATTATTGAAGCTATAACGTCAAACAAACGCCTGATAATTTTGCACCGACCCAATACAATTCTTTTTCTTTTCTGAGAACTTCGAAATCGGTGTAATTTTATCTTTTCCCTAGCTTTGCATTCACTCAGACCAATTTTATTCAATAGTCACGAAACTGAAGAAACTATTAATTTATTGAGTAAAATCCGGAATAAGCCCACATCTGTCACAGTCACATAATCACGCGTAGCGGTAATGTGTCATTTCCGTACGCTCCTCAAATTATTTATTCAAACAGGTTTGTCATGTCTGACAAACGAACGAGTCCACTGACTATGAACTGCAAGAGACGTGTCACAGAACGTGCTTTTGAACTACCCGCAGCGAGATCATGACGATATAATGCAGAACAAATGCCAGTTCATTCAGCGGCGAAAGTTTTCCCCTCCCGCTTCATTTCGAAGCATTCACATTGTCATTCATAGATCTCTGGAAAATTCTTGCTTACGGAGGTAGCATAAAAGTAATTTTCTCCTACCTACCCAGACAATGGGGAGTGAAATTGTTTCAAATAATGCTTTTGGCTGCTTACATTGCAAATTCGTAACTGCTTATCTAGATTTAACAGTATTTACTGTGATGATAGCACTGACAGTTAAATATAGTCTCTGAAAGTTTTGCGTCTTATGTCATCTAATAGATAATTTGCAAATACTTTAGTATTTAGAATCAACCATTTAACCCTTTGAGGCGCAACCCTTTCCCAATGCTTAAAAAAGGGCAGCCGTTGCCATCGCCCGACTTAACTACCAGCAAGATGACGGACGATCGAAACGTTCATCGCGTGCCACAGATCTAGAGACCCTTTTTTGACGACAGCTGGCTTGCCGCACAGCCAGCTTGCTGGTAGTTAAGTCGAGCGATGGCAACGTTTGCCCTTTTTCCAGCATTGGGCAATCTGTGCAGCTGTTCTTGCATTCTTCCATTTTTCAGCAGATGTCAGTGCTGTTAAAAATAATCGTGAAATTTTTTTACGGGAAATGACGTGCTAAAAAGTAAAGGATTCTTGTGGAGCTATGTCAGCCGCAACTGTTTTTATAGAAATCAAATATATTCTTCGTGACTGGCAACAGTCAAAGCGTCAGAGTTTGGTGTTCCCAGAGCGGAAACACTGCGCGTTAAAGGGTTAAAGCTAACGAAATTTTGTTCAGTTTGTGAGTACAGTCATGTGATATAGTTTCTTACGTAAGCACACGCAATACAGTATTGCTTACATTATGCAATATCTCGACTACAATAGGATTTATTTAAAAAAAAAGGTGCTCACCTCGGAAGGGTCAGGGGCGGCTGTAGGGTACGTGAAGCCCCTCTGCGTATCCTAGGCCTGCCCCTGGGTGCGGTAAACGTAAAAAAGGTGCCCCCTTTAGTGCTTCAGAACACCTTTTTCAGAGTTCGAAATGGCGCCCCGATGCGATGCTTACCTTGCTTACCGTATGGGACCGCCCTTATGTAGATTTATTCTATGTTATTTTTTTAGACTGTTATAAACCCAAAAACTGCGTACCGTAATACGTGCCATAGTAATGTGGCATTTTAAAAAGCACATGCGCTTACTGATTTTTTTTATATAAGGTCGTTTAAAGTTTAATTGAATGATGCTGCTACAGCAGTGTGCAAATAAAGCTTTTAGAATTTAATATTTTACGCAATTTTCTTTTGTGTGATGTAGAAATTTACACGTCTATTTTTTTTTTTCATTCACAAATATCAACTTTGAAAATCAAAATTTAGTGAAATATTTATATGAAACTGACTGTAGTTACAGTACATATACCGTTCCACATGTGTAGTAATGAAATTACGTTGGAAGAAGATATCTTAAGGACAACTGATGCTATGTGTTATTCATGAGATAAAGGAAGATGCTGTTCAGGTAGACATGCTAATAGTCGCAAATGACAGTTTTTGACAGCGTTTATAAGGGTATATTCATAAATAAGTAGGCATATTTTTAAGTCTGTCTAAATCTGTTATGAATTATCTCTTAAAATATCTTTAATATCATATAAAACTTGGACTTCGCTCAGGTTGGATCAATGTCCAAAGCATTACAGGTAACCATCACGTGTTACGCTGTGCATTCAAACATTGCTAGGACACTATATTCAATAGTGTAAAACATTGCCACGACTACATATAAACACAAACAAAATTTAATACAGAATGCGCATTAATATTGCTGCCTAGTAAATCCCATATTCTAAACAAAAGCCACATCCTTTGCAGCTAAAATACTAAGACAGTTTAGCCCATGAGGAAAATGAAGATAATAAGTCCATTAAGCTGCGATGGTCGGATTTGTGCACCTGTCAATGCCACGCGCAATTCGAGCGGTGGAAAATCGGGTTCGAACCCCGTTAGCCGATGGTTTGCACCTTCCTATTGGTTTGATAGTAATACAATGCCGTTCCCCTAAACTTGATTTTCAGAATAACATTAAAATAATAGAATTATTAACCATTTATTACATTTTTTTATCTTGGTATTACTCCAAGCAATCAATATTTATCTAATTTTATAACTAACAGAACTAATACTCCTGGAAGTTACTGAGATAGACGTCGGAACTCTACAAAGATAATGTGAAAGTTTCTGTGCATCGTAGACATTTTTTTATAAGTTTTCAGTCCATTTACCCAGAATCTATACTTTTACAGCAATAAAACTTTCTGTTTGAGAAATTCTTTTACGTAACGTTGGCGTCCAATTTCTAAGCTCATGTGGGTAATTATTGCGAAATGGTAGATTGTACGCAAACAGAATCTAACAGAGATAGTCCTTTCCTTGGACAACAGTCGATTAAAGATTTAATGAAGTTTGTCTGAAATTATTTAGCACAAATTACATCAGCAGCGGAAATGGGAATTGTGAACCCGTTAGCTATTTATTATGCAAAAGTTAGCTGATGACACTTGCCTTGGGGAAGCATTAAGCGATATTGTCATCCAGGTAACAACATAATGTAGGCTGACTTCAAATGCTGAAAATCGTTTATTGAAAAAAAAAACGGCTTCTTTATTTTTGATTCTGCATGACATAAGAACTGAATTATCAGAATAATTATGGTACATCCACCGTAATTCAAATATTAATCTAGTGCAAATATTTCGTAAAAATTCCGAAATTAAGTATCGAAGTAAATTTTGATTGAGATAGGTATAATCATTTTAAAAATTAAAAAAATGTCCTTTATTATCAAAAGAAGAACTATAGTTTAAATAATTGTTGACATGTGCTATAATCTGAAATACTTAAAACTGTATGCGCATAGTTGCCTGTGCATGAAAAATTAAGTTGAAAAAAACTTGTAAATCAGATGTTCTTCAAAATTTTGAAATTCTATTACCTATAACGTTTACAGATTCTCAGTTAGATTTTTATAAAACGAATTAATCAGATTCGTAAAAATACTCTTCAATTAGGGCAATATTATTTAGTAAACTTAATTGGCAAAAGATAATTAATTAATAGGCATAGTTGATAAAAATGTCATCAGCTGCAGAGTCACAGTTACAATCTTTTTTTAAGCAAATGTTATTAACTTTATAATGCGTTATATGTCAATTAAAATTGCTGAAAAATTAAAATTAGTTCATGTAAAATCAGATACTTATAGAAAGTCAAATTTATTTGATTATTTTTCACAATACGGGGAATGAAATTTGCATGCAATGCAGGTCCACGATAACCGTGCTTTATTTAAATGATACACTATATTTTTAAGATATTTTCTTTTTTCTATCAAAGACAAAAATAACTCTCATTAACTTTATCTGAAAATTAAAATATTCAAATTTTAAAACCAAATCAAAATATTCAATGCTTTATTAAACATTTTTCCCTAATCAAACGACAAAACCTACTTCATTGTCCTGAAATTTAATTAAACATTTCTCCCTCTCTGTTTTCACATAAATTTACATAAACATCATATTCTTAAATAATGGACAGGCTCCCGTTCCTTTGTCGTCATTTCCGCCCCATGATTGGAAGAGGACTTTTTTTTTTTCAAAAATAACGTCTGCGATATTGCAATGAAAACGAGGTTAATTTCAATATAAATACCACATTAAAACTTTTATTTCACTGAAGGAATAAGTCAGCTTTTTCGAAGGATGAAACTTTGAATGCAATTTTTTTCCCCTCCTTCATAATCAATTTTTGAATATGGCGGTGAAGTAATTAAATTAATCTTTGTGGCACTGCTTTTAATTTCCACATTAGTTCGATGAATCCAAGAGCTTTTTGGAATTTCTCCTTTCTTTCACTGATGATCGAACATTAAAGTATCGACAATGGCTTAGTGGCAATAATTTCAATTTCGAACTTTTAACACACGAGCTAATGAATGTGCAGTTTTATATATTTTAAATCTTCTCAATGCATTTTCTGAGACAAAAAAAAAAAAATAAATAAAAATATGATAACGAGGGTTCGATAACAGTATCACGATTTTAAATAAAGATGTAAATAGGCAGTCATAAAAATTGTGGCAACAGCCATTTTGATTATCACAATTACCTAGATTATTTATTCTTTTTTGATAAGATGATGCAGCTATAATCTTAATTTAATGTAAACATTAACAAACAGTGTAATGCTAGACAAGACTAATGTTGCCTGGTAGTACTTAATTTAATAATTAAGCTGCTGACATAATAGAGGGATTCAATTATGCGATGTGGCTGACATTTTAGTGTACGCTGACTAAATCTCTGAAAGTTCGCACTAAATAGATTGCAGTCTAGAATATTTTCACTGTGATAGATTGATATTCCCTTAATGAAAGAAAATATTTTAAAAAGACAATCTTAATGACTCATTTATGATATTCAGTTAAAATTTTACTGACGCAAGTATATTTATTTTACTTTCCATAAAAAAAAAACTTTAAAAAGGAATAAAATAAAATTTGCTTTTTGCATGATCATAAAGAGTTTTGCTTTATAAACATGCTTGCATCGTTTGAAACAAATTAATTCATCACTAAAAAGAGCTAAAGTTTTCTACCGACGGTTTCTCTTCATTTCAACTACTGTTTCCTGACTTATGTCTACACTGGCCGTTTCTCTTCTAACAGCTTAGATTCTGTGAGTAGCGTTCACTAGTTTGAGTGACTAACCTCCCTTGTAGCACAACTAGTTCAGAAAATGTTCAAAACGCGTTTTTTGACGTTCAAAATACTTATTTTGAACTATTTGTCCTACTAGACCTGTTTCTGTCACTCCACTTTTTAGTGTTTTTTAAGGATGGCAAGTCAACATCTGGCGTACAGTGAGCAATTATAGAACAGAGATAATTGAATGAATTCACGAGACGTGGACCTTTAAAGAAGCTTTTTTTTTTTTGGCACTCCAAAATGGATTAGCGAAATATGCAGTATCTGACACCATTCTCCTTTAAATAAGTAATAATAACCTTGCTACTTTACACGCACGTTACTCATAAATTTAACATGAGTGAACGATCATCTCGTCTTCCTGCGATAAGGTGCATTAGAAATGCATGCTCGGAGATCTCTTGTTGCAACGCAATTCCATCCTGAATATGTCAAACGGCGAAATACGGTAAAAAACGGTGGAAAAAAGAGGAATCCAGTCCACTGTGAAAATGCAAAGGCTTTTCAACAAGAATGGAAGGAAACTTAAGCCTAATACAGTGGTTTACTGTTCTGTATAACGAATTGCAAAGAAAATAGCGACAAAAAATTTAGACATTTATTTTTTTGGGGAGGTTCCGGTGGGTTGGAGTGTGGACTCCTCTTCAAGAAGAGATGGTTTCCTTGACACTGGATGTTTTCTTTCTCTTGAGATATTCTTTTTTCTTTTTTTTTTTTTTGTTTTTGCTTCGCTCCTGCAAGGGATCGCATTACCACTAGAATAATAATCAGGGCATATTACATGGCCTTCTCTCCGGCAAATATGGATTGCCTACAGGTTATTCAGTCTTCCGATTTGGTTTTCTTTCTTTTTTTGTTTCTTTGTTAATTGATGGGCGCCAGTGTGGTGAGTGAAAATAGGCACTGGTATTATTGGTAGTTTAATTGCATGTTAAAATAAAATGAAATTAGAGAATCGTGTTTTTCTTTTTTTTTTCTTCCCGTCTATTAGCTCAGACAATAAGAAAAGTAATCATAAGAAATGCATGTAAACGTTAATAATATCAATCATTTAAGCTCTGATACGTATGCCATGTCTTCGCTTTCAAACAAAGCATTGGATAATGTTTAACTACTCAAAATTTCAATATTATTTTCACTGATGTATTACAATTTATACATAAAATCATATTTCATCGAAACGGGATTTTATATTTAATATGGAAACCTATTAAGAAAAAATAAACTTAAGCTTACAAAAAAAAAGCAGTAAATGTGTAAAAAATGATAAGTAAAACTATCAAAGATAAATATCTAGAATACAACAAACGTTAAAACATTGAAGAAACATAAGAGAGTTGGTTTAATAATTCGTAAAATTTTGTGCGAGGTAATGCAGAAATTAAACTATAAATACAGAAAAACATCAACTTGCTTTTGTTCTTAAACATATTCCTTCTTTTTGCATACAACGTATTTTAATTACAGCTGTATATTTTAAAGCGATTTTAAAAATGTATTCGACTATAAGCATGATTAATCAGTTAAACTTGTACTCAACGTAAACTGCTGAAAGGCGAAACTTCAGAACAGATAATTAACTAAATATGTAACCACGTAATTATCGTATTTCATTAATCAAAACTATTATTAACGCGGAAGGTTGTGTGTAATGAAATTTTCGTATGTAATCACCAATGTTTGTGTATATGATTTTAGCTGTACACATATTTGAAGCAACTTTTGATGGCGTATATCTGCATTTAGCATAAGAAAAGTCGAGAAAACATAGCTGTACATCAATGCTAACTGAAAGATTGGAAAATTGCTCTTTTTGAAATTTAATTTCTTTTCCTTCCTTTCTTTATTTTCTTAACCAGAGATATCCAAAATATTTGACTATACAAGTTGTACCTTTTCCTTTATTTAAGAAACGCTTTGCTCGTATAGCGGAAAACTAAGAAAGTTTATCGAAAGACATTGTAGAATACTTAGTGCAGGCAGTGTGCCAAAAGTTCTAAATACAATATTTTGGAATGCAAAATGAGATACATACAAATTGCAATTGAGAAGATTTTAACAATTTTATTTTTTCAAAATACAAATGTCACTTTAAAATTGAGCCAAGTATTTGAATTATATAACAAAAGAACTAGGATTTTATTTTACTGTACTGTTTTAAACATAAGAACTTTAAAAGAATTCATTGGAAATGCTAAGAAATTCATTGCGATGCATTTGTAGTCTCTTTTTTTAAGAACAGAACAAATACAAAAACTTTTGAGCACTAAAAATTGTATTTTTTCTTTCTTTATTTTCTTTGTTAAAATTACATTTTCTGTAAGAAAATACATCATGCAGAATTCTGATTATATACCATGTAGAGGGGGAAATAGGAACTTAATTTTTATCAACAAGAATAATAAGAATGACTAACAAAAATCTGTCTGATCCAAACATTTAACTTTTAAAAATTATGCATATGTTCATTTATCTTCTTTTATAATTAACGAAAAAATTAATTTCTTATTTGCATGTCATTATCTTCAATGAAAAATCTTGATACAACTTGTTTTCTTTAATAAAATATTTTTCAAGTTTTTATTCTGTATATTTATTTTATGAGTTTAATAATATTTTAGGAGAAGAAATAAATTGCACCACATTTTCTTTTGTCATACGAAAACTTCCGACTATCATTTAACAACTGTTTATCATCCACGTGTTTGGAAGATTTATTTTAACTCTCCAAGCGGCTGTGACTCAAAATCCCGTAATTTCCATTAGAGTTTTCACTGCAATTCATTAATAAATTTCATTATTTATAACACTCAGGTATCATAAAATATGTACTGATATTAAAGCTTGTAAGTAATTTGAGAGGTTAATTTTTTGTAATTCCAAATCAACCTATCATTTTTCTTTTTTTATAATTTTAAAGCTACATGAACATTTTACTGGGAAATAAACTTCACATGTTTGCACATTTCCAGGACACTCAGAGAGTTAAAGCACTATATAGGCATTTATCATTAGTCTACTGAGATACTGTTTCAAAAGTTTTCTCCCAAAAAAGTAAACATGTTGCTTTTCCCAATCTACCTATCACTTTTCTTTTTTATAATTTTAAAGATGCATGAAAATTTTACTGGCCCATTTATAAAGCGCTCAGAGGGTTAAAGCACTATTCAGATATCTATCACTAGTGTGCTGCGATTCTGTTTGAAAACTTATCTTTAAAAAAAGTTAAACACATTCCTTTTAACAATACATTCAAAATAAATTTATTATGTGAAGTACATGAGTTGCCGAACTCTCACAGGCCATGAACCAGAGAACATTGCTAATACTTTTTTAGGGTGGGGGGGGGGGGGGATGTCGATAAATTGCCGAGTCAAATATCGGTTTTTAGCAACTTCTTTATTTTTTTCTATCAACTATATTACCAACCTCTTACTTTTGCCAACTGGGTTGGCGTAATTTTGCCAAATGTACCAGAAATAGAAAGTAAATTATAGTTTTTGTTAAAAAAAATTAACTAATTTTGCCAAGTTTAAAAGAATTCCGCGCGTTTTAGGGGGGGGAGACTTTCCCCTACGCCCCTTTAGCAAGGGCCCTGCGACGAACAAAATCAAAGACTCGGCTCATGCTGTCTATCAAAGTTCAGTTAAATAAAGTAAATAACCGACAAACAATACGCCCGGACTGCCACCATACGCGAAGATTAATATATAAGAAAAGTTGGAACACTCATGGTCTCTTCTTTATTTTTTTATCAACTATATTACCAACTATATTATCAACTATATTTGCCAACTGGGTTGGCGTAATTTTGCCAAATATACCAGAAATAGAAAGTAAATTATAGTTTTTGTTCAAAAAAAATTGACTAATTTTGCCAACTAGGTATCTAATTTGCCAAGTTTAAAAGAATTTTGCGAGTTTTAGGGGGAGGGGGAGAGACTCCTCCTCCCCCTTTAGCAAGGGCCCTGCTATGAGCAAAATCAAAGTCTCGGCTCATGCTGTCTATCAAAGTTCAGTTAAATAAAGTAAATAACCGACAAACAATACGCCCGGACTGCCACCATATGCGAAGATTGATATATAAGAAAAGTTGGAACACTCGCGGTCTGAGAGCCCACGTGGCGCTAGTAAATCCAGTGGCAGATGTGAGAAATTGCTCGGGGCAGCACCAGCCAGGAAGACGGTTACCTTATAAAAACTTGTTTCCCCGATCTCACTCCTCCAAGCAGGCTTTACGTTGATACGTTTTTTTTTTTTCTTTATTTATTTTCTTATTTTTTTTTATGTATACACGGACGATGCCGCCGTTAGCTGGTGAATTCGGAGGCCAAATAAATAAGGCTGATGTAATGTGGGAACGCTTAAGTTTCTACAGGCAAATGGTGCCCCGGGGCCGAGATTTAGCGCTGGAAAAAAAAAAAAGAGATTCGATAAAAGTGTTCGGAAAAGAGTTTGCTTTTTAACTGACCGTAGACTTTGCGTATTTTTTTCTTCTGGAAAGAGAAAATAGTCCTATGTGTCAGTAGGCAACGTATAAGTTCGATAAATGTATTTAAAATGTTTCGGGTGTTAGATTATGTTTGTTGTTTTCGAGGTAAAATTTGTGGTTAATTAATATGGGACTGGCGGTACAAAAACGAACGGAATTACTCGCGCAGGGTATCTCATACCCAAGAGTGGCTTTTAAAATGTATTTTTTAACCGTAAAACACATACATGAGAGGTAGAAGTGAAAAAACATAGTACAAAAATCCAATTGTAATCATACATGTATAAACAGTACTCGAAGAACAATATACAAATCTGCTTAGATGCTCACAACTAGAGCATTTCTAATTATAGTAGCGAAAGTACTCGAGCAGGGTATGGCACATCTGCCGTGGCAGTACTTGAAAACCTATTTGAAGAATTCTACCATTAGTTTTTCGCCTTGGAAGTTATGATTTTAGAAGCATATGCACCAGGTTTCACCAATTAAAAAAAAAAAAAAAAATTGGAAGCACAAGGGGAAAAAAATGGGGGGGGGGAAGTTGCTCAGTACAATGGCTTAAAGAATACTACTTAAAGAATTTTAAAGAAATTTTTTCCCTTTTAATATTATGACCTTAGAGTCAGCTACACCTGGTATCAACCATTTTCAAAAAGAAGTTAGGAAGGCGCATCAAAGTTAAAATTGTAGGGGGAATGATATACCCTGCGCGAGTACTGGAATGTGTTGTAATCACAGCTGCAGAGAACCTCGTTGCACAAGGAATATGATAAAAATTACTATTGAAAATAAGGGAAATGCTTAGTATTCTGCATTTTTCTTATTCGACTTTGCTTTATTAGAATTTTTTTTAATGTATCTAATTACTTTTGACTTACTATCGACTAACTTTGGCAAAAACATTCTCAATCTAAGTTTGAAGTCGATAACTTTCACCTTTTATAACGACTTATTTGAACGTAATCTGAGATTAGCTGTGCAATATAACACCATGTAGTGATCTCATTAATTTAACAGTTACAATTACTTGGATACATATGGACCTACGGAATAATCTCAGTGCAGTGTAAATAGTCATTTTACTCCCATCCAAATAAAGACTCGATATACTTAAGCAACATAATGCTATTTTTAGTATAAAAATGTATTTTTAAGATATCTTTTTGGTGGGAGAATAGAGGTAATTTTTCGAGTCACTTATATTATTAAAGCTATATGCTGCATGAATTGCAAAGTTATAAGTGTAAAGTTAAAACTTACCATATAAAAAAAAATAAGTATTGTCATTGCCATCAATATTTAAACCATGCTTTAAATCTAAAGTAAATTTATTAAAAAAAAATTAGAGAACGTCTAACACCTTTTATGATTTGTAAAAACAGGGTTTCTACTGATATCACAGCTTTTGCTTCCCTGACTTTTCCCTGACTTTCCCTGACATCTATCATGATCTTCCCTGACTTTTTATCTAGCGTGCTTTTCTGAATTTTGCGTTTCTATTTTTAATATTACATCCTTTAATTAACAACTTTTTATATATTTTTCCCCCTTTGTTTTGCAAATAATAATAATAAAATCAATATTACACAAAAATGTTATTTGACATCATTGGATTCTAACAAAAACCATGTTTGATACTAATTTAAGATAAAATTAAGAATATTTCAACTTCACAAGATGTGTTAATAAAGGACACATTTTAAAATTATTTATAAGGTTAAATACGAAAATGAAAATAAAACAATTTCTACAATTTGGTTTAAACAGGAAGTTATCTTCTCGATTTTGCCGCAAAATTCAAATATTCTTGCATTTCCCTGACATTTAATCAATTTCTTCAAATTTCCCTGACTTTTTCCCCAAATCCCTGACTTTCCCTGACCGAAAATCATTTCCCTGACTTTCGCGGATATTCCCCGACTTTCCAGGTCTGTAGAAACCCTGAAAAAGCAACATTTTCAATTTGAAGCTTACCTGAAACTGTTTGTCACACTATATGCAAATCAACTTATTTTCTAAATTAGTGTCGTTCTCTACCACATCTAAGAAAATGTGTCTTTAACATAACAAAAGACATCAATGAATGCGTAATACATTTAATTAAAAAAACTCGACTTTTTCTTGCTAAAATGCTTAAAATAAAACGATACATATTCTAGAAGTGAAGCTTGCTTTCGCTATTCAATTATCCCCCGTATATTTTGCAAATTACGATGTCCTTGTAATCCTAGGATAGTTTTTCTTATAAAAACAGGTCACTGCCTACGAAAAAGTCAGTTTTGGCCGTGAACTTGTCACTTGCGGCTGGGCACAGAGGTGTATAATTGTCATCCCAATAAACTCAGCTTATCTTTATAGTTCATTGCAACATGGCTTCTTGACAGAGTTTTATCAACACAAGCAGCGTTTTTATTTTTTAATAACGGCAGTGAAAATGCCTATAAATGGTGTTTTTTCTTTCATTAGTTTTTTCGCATTGTTTATTTTTTCTTTATTTATTTTTTCACTATGTAACTACATAAGGAGTTTGGTTTGTAAAAATGTATATATGTAAGTCGACTAAAAAATACGACTATTAACATTCCATTTTTACCGCAACTTATTCTAAATTTGGAAGAGTAAAACTGTACGCATAAATATAATTTAAAAAAAAAGTTATATTCGAGAGTACTAAAGAATAATGTTTTCTAACTTCTTCAGTTTGAATATTTCACAGTATTGTGAAAATATTTGCTATACATTCTAAGAATTTGCAGTAACATTCATAAGAATTGAGTTTTTTGAAAACCCAAACCCCCTTGAATTCAGTTTTTCAAGAATAGCATAGGAATGTATGTAAAAATGTATTAACTGGATAATACATATATATATATATATATTTAGAAAATCTTATATAGAAAAACCCCCAAAGCCAGTGATTGTTAAACAACAAAACACTGTAAAATGCACTGTTCTGCTGTATATATATATACAGCAGAACCCCATCTATCGTTTTTCAAGGTGTGCGCAGTAAAAAACGATGCATGCGGTTAAATTCAAATACGAAGAAAACAGTATGTATGAATACACACAATTTATACAGTATACAAAATACTAAATTTGTGACCAACTGTAAAAGAAACAATTGAAGTTGTGCAGAAATTAAATGATACTTATATTTAAAAACAGTAATTTTACACTGGTTTTCAATAATCTTTAATTAAACAAAATTTCTTAAGATTTGCAATACTTTTTCGTCTTTTCATCTGTATTCATGTTTGTATATAAACACAACGGTCAAACGGTATTCGAACTTACAATTTCAACATAGGGTTATTGCCTAGGATGAAAGTAGTTGCGCAAAGTCATGAGCGATAAATATGACAACAGTCAATTACATCATCCTGTTGGATGTAAGACACTTCATCTATACCATCATCAAGATATCATACAGGAAGTATTTAGATTTGTAAGCCATATTGATCCACTTGATCTTCAATTTCATTTCGGTCAGAAGAAACATTTTACAACGATGAACGCGGGAAAGCGGATTGAACGATACATGCGGGTTTTGTTAACGTTATTTGGATACAGTTTGTGCAGGGACCATAGAAATAAAACGATCAATACGGGAAAACGATGAATGCGGGAACGATAGATCGGGGTGCCACTGTATATATATATATTATATATGGACGTGGTTGTATTAAATCACAGCTAATATAACAATATAGAAAAATACTCAGTTTGAAAATAACTGCAAATAATTAATCACTAACCAGTGCCATTAATGCCCAGAAAGAGTATAATTAATGCAAACATATCGAAAAATATATCAAGTTAATTTTAGTTTCTGTATCGATCCACAGAAGCTGAGATGCAACGATCTCGCATGTCAACGAGTAACTTTAAAGTGCATCATTAAACAAAGATGAAGAACTTCTGGAGCCCAGAAAGATTTTATTTATTTAGTCTAAGAGAATATATATCTTCCCTGAAAGAAGAAAGCAATCACTGACTGAAACTCTCACTACGTTGTTAAACTTAAAATTACTTTCTGTTCTTCTCAGAATCAGATTGTGTCTTGTTCAGCATGTAAGAAAAAAAATATTCTTCAAGAGAAGAAAGAAAAAACAAAAGAGGTATTAAGAAAAAAGAGAAACTTTACTTTAACGTCGGAATTTTAATTTCATGAATAATATTTTTAAAAAAGCATTTTTTTTGTTATTAAACAATTAAATTACAAAAATTTGAAAATACAGCACTCCGTAGTTGTGTGTTTTGATAATGGCGAAATGCTCTGACTTAACCCATTAAGCGCCAAAGCTCCGGTTACGGGAACATCTATTATGTATTGTTTTTCTTAAAATATTTTAACCCAATTTACGAAATACACATTTTATATAAACATTTACACTATAGGGTGTGTTATATAGTGTAAATGTTTATATAAAATGTGTATTTCGTAAATTGCGTTAAAATATTTTAAGAGAAAGAATACATAATAGATGTTCCCGTAACGGGAGCTTTGGCGCTTAGTGGGTTAAGTGATCAACGGATGGTTTTAATTGGTTTGGACGCATGAAATGCGGTCTTGAGACTATATCAATAAAATGTGTAATTTAAAAGCTTTAATAACTATTGTTCTTTAAATAATGAGCTACTGTAAAATGTATAATAATAAGATTAGGGCATACTGAACTCATGCCATTCATTAAAGTGACCTTTAGTTTATATTTAACTTATATAAGGTAAATTGAGCTTCCTGATGCTTAGGTATTATTTATTTATTGCAAATATTCTAGAAAATTTTATAACGGTTAAGTTTGTTTATTGTTTGATTTCTTTCTGACCACTCTTAAATATTCCATGTTAATTGACATTAAGTGGTGCACTCATATTTACACGTCACGTACGCGTAAAATATTTTCCTAAAAAATATTTATTTAGATGTACGATACTTAATTTTTGTGTTTATTTGAGTAAAATTTATGAAACGTTCTCCGTAAATGCCACAAAATACAACGGTAAACGTATTATTTAGCCTTGTTATACTGTAACATTAATTTACAGATTCAATAGGATCACGCTAAACCTGACATATGAACTGTCTTCTGCATAATTGCATCATCTGAAATTTCTCAGAATGAGTGAAGTTTCATTTCAATGAAAATTTTAAAATAGGTGCACAGAATTTTCTTGGTCAGGCAGCTATCGAAGGAAACAATATAATGTCATTTGAATTTTAAAATCATAAACGACTTACATCTCATGTAATAGAATAAACGAGATAAAAAGCATTGCATCGTTTTCAAGCCTCATTGCATACTTGATTGCGGCTCACACACACACACAAAAAGCCAAAACTTAACTTATTTAGTTTTGTAATTCTGCCTGTTCTTATTTAAAATCCTTTTAAATAATAATGTTATGAAATTGTATGTTTTTCAAAAGTAGGTATTTTTAAAACCAAAGTACTCCTAAAACATTTTCTGACCATTGCAATACTAAACTTTTGAAACTAAATTACTAAACCTTGCTGCTAAACTTTTTATCACTACTTCTCAAAATATGATTATATAAATATAATGGAGACAAGAATTATCAGAAACATGTATTTTTATTACGGATGGTCATTTTATTAACCTTTCGTTTTTGACCTTAAAAATATATTAAACAGAACAGAAGAAGTAAAGACAAGCATTACCGAGCACGAACTTTAAAAATATATCTTTAAATAAAAAATGAAGAAGTTCTTGTACATTAACTTTTTTTTATATTTTCTATTTCTAATCTGAACTATAAAGATATATTTCTTCCCTGTGACACAAGCAGTTTCTGTCTAAGCCTCACTATGTCGTTAGACTTAAAATTACTTTTTCTTCCACGAAAAAAGAAAAAAAAAATCTGCTGATTACTTTTATCGTTCTACATGTTCTTGTTGAACAATGGTCAAAATCAAAATAACCTCTGGAATTGACAATCTCGGAATCGATATTAAGCTCACAAAAATATCGATTGCGCCCAAATCCGACGATTAAAACCGTGAAGGGAATAATCGGAATTGTGCCAAAAAGAGAGATATGTGTGTGACACACAAAGACAGCGGGTTCCAGGTTTAAATGTCAGGATAGTGTTTACTTCTTTATTTATATATAGTTTTTGAAAGTATACTTTTATTAGTAGATATTTTTAAGCGTTTGCTTTTTTCGTACTTAAAACTCCTTGCTTGTGAATTCATTCAAACTTTTACAGACCTAATAAAGATCCAGACATATTTTAAATTCGTTTTTTGCGTGTTCTGTCTTTTAATTCGATAGTTAGAGGATATAAATCATTTAAGTGGGAAAAAAATGTACCCCCCAATTTTCATTGTGTTCCTAATATGAAATGCTCGTCATTTCTGACTATACTTTTAGGAGCTATACTTTGACTATATTTTTATGGGTAGTTTAAATAATAAGCGATATATTCAGGATAAATAAAATATTTATTTTTAAATTTAAGTAAAGATATAAAATTAAATTTGAAGGGGGTGGAGTATATATCAAGATAGCTCCCTATAAATTTATGAAAAAGGCGATTTTTATGATTTTTTATCCAGTTTTCCACTAATGATAGAAATGCAAATTCTTTTGCAAAAACCAAGTCATTTTTAAATTTTATCTCAATTATTTTCAAGCCAGTATTGATAACATTTAATTATTCAATAAATTTGTAATTTGATGTTCCCAATCGGGAACATTGGCCCGTAAAAGGAAGAAACTTTTCGTTCAAAAATTGTTTATCTTATTAATTAAACTATTTCGTCTTCTGTAAATTAAAACGCATATTTTAAACAAAGAAAAGTTATGCTTTAATTTTGTACAGAACACTATTTGGTAAGAATTGGTGTTCTGGTTGAACTAATTGAAAGAGAGAGAATTGTTTATATGCTTTTGTTAGAGGACAAGTATTATTTTGTCGCAATTCCAAACAGAAATCGTGTAGAATTGAGTAAACAAATTTAAATTAATTATTCTGCTGCATAAGAAAATATGATATTCATTTATTTTAATTAAATTTGTGCTGTTGATAAATTTAATTAAAATTAATAAATTAGATATAGTGGAAGGGTACTAATATGGATATATTAATAATTGTCAAATATAAATGATGAAAAAACTACAATAAATTGCACTTAAATAAAAGAAATCGTTACATTCACATATACTTAAATGATTAGCTAAGAATATAAGTAGAAAAATTCGAGTTTTTTTTTATGTTTGCATTCTGGAAGATCATTCCATAGAAAGTTAATTTCTTTAAAAACTTAATGAATGCTAAACAAATTAAATTACAAACGTAAAATTTTCACTGTAATTTAACTGCTATAAGAATAAAATTACCAATTTATGAGCCTTTTTCATTTATTGTCAAAGAAACTGCTTGTGTTGACTTCCTTTTACCAATTTTATTGAATGGGCATTAGCTTAATTATTTCATCAGCTTACTAATTATCTTAGGTCATCTTATTAAAGTCTTTTATCTTTTATTAACCCAATTAAATGTTTTTATGAACGTATCATCTAAAGAAATCACAAAGGTGCAATTCTGAATTCAGTAATTATAATTCGATTTAACTCAAACAACCTATAATTTAAAATAATACATTTTACAACATAAAAACGAGAAAATAAGAGCAATTTTATTTCCATTTGAAAGAATACAAAAATAATGTCCCCCCCCCCCCAAAAAAAAATGCAAAAGATGAAGAATTTTCGAAATAAATTGTTGGATCGAAAATTAAATCAGCATTTGAATTTCACTCTCTTTATGCTACTGAAGCATAACAAAGCGATTATGCTTTAAATTCCATTCTCAGATTTCTAATTGGCGATCGTTTGAAATACAAGACTTAAACAAAAAAGTTCTTACTGTTATTATTTTATAATGAGGCATTTTACTCTGAATTTTTTGTTCTGTTTCTATGACACGAATCATTATAGGGCATTTTCTGTCAGGGATATACAATACATCTTCGAATCCAAGTTCAAAGTTAATTTATTTTTTCTCTCTCTTTTATTCGTTCAGTTAATTGGTTTTCAGAAAAGTTTAGCAGGATTTCAAAGCTGTTTTTGAAACTATAGACAGTCGAGAGGGACAGAAAAGGTACAAGCACTTAATATTGTATTGATATAACTAAGTTTTTAATTTTTTTATAAGTTCTCTTTCAAGCGCATCCATTTTCACATCTATATGGGAGAAGAACTTGATAAAGTCCCCAACGCTGGTAAACTGTAACCGTTGCCAACGCTCAATTAAACTACCAGCAACATCTTCTATTTATTCAACAAGAGCGTGCCACAGACCTTTTATGAACTTTTTCGCACAACCTGCTGTTGACGAAAAAGTTCTTTCTAGAAATCCATTGAAAATTCGTTGGACCACCATGTTGCTTAAAATTTAATCGAGCAATTGCAAAATCCGCAGCTTTTTCAGCGCTGGAGCCGTTTCAGCACCCTGCAAAGATTTTCTTCAAAATTGATGCAGTTTTAGCAGATACCAGTGCTAATAAATATAATTCTGACACCAGTTTTAGAAATACAATCGAATTCACTGAATGGGATAGCCAATTGTGCCTAATAAGCGAGGTATTCCGATATCCGGGACCACATTGGCAAATTATTGCGATTTGGCGCACTCAAAATTTATTGGAATAAGCGGAAATTTCCTTTAACCGATATTCCATTGAGCGGGTTCAACTGTATAGTTTGTAATATTTACTGTGAATATCTGCTAAAAAGCAAACGATTCTCGTCTTTGTCATCCTTAAGTATTTTATTGAAATCAAATTCATTTCCGTGAATTAGAACTTGGGAAAATTGGTGCATGCTTCAGTATTTTTGCAACCTGCAGTCAAAATTCCAGGGTTTTGTGTCCTCACAGTGAGGACACAGCGCGTTAACTCTTTATTTACGCTAGAACCGCAGCGTTTCAGATATACCTAAAACCGCGGGCTGGGTCAAATTGACCCAACTTGCAGAATTCACGTTGCAATGCAACAATAATGTTATACTTCAACGGTAATGATATTAGTTCAATCTTAATATTCGTATTAAGTTTAATATTACATCAAAAGTACAAAAATAGTGTTGCTATAATTATTATTAGAGCCGCGTCGCTTGAGATAGGCATACCTAAAACCGCGGTATGGGTCAAATTGACCCGACTTGTAAAATTCACGTTGCAATGAAAATGACATAATGGTATGCTATTATACCATTTATTATGTTACTACCGTTCATTTTATGAATGATAATGATATTTATTTAATTTGAACTTCGGATTCCAGACTTGTGGGAAGTTTTGGGTCAAAATGACCCATTCCGCGATATCAGGTATACATATTAAAAACAAAAAACTAATAAATGTTACGAGCTTAATTTTTTTACAGATAATTAATAACATAAAGCTAGGAAAAGTCACGATTTTTAAAAAAATTCCGTTCGTAACCTTTTGAAAAAAACGGAATCAAATCTGGTTTTGGGTCAAAATGACCCGTCCCGCGGTTCTAGTGTTAAGGATTGCCAAGAATATCAACTTGAATGTATTCGTTTCCTCTTGTTATTGCTAGGCAAATGAATGACAAATACTGATTAATGTAATAAAAAGAAAATTACGAAAAAAATAATAAGCATTAGCTATACGTCGGATGACTGGTTTTATAAGCAGTTGACGAGTCTTTTTCAAAAAAGTATAGGACCTACCAATCTGAAGGTGTCAAGTAATACTGTGAATGACACACTTTTAGAAAATCTGATCTTTTAATCTTAAAAAAGACGTCTGAAAATTTACTAATGTTCCTGTTTAGGGAGGAGGGCGCTCAATATGATTAGTAAGTGAGCGGAAAGCTCCCTATTTAAAACAATCTACTCTAATAGAACATTTAATCGTGATGTAACCTGATTAAATGAGGTATTAGGTAGTGATTTTCGAAAGAACGGTTGCAATGAATAAGTATTTCTTTTTTTTTTACAATTTTAATTTAACGGTACATCTAAGTACCGCCTGTAGATAAAGGGTTAAATTGTTAAGAGGCTTTCTGATACTGTTACAGAGCAATTTTTTCCCTGCGTCAATTTGCATGTGGGGAAGTGAGAGAGAAAGGGGCAATAGTTTATAAAATTTTTTTTGAACGCTGTTCAAATATTGTGGATTATGAAATGAAACTATCTGTTATTATCCGTCAAATGACTTTTATGAATTAACTAATATTAATAATCGCAATTATTACATAATAACCATTTATTTTGAAGTCCATTTCTTAAATTTTAGTAAGCCACTTCTGTAACCATATGTCAAGGTGTAACTTATAAAGTAATTTGCGAAAGGATTTTTATTAATAGTTTGGATGATATACTAATATTTCTCATATTTTTCATACAAATTATGTGGGATGTTCCTTTTTTTAATTTCCATATTGTCTTTTTTAAGATATCAAAAAGGTAGAAAATTAGTACAGTTAGCAATATTCATTTTCAAGCAATTTTATTCTAAATTTGATAATGCTTGATGCAAGGTAGAAACTTTTATTTTCGTATATTTTCCTGTAATATAACGGACCCGACTGAAATACTGAGCATGAACCAATGCAAATACATCCATGAAAAAAGGAATATTCTCCCTCAAATTTACTTTCTATTCGCACTAAATAACAACAAAATATAACCTTAAAATTCATTAATATATCATGTTTCTTACTGTCAGATTTCAAAATAAATATGAATTAAAAATTCTAATAAAATTTTTAAAACAGTAGTATAAAAATGAATTTCCAGAAAAATATATGTAATTTTATCACGCCAAATATCGTTTTTAGTTTTTGAATTGGTGAAATATTTAAAAACTTGTCACATAATATCTGTACAGCTTCCTATTTTCGACTAATTTTTTTTTTGTTTTTAAACTTATTTCCATTGCATTTTACATTAAACTATGAAAATTATTTCTAAAGTTGTTTGAATTATTTTCAAAATATGTTTGTAGTTGGTGTGTTCATAAATATTTGATAATTCGTAGAGTTACAAAATGATGAATAATTTCACATAAAAAAGTCACATGAAAAATAAATTTTCAATATTTTAAAAATTCCTAGTTTTATAAGTATTATAATACATGCATTTGATACAAGAATTATAATATATTTATAATAATACATGTATTTTATTTATGTACTATAATACATTTGTACATATTATGATACATGTATTTAAAATACATGTTCTGAAATTGCTTTTTATAATTTAATCCTGTAAATGTCGGGCCCTTTATCAATATTTGTTTCAATGTAATATTTATAACACAAGACGTTTTTTTTAAATAAAATATTATATTATTGTATAATGCAAATATGTTTCTTTTAATAAAATTTTCTCAACGTCTCAAATTTACAGTATTTTTACATTCTTATAAGCATTAAGTTTCCAATAAAACTTTTTAAAAATTAATATCATTAATGTGCGTTTTAGAAATCTGCGAATACAAATATATGGTTCTGTAGACTTCTGAACTAGGCTCCATTTTAATATTTGTTCGTTAGTTTTTTTTTTTTTTTTAGTATTAACTTTAATAGGCTGTAATTATCCAATTCATCTAATATGATAAAGCCTGTTAATACTTGGATATGTCAATTACTAATAGAACGTATGAAACCAGGAAAAGTTTAAAGCAAAAATATAATTAAACGTCATATTAACATAATTTTTCCCCCTAAAATTGTAATTTTTGCTTCACTAAATTTACTTTGATCGTGCAAATTAAACAACTCCACTTTGGGTTCGTAATAAAAAGAAAAGATGATTACACTTATTTCAAAGTGTTACAGCTTTATAGAGAAAATTTCAATATGCCACTCAAGCGCCAAGAATAAATAAATGAAAAAATATGATTTTGTAAGAGCTGCTGTTGTGAGAAATTTGATATTTAATTTTTTTAAATTAAATATCAGATCATCTACATATCTATAATAGTCAAAGTATTAATTTACCTATATATAATTTATTAATAATGAAGAACAGCGATATTAAAAAAAAATTCGATGCTTTCTTAGTTTATAACTCAGAACTTACAAATATGTAAATTCAAATGTGTGTTATAAGATACGTTTTATAAATAACACAATTTCTTCTCTCTATAGTGTTTTCATTGTGCATCGTGGAATAAACTAGTGACTGCTGTGCTTTTATAAAAGTATGATATTTTATTGAATTCTGCATTAAAATTACTTTTTCTGAGATTAGACACCAATACGTGAAGAAATGTACATTGGGAATACTGTAAAATTTCGTTGCAATAAACTTCAATTTTACGAATACTTATGATTAATAAATAAAATATTTATGTTAAATGGAGTTACGTTAATCATATAGCGCAAACTCAGTCATAAATTATTAATTTTAATTATTTTAGAATTACAAATATATCGTTGAATCGTTTGTACGAAGATTCCATTTTACTTTCAAAGGTACGGGCTGCCAGTACAGTACTACTCTATTCAGAAGTAAAAGTACTTCATCAAAGTACTTCCGATTGTTTGAAAATAATAGGTTTGATTAAAAATATTATCATTAATGCTGCCGGTGTTTTAAATGTATATAATTTTTTTCCAGTGTGTGATTATCAGTATTGTGATCATGAATTTTTGTAACATTAACTAGAAAAATTAACTAACTTAATATTTTTTAGATGAAAAACATTCTTAACTATTAATTGAAATGATAATAAATATTTTACTCTTATGATATTATACTCTATTTCTCACATTTTAAATGTACTAATTAAATAGTTTCTTAATCGAATTGCCATGTTGATTAATACATTGTAGCATATTAGTACTTTTAGAAATATTTTTTGTTATGGAGAAAACTGTCACAGTTTTCATTTTAAGAAAAATGTTAGTACAATTTTTTTTTCAAATCGATGCCTTCACGGGTGAGTCATTTTCCATAAAACATCACTTGAATAAAAAACATTTGTTTCCGATATTCTGACTTAGACAGTAAGTGGAAAAAAAAGATAATCTTCCCATCTTTTGTGTAATTACTTAATAAAAATGCTTATTTACATAAATGAGTCCTCACCTTTAATTCCAGGGCAGCAAACTGCAAGAATTAATATGCACTTCCAACAAACTGCCGAATTCATATTGCATCAAAAGCATCAATGTTCTTTCGGAGATCTAAATGAATACTTCTGATGTTGACAAAAAAATGTAGATGAGAAAAGGAAACGAAAAATCCACTTCTATCATCTACACTACGCGAAAAGCACTATAGAAGTAAATAGAGAAATCCACACTTCTGCCGGACCATCCTGCTCCTCAAACTAAAAAAAAAAAGAACAAAAATATGCGGAGAACTCTTTCTTTTTTCTCTCTTTTAGCGGTTTAAATATTCACAAGCGAAACGGTATAAACAATTCCGAAAGCTAAAGACACCGATGAGCAGTCACCGAGTTTGAGTTTCATAAATTCATTCATTGGTTTTTTATTAAAAATGTACACAAACACACTCTCGTCCCAACACACTCCAAGAAATATTATTTATTATTATTCCTTATGTCCTGGGGAGTCAATTGCACCGCCTGGCTCACGAATCGCATGAACTCTGGCAATCCCACACTTCGCCGCTGGTGTGCGGCTGTAAACTAATGTTGCGGGGAAGTTGACTTCACGCTAACGCGAGGGGCCGGGGAACCAGCGCCCTCTGTTGCTGGGCAATCGAACCAGCGGAACTCGGATGAATTAATTCTTTTCCATTTCTGGTTTAAAAGAGAGAGGAAGAGTGAAATGGTGAGGGGGGAGAAATTGCATATATATATATAATGTTCTTATGTTGCTTTGAGAAATATGATACGGATTTCTTCCGCAGTTAAACGTATCCTTGTGTTTTGGGATACTTGATGCTGAAGTGCCTGAAAAACGAAAAAGTGGAGGTCCGGTTAAAGGAATAAAGGACAAAAGAGGGTCGTTTTCCACCGGCAGTGGAGAATGGGGTTTGCGGCAAGTTAATAGTCCGTAGAGCAGCGGCGCCTGGTGGTGGACTGCACAACACACAAATTGGGAGATTCCGAATGAGGTTGTACAGTAGCAAGGGATGAGCGTGCGTACGGCGGTTCGGGAACGGGCATCTTGGCATAAAAAATGATATATATTTGCACTGAATCTTGCACTACCCTCCGTCATGCAACCTAAAAAGAGATTAGGGATAAAGAGATAGATATATCAGTCAAATTTTTTAACTCACCACAATTATTTTAAGTGCAGCAAATACTTATGTTTGAAATTTCTTGATGAATATAAGAATAAAAGAAACAGTATCTTTTAAATAAAGAAAAGTTGGGAGGTTCATGAACGGGCATCTTGGCATAAAAAATGATATATATTTGCAGTGAATCTTGCACTATTCTCCGTCATACAACCTAAAAAGAGATTATGGATAAAGAGATAGATATATCAGTCAAATTTTTTAACTCACCACATTTATTTTAAGTGCAGCAAATACTTATGTGTGAAATTTTTTGATGACGGTAAGAGTAAAAGAAACAATATCTTGTAAATAAAGAAAAGAATAATAACTTAAAACGTCTGTAAAATATAGCAAAAATTATTTTTCACTATTATTTTCTAAGGTCCGATTCTTAAATCATCTTAAAATACTGTAATAATTTTAACTGAGAATAGATTATATAGTAACATTTTTTAAATATTTGAATCATGTAATTGTTTCCTGCATTAATTTTAAAACATACACTTATCCTCAGTGTTTTACTCTGGTAAACAGTGATTAAAACTTACCTCGAATTTTTATGAATTGTGAAATTTAGACAGTTATTTATTCTTACAATCTGACTACTTTTAAAAGCGAGAAGAATTTCTTAGTTTATAATTATGAATATATAGCCGAACACTTTTAATTTATAGTTCTTCTATAAGAGTAATTTTCCTTAGTTAAACCTCAACTATGAAAACATGCACCTATATAACGGGTACAGTAAACTTACAGAAAATCTTTATAAATTTACAGAAAAATATATCTACAGCATTTTAATTCTTAATAATTAGTGTATTACTCTGGTAAACGAGACTCGTAACTCTTTTTTTTTTTTTTGGAAACTGAAAAATCTGGATAATTATTTATACTTACGAAAGTGACATATCTGACTTTTTTTAAAAAGAGAGAAAGAAGCATTCCAAATTTAAAAGTGCGAAAAGATAACCAAAGGCCTCTACTTTACAAATCTAGCATTCTTCCGTTAAAGCTTATTAATTTTATTCCATTTCTTTATGCTTTCAGACACAGGTTAAAGGCTTATAATATTTTGGTATCCTCGTTTCTTCTGTTCATCAGTCTGATTTTCTGTCAATGATGTAATTCCATACAAAATAAGTGCATTGCCACACAGATTATTCGCATTGATATGTACTATTTTGCGTCTCTATTGAAGAACATATATTTACTATGGATACTTCTTTCACAGAAACACACGAAATAGTTCCAGTTTAAGTAGTATATATATATATTTATCGCTTAAGTAGTATATTAGTTAAATTGTTTAAGTAGTATAAGTATATATATATAATACAAACATGGTGTCCCAGAAAGATGATAACATGATTTAATTCTTTAACCAAGTGAAATAGTGAAATAAGTGTGTAATAAAAACTGATGAAAAGTTCACATTAGGGTAGGAAAAATAAACTACCTTAAAGGAAAAAAAAATCTTGACACTTTTGAAATATTATGCAATTCCCGTACGAAAAAAATTCGAGCCTTCCATCATAACACATCTCAAAGATAACCTTAATGAAAGATGTCCGGAGGTCATACATGAATTTGTATGTAAACGTTTAATGTTAGTGTACAAAAGAATATTTTCTTTCGTAATTTCTGCACGACCGCTGAACGCGATCATTCGACTTGACTTTTTCCCTTCGTGGCAAATTGAAATGTGATGTAAGTCAGCAAATATTTATGTTCATATCTCCGACAAGTTTTAGAACGCAATTCTCAAATTTTGTACATATTCTCATTCGTGCATGGGGTACATTTTTATAATTATGAATTTCATTGGACGGTGATTGTATACAAATTTAAAAAGTATCACTTTTTGAAAAAATAACGAGAGGATATTTTTTCTTAACTTAGTCTCCTTTTCCTACATTTGATAAATTATAAGATATATTCCATGTTGACTTTCATATGTATTTTATACGAGCTGAATGCGCCAGCACATTTTTTCATCCCTAAGAGACATAGATTCCCCTTCAGTGTTTACCGTTGGGCATAGAATGTTTTTGTATTTTTTTTTCTAGGTTGGCGGGAGAGTGAGTGGTATTTAAATATTTTTATTTGAATGTATAAATTCTTCATCTATTTTTGGTCTTTTAATAAGATGATTTAAATTTTATTTATAGCATTGTTGATATAGCACTGTTTTTTTCCCTGTTGTTAAATACGAGTCTACTTTTTTCGCCTCTTTATTAGGCAGATTTTAACCGCCCAATGGCTGTGTGCAAGCTACTCTACAGGTTCCAGTAAAAAAAAAAATATCGAAAGTCATTAACTCATTTCGTCATCGGAAAATTTCTGGCGCGCAGTACAGTAAGAAAGTCTGTATCTCCTGAGGACAGATATGCACTGAAAGTAGGAAAATTTCTAAATTTAAAAGGTGTTCTATAATAGCATTCGGGGAATGGACATTAAAATCGAGATATCTACTTCAAGACTAGACACCTGCCAACTTTCTGACCATAGGAGATATCCGTTCCTGTTCCAACTCGAGTCGCAATATTTCTCAACCACCAGGTGTAACATACAAAAATAAAACTCTAACAACACCGGACACAATTCTTGCCTTTAACTCTTTAGTTCCCAGCTCCACGAAAATCTCATATCAGTTGATTCTCAGAGAAACTGCCGAAAATTTCCTTCCCCCATTGAAGGAAAAGGGATCCTTTTATCACATTTGTGGCAGTTGGGAACCTTCCTTCACGAGTAACACTACAGGCTAGATGCTTCCTGTTGTGCTTATCCAAAGAACATGTATAGTAACTGCTTTTAACAACCCATTGCGCACTGATACATCAGGCAGACAATGAATACACGGATTATCTGTTACCCCTCTTCCTTAAGTTCTCAAGCTTCAAGGGGTGCACAACGGTCAATAAATCCTATCTCGGGCGGGAAAGAAATCGCTCTTGGACGGCCATGCCGTTTCAGGGACACGTTTCTGCCGGGCGTCTCGGCCGGTACGGGGCTCTAAATAGTTAAGGGTGTTCTACCTGAAGAGCGATCGTCGTCACAGCCCTTTCGAACAGCTTTAAAAACAAACCAGTGATGTCAAACACTCTAAAAAATTAATAATGCTTCTTCACTGTATACACTATAGGCTGACATATACAATAAAGCTTTATGGCTCGCGCAACTTTCAGAACAAAAATCACAAGGACAAAAATGACCTTCAAAAATGGGCCGATGAATTACCCCGTTTTTGGAAAAATCTCGAAACTCCGTATGTTTAGCATTTTTTCCCTGACGATTTCGGAACTCTTATAGATTTATTCTCAATGTCAGTTCACAGTGCAACTTCCAAAGAGACATTCCAAAATTTTCCGAATGTTAAGCTCAAGTACATTTTTTTAAAAAGCTGATCAAAAGTTGAATGATTTTCAACTGCAACAGCCTTAAGAGTAACTGTGTACCTTGCCAAAGTTACTAATCCTTGCCAGGGTCAAGCAATATTTACCACACATAGCATATAAATATCAAAAGGACCTCCTCAGGCATACAGTTTGTCCACCCAACTGACCCCCTCCACACACACACATACAAACATTGCAACCTGTTGCCCTAGACGGGATGCGTTAGTTGCCCCATGCGGTGATCTGCCGCTCTGTGACGCAATAAAAGGCATAGGCTGCGTTCCTGCGCGATAAGAAGGCCTCCGTATGCGTTTTCTTAACCCTTTGAGGCGCAACCCTTTCCCAATGCTGAAAAAAGGGCAGCCATTGTCATCGCTCGACTTAACTACCAGCAAGATGGCGGACGATCGAAACGTTCATCGCGTGCCACAGATCTAGAGACCCTTTTTTGACGACAGCTAGCTGTGCCGGCACAGCCAGCTGTCGTCAAAAAAGGGTCTATAGATCTGTGGCATGCGATGAACGTTTCGATCGTCCGCCATCTTGCTGGTAGTTAAGGCACAGCCAGCTGTCGTCAAAAAAGGGTCTCTAGATCTGTGGCACGCGATGAACGTTTCGATCGTCCGCCATCTTGCTGGTAGTTAAGGCACAGCCAGCTGTCGTCAAAAAAGGGTCTATAGATCTGTGGCATGCGATGAACGTTTCGATCGTCCGCCATCTTGCTGGTAGTTAAGGCACAGCCAGCTGTCGTCAAAAAAGGGTCTCTAGATCTGTGGCACGCGATGAACGTTTCGATCGTCCGTCATCTCGCTGGTAGTCAAGGCACAGCCAGCTGTCGTCAA
This sequence comes from Cheiracanthium punctorium, assembly GCA_038373885.1. Lineage (NCBI taxonomy): Eukaryota > Metazoa > Arthropoda > Arachnida > Araneae > Cheiracanthiidae > Cheiracanthium > Cheiracanthium punctorium. The sequence goes on from JAWZYV010011264.1 coordinate 1,795,166, forward strand.
AAAAGGGTCTCTAGATCTGTGTCACGCGATGAACGTTTCGATCGTCCGCCATCTTGCTGGTAGTTAAGTCGAGCGATGGCAACGGCTGCCCTTTTTTCAGCATTGGGCTATCTATCGAGCTGTTCTCGCATTCTTCCATTTTTCAGCAGATGCCAGTGCTGTTTAAAAATAATCGTGACAATTTTTTTTTGCGCGAAATGACGTGCTAAAAAGTAAAGAATTATCGTGCAGCTATCTCACCCGCAACAATTTTTATAGAAATCAAATCTATTCTTCGTGACTGGCAACAGTCAAAACGTCAGAGTTTGGTGATACCAGAAAGGGAACACTGCGCGTTAAAGGGTTAAGTCACAATATTTCAAACTTATAACCTTCATTGCGCTACGACTTTTTAAAATCGATACTATTCCATTTAAAAGCATTTATGCTATTAGGTCCTACTATTGTAGTATTTATAGGAGTTGGTCTGATTTTATAACAAAGTTACACATTCAGGATAGGGAAAAAGTCTGTACAAATTTAAACATTCTTAAGTGTCAAAACAAACAACATAAAAAAAAACAGTTTCAAGAGTCAGTAATGCGTTAGATCATTGGAATCTCGTTAAAATGAAAAAAATAATTAATTTGAAAATAAATTAAAAATAAATAAATAATAAATAGAAAAAGCTGATAGATGACCCTGATTCTTACTGTTATATGTTAATATTATGCATTTAAAGTTATTAAGATAACTTTTTAAATTTAATTTAAGATATAGGAATAGTTTATTCGAATTCAAATGAAAATTTTAAAAGTAATAATAATAATGCTTTCTTTAAAATCAATATACTGATGCCGAATTGAAAGCATTATTGTATTATTAAGAATGCTCATTTATTTTTATTAATTTTACTTCACAATGTGGGGAATTCTTCATCATTCATTATTAAATAATATGTCTAACACAAAATCTAACATAAAATTCCATCGTAGATAGTGTCTAGACAGAAAACTCTTAAGTAAACACAAACACCTTTGTAAATAATTCCCCACTTTATAAAGCTATGGCGATAACGTTAACTTCTACTTCTTAAAAAAAAAAAAAAAGTTATAAAAGAAGTAGTTTCCATTACGAAAAGAACACGCATGGCGAATTAATAAAAATAAGTGCTCTTTTTCTCATTATTATTATATTTTTATTATATTACAACTGGATTAAAATTTTTTCGCATTATTTTAACGACTTTTTGTTGAAAACTTAGGTGGTTGCATGATATATAATTCATTATTTACCTATCTCTTAATGAAAGCATTAGGTATATTTTTTATTTATAAATTTTTTTAAGTAGATACTTACATATAATGCATTATTTTGTTATGTTGGTTTATTTTAATTATCTGTAATAGTTTATGCGTATGCAACAAAAATGACACCAAAGTAAAATTTGGCCAAAAAGTTTGGGATTTGCTTTTTCTTCGTTTTTTTTTTTTTTTTTTTTTTTTTTTTTTGTGGAAAAAATATTTTTCTTCCGGTGTTACCCATTCGGTGAATGCATGTTGGACGTGTGTTACCAGAAAATATGCATTCCTTAATTTAATAGTTTATGCTTTTCTCCGGTAAAGATCGTACATGTCTACTTTCACTGGTGAAGTGAAAATAGTCCGAAATAAATTTATATGAAGTATAAAAATATTGTTGCATATTATTTATAATTAATGTATCTCTTACCTTTCTTTTTCGGTTTATCTCGGTTATTGTTAGGTTGTAAATATCACTAAAACGACAACCAAATGTACAGTAAAATAGTTCGTTAAAATTTTAAAAAATAAACACCCAATCAATAATAAATAAATATAATAATGAGTTAAATGCAGAATTAACAACAGATAAATGTATATTATGAAATGGTTGAAGCTCATAGAGTTTTAACAATTTGATAATATCGGGTTCTGATTTCTACATCGCAGCGGACGCATCTATAGCCCATCGTCTCGTCAAGTGTATTTTACTCCCTTTCTTAGAGAGTAAATTAGCTACTGCACTCAATCCAAGCTTATAAGATAAAGGAAATGAGATTCAAAACTTCTGTTCTGTTACCCATATTCCACGTAAGAGAACTGGTATTGCTTTTTGAAGCTAGAACTCTTGGTATCCTTGTTTACTATGAATTCATAACGATAATGTTCATTAATGTTCATTGTTACTTGAGAGTTCCAAGAGTTACTCTTCCAAATTTGATGATGTTTCAGCATCTGCATTTGCGAAAGGATCTTAAAATCCAACTCAGTACATTCATGCATGTATTTAAAATATCTTGGAAATGCTGCGTAAAATCAACATGAAGAACTTCTAAGACTTAAATGTTTTAAATATTTATTCCTGAAAACTTTTATTTCCGAAGTGTCATATTATTATTTTTCTGTATTGATAGGTAAGCCAATCTTTATTACTGCTGCGCCGCCTACTTTTATTTGGATTTCGTACCGTCCCCATGGAAAGTTCCAGCGCCCACTCTGTAATAATTGCTTAATGTTCTGAATGGTTCTTTTATAGGAAAAAAAACATTTTATAAAATATATAAACGTTACATTTGTTCACCATTGTTATTTGCAGAATCCTTCCTGCCAAAGGCATTTTATATGCGTAATAAATACTTAATGTTCTGATATACTCTTTCTTTTCTGATAATATAGACAGATTCCGATATCTGAGATTAAAGTTTTGTAGATTTAAAGTTGAATGCGTGCTTCTACAGATGTACGCTTCAGTAAATAAATGCAGATGTACAATTTACTGCTCAGTCAACAAGGTAGTAAGACATTCATAATGTCGTTTTCTTTCATTTTTCTAGGAGGCCCAATGTCAACTTCTGCTTCAATAAAACCTCTCTCGCAGTCATGTGACTTTCGGGCAGAATTAAAAACTCGAAATTCAAACCTTGTTTTTTTTCAGTTTTTATAATTCAGTAAGTAGTTTCTCTAAGTTGTACATTCGAGCCAATTAATGGAATAGTTATTTTTCCATGACAAAATATTTTAATAAGTGGAATACTCCAATATCGGGATTACACTGAAAAAGTACTACAGATTTGGTGATTTGAGAATTTATTACATTAAGCAGGATATTATTTTAGCCAATATTCCACTAAGCAGGCTTGACTGTGTAGTTCATTTAGCGAAAAGTTCTGTTAGTATTCAAATTTATGCCTCTAAAACCTTGTGAAACAAAAACTTTTTGCTCTACTCTTAGTTAAAATCTCTTTGATTATGATGCATGTATTTTTCAGTTTATCCCGAACAACATAGAGATTGCTGATGAAAGTTTCTCTATAAACTGCAAGTATTGCTGGTAAACACACAAAAATTAAATTCCCGGTATTGCTGAGGTATTAAATCCAAGCGTATTATGCTATTAATTTGCGTGTATCTCACATTTCAAATTCACTGTAAATCCATTTTGAATGTACTGTGGTGCAGTTACCAAGCTCATTACTACGACTGGATCTAAATATAAATAACAAGCGAAGAAAAAGCCTAATACTTCGCCGTAACGAGTTTTGCTTTGGGCAACAAACGGATATAATGCCGAGAGCTTTCCATGAATGACATTTATGAAAGCGATTTGAGAAATCGATAAATGGAATAATAAGTTTAATAATGATAGCGGAGATTAAAAGAGAATGAGATTTTGCATTTGATTTCCCCAAAAATTTTAAAAGCGCTTTTACTTTTTTATTTACATTTATTTATTTATTTATTTTTCGGAGCATGAAGACAAAATTTTTAAATCATATTCTGAAAATGGATGCCTATCAAATTGACTGCAGTAGCAAATAAATAAAATGGAAAAAAATAGCTTAAACCAATTTATGTTTTTCTTAAATATAAATTTAATAATTGTTTTCTCCTCTGACATTCAAATACACAGTCTAGTCACATTAATGTGACCACCTGTCAAAACCAACTTTCACAGAGCTGAACACTGCGAGACGAACAAGAAGAGAGGCAATTAAGATCTTGAAGGTAATAGGAACTTTTAGCTTGCCATTTCTTCCTACGCTAACGCTGTCCGTTATTCGGAGTACTTTGACCAATCAGATTTCGGAATTTATTCGTGGGCACGCGCTGTACTGTCCAATGAAATTTAGCATTAGCATTAGTGTGAGTGAAACTGCTAAGCAAAAACTCCCTATTCACTGGGATGTTGAGCCATGCCATCTCCAATATCGTGATCAGCTGCCCTATAATATAAGCGATTGAGGATAGATGGAACGATCGAGATGCTCCCACAGATTCTCGATTGGGTTTATGTCCGTCGAGTTTGCCGACCAGGGGGGTACGGTAAACTCATCCTGTGTGGTGCTCTTCGAACCACGCACGTACACTGCGAGCAGTATGGCACCTCGCATTATCCTGTTGATAGATGCCATCATACTGAGGAAAGACAAATCACATGCAGGGGTGGCAATCACATGGTCCGCAAGGAGAGATTCATATTTTTGTTAATCCATCATGCTTTTCACAATGATGAGTGCAGCCAGAGAATGACACGAAAACATTACCCAGAACGCTTCCTCCTACAGCTTGGACCCTTCTGGCAATTGGTGCAGGGTGTTTGCTTTCAGACGTTTCACGCCGTAGACGCCAAAGTCCGTCTGTCTGATGAATTATAAAACGCGAGAATCTTTGGAGAAAAAAAACTGCCTTTCGTTACTCAGTGGGCTTACAGTTGCGGTACTGGCGTGCAAATTTCAGACTTCGTCGCTGATGAACAGCAGACACCATAGGTGCATTAACCAGGCGTCTGCTTTGGAGACCCATGCGCAGCAACGTTCGTTGAACCACCGTTGAGGAGACATTATTCTCAGCCCCTTTGTTCATGTGAACGATGATTTCTGCAACGGTTGCTCGTCTTTTCTCCCGAACGCATGTCTGCAATCGTCATTCCGCTGTGTCATCTATGGCCCGTGGTGCACCACATTTGCCACGTCGCTGATTTTAGAAAGGGTCATTTTGCCATGCACTGCATACTCTTACCACGATTTCACGTGAGCTGTTCACAAAACTAGCTGTTTCAGAATTGCTTCCACTTTTATTCCAAAAGACAATGATCGTACCCTTTCGGACGCCGGATACATCGTTCCGTTTCTCCATTACTTCAACGATTGCAATGTTTTCAGATCCTTCCCTCCGGCAGCCTTTATATGCTCCAGTGCAATGTACAGCCACCTGTTTTCTGTGATTGGTTATTTCATGGTAACGTCAAAAGTAGGTTGCGGTCACATTAATGTTAGTGGACTGTGTATACGACCGCACATTACACATTGATATAAGCAACGAGTTTTTTGAAATTGCTTTTATAAAACTGTTTGAATAAAAGGGAAAAAAACATTTTTTTCTTCAACACATGAAAGTTCGTTTTTTATTTTTTAAGATGTTTAAGGCGCTGTTTTAGATAATTTTTCTGAATCAACAGAATCTTTTGTTGAATAAACTAAGTTTTTGTTAGATAAATTAAGTATTTTAACAAAATCTTGTCGCATTCAACAATATTAACAAGATTAGATTATTCATAACTATAATATATTTTTATTTATTATACATATTCCTAAAAAGTATAAGGCTGAGGCTTTTGATTTCATTTTTTTTTTTCTTTTTTTTTTTTTTTTGAGGATCTATTGGAAAGCGTGGAGAATTACTCTGTAATTTCAGACAAGAATTGAAAATAATGTCTGAACTCCCCCATTTCCATTAGGAGTGCATTTTTAAGACTATTCTCCCCCTCTTTAAATATAGTAATAAAACTGCTTTATCTTCTTTGATTACTTGATCCCTAAAGTCTTTTGGATCATAAAACTTTAGAATTGTGTGGTCTGTAGCTCTGAAAAACACTTAATCTATGTAGCTAGGAGCAACGTTTACTGGGGTTTTTATAAAAATCAATGTCTGTGTATTATAAACGGATAAAAAAACGTTTAAGAATTGTTACGGTATTGTCTCGGTGTGTTTATTTAAAAAATATTTTTAATTCATTTCCAAAAGTATATAATAAAGTTAAACGGAAAACAACTGAACGGAATAAAATCATGCATCGTGACTTTCCTTCAGTCGTACTTTTACGTCTTAATTAACGAAATCTTGAAATCAGCATAATGAATGAGCAATTACAGTGGAACTTCTATGAGGAACAACCTCTTTTAAACATAATCCTCCAACAACGACGATTTTTATAAGACACCGTTTTTATCATATCTTCTTAGTGTTAAAAGATCCTCTAGAAGAGACCACATAACCCTCTATAAGCGACCGCATCCCGTTCACTGTCCGAAAATTTTCTAGCATTTTTCCGGAAGTAATATAAGCCAAAACCACACTCCGAACCGACATTCTACTGTAAATCGTCGTCAGATGCAAGAACACGTGCACATGACGTACAAATCTTGTACGTTGGCGAAGCAACGACCTTAAGAGCAGCGTATTGGTGTGATCAAATCACACAATGAAAAAATTCGGAAAGGAAGTTGTCAGTTCCTTTTGGTTGTGGTAAAACCAAGAATGAGCATTCAAAGCAAACAAATTTTACTATGGCAAATTCAGGATGCATGAAGAATATGAGGATAAATGCTCTTTTATTAGATGTAAAGAACAAATAAGAGAGAAGCCCAGAGACAGAAAAAAAAGAAACAATCCACGATTTCTAAATATTTTATTAAAATTTAAATGCTAAAAAAAGTATAATTACTTATGCATAAGTATGGATAACATACTAATGCGAAATAACACCAGAAGCAATAATAACACCAGAATGAACATGTCTCTGAATAACACCAGAAGGAATATTTTATAGCAATTTCTTAGCTATCAAATGTTTATACTTCTTTGAGAGCACCTCCCCTAACGACCGATTTTTTGCTGCACGGAGGTGGTCGCTCCCGAGAAGTTTGACTGTACTTGAAAAAAAAAATAGCATACAATTGTAAATTTTAAGAGTTAAAATAAAACGGAAATCAAATCAACGGAAACAGAAACGCCATGCTTAACTCTCCTCCAGTGGATCGTCCACGTCTTAATTAACGAACCAACATGCCTATCTAATTCCACCACTCGCCTTAAATTAAAATATATAATTTCACATCCACTTAGATGTATAACTTTAAGTATACCCACTTAAGTATAAGTATTCTTGATCCGAATTCGGGTACAATCAGTGAATTTCTGCACAGCATATCCAGGATTATCCGTAATGGAAGCTACAGACGGACCCTTGCCCAAACGGAGAAAGCTTTTCCTGCAATCGGAGAATTCGGAAATTGATCCACAAAACAAATTTCCATACCGAGCATCCAGTGTAATTAAACTAGCTCCATTTTCGAATTAAATATCGTCTAAATCTAATTAAAATTTGCATAAAATTGAAATGAACTCGAGTCTTGGAACGCATGTTATGAATTGAGTTCCAATTAATATAGAGGGATATCGAGTTGCTTAGTTTGATTTTGAAAGGCTTCTTTAATATGCTGGCTAAGAAAATATGTCGTAGAAAGCCCCTGTATTATTGTTTTAACTTTAAAGAGGCATGTACCAGTTTACTTGTTACATGTGTTATCCATAAATTTTAGTGATCAATAGCTATTTCGTGTACAAATAGTAATAGAATAGTATTTTCTGTTAGATATGTTTAAAATGACATATATATTTATTTTAGGTTATTGTTACCCTATAAAACGAATTTTAAAGTTACCTAAACAACAATTATCAGACTTTCCATTTCTATAATAATAATCTGTAAAAAAAAAAAAATATTTATACATTACCATGTAATTTGAAAAACACAATCCATTCATTATGAGTAAAAATAACATGGTTTCATTTTGCTAGAAAATACGGATTTTATTAAAAGTTAAAAGCCAAAAATGTAACCTGTTCCGGTGAAAATCATGTCGCTTTTGTAAATGAAAACGTTCGTGATGTAACTTCTGAGAAAAAGCTCATTACCCTTATTGAACTCTTAATGCAGTATCACACTTGTTACATAAAAGTGACGTTTATCTCACTGTCAATTCGCGCTAAATAAATAAGTAATTTCATTTTTCATTTTTTACAGATTACAGTTGACCCCTTTATAACATGGGTCTACAACACGAATTCTTAGAACACGACGAAAACATTACGATCGTTTTCGTGTAACACGTTAAAAGAGACTCGTACAGCACGATGATATGAGACATATGTTCTGATATCATGACGCCTTAGCTCCTGTAATTAACATTCCTTTTGAATGGCAACACCAAACATCATTGCATTTTTACGGAGCGCAAATAAGTTTTGCGCGATTATACTGCGCAGTCCGCACTCCAGGTGGAGTATAGCGCAGGACCCGTACAACACGGATTCCTATAACACGGAACGTATCTACCGTGTTATAGGGAATCTACTGTAGTTGCATAGTGTCGAATTTAATAGCTAAGAAAATTCTGGGTTGCCGTATTTAGTAATATTTCATCTTACCTTGGTGGCCGAAATGTATTAAAACTAAATATTCGAACTGTATCAAAAATAAAATTTACTAAAAGCAAAATTTTTAATTTTGTATAACCCTCAGAACAACTTCGGAGTTTGCCAATCTACGACGGTTTTTCATGACGTGACAACTGATGTTTGCGTACAGTGGCGTAGCCAAGGAGGAGATAGGGGGTCACAACCCCCCCCCATGTGGAGTTTTTGTGCATACAAAATGTATATTCTTCACTCCCGTAACATTGACATGAAAAATTTTTGGCTACTCCTGCTTGCATATAATTGATCTTTTTTTTTTCATTTATCAGTGATCAATATACTTTAGGATCGGAATCTCCGCGGTAAAAAATGGTCTAAAAATTCTGACACCAGAAAAATCTGATTAACACAGTGGGGATACACAAATAAGCGCCGGGCATACGCTCTTGCTTATGTCAGGAGGAGCAACTACATTAGAGGTTATGTGCTGCTCCGGATAATCTGCGAGCAAAACAGCAAAAATGACGTAGAAAATGACATCCACACGCGAAGGAAATAAAATTAAAGATATGTAGAATTGCATGAAAGCTTCGATTATTTTTAAAGTGCAAGTCTGTTACAGTTCTATTTATTTCACGTTTGATGCGCTTTCACTTTTTCGAGTCTTAAAAACTGTAGAAATGAGTGGTTTCACTTAATTGTTAAATTTAACAACTTAAGTGGCAACAATGGATTCCGTTGCTACGGAAATTATAGCAATGTTAAAAATAGAACATGAAATGAGTTATTCATGTTTACTTTGCTAGAACTGCCATATTGGCGAAATTAACGCCGCCAGTCGATGGCCAATAGCTCAAACCACAAATTAAACTTGACACTAAAGTCAATACGCAATACTTTGTTTGGCGGAATTAAATAAAATTATGTATGCATACGCTAGTGAAATCGGCTCATCTTAATTGTGGAATGGAATTAATAATACGTACAGAGTTGCACTACATTTGAATATTTTTCGACAACTTTGCTAAGAAATGTACTAACATAGGAATAAACATTTCAATTTTCTGAAATTTGGCGGAATTCCTCTAACTTAAATCAGTTTACTTAATTTCGTGAAAATTCTATAGATCGTTTAAAATCGCCTTAATAACTGCATTATTTCTCTATGAAAAATCGAAGTATAGCGCCGTAAAACTTATACTTGTTATTAAAAATACTATTTCGTTACGCTCTCAGTAATTTGCGCCAAGCCCAAAACTGTACAAATCGGTAGAACCTACTACTACTTTCTCAAAATCGCCAAATGAGCCATTTTTTTTTTCGGCCAAACTAAAAAATATACATATTAGTCTCGGAAATCTCTCAATCCCTTATTCTTTTACACATAAAAAACATTGAATTCCAGCTCTGATTTAACATGAACGCAATATTTTAATTAAAAATAACTTTGAAATAATCTAAACAGAAAAAAAATCATTATTCTTTTATTTTTACTGCAGGAGTCTAAATAATTTAATAAAATAGCCAAACATGGCAACCTCGATGCTTATTTCTCACTTTTTTGACTACAGGGGTTACAATCACGGAATTGCGGAGAGCAAAAATTAGCGTTTTTGACGGGTTTTTTATCAATATCTCCTAAACTAATTCGAATTTCGAAATTTAAATTAGCGGAGGTTCTTTCTCGAAATTTTCCGAATTCGTGGATACCTCGTTCGAAACTCAACTCCCAGCCGTTTAGGAGGAGATGATGTTACACAACACACACACACAGACAGACGCGCACAGATTTTAATAGTATAGACTAGCTGCTTACCCGTTCTCCGCACGGTAGGAGACGAATATTTTCCTTACACATATAATTCGAATTAAACCCAGTGATAGGAATCTCTAATAGTGAAAAAATGCTGGAATTCTGACGAAAAGCTGACTCCATGAGTGGAAATTTGAGACGATTGCAACATGATGACACAAAAACTGCGTCATTGCCACTGGCGATCAGAATAGTAAGAACTTTACGGTATGCAGACGAAACGTTTCTCTTTCGAAAAATGCCTTATTTCTACATCATATAATTCTCTTTTTTAGGTTTAATTTATAGCATTCATACATACCATATGAATAACTTTACATGATGTTGAATACTATTTTATCTTATCTTGCATTTCGTAAAGCGTGGACAATGCATTAGCACAGTTATGTTGCAGATGACTTTATTAAATTTTACTCAAATTTAAAAAACCTACTCGAAAATTCGATGCACATTGTACGTTCAGAAACCAAAATGCATCCTGTTTCCGTGAAGATCTTGTCGCTTTCGCAAATGAAAAAATTTGTGACGTAACTTAAGCGGAAAAGCTTATTACCCTTACTGAACTCTTAATACAGTAGCACACTTGCACGAAGATATACTATAGGAGTGGACACTCTCCATAGCTGTAATGTTAAACTTTTGGTACCCCAAAGAAGTTTCAATTATGTAAACATTGGAAATCTAGCGACGTGCAGCGATCCTAGCGGCAAAAGAATAAAGCATTTCCCGTACTGATTGATAACTAATTTTACTTGTTTTTAATTTTCCGACCTAGCATGTGAACGAGATTATTAACGCGAGCACTAAATTTAAAATATTTCTTTCGCTTTTGCTTACATGGTTGCCTTAGTAACAAATGAATAAAAAAGATTTAAAAAAATGTTCTATCTTAAGATTGTTAAAATATTGAGTTATATTTGTGAACGAGTGTGTATATCGTGGCTCACAGAAAAGAAGTTTTCGTCTGCCGCGGTATATATTTACATTAGAAAATGGTGCGAGTTCTTAATGTAACATGAATTTAACATTTTAACATGAGTTTTTTAGCGGCAATTTAAAGCTGTGTTAAAATTTGTCACAGCATGAAATAAATGTAAATACTGCTTGTTTGAGTGTGATCCTCATTATAAATGACACTTTTTAAATATTGCATTCACACATACAACATTCTTCTAAATTTATTACTATTTCTTAAAATACAGCTTTTGGGCAAAATAATAACACGACATTACATACATAGTATTACTTCGCTTCGAAATGTTGCAGATGACTTTATTAAATTTTACCCAAATTTAAAAAACCTACACGAAACAATCGATGCACATTGCACGTTCAGAAACCAAAAATAAATCCTGTTTCCGTGAAGATCTTGTCGCTTTCGTAAATGAAAAAATTTGTGACGTAACTTAAGCGGAAAAGCTTATTACCCTTACTGAACTCTTAATGCAGTAGCACACTTGTTACACAAAACTAACGTTGATTTATATGAAATATTCTAAGCACATTGGATCCCGTTATTCGGAAAGATTCCACAAACGCCATGGGAAGAAAGAGCAATTAATTTCATATTATATTTTGTATTCCTTGCAAGCGCCTTTGTTATGTACATGATTGCAATATCATTCTCGTACACGATGCTTATCCTATAGTCTCTGGTGATTTATTTTGGATTTTCATTTCATATTCCTGACTTTTCATACTTTTGAAATTTTGTTGCTTTGCGCATGTGAATAATCGATTATCATTTCGCATTACGGCTACCAATTAAATAGTTTTCCATATCGCTTCTTTCACGTTAACGACGTTAATCTGCCTTTTTCTAGTTTAAAAAAAAACGCCTACAAAGTTTCAATGCTTCAATTTAGACACACAGAGGGGTTAGGCAAATACGCACCCGACAAATTGCTTCCTTATGTCCGCCGAAGCAGCACATACGTTAGCGTGTAATGTGCTTCTCCGGATAATCTGACAGCAAAACAGAAGACAATGACGTGAAAATGACGTCACACGCGAAGGAAAAATGAAAATATCGAATTGCCGAAAAACTTCGATTATTTTATGCGCAATATTTAAAATTCATGTTTCATATTTAATGCGTTTTCACTTTTTTGGGTCTTAAGAGATGTAGAAATGAGTGGTTTCACTTAATTATTAAATTGAACAACTTAAGTGGCAACAATGGATTCCGTTGCTACGGAAACTGTAGCAGTGTTAAAAATAGAATATGAAATGATTTATTTATGTTTACTTTGCTAGAACTGCCATTTTGGCGTAATTAACGTCGGCAGTCGATGGCAAATAGCCAAAATGAATCACACATTAAACTCAGAATAAATGCAATAATTTAAAGGCATTACCAGCTAGTCTAACTGGTTTTAAAAATATTCTCATTCATCTCAAACAGCATTCGTATTTATAAAGACTTCCTATTTTATTACACCTTGTTTGGCGGGATTAAAAAATATTATCTATTCATACGCTCGTAACACCAACTCATATCAATCGGGGCATAGAATTAGCAATACAAATGATAAAGTTTAATTTTCTGAAATTTGGCGGGTTTCCCTAACTTAAATCAATTTATTTAACTTGATGAAAATCATTTAAAATCGCCTTAATAACTGCATTATTTCTGAACAGAAAATTAAAATTTCAGGCTAAATTCTAGTAAAACCTGCACTTGTTTTTAAAAATACTATTTCTTTACGCTCTCAGTAAATTGCGCCAAGCCTAAAATTGTGTGCAAACCACTAGAATCCACTTTCCCAAATCGCCATATAAGCCATTTTTTTTCGCCAAATTATAAGGTTATGCACTTTAGTCTCTGAAATTTACAAATCCTTTTTCTTTTGCGTATAAAAAATATTGAATTCCTGCTCTGATTTCCCACGCAGACGATATTTTAATTAAAAAATAACCTAGCAAATATTCGAAACAGAAAAAAAGTATTATTCCTTTATTTTTAATGCAAGAGTGTAAATCATTATTTTGGAAAAAACTATCATGTTTTAAACATTTGAGTGAATTCAATGTGTTTAAATGTAAACGTACTGAAATTATTTATGGCATGTTGCAAAACATTAAAACTTACTATTTATTTTTGCTAAATTATTTGCTCAATTTTAATTTTTATCCATGATGCTTCTTGTTTTTAATTCCGTTAATCGTCATTTACGTTTCGTTGTTAATGCCACTTAATCTTTGGTTCACATATGTTTTTCTACCAGAGAGTTAATCTCCGCATGGCTAGGAGTCTAACTAAAACTGACGCATCCAGCACCACAATCAATTATACAATAATTTATTCATGACGAAAAATAGCGCTCACATCTATAGAAAATATCTAGAATTAGGGTGGAGCTTCTTTTTCAACTATAGTATCATTTTTTCTCCTTAAATGCAGCTAATTTTTATGAAGGAAAAAAAAATCAGTTATAGTATTGGTACATTTTAATAATATTTAGAAATACCTCATTCATGGAAGAGTTTTTTTAATGTACGAGTGGCTACAAAAAGCTTTTATTTTCTCTAACATTATGCAACTACATTTAAAGATAATCTTAAAGGGCAAATTCTATGTATAGAGTGTGGAATAAACGGAGAAATGGTGAGTATTAAAATAAATATAAGTACCAAAATAAAAAAAAACATTTAAAAAAGTAAAAAAGAAAAAAATGTGCCAAAAGTCGTTTACAAGTGACATAACATTTTGTTAAATTGCCATGTATTAAATTTGAACAATCAAGGTAGAATATGTAAATTTTTTACCGCTTTCGATGGATCAGGAGTACTCATATGTAAATAGTACTACGATTATAAGACACAGTTCAACAGCAGTCTTATTTGAGGAAAATTTATAGATTCATTGCCATCAAATTTGGCGAAATGTTATGAATGGCTGTAAATCGCTTTTAATAAAAGACTCTGTTTAATAAAAAACCCTTTAAATGTAGCTTTAATTTTTTTAATGAAAAACAAGCTGTTATAAACGGTTATATGCTTATTGTATTGTGATTTAAATGGATGAATGTCTCTAAACTGCCATTGACCGTCACGTATTGGAATTATTTTGAGTAATCCTGTAAAACTATAAATGCTACATACACTGTTTTCGAGGGAGAGGATTACTTTTTAGTCCTTAATAACATATGAATTTCGTTTTCTTTGACACTGATGAATGTCTACAAAAAGTCTTTAAGCATTGACTGTCCAGAAGCTTAATATGCTAGATTTCGTTTGGGTACTTCTATATAAATATTTTCAGTCCGGCACATGATACAGTTCATCGTAATAGCATAGAGAAATTTCATAATAATAGATGCACATTTACACCACATAGAACACGGTTGCAAATACAAACAAACCAAAATTATAACCACATTTCACCATTGTTGGAACACATTAAAAAGGAGGAGCTGACGTTCAGTCAGAAGTTCTTTGACTGGCTTTTCATTTGTAACTAAAATTTAACCAAATTCAATTAAGAGTTTTTACTCGCAAAGCTCTTTTTACACTGGAGAGTGTAAATCCTAAACCTCCTCTTAGGAAATTGGAGAGATTCATATTATAACTCGCGTGAGGATCCATTGCTTGATGTAGCACCATCAAGCGACATAATGAAAATTTTCAGGATATTCAAGGATTTTGAGTTTTGAATCTCTAGGTTTTAGCGACAGCAGATTACGAAAATAAGTATAGTACGAGCCGTAAAAAATGTTGCTATTGCAGTGTTGACACGAAGACTTGCAATGGTCCAAGCTCTCGTGCAATGCCAACAGTTGCCTTGTGCTTACTGGCTGACAAGTATTACGGAAAGTACTGTTTTTCTATCATTATAACATGCCTTGCATTCATTATCCAGTGTTTTTTTTCCAACCGCTCCAAAACCACGAATGTACTAGGAAATTTTCATAATCAACCGGGATTGTGAAAATAAAATATTTCAGTCTGTGACATCACTGCCTAAATCTCCCTAATCGGTGATTCAAACGTTATTACTGTTTTTTCGGAAATCATTTCCTTGCGTTTTCTACATGTCTGAAAATTGGTTTCATCCCGTTCATTATATTAAGCTGTTTATTTTTAGAAACAGGGAAATAAATTTTGTCGCCATTATTTACATACGAAATGTCAGGAAAAACGAAACTATACACTTCCATCTCTACATGTATTCGGAAAGAAAATCAGGCTTATATTTCATATCTTCGACACAGTACTAATTTTATGCAAAACTATAAATAGTGATTGTAAAGTAATATAAGATATGCTGTGCTATAACCGTGTACAATTTAATCCCTTGTTAATTTTTTATTTCAAACAAAATATCTTTTTGAATTAATTGTTAGAAATGATTGACAAAGAAGATTAAAATTCTCTTGAAATAGATTCCGAGGATAAGATTTCGTCTTTTTTGTTCAAACATAATTAGTTTTAATTCTAAATCTTTTATGACATAACGAATATTATCAGCAAATTTCTTAATCTGCCCGACAAAAGAAAATTATAATATTATTTCCAACGCTTAGCAACTTGGCTTAAAAGACTATCTAGAAAGTTCGTTGAGATTAGGTACTCAATTACTCTCAAAATATTGCACTTTTTAATTATTATTTTCTCTGTATGGCAATCTCTAAAATATCGTTCTCAGCGTGAAAATATTTGTAAAGGTTCTTTTATGTGTTTCTGAAATTTGCATTTAGTTATGCTAAGTTATCAGTTATAAAATCTTTATGGGTGCGATTGAAATGCATAAGATTTATTATATATACTGATTGCACGAATATATATAGGGTGGTCAGCGAATAAAGCTCTGATTTCAAAATTAAATATCTCAAATACAAAGATCAATAGAAGAATGCGGTAAGTGGTATGCTTATTAGCTAAGCTGTAAAAATGTTATACAGAAGTTTCGAAAATTTAGCTACAAAAACCGTTAACAGATGGTGCTGTTATCGCAATACCTATAAATTGTGCTTCGAAGTCCAGAGGGATCAGTTCGACCACTGAATCGAAGTCCTATGGCAACAAGACAGGTTTTAAAAACGATGAAATGTTCCAAAGGGACTCGATGCCAAAATCATACGCAAGCTCATCGCCAAAGTCAAACGTACAGGCACTGTAGATGATAATCGAGTGGGACATGCTTGACCCAGGCAAACTGTCGTCACTCCTGAAAAGTGTCTGGAATGGTTCAGAAAAATTCAAGGGGTACTGTCCGAAGAATTTCATTAGAGACTGGTTTGAAAGGTTACAGTACGCAAAAAAATATTGAGAAAGAGACTACGATTGTTTCCATACAAAACCCAAAGTCATCAGGCGATAACCATAAAGCTGTTCGACAACGTGTTGACTTTGCGAACCAGGCTTTCAAACTGATTGATAATAAAGGGTGTAATGTTGGTTGGGTCTGGTTTACAGATAAAGCGCATTTCTACTTGAATGGATCGGTGAATAGATAAAGCTGGCGATTTTGCGGTTCCGAAAGTCTTCATTTGTGTGAATAGAGAAGCCACTGCATTCGACTAAAGTTACTTCTTGAGTTGCCGTACGCACCAAAGGCATTGCAGACCCTTTCTTTTAAGCGAGAATGATCACTAGTGAAGTTACATTACAATTTTGAAATAATTTTTCAGCGCACGGTTAGCGCTTGAGGATAGATCAGGTATCGATTGATCATGCAAGATGGAGCTCGACCACACCGTGCAGAAAAATTATTTCGTTGTCTTGAAGGATACTTCGAGAATAGAATAATTGCATTAGATTATCCCAAATTTACTGGCAGAGGGACAGATTGGCCTCCATATTATCCCGATCTGACTCCCTGTGATTACTTTCTGTGGGGCGCATAGAAGGGCAGTGTCTACCGGAGCCATCCCACTACGCTGGTTGAGCTTGAATAGTCGATTTGTGTGGCAAGTGATTCCATTTCTGTTGAGGCATTGCAGGATATAATGTCAAGTTTCATTACTCGTTTACGCCACCTGATTTTTTCGAACGGCGAACATTTAGAAAAAATTGTGTTCTGATTGCAAAGACTGTTCGACTTGACTTTTTTTTTAGACTGCTCGCATAAACTGCATGCGGAGAAAGAGTGTTTCGGGTTGCAGCGCCATCCAATAACCGTTTTTATAACTAAAATTTCGAAACTTCAGTATAGCATTTTTACAGCTCAGTTAATAAGCATACATTTTATCTCATACTTCTATTTATCTATGTGTTTGGAATATTTAATTTTGAAATCATGGTCTTATTCGCTGGGCACTCTGTATTTGACAAAGAACTTTTAATAGCATTTCATAAAGCTAGCATGCTACAAAAAGTGATTTTATCCGAAGATTTTACATTTCATCTGATTTCTTTGAAGTTTCTGCTTATGAATTATGCGAGGCTGCTATGACGCATATTAAATTAACTGATGACGGTATAATTAAATAAAATATTTGTAATTTAATCATAAAAGGGCAGACCGTACCTTCACGCCATGTCAGTTAATATTAACATTAAGAGTTTCGACGAGTTCATAAAAACGCTAGGTATTGTTCTTACGCAACGGATACCATTTTCAAATGAATGCTCTTAAAGGAAACATGATTCATAGTTCTTTGGTTTATAACATGCGTATATTTACTTTTGCTAAAATATTTAAATTGTTACTACCAGAAAACTTCACACTGAATATTTTAGATTTATCTGTTTATTTATAACCACGATTTTAACTTATTTTGAAAATAAGCCTTTTCGGAAACAAATTTTTAGCTAGTACGTGTTCGTAAAAGGTCAGCGTTTTATACCTCTGTTTTACTTGAAACAATGTTTAAAAGAATATTTTCTTTTAAACCAAGAAATTAAAAATAAGTAGTGACAGAAAAGGGTACATCAATACCATTTCTCCCTTCTTTACACGACACTGCATTTTACTGTCCACTTTTGTAACATAAATTTTTTCTAGTAATGCAATTAAACGGTTGTCATTCTAGCTAAAAGATGATATTTTGTAGTCTTTGTCAAAGAATGTATCAGCTATTTCTTTCTAAGTTTCAGCTAATGATTTCAAAAATATCTGAGGACATTTTTGCCATATGATTATCTAAAGCAGTTCTAGTGATACAAAATCCTTTGTTTGACAACAAACCGCGGGGAATGAAAGAAAGGAATTGAAAAAAATTCCATCCTTTAATTGCTCCCTATCATCCTGCATGAACAGATAAAAAGATGCGTTGTTCCCTCAATTCAAGGAATGCTACTAGAAGAGTGAGTCATTTGAAAAAGAAAGGTGCATGTAGGACCGTTCTCCTATTTATAGGACAGTTAGAAAACACGTGACAAATGCTTGTAATATTTATTTTCTATATGGTTATTTTTAAAATTTTGAATAACACTGATGGCCTGTCAAAAATTGCATATAATTGTAATATATATATATACTAGCTGAAGTACCCGTTCTTCGCACGGGAATGAATGGACTTTTTGATATTACGATTTGTGGTGATTACTATTCATTGTAATAAACAGATATAGCAAAGTGGATATCGCGTTATATTGTGTCCAATAATCATGCATACCGAATTGCAAGGCAATCGTTTGTACGGTGCAGAAGGCCATGCGGCGTAGCGCAATCTAGTGGCGAGTTTTAGCAAAACGGATACGGCGAAAATATTTTTCGCATTCAGATATCGATGTATACGAATTTTCATGACTATCGGCTGGACAGTCCTGAAGTTCATGTGTTGACGCGACATCTAGTGGCAAGTTATAGGAAAATGGATAGCGCCAAACTCTTCCCCGTGTTCAAATATCTATGTATACCTATTTTCATAGCGATCATTTGCACAGTCAAGAAGTGATACACTGCAGGGCCATCCAGTGGTTCAATAAAGTAATGATTTGCTACAGCACCGTCAAGTGGTGAGTTATAGCAAAATGGATAACGCCAAAATATTCTCATTGTTCAAATAGCTATGTATACTGATTTTCATAGCGACCGTGTTCAACTATCTATGTATACCAATTTTCATAACGATCATTTGCACAGTCAAGAAGTGATACACTGCAGGGCCATCTAGTGGTTAATTAAAGTAATGATTTGCTACAGCGCCGTCAAGTGGAGAGTTATAGCAAAATGGATAACGCCAAAATATTCTCATTGTTCAAATAGCTATGTATACTGATTTTCATAGCGACCGTTTGAATGGTCAAGAATTTGGCCTGCTGCAGCGTCATCTAGTGGCGACTTAAAATAATAATGCATTGCAGTGTCATCTAGTGGTGAGTAAAGCCGGATTCATACTGGCCGTACCGCACCGCTAAGACGCCGCAATGACGTCACGTGGCGGAGCAACACGGAGCCCGCGCGGCGAGCGCCGAGGGTTTGCGCATTATCTGGCGAGAACAGATATTCCGCAGAGACCGCAAAGCTACAGCCAATTACAGAAGAGCTTTTACAGCTACAGCCAATTACAGAAGAGCATTGGTGTATTTATTTGCGGCACCGCAATCTCGCCGCGCGGACAGCCAACGGTCCAAAACGGCGAAACAGTACGGCGTGGTTGCGGTGCGGCGCGGCAGATATGAATCCACCTTAACATCAAAAGGAACGCAGTTAGAATACATTCTTCGTGCTCAAATGTGTAAGTATAAAAAATTTTATGCCGATCAGTCGAACGGTATAGAAGTTGATGCTTTTCAGCGCCATTTAGCGGAAAGTTACAGCAAAATGGATAGTGAAAAATATTCTCCGTGTTCTAATATTCGCGTGTACCAAATTTCATCGAAATCGGTTGGACGATATTCGCATAGCAAACGGCTAAACGGAATAGAATTCGACGTTCTGCTGCGCCACCTGGTGGCAAGTTAGAGGAAAACGGATAGCATAAAAAGCTTCTCCATGATAAAAGACTTAGGTGAACCAAATTTCATGGTGCAACGGTGCTCAACGGTGCTGGAGTTTTTCAACCTCATACACTCATACCAACATTCATTTTTATCTATAACCAGTGTCATTATATATCCCAGTCTCAAAAAAAATCCAGTTTCAAATCTAAGCCTCCCCAAAGTGCCAACATACGCCATTTTGCAAGCGTTTTTTCAGGAAATCATTCGAAGCATTGACTTAGCAGCAATAATATATGGGAAATGGTTCGACCGCGAAAAAGTAAAGCAAGCCTTTATTTGAAAAGTTGAATCCCTTAATACAGCCGAATTTTTTAAAATTATCAACTATAACGTGTTTTATTCATCATTACTCCGATGTACTAAATAAGAAGATTTCAATTTTCTGAAATTTGGCGGAATTCCCCCAACTTAAATCAATGTACTCATTTGGCGAGAATTCTGGAGATAGATCGCTTGAAATCCCTTAACAACTGCATTCTTTCTTCACGGATCATTAAAATTTAACGCTGTATTCTAATAAAACCTTTGCACTTGTTTTCAAAAATCTATTTCCTTAAGCTCTCAATAAATTGCGCCAAGCCGAAATCTGTGCAAACCGCTAGAACTCACTTTCACAAAATCGGCATTTGAGCCATTTTATTTTTTCGCCAAACTAAAATAATTTACCTATTAGCCTCGGAAATCTTCAATTCTTATTGTTTTGCGTGTAAAGCATTACATTCCTGCTCTGATTTTCCATGCACACGATATTATAATTAAAAAAAAATAACCTTACGAATATAAACTAACAAAAAAAATCATTATTATTCTTTTATTTTTACTTTGAGAATTTAAAACATTTTATTCGGCAAAATCGCCACACATTGCAACAACGATCCTTATTTCACACTTTTTTCACTACAGGGGTTACAATTACGGAAAGATTTTTGCGTGAAGAGCATAAAAAATCTCTTAAATTCCGGGAACGGGTGGACTTTCAAAGTTTTAAAGTGGACTATGAGTTATTCTATATTATTTTACATATCTGTACTAAATTTCCGGCCGATAGGTCCATTTTTGTGGATTTGTATACGAATCAAATCCACAAACAAACAAACAAACAAACAAACAGAATTTCATTTTTATTTATAAGATATATATATATATACATATATATTTAATGGGTTAAAGCTATATGACAGTTATTAGAGAAAAATTTAAAGATTGTTTTCCTTAATTTTTTCCAAATATCATTTTCCCCCCTATTACTATATTATATTTAGTCTATTTGTTATAATTTATAAGAAGTTATATGTAGACTTTATTTTTCCTTTTGTTTTATTAGTATTCAATTGTCCTATAAACAGGACAGCAGTCCAATATGGGTTAAAACATGTTTTTGTCCAATAATTGTCTCATTAAATTTTAATTCTCAGTAAATTTACATAGTATATATAATCTTCAATCACAAGTATTTTTGAAAAGTAACAAAAACCTCGAGACCTGAAAGTCTAAACTTTCATTCCCGATTTGTTTAGCCTGATTTGTTATTTTTGAACAAAGCTTATTCGATCTACATAACTGCATGAAAAACATTGATTTATGCGAATTACAGAGCTTATTCTAAAATAACTATGGCAACTAAAATTAAAAACAAACTGTCTGAAGCAGGGAAAACTCATATTTAAAAAAAGATTTAAAAATTATAGATATCTGATTTTTTTCTAAATCATGAAAAACAGCAACCAAGCTCGTACTCGTTTATTTTTCAGAAAAACAACCCGGAAATAAGATGGAATTCAAGTTGAGTGGGTGTATGCAATATAAACTTTGGTGATGGCTAGAATGCTTAATTATACTGAAAACAGTCAGAAGATAATTTATAACGGCGTAAACTATTATTGTACTCAGAAGTGATAGTGAAATCTGATGACCATAAATCATTAATTTAAAGATGTAAAATCGACGACTAAATAAACTATTATAGTATAAATAATATTTCTTTAAATGCCAGACAATCTAATCAAAACGAGATGGCAAATTTAAAACAAACCTAAAATATTTCTCACAATGACGGCACGCATGTACCAAAGATATAAAGGCAGTCAAATGAAAACGGAACCGAGTAAACAACCAGCATTTAGCGCAAGAATGCAAAAAATTGCTGTGTACATGTGCCCTCTAATGGGGATAGGGCATCAGGAAAGAACAAGTAAGTTTTTCTCTCCTCGTCTGTTCATTTGGATGGACATTTACTGGCAGCTAGTCAATATTCCATGCCAAACGCAGTCAGACAATACGTTCATGAGTATTAAGGCTGGTAAAGAGGAACATGGAAGTACAGTTTTTGACTGCGCCTCAATAAATGCACGGTGGTAGAAACTTTTTTTCAAAATTGAAGTGCGCAAGTCCAGTGCCTTGAAACGTTTCAAGATAATTTCCCCTCCCCCCTCTCCACACACACCGAGATTTGTCAAGGGTGTATCAATTACTCTGCTAGAAGCTTCGCTGGGAAGCCCTTACATATCCACCACACAGTCCAGGTCTCTCCCAATACGATTTATATACATGTAAAGCCCTTTAGTGCCCTTCAGGAAGATAATCAAACATTGGTACATTCGGACAAAGAATGCACGCTTAGGTAAAATGATAGTTCCCTAGACATACCCAAACACTTTTCAATAAGGCACTGAAAGTCTTATTTCTCAAGTGGGGAAAATGTGACTTTACTTTCTTTCCATATGTCCTGTTTTCATTTGACTTCCCCTTACGGGCAGCGGGACTAATAGCAGTGACTTACTATACCCACCTAATCTTAATCTACAATCGCTAATTGGTTGTTTTAGGAAGCTTAATGCTGCACGCCAATGAAAAGTTTGAGTTTTGTGCTATAGTAAGACCACACGAGGAGTGACTATCTAAAGGGGAGGCTCAGTCAGAGGACTTTTTAAGTTGTTCTAAAGCGAATTCATGTTACATCTGGAGAAAACCGTCGAAAATTACAGGCCGTCAGATCATCAGCCGCAAGGTTAGGCCCAAACGAGGGCACTTCAGCAGTCTGCAATGTTTTCAGTGTCTTATCCACTCGACCGTGGTGGGCCCTTTGCGGAAGACTAGACAGTAGATCTGCAGTGTCCCGAATTTAATTTTAGACTTACAAATTTCCACACTGTACGCGCGACGGGTAGTGCAAGTTAAATCTGTAGAAAGTAATATTGTTCCGCTCCCTGTTTGCTCTTAAAATACCGAATAAACGCCTCTTTAAGGAGGATTCACATTGGTCGTTCTGTGACGCTCAGATCAGATCTGCCCCACCGTTCTTTTCTGTTTGAAACTTTGGCTGCTCGCGCTTGAGTTTGAGGTGCTTCAATAAATGCACCAATGAAATTACACCATAAGCCAGCGAAGTGAGACGTCAGAACAATGCTCTCCGCTTTGCTTTGCTGAGTGACGTCATCGCGGCGCCTTAGCTGTACGGAACGGACAGTATGAACTCTGCTACACTTGAAGATAGCTTGAACGGTATATGTTTCTGATTTTTACCGTTTATCCACCTCAATAGATCTAGATTTTCCTTGAAGATTGGGGAGGGGGGAGAGACGCTTTTCCTGGTATTTTACGGTCTTTTTTACAAAATACTAAAGCAAGGAAAATAGTGTTCTAATCCCTTAGCTCCTTTACTGGTTTTTTCGAAGAAAATTCAGCAATTCCTTATAAAGTGAATGTCGGAAATGTATTTTTCATTACTGGCATCTACAAAAACTGAAGAATACGATGGAAATTGTTGCCCTTAATCCCTACTAGCAATTTTGCTCGGGCTATCACCGGCCACGCAGCCAGCCGATGATGGGGCGAGCAAAATTGCTAGTAGGGATAGGGCTAAAATAACTTTATAAAACTGTTGTACATTTACAGGGATGTTTTGGACCATAGTATGGAAATTGATAGTTTCGTGAACTTCACGGATTTGGATATAGAAGGATCATCGACCAGCGTCAGTCGGGCGAAGTAGCGTCAGACTCTGAACGGAAAATATCGACCCCCTTTCTCAGGATTAGCTACGTATGTGTCCTCTTGCGACACATAATAAGGAATCATGACGCAATATACTACTAACATACGCATGCGCATAGCATAAACTTAATGATTACAACTCAAGCGCCATCTTACAGGCGATTACATTTCGATCTTTTAGTGTACGTCGATGATCGTCCTGCACCAAATACGTGGTGAATTTAAAAGAAAACTATATTGAATTCCATGCAGCTTGACGCATTAACGCCCATAGTGGTTATCAAATTTGGTACATTGTGTGGCGACCATCAAAAACTTAAAGGTCGAGAAAGTATATAAGAATTAATTTATTTTTCGATTTTAATTTTACTGTTACCAAACTCACGAAACTGTAAACAAACTAACGAAAACTGAATCTACTGGCCCTTGTCTCTTTTTATTTAGTTTTTCAACAAACTGCATTCAGTTGATGACTTAAGCAGGCCTCGTAGGCGGTAATATTTTTTTTAAATCGCTACCTCTATAAATAATAGAGTAAAATGTTCCGCTACTTCAACAGTTGTTAAATGTTCTTTTAGATGTTAATGTTTCGCCTATCAAACCATTAAAATACTAGTCTATATAAATAAAACTTTGATGATGGTAGGGATTAAAAAAAAATTAGGACCGACTGCGAGGCCTGCTTTAAGAAAGATGACCTACTAGTTTAGGTTTAAAAACTCTCTAAGAAAGTCCAAACCCCGAAAACTGGTACCACGAGTGGTTCTGGTAGAACGTTTACGAATAGGTCACCACAATAGCTTAATCGTCTGCCATGGGTTCGATACCCACCCATACCTTGGTTGTTGAAATTTCCGTCATTTTTGTTAGTAAAAACTTTCATTTTATTGTCCACTTTACTCTACGAGGATTTATAAGCGGTTCATTGGGCCTAACCGTTCGGAGTTTTCCGTGGTTTTCTCCGAAACCAGCGTGAATACGGGTTAGGACCCCTTAGAAAGACTACCACGGAGGGCACCCCCTCTTGTGTTGTCCTTCTGACGTGGATTTAGAAGTGGGTTTCGGGCAAGCACTCAAATCCGAAATACATATTCACAAACAAAGAAACAAACAAACAAATCAATCTCAATACTAAACATATGCAATTTTTAATTTGTTAAGATCAAAAATACAAGAAAATGATTACTTGTGAAAAATTCTAAACTGAGCACGGAGAAGGTTCATCCAGTTGTTGAGAAGATACACTTGTTGCGTTTTGTTGTCTTTTTCAAATAGCGACCGTTGCTAAGGAAAAGTATTTAACGTTTGCTGAAGCTGCAAATATTATTTTTTCGAGGAGGAAATTCATAGATACGTTAGAAACTGAAACAAAGAAGATAATTTTTCAAAGATAATCATTTCCTTGTATGTTTCATTTTAGTAAATTCAAAAATGCATATTTTAATGTTGAGATTAAAGTTTATTTAGACCGTTATTAGCTAAATTTGAACTCCTCTTGCTAAATTCTTTTGAAAAAAATGAAGTTTAATTTGAAATTTCTAAATTTTGATATGTGCACTTCAATTATGGCCACTATTTCTTTTGAAAATCCTGTTGTTTTTATGTTGAGTATGTACTAAAAAATGTCCTCAGCAAAAATAACGCATTCGTGAATTGTAAACAAGCATGTCTCCTAGGCGGCGAAACTAAATAAGCTGAAATTGTTCGTAAAGTCAAAAGAAACTAATAGTCACTGATAACATTGAGGTATTGCAGGGGCAAATCGGGCAGGGCATTCCCATCACCATCTCAGAATTTCATGATTTTTTTTTTTATTATTATTGTGTTACATTACCCAAGGAATAGAACAAATCTGAAATATTTTTGATTTACCTCTTTCAGTTTTGGAGTTATGGGGGGTCAAAGTACCCCAGAAGAGCAACGTCCAATTAATTTAGGGCCATTTTTGCCATTTTATTGTCTCGACTGTAACTGGCTCAGAGGTGCTTCAGAGAATTTTTTCATTGTATCCTATAATATACCTTGTATATTAACATCTCAAATTGAAAATTCATTCGAAAATTGTCAGAGCCCCAAATAAGGGTCCCCCAAAGTACCCTCAATTTCATAATAAAATACAGTTTTTAAAATGCTTTAAATCTTGGCTCTGACGTGATACAGAAAAACGTTTTGCACAGTGCAGTTATATATCTTCCTATAAAGTGAATCCAATGCTAAAAATTTTTGAAGATCTTTAGCAGGGGCGTAGCTAGAAAATTTTCATGGGGGGGGGGGTTACGACTACTGCAACTCACATATATGCATACATGTGTGTGATAAGTGAGTGAAGAATATACATTTTGTATGGCAAAAAATTCCTCATGGGGGGGGTTATGGCTACGCCCCTGATCTTTACAATCGGTTCAGTAGTTACAGACATGCCCATATAGTGTCATGTGCTAGAATACTTTTGAGTGTCCCTGTAAAAGAACTAGTTATGCTGCATGCTGAAAGGTAGCTTATAATACTCAGGAATAGTGTAGCTTTCTATCAGTGAAAATATTTTTCGAATCGGTTCAGTAGTTTCAGAGATCCCCATTTGGGGTAATGAATTCTTATGAGTGCCCCTGTAAAAGAACTATTCGTGATATATGGAGGATATGTTTGTGATATATGCAGAACCCGGCGGGCCCTGGGGCCCTTCAAAAATTTTAACATTGGATTCACTTTATATGAAGATTTATAATTGCACTTTGCAAAACTTATTTCTGTATCACGTCAGAGCCATGATTTAAAGCATTTTAAAAACTGTATTTTTTATGAAATTGGGGGTACTTTGGGAGGCCTTTATTTGGGGCTCTGACAAGTTTCGAATGAATTTTCAATTCGAGATGTTAATATACAATGTATATTATAGGATAAAATGAAAAAATTCTCTGAAGCACCTCTGAGCCAGTCACAGTCGAGACAATAAAGTGGCAAAAATGACCCTAAAATAATTCGACGTTGCTCCTCTGGGGCACTTTGGCCCCCCATAACTCCAAAACT
The DNA here is from genome assembly GCA_038373885.1 of Cheiracanthium punctorium. Lineage (NCBI taxonomy): Eukaryota > Metazoa > Arthropoda > Arachnida > Araneae > Cheiracanthiidae > Cheiracanthium > Cheiracanthium punctorium. The sequence continues at coordinate 1,822,367 of JAWZYV010011264.1, forward strand.
AAAAGAGGTAAATCAAAACTATTTCAGATTTGTTCTTTCCTTGGGTAAGGCAACACAATAAAAGAAAATCGTAAAATTCTGAGATGGTCATGGAAACTTTTTTCTATTGACATGCCCGATTTGCTTTTGCAACGGCTCTTAAACACACTCATTCCAGTTTTCTTACGAAAACTCGTGCAACGAGTTTGTCGTTATGAATGCACCCATAAAATACTTTTCATAATAACAGACGACATTTCATAAAAACAAGAACGTGCAGCAAGTGTATCTTCTCAACAAACTGGATTAGCTTGTTCTGTGCTTATTTTACGTAGTTTGAAACTAACCGCCCTAAGTGTTGTATACGAACGCTCTAGTTTACAAACTGAATGCACTCAGTTTCAGTTTATAAACTGAATGCACTCAGTTTCATTTACGAACACCATAGATGGAAACTCGTTGCAAGAGTGCAACTGTTTGTGTGGTTTGTCGTTTAAGAATGTGGCCTATGTGTTAGTAAAATCTTTCACTGCGGTGTCCGCTTAACTCAACAAGGATTTATAAGGGGTTCTTGAAGCCAAGCACATACGTCCGAAAACAAATATTCCGAATACAATAATAACAAATGATCCAGATACAATAACAACAACAATATCAACATTGCTGTTTTTCTGTGAGGTGCCAGTTCTTCTAGGTAGGTCTTGAATTATACTGCCGTAGCAGATTATTGCAGTCACTTGAGGTAAGATGTATTGAGTTTGAGGTTTTTTCATGCACTCGTTTATTCCTATCTCTATTTTTTTTTCATTGGGAGTTTAAAATGTTCAAGTGTCCGTATAGTTACTGCTGTCAAAATCAGTTTTTGTGTGAATTATCTTTTACGATTTGATGAGTAAAATTCTAGACTCAAATGAAGTGCAGCTTATATAAATTAATTTAACATGATTTCAATCTATGTTGTTCCTCATAACGTTGTCACATCTTTCTGTTTACAATGTATTCAATTTATAAATTCTAAAGACGGACCCATTGCGTTTTATAAAATATGTCTATAAGTTAAACGTTTAATATTTGCATTAATAATTAACTATACTATTCTAGTGTGTGAAGGGATATACATACTGCAATAATAAATTTTTCGCATAAATTAAGATGATCTTCTGGATTTTTCCGTCCAAGCACAAGATTCGTTTATTTTTCCGCTATTGTATTTCATATATCCCCTATCTCCCATACCTGGTCTGGACAATCTTTGAAAAGTCGCTGGGCAAACTTTAGGATGTTAGCAAAGTCGCGGCTGTATAATTGGGATTTACATGGGATTTTGAATAGATTATATGTGTTTTATACGGGGTTTTGATATGTTTCGCGGGCAGGATCGAAAGCCGTGGCAAGCCAGAAGTTGCCCATATGCGACCTAAACAAACAAACAAACAAACAAGAAAACCATCTTCAGTAAGCGACTGATAATATTAAACTACAGCTGTGTTCATAAATTTGATCTGAATTATTAGCATTTCAAATAGCTGAGCTCCTTTTGGAGAACTTTTATCTGTTAATGTTTGTTCTAAATAAATTTTAAAAAAGTGCTTGAAAATAAAACGCCTTCATACCACACACATACAGAAATATGCATAAGTGTGTGGAAAGCGCATATTAAAAATATTTGAAATTCATTTCAATAATTCAGAATCTATCTTCTAATTAGAAACGATCACATTTATTTAAAACTGTATTTCATAGGAAATCATCCACTCGAAACACTGAAATTAAATTTCACAAATTAAATTATCTGGCATGTCATCCATGCATGCAAAACCTTAATCATGAAACGGTGCAGAGCAATCGAACGGTATATCTTTCAAACAGTTCATCGTGTACGGACGAATCCACGGACTTGGCAAATTCTCTTACAGCTCAGCGGCCTTCAGTCTTCATGTGTTCAGTGGATTGTGATTTATAGTTGTGTGTTTTATCCCCGGTGTTAATTTAATTTTCATGAAGAGTTTAATGAGATTTATAGATCAATTTATCTGTAAAGCAGAAAGGAGTTCCATCATTCGAGTTGCCAGCTCGTTGGAATGAATTTCTGAATTTACATATTTCCCCATCATATTGTTCCGTATGAAGTTACCGAACGGAGGTTTTGCGATAGACAGAACGTCGAATAACATATTGCTCCCGAATACATGCCCCTGCTTGTTAGGTAATTGAATATATTGTTTAAGAATTTGATGAATATTGAAATAAGCTATCAATAGTGGTTAGGCAGGAATTGAATTTTAGATTTAGATTGTGTTTCGTGCTGGGTTTGTATTCATTATTTTTGAGGCATACGCTTTCTCCCTCACGGTTTAGAAAGTCCTTATTAAATTTGGAGAGCCTCAAGATATGAAATGTTCGATGGAATGTTTGGTTTAAAATGCCTTGTGGTTTGTTAAAATATAGACGCTGCAAACTTTAAGGACTCACTATAAGACGTAGAATGTATGTTACTTGTTTTTAATACATAGTATTGTAAATAATTTTTTTTAAACATAGGCTGTGGAGTTGAAGTAACAGGCACAAAAATTGCGGCAATGAATTTTTATTATATCCAAAGATAAAATTTACCATACAAATAAGGTTGTAATAATAATTATATATGTTTGTATATATATATATATATATATATTGTTCTTTCTTTAAAGTATAGTTTTAAAAAAATAGATTTAAAGCATTTATTTTAAATAAGTAATTGTCCAAAAGTTGTATGCCTCAAATACCATTTTTTAAAAAAAGAGAAATTATCTAAATATTTTGGGCTTCTTTTAGTTCGCATGATTTTGCGTATGAAACAAATATCTTCTATTAATAATTTTAAAAAAATCTTTCAAAACACTTGTTTTTCTCCGAGTCCACGTAAAGATTAGTCCAATATCTTTAAGGTTTTCATTTTCAAATATCTCCCAAGATTTTCAGTGCACATGCAGTTTTGTTATGATTAAACTCTCCTTATAAACTGGGTTCTGCACATACAACGGGTAAACGAATTGCAACTAAAACTGATATACAGGGTGTGGCAAAAGGTCGTTTCCAGACTTAAAATACTGATCTGTCATTCCACGACAAACAAGATTTACATAGGAACTATGGTCCGGAAATGTTAGCGGCGACCACTAGAGGGCGATGGGAGTAGCCTTACGGAAGGGTGAGCATTTTAACCTAGGACGTTGCCGGAGATGGATAAATCGGTTTACGAACTCAGAATTGGCCGATTTGCAATGACGAGCGGCGGTACGGAAGAACATTGTGCACAATATTCGCAGGCATCAAAGGGGAGGGGGAAACGATGTCAATAGAAGATTTGACTTTTATGAAATGACTTCCCATCTGCGGCATCATGCACGTAATGCATATTGGCCAATTCTGAGTTAATAAACCGATTCATCCATCGCCGACAACGTCCTAGGCTGAAATGATCACGTTTTCGTAAGCCTGCGAACACTGACCTCTGGCTGTCGTCGTTTGCATTTCCAGACACAAGTTCTATGTAAATTTTGTGTGTCATTGCATGAAAGATTAGCATGTGAAATTTGCCAACTATCTTATAAATACCCTGTACAGACTATGCATGAGATGCACTCAAGAAATTTGAAAGAAGAAAAAAAAAGTTAAAAAAATGCCCTTTTGGTTGTATTTTCCATGATAAAACAGCAAGTTTAACAGTCGAATGGCAATTCAAAATGTAAAAACAATTACAACATTTATTATATATAGTTTTTCAGCATGTTTTTATTCATTTTGATTATTTTTAATTTGGTATCACCATGTAAAGCGCCACGTAGTGACCATTTTTTTTAACTCCTTAAGCTCGCGTCAAAATCATGGACTCTATTTCTCGTTTTCATTTCAATTCTTATGCACGACTTTTTACATCTCATTTAGCACATCATATGGCTATGCCAGACTATTGTTAACTTAAATCGAAGATAATTTATCTTTAAATAGATGGTAGTGGTATTTAGATACGTGCATTTGTGATATGCATTGTATAATGTTAGCACCCTTTTTATCTTATGTTCAAAGAAAACTTTACAATTATTTATTTTACGAAGTCAGTCTAATAAAATTCTCCTTTAGTGTTTAAAAATGAACAATTTTTAATGATTCAATGGTAACTACAAAACACACATTCAGCCACAATAAACCTGAATGTTGGCGTTTCCTAAGAATTTAACTTGTTTCTTTCGTGCTAGAAATATGTCCAAAACCTTAAAATGAATACATATTTTGTACATGCACTTATTTTTATACAATTTTCTGGAATAAAAAATTGGCAGTTTCATGATTGTTTTCTTGAAAGTAATACGACCGTTAAGATGTAAAGTAAACGTTTCAAAGTCTCCCTTGAATGGATTTCGTGTACAGTCTGTAAGCCAAATTTGGTTGCAATCTGCTTACCAATTTTCTTCTGTAAAATTCTGTTCATAAGGGAATTCTAAAACAACCCTAGATATATAACAGGTGCTTACAAAATACCGTGGATCAAAGGAATGCCATTACAAAACTACAGAATTTTCAATATTTTGAAAGGAACGAAGCCAAATAATATTATGAATTCTACATACACCTACCTGTTTAGTTGAAGGTAGTAGACCTTCAAATTTGGGTTATTCTTTTATATGTAATATACAGGGAGCTTCAGAAAAATCTGCACACACTTTTTGAGGGTTGTCAGGTTTGTCATTTTCTCAATTTCTTAAATGTTGGATTAAAACTTCCTTATAAGACCATTTGCCTGTGCTTTTGTTCTTTAACGATACATAATTTATTGGATAAAAATTTCACTAGGTTGATTTATGTAAGCGTTTTCTTTTTTTCTTTTTGCAAAATGTAATGTTTAATACCTTCAGTTTTGTAGTTATTTTGGACAGGAATGCGCCTAAAACTGAGTGAAAATGAGAGGATAGCAAAATTAGATTACTCATCTGATAATTTAGCACAGAATGCCTTTTTTATACTAGATCTATCTGCGTGTAATTTTATGAAATATTCACTTTTCCTAAAACATGTTTATTAAAATAGTTCATTTAACTCACCATCATTACAAATTTTGACATATTTTAAATGCTGAAGCACATTTTTCATATGTTTCATTTATGTAGTTTTATCAGTAAGTACATAAATATAGTTACTTAGAAATTAAATTACGGCTTAAAATATTTCTGGAATGTACAATGCCTGATAGTTGATCACATTATTGACATAATCTGTGGGATCATTTTATGAAACTAAATTTTTGCAATTCAATCTAGGGTCACCATTTCACGACACCATTTAATGTCTCGAAAAATTACTTTTACGTCGTAAAGTGCTGGATTAATAAATACTAAATGCATTTTTTTCAACACAAATGCATCATTGAAAAGCTTTTTTAGAACGATAATGGTTTTAAATATTGAAATTTTATTAAAATTTGAACTTTGTAACACAATATAGAAAACAAATAAAGGTAGATAATTCATTATTTTGAATTAGATGATTTCTAGTACCTCGATATCCCAAATATTGTTACACTGTCAGTATGTTTGAATACTCTTGAACAAACTGATTCATGCAGTTATTTCAAGTAAAGTAAAAATTATCAAAACTTGTAGATTATAGATATTTTGCGTACTGTAATTTTCATATTAGGTTTTTTTAAACATAAGTATTAAATAGAAAATTATTTAAAAAAATACACCTTAGTGAAGAATATTTGTCTTATCAGAAAAACGCAATTGATATAAAATAAAATTCTGCCATAATGAAAGAAGAATTTCTAACATTAATTATTAGAGCTAATACCTTCATAAATTCATAGGCACGAATATGTGATGAAAGAAGAATTCACAGAATACATACTTTTAGTTATATCAATAAGTTATCTGAAAACAAATCACGTAAATATAACTATAAATTTTACGAAACAAAAGAAAAAAGTATTTAGACCTATGCGCTCAATTAACCGTTAACAATGTTAACCTTCTTAATATGATTCTCAGTTACAATACGTATTAAAAATGCATACTACCAGACATTTATTTATACGAGAGCATAATTTCGAATTCACATCATATTACCGAAAACAATCCCGATAATTCTCATATTTCCGAAACAACTTATTGTGTACTCTCAGGACAAGCAAGACATGAATATTTGAGCGCTGTTGAGCTCAGTAGAATACGCTCTATTTCTGTTCTTACCTGAATAAAATATCTCGAAATACAACAAAAATAGTTTTCTTGGCGTAAGCAATTTAAAATTTTTGGAACCGAAAGTTTAGGAAAGAATTTTAATGAGAGGTAAAGACAGTTCCTGGAAATTTGGAGTAACATTATGTGCAGATTATTTCGTTTATTTTAAGGTTTGCTGGAGTTGTGTTGCTGACTACTGGGAATTGTTTAATTAGACTTACTAACTCTGTTTTCTTTTGGAAAGGTGAGATAGAAGCAGGTAGTTTACGTAATTTAGTGTTATTTGATAGGACTGCAATATAATTGGCATTATTAGGGATGGTGTGCGCTTGTAATTTCACTTCAAAGTTTAATTGGGGATTTTTCTGGGTATAAAATGTGCCTCTAATTTCGAGAAAATAAATCCTGCTGTGCGCGTGTTTCTAAAAGAGCTTTCACGTATGAAAACGGAGGTATTGTGTGATGCAGAAATATGCAAATTTTTATTGGAAAACATATTTGTAATTGATACTTTAAAACACGATTCCATCCCAATGGAGCGTCACCTTACATAAATTCTGAAAATTTCTAATTATATTCGATCGTACTGGGTAAATCTGTCCATTAACCTAGTTGTGCAAATAAAAAAATAGATGATACGTTTCTTCTGACTTGATGTTTCCTTCTCAATTACCTGTTGTTCACTTACTAAATGCTAACAATATCAGCGCTTGATTCGTGCAGTCACACTTCACGAAAAAATATGTTTTTTTTTCCGCCAATGCCTATCGCCTTTCCCTTTTCATAGGTATTTCAGAATCGCCCGGTATATGCAAAATGAAAGGCACATAAAGCCACCTTCGGCCCGCGGACCGGATGTGCCCACCCCGGCTTTTGCAACATATCAAAACCTCTATAAAATCAATGTAAATCATTCAAAATCTCTTATAAATCACAATTATACGTCCCACGCCTTCGCCTTCCTCTTTAAGTTTGGATCGCGACTTTCCAAAGGTTAGCCATACCAACACCAACAAGATATAGAAAGACTAACAACCGCTACGTCACCAAGCTTTCCCCGTCATTAGTAGGCCTTCAAGATTGACGTCATCGCAATTTAACTTTCATAAAGTAAAACTATTTAAAATTTCTGGTGAGTTTACTCACTCAAGACAGCATTTTAATGATTTGCGATAGAAAATTTAATTTTACGTTAAGGGCAAGTTTTTAATTGTAACTAATTGTATAATATAACAAGGAAATAAATCATAATGAATTGTTTTGCATCACAAGGGTATTTTAATTTTTATCTTTAACTTAAGATATTTTCTACTATTTGTAGCATTCACCAGAAAATTTAAATAGCTTCACTTTATGAAAATAAAACCGTGATGACGTCATTACTTGAAGGTCTAGTGGTGACGTCAAAGTTTCAGTTGCTACGCTTTCTGTATCTGGGATGTGCTGTCCATACCTGGTGTATGGCATGATGTAATCTTAATAACAGGCTACATCAATTAGAAAATATATCGCATCTCAGGATGTTTTACTCTCGTTTTTGAAGTAGTTTGGCCGTTTCAAGAAATTCACTTTAAGTCTTTTTTTAAGTATCCAATCAAAAGTATCCCAACATACCAATGATAATTGCGCATAAGCGACAGGTTAGCTTGATATTTTCTCTTCCGCTTTTGACAAAAAGTTGTGATTTGACTAGAATGCTTTAACCCCCATTTTCCGCCCCGGCGTGGCGGACCAAAAACTTGAGGTTTTTCCAAAGCGTGCTTATATAACGGATCAAATTACACTTTATGTAATATAGGTAAAATTGATCAAGAGAAATGGTTGTAAAGATTGATCTTTCTTCTTTGTCACCTCAAAAACCAAATTGCGATATTTAAAGAACTTCGTACAATATAAAAATTTTATGAAGAACTACCTCTGATTTTGTACATCTGAAATGTTCAACGCCAGTTAACAATTAAATTTATGAAAAAAAAAAAGAATTTTCTTTCTGACGTGACATGTGTCAAGGTGTAAGGTATTCAATGCAAAAAGAATAATAAAAGAATCTGTAAATGCGAATAAATTATTTGGTACCAAGCTTGCATCGGTTTAACATTAGCATTCATTTTCTACGGGCTCACTGATGTAGCCTCTTAAGTCAGTTATGTAAGACAATCCTCGCAAAATGTAATATGGATAACATTCCAGCTGGAAAATTATGGATATATGAAATATTTTCTTGTCGAAATCCTTCAGTTAGAATGCATTTGTAAGGTTCTTTTAATCGATAAAAAAATAAATTATTTTTTAAAAAATATTAATTTGCTAGAGCATCTAAAATGACAGTGTATATCGTTGCGCCGGAAGTACTTAGTAACGCTGCAAGATGGCATTACATAAATTTTACATGCACACATACTAGGGATTATGATGCGCTTTCCTACATAATGAAGAACGACAGAAAAATAGGGTCCATGCACAGATTATGATGCACTCTCCAATACAATAAAGCAAGAAAAAACATGATGACAGTCTCTAACACTGTAAAATGGCGCTGCTATCTCAAAAATTGTCGTACTATCATTAAATTGTGCACTTGTTTATGGTTGCGTATATTTTTAAGCGTGTTAAGAACTCCAATTCAATATCAAAGGCAGTTAGAAGTTAATAAATCGTGCATATTAAAGAATGTTATATTCATCTTTTTTTTAACCTTGCACCTTAGATGCCTTATAACTATCTACTTTTTTATTGTTTGCTTCTCATTTGTTTGTACTCTGTAAATATAAATACAATGCAGGATTTCCGACTTCTGAAAGTTTGATGTTTTTGACATTATTTTTTATAATCAATTGAAATTTCAGTTCGCAGAACACTGATACAATACATTTTTCTGGTAATCTTAAAAGATATAGAAAAAGTTCTGTAATTGTTTAGTATATGCATATATTTAAATAAGAAGTAATATATGTCTTTCATCTAATAATAGATGGTAGTTGGTTTCTACTGTAATGTAAGTTATTATTAATTGTCATGTGTTATCCGTTTCTAAAATTTAACCTATCTGATTAAAATAATTAAAAATAACTCTAAACACGTAAAAAAAACGAAAGGAAAAAAAATACCAAAAGTTTAATTTATATTATAACTTATTGTTAAAATTCGTGAATTACAAAATGTATTACGTGCGAACTTGCTAAATGTTAGCTTTTTGAATACTACATCAATTGATATCAAACGCTTTGACTTCTAAAAAATAGTAATTTAAAAAATAATAAAAAAAACTGATGTGTCCAACACATGACTTCCTTGCACGTCTATTAAATCAAAAATGTTTTTTACGCACTTCCTCTAAACTTATTTGTTTGAAAGAGATAAAATATCAATAATAGTAAGGTTTAGCGATTTCTAGCCAAATATTTCGATATCGCCAAGCTGAGTTCAATTTGAAAGATTTCCTTCTGACACTTTATTCGGCGATATTTCACCAAAAGCCGACAAACTTGAGATAGTTTAGGAGATTTTGGGGATAGCCAAAGTAGTCATTGACCACAGACTTTCAATGAATTGAATGCATCCATAAATATGCACACACGTACACCAAAAAGCGTCAAGCTTGGCGACTTTTGGCATAGTTCTTGAGGGAGGCACGTGACCGTGGTCGGACCATTACCTAATTTATGTGGTAGGACGGTATTGTGCTTGAAATGGATGAATGCCCCTAAAATTGCCATTGACCGTAATATATTGGAAATCTTTTGAGTGTTCCTGTAGCAGAACTGTAAATGATATAAAGACTCTTTTTTTAATGGAGAAATTCATTTTCTAACTCTTTACAGCATATATCACTTCTGAGTCGTTTGAAATAGCCCAATACCTCTAAAAAACGCTTTGATGAATTTCGGCCCATAGAGCGTAATGTATTTCGAGTCTTTTAGGCGGTTCTGTAGATAAACTATCCAGACGAATGGAACCGAAAGGGGAGGTGCACAACTAGATGTTACAACAACCCTAAATATAAAGTTTCAACATTTTACGCCTAATAGTTTTTGAGATATGCGAGTTTAATGAATTTCGGCCCATAGAGCGTAATGTATTTCGAATCTTTTGGGCGGTCCTGTACATAAACTATACATTCGATTGCGATCGAAAGGGGAGGTGCACAACTATATCATAGAGCAATCCTAAATATCAAATCTCAACATTCTACGACCAATAGTTTTTGAGATATGCGAGTTACATACATACGTACGTACGTACAGACGGCATGGAGAAACTGACCATAATAGACTCGCCCCTGGTCAAAATGAGTTGCAGACGCGTTCATATGATCGTGCATGCTAGCCTACGATGAGATGCATTGAAAAAAATTCCTTAAATTAAATTTAGAGGTAGTCAAAATCGGCTTTTTTGTCGAAATTTGGCCCCTAAAATTTTTCGGGATCACATTACTTCCTCATACTACGTACAAGGAAGTAATAATAAAATCTTTAATTTATAACTTAGTTCTTAGTTATGTGTATTTTCCCTGCATTTATAATGAAAGCCACTACAGTTTCATTTCTCAAACTAATTCTTCAGTCACTTCACTTTTTAAAGCATTTACACAAAGACAGCCGTAGAATGATTATTTGAGTACTCGTGTGAGGGTTGAGATATCAATCTTGATGTCTTTAAATGCCATTTGGAAAAGATTCAAGACATCTTCAGCTGATGTCAGCTACATTTTGCTATTGTCATTATTCCAATTAGGAACTCGTTGCATCTTTTTCGTCCCAACTGAAACTTTTAGACCTCGCAGTGACCACACACCTCCGTCAGAATAACCACAAGTGACGTACTTTTGACTATTTGCTTACAGGGGATTTTTAGTCACGGTTCTATTAGGACTGGACCATCAAAGAAGACAAGCTACAATTTTCCTGCAAAGAAATCGTGCTCTGAAAGATGCTTAATAAATTGTGGACCAGTCGGAGTGCATGAAATCTGTATAGACCGAGACCAAAGACTTATTCATCTGCAGAAATATGCATTTATGCAGGGTGGTACTGAACTATATGTAAAAAATCTGATGCGTACAACACATGATTTCCTTGCACGTCTATTAAATCAAAAATATTTTCGACGCACTTCCTCTAAACTTATTTGTTTGAAAGAGATAAAATATCAGTAATAGTAAGGTTTAGCGATTTCTAGCCAAATATTTCGATATCGCCAAGCTGAGTTCAGTTTGAAAGATTTCCTTCTGACACTTTATTTTGCGATATTTCACCAAAAGCCGACAAGCTTGAGATAGTTTGCGAGATTTTGGGGATAGCCAAAGTAGTCATTGACCACAGACTTTCAATGAATTGAATGCATCCATACACCTCAATGTATTTAGTCATTTGGCTCACCCTGTAAATAAATTCCCAGTCGATTGCTATGAAAAAAGATATTGAAAACGGTTAGATATTACAATAGTTCTAAATACAAAAGTTCAAAATTCTACGGGTTAAGTTTAGAGTTATACAAAATACGAAATAATTTTTGGCGCCAAATTTGGCGATATTTCGGCGAAACTCGTCAATGTCGACGACATTGGCGAGATTTTAAGCATGACCAACAATGACAGATTATCGCCAAATTTGGCGATATTTCCCAAAACTCGCCAAGAACGATGACAAATGGCGATACTTTGGGCATGGACCAAATGACTGACTATCGCCAAATTTGGCGATATTTCGGCAAAACTCGCCAAGGTCGACGACAGACGGCGAGATTTTGGGCATGTACCAAACAATGACTGTCTACAGTTGTATTATATTGAAGATGTCCATAGACATTAAAGTACTGAAATTCTTTTCGGTGGTCCTGTAAATAAACTCTCCAGTAGATTGGAACCAAAAATCGAGATGCACAACTAGATGTTACAACAATCTTATATATGAAATTTCATAATAGTTTTTGAGATTTGAGAGTTAAATACGCACACACGTACACCAAAAGTCGCCAAGCTTGGCGACTTTTGGCGTAGTTCTTGAGGGAGGCACGTGACCGTGGTCGGACCATTACCTAACTTATGTGGTAGGACGGTATTGTGCTTGAAATGGATGAATGCCCCTAAAATTGCCATTGACCGTAATGTATTGGAAATCTTTTGAGTGTTCCTGTAGCAGAACTATAAATGATAAAGACACTTTTTTTAATGGAGAAATTCATTTTGTAACTCTTAACAGCATATATCACTTCTGAGTCGTTTGAAATAGCCCAATACCTCTAAAATACGCTTTAATGAATTTCGGCCCATAGAGCGTAATGTATTTCGAATCTTTTGGGCGGTCCTGTAGATAAACTATCCAGTCGAATGGAACCGAAAGGGGGGGTGCACAATTAGATGTTACAACTAATCCTAAATATAAAGTTTGGTCATTCTACGCCTAATAGTGTTTTAGATATGCGAGTTTAAAGAATTTCGCACCATAGACCGTAATGTATTTCGAATCTTTTGGGCGGTCCTGTACATAAACTATCCATTCGATTGAGACCAAAAGGGGAGGTGCACAACTAGATCATAGAACAATCCTAAATATCAAATCTCAACATTCTACGACCAATAGTTTTTGAGATATGCGAGTTACATACATACGTACGTACGTACGTACAGACGGCATGGAAAAACTGGCCACAAAAGACTCGCCGCTGGTCAAAATGAGTTGCAGACGCGTTTATATGATTGTGCATGCTAGTTTACGATGAGATACATCAAAAAAAATTTAATTAAATTTAGAGGTAGTCAAAATCGGTTTTTTCGTTGAAATTTGGCCCCCAAAATATTTTTGATCACATTACTTCCTTATACTACGTACAAGGAAGTAAAAATATAAAGGGTGGTAGGGGGGGCCAAGACGGTTTAGAATCCCATAGCAATGTGGGGCCGGAAAAGTTGTCTTCGTGTACCTATTAATAATAACTTTGGAGGAAGTGTTGGGGTAAAAGTAAACTTCCCGACGTTTATTATTATTATTATTTTGTCAAAAAGAAACTCAGTTTTTACAGAAAGCACTTAACTAAAACCGATAATTTACAAATTCTATTTCGATTCACTGATGAAAGTCTCTAAGATAAGCTCATTGTTTATGAACCTTTTTTTAAGAATTTAGACCAGCAGTTCTTTTCAAGCGATTATTAACAGGCACATGAAGATTATATTTCCGACTCCACATTGTTTTGTGATTCTGAACCATCTTAGTCCCCTCTACTACCCTTTACATTTTTGAAATAGGATCACTCTGTAAATGAACATAGCATGATATAACGCATCGTTTGTCTGCATTTGTTAAATCAGCATTAATATAGGAAAACAAAATTCTGGTTTAGATCAAATACGGCGTGATGCACAATGAGTAATTATTATGTTCTATCGCCAGAAATTAGCGACTATTGCACTATTTGAGCTTCATCAGGGGTAGGGTGTGGAGCAAATCTCCTATAAAAAATGCTCACAAGATAAGATATGAAAACAAAATTCTGGTCTAGATTAAATACGTCGTGTTGGTAAATGAGTAAATGCATTTCTTAAGGTAGCTACTGAGTACATTAAACGAAGTAAAAGTGAAGTAACAGATCTTTATATGAGGGCTAGATTTTTTTTTTTAGAATTGAGGTCGGATAAGTAGCTGGTAAAATTTATCTGTTTACGTTGGGATAAAACTAAGTAAGTAAAAATTATTTTCTAATTAAACCGTGGGTACTATCACCAGACCAAATTAGCACAATTTGAGCCTTCATCAGGGGTAGCGTGCGAGGCAAATCTTCTAGAAACAATGCTTGCAAGATAATCACAAATTACTTAGTAAACGAAATTCATTTGCTAAGGTACGTACCATATATTGCGTTGTAATAGCTTAGGATTTTTGAAACTTTGGAATAATTCAAAATTGTAGAGATGCATTTATGTGTAGAGCATTGTCCCCAGATTTCACAGCTTTTCCTTTCTGACATTTTACTTCAACTGTACTCTGAAAAACGGAGAAAAAATGTCAACTAACATTACCTTTCAGCATTTTTTAAGATCGAAATATAATGATACAAGTTTCATTTACAAACTAAATCTAACACAAGAACCTTAACCGATTCTTCATGTTCAAAATCAAGCTTCTCTCATTGAAGTACATTAGGAGAGGTTACTTCATGCCATTCTAACGCGGTTACTAGGGCCGTTGCTAGGTTCAACATGTTACATAAGAATTCAGCATTTTTCATAAATTATTTGAGAAAGAAAAGGTATTATTGTCTAGTTTACTGATTGGTTTCTGTTCGGTAATATGCGGTCTATGTCTTCCTAAATTATTAGTAAAAATTAAAAAGTTATGTAATTGTGTGCTCATAACTGTTATATCAACTAATTAGGCTTCTGAATAATGATTCTTTCAATAACGATAGAATATAATTCTTTAAAATTTATGAATGGTTAAGATTCTTTGCAGTTCGAAGGCAACCAACACAACAATGGGATTTGAACTGTAAGGTCTCTCTTTGCATCTATTGTGTGTTTGGCGTCCACTTACAAGATCCAATATTAAATTTTATTTCGTCAATAAGCTACAGCTCTGGAGCAACTCCATACACAGACTTTTCTAATAAAATTTTATGAAGTTGCATTTCAGTGTTTTCTCTCCCTCTTTCACTTTGAGATTCCATGAGTTCAAAGAGTGGGTAATGATGTTATTTTCAAAAGGAAATTAACGAGAAGCGGCGTTTGAAAAATTTTTCTGAGGGAGACAGGAGTTCTCGAAACTGCCTTGCAAGATCTCTGCAAGAAGAAACCACGAGAATATTAAATCAGCCGACATGCATTTCGCATTTAACATGAATACCTTTTGAAATTCTTGGAAAGGAATAAATAGTGTAGTGGGGGGGGGGGCGAGGAGGGGGATAAACTACATCTCAATTTTTGAAACTAGAAGCGAAATTGTATGACTTTCAATATTTTTTTCTGTTTTGGAGTGAAGTTTTGTGGAGACAAAATATGCTAGCCTTGGAGGCAAAGGGGTATATTTTCTGGTTAAACAGAGAATGCTATATAATATGCGTGGTGCTGTGTTGTATTAACAATAAACTGTATGTTTTGAAGTAACTACACAAGTTAAAATAATTCTAGAACACATTACATTGAAATAAGACACGGTACGATTTATTTTTATGGTAACTTGTGTTATATACCGCCGCCGTCGGCATCAAATAGAAGGCTAATGTATTTGATAATAAAAACTCTTACAGTTGCTGATATTGAAAAAAAAAGATGTAAACATCTGTCTATTATAATGGAATAGGGCTAGACATAGTAGTAATAGGAAAATGTTGTACTATTTTCCGTTACTAGAGATAAATCGCACATACTGTGCGAAAAATATTTACAAAATTGTCGACAGTAAAATACGCGATTACCCGTTTTTTTAATTTATATCAGAAATAATATGACCTATTTTATAAATTTTAGTTTAGAATCTTTTTTATTTATTTACTTTCTGATTCAGTTTAATTATAATGTACAATCTATCGGTTGCTTCCTTACTTAATTTGTAAACGCCATAACTATTCGAAATTTAGAAATTTGAAAACAGAAGTGTGAAATGAACGTTAAATCTAGAGGGGTGGGAAAGGATTCTTTCAGATGAATATACTACAACTCATTGAAAACCGTATATGTTTGGCAATTGTTGGATTCTCAATATGACATATAAATGTACCTTTTTCTTTGTCTTAAATATCTGCTTGCCTGTGAAATTGGTGCAATTAATTTCTAAGGTTTCCGTTCTATGAATCTCTTGAAATATCAACACAATTCTTTTTTCTTTCTACGATTTCAATTTCTTTTACTCTTCCTCCCCGTTAAGCGTGCTCAGCTACAAAGGACAATTTGAAAAGCAGATGGGGATATCGGTACAAAAATGCGCAGACCTAATTGCGCTTGTCCACGTTCTCAATAAAAGTAATGCAAATTTTTAAGTATTACAAGTAAAAAAAAAAAAAAAAAAAAAAAAAATCGGGGACGAAAAATCTATATAAATAAAACAGGGTGTAAACTATCCGTTAGTTGTTGGTTAGTTAGTTAGTTAGTTTGTCTGTGTCTCGCGTAGCTCCGAAGCGGGTGATCGTAGACGTACCAAATTTTGTATGGAAGTTCTCCAGGACGGGTCCCGACATACCTCGAAGCGATTTTTTCGAAATTCGAAGTATTTTAGGAGATATCGATAACAAACATGTCGCAAAAGGCTAATTTTTGCTTCGCCATTTCGCAATTGTAACCCCGCAGTGGAAAAAGAGAGAATATAGCATATCTAGGTTGCCATATTTGGTTAGTTTATTAAATGATCCAGACACTTGAAGTAAAAATAAAAGAATAACGATTTTTTTTGTTTAGATTATTTGTAAGGTTGTTTTTTAATTAAAATATCGTGTGCATGTGAAATCAGAGCAGGAATGAAATGTTTTATACTCAAAAGAAAAATAGGATTTGGAATCTTTCCGAGACTAAAATGTGCAACTTTTTAATTTGGCGAAAAATAAAATGGTTGATGTGCGATTTTGAGGAGATGATTCTAACGCTTGGCGCAATTAATCATAATTTCATCTTCTGCTACTTGGATTATGAATACACCTGAGAATAAGTTTTTGAAATTTTCATTCAGTTGGAACTGTGCATTTTTCTGCGCAGCTTTCCCCCATCTATTTCTAATGTATTACATCCAGAAAAAGGATGTTAGAAATATCAATTTTAATTTTGTGTAATCACACTCATGAATAATGATATACTTTCCAATTTAATGAAATAAGGAACGAAAATAAGGAAGACCCATGGATAAATCATTAATTTCCTTTTAACAAAAACAAAATTACTTGTTTGTGGCTCTCGTTTCCTTTTGGTTCCGAAATTATCCACAACTTGCATAAACATCCCCTCTGCTTTGTATCCTCACCCCGATTTTGCCAGTGGACTCTTTCAGCTAGCGCATGCGTGTTTGCGACCGTGGGCGCACTTAAGTTGGAGGAACAGTAAATTGTAATATTTTCATATAGACCAAATCCATTGGACCAGCAATAAAGACTTGAAGATTCCCCCCTTCAATTTTTGACGTTACTTTCACTTTCCTATCTAAAAACAAACTGAGAAGCCGCGAATTTTCTCGTGATGGAATGAATACTTTATAGGTACACTCCTTACATATTTGCGCACTTTTTCTTTTCCTACATTTCCCAACGAAGCTCAAAAGTATTAGTTTTTCGGTTTGTCCGTCAGTGTTCCATCTACCGTAAATACGCAACGATTGTTACGAAAGAAATGTATCAGTAATACCTATGTACCCCTGTGAAAATTATGTATTATAGTGTTGTAATGGCCATTGTGCTTGTATTGCGTGCTTTCGTATGCCTGCAAATAGAAAAAGAATTGCTGTAATGAACGGTGGCAATTATTGGAAATTTTCTGATAGGGTTTATTAGTAGAATTATCATATACTTCAATATATGAATTTACTTTTATTTCTAAAATGGTTTTAATTTAAATATTAATACGAAGTTTCACCTAGGAGAAGTTAACATTCATTCCTGCATATATCTTATTTTTTTCCAATTTTCTGAAAAATATCATAAAATGCCTGCATTTCGTTAATTTTAGAATAAAATTACCCCTCTACACATATATTTCCTCGAATAGAAGCTTCTGACAAATTGAAGCTCCTAAAATGAATATACCGAAGTTTATATTAGAACTTTACGCTGAACTTTGTGAAATTGTTTATACGACTTGTGCAACTTGCAAAGTCAAACATTTATCTGGAAAGAATCATCTGGAAGATTTAAATTTGTATGATTAATTCGTATTTACCTGGAATTTTCTAGCCTTTAGATGATGACCCTCAATGCAATCAGATGTTGGAAGATAATTTATAAGCTCTTTCAGTATCATAAAATTTGGATTTCATTATGATTTGTTTTATGGAATTAGCGAGCCTTTAAAATTTTAAGTCCTATCTATATGCAACAAATTGATAAATTGATTTAATAATACTAGAAAGCAAAGCCCGTTGTGGAGGCAATTACAAAGGACGCTAGAAAAAACATTTGACGACAGCATGTGTATACGCAATATATTTGATCTTCGTCCACCTAAATTAAATAACTTCGTATTCAATTTTTATTATAGACCCAAATCGAATTTTCTGCTCATATGAAAACGTACAGAAACATTTCGCATTCGAACGATTTCGGTTTTTGTAGCCTCTCTTATACCAATGCTTCAAGCAGACGATATATTTTAATGGAAAAAAAAATTATTATAAATAAACTATGTTATCTGAAAAAAACTTTTAAACTAACTGACTTCCTTTCAAAGTTTGATAACCGTGACTTCAAATATGACGTCATTCTCACTTGAAATAGCTAATTTTTTCAAGCAAATGATTAAAGTTTCTCTTTTACTGTCAGAAATAAAATGGAGCTGAAAATATAAAAAAATCGCTTTAAAATGAGGGAACGGGTGGATTTTCTGATTTTTAAAGTAGCGCAGATTCTTTTCTTTTCTTTTTCTTTTCTTTTTTTTTTTTTTACATAATTATGGAAAAATTCAAGCGGATGTTACAAATGGTGTAGCTGTCATTGCTTTTTTCGTACTTAACTTTTTAATCGTTTTGGATTAATGGAGGTAAAAGTTTTATATCTTGGATAATGGTTATAGAGTGAGTCAGGAATCAGCTTAACTATATAATAGGATAATACATTGCTCACTTGATCACTTGATGATTTATTTAGTGAAATTCAAAATGGGTTTTTAGCATTTTTTTTCTTTTTTCAAACCTCATTCCACGTTTAGGTTCTTTAGTAACAATACTTTTAATAAAATTACTTCTTGGCACATTTCCAGAGATTTAATGTACGGCCCACGATGGCCGAACGGATAAGACACTCAAATGATAGACAGCTGAAGTATGACGGTCTCGGGTTCGGGCAGTTGTCGATCTGACGGTCTGGAGTTTGGGTTTGTTTTCAATAGATGCAACGTGAATACGCGTAAGAACCCGTTTAAAAGTCCGCTGCCAAGGCATCCCCCATTGTTGGCAGATGACCCTGTGAATTGCTTTGCCACAACGTAACACAAAGATTTAATGAACCTATTAGGTACAAAAATAATTGACGAAATTTATGTTCAGTGTGGACAATAAAAGCAATTTATAGACTCTTGTTCGTTCAGAAACAACGGCGTTCATTAAATATGAAACAACAAAGCCACAGTGGGAGGAAATCTAAATTAGCTCTGGGTCTCCTAATTTTGAACCTATTTTATTTGGGAGACTAGCACCTGGATTAGCACCCCCAGGGGGGATCGTTTGAGAACATGGGGGGCATCGGAGCCACGTAGAGTCAAATTTTACGTGCAAATTCTCTTTAGCACGGTCCCACAGCTGTCCAAGCGAGAGAGGTTGTCAACCTCTTAAACTCTGAGCAAGGTTGGAGCTTCTTCACTGCTTCACTTTCGGTGTACTTACGCAAAGCGAGCTTAAGTAGACTGGACTACTGCGCGACATATAAACAGTTAACTTCATAACAGTTAACTTCCTAAAGTATATCCTCATTTCTTTTCAATAAGTTCATTTGTTGCAATAACGTAAGAGGAAAGAAATATTTTTATAAAATATTAAACTCTTAATTTTTTATACAGAATTCTAAACATTCTGTTTGTGGTATTACTAAAAAGATAGGCTTATTGTGATATATATTTTTATACTCCATAGTACATATCAGTTTTTATCAAATTTTTCAGAGAGACAGCCAGAAAACAAAGAAGTATTATATGTTTGTTATATCACATCATTTATTAAAAAATGTTATAATATAGCTTACACAACACTTTACTTTTCTTTTTTAAGTTTCTGAAAAGCACTAAAGGTGGAACACCAGATAAAATTTTTATACAGATATTCAATATTTTTAAAAAGTAAAGCAAACTTTATTAAAACATTAGTAAATATCGTAGATTTTTAAACTTTGTACCAGAGAAAAATACTCAATGAGCCTCAACAAAACTACCTGAAATTTATCATAATTTCTTTCTTTGTTATTATTCATTTGTAAAACAGATAAAACTTCTGTAAAACTGTTTTACTTTTATTTAAATGTGTGTGTTTTATATAGGCTAATAAATAATTCATTTAGCAATGTTATTCCAAAGCACTTGTAGTATTTCAGTATTTAAACTATCATATTTTATAGAATAAAATTGATGTTATCCACTATCCAGTTTTTGGAACAGGTATTTTAAAGCAAAACAATACTTCAAACATTCAAAATACACATTTCAAAATACACAAAAAATAAAAAAGCCTCTTCAAGGGTTCCATCATGGCCTAGTAAAACACTGTAGATGGTAGATGGCTGAAATGTGAAGGTACCACGTTCGGACATACCGCGAGACTCTTGATCTGAGTTCTGAACGGTTTTCTCCAGATGTAGTGTAAATACTTGTTAGAATTCCTTAAAAAGACATCTGCCCAACTCACCACCCTCGTAGGCGGATGCCCCTCTTGTAGACTTTCTGTAATACAAAAAACTTAATTGTTCAACTTAAAAAAATCAGTTTTACAAGCGAAAATCTTTGTTTCGCTGTAAATCATTTATTAACTAGACTGTAAAAAGAAAATCCGATAAAAATTTATACATTATGAGCAAGCAAATTAAATTAATGTACAAGCAACTTTACCTTAGAAAATAATGATAAGTGGAGTATGATTAATTATTTACTACCCACGTTTACTTACATACTTCGAGCATTTTATCCCACGTCTGTCAGTTTTAAAGATGAATAATTAAGGTTACGCATTATTATTATTTGTCAGCAAAAATTAACTATCGAACTTTATCGAAATGATAGTTTTCTATATCACGTAGATGATATATACTATCAAGATATTAATTTATGTAAGCGGTTTGATACCATGCATGTAGATGTATATACATATATCATGTCGGTGAATTGCAAAATTATTTCTTTTTATTATTTGCGAAAAATATTTTACAGTTAAATCAAGGGATATTATTTTATTCAGCATTATTAAAATTTAAAAATGCGATGATGTAAAAAAAATGTGTAATGAGCTAACCAAGCGGATTTTTTCAACCATTAAAAATTGTATTTTAAAATTGTATTTGAGTGAAATTGAAAATGTGTATGTTCAAATAAACAATCTTAATTTTTTAAACATGGATTTGACAGTATATGGACCAAAACATTTCTTAATTTAAATATTTGCTTTCAATTGCACCAGTTTAACTGAATTTGACTGAAATTTTAATTTTTCACAATATTAAATGCATTTTTTAAATATTAGAGCGCCAAGCGTCTGTATAAATAAGTATATTTAATGTTCTAAATGGTGTGTAAAATTTATCAGAAGAACTACTATTTTAGATAAAGAAATTTGCACTAATAGGAAAATTTAAAGCAAAAAGCACGATACAGTTAAACTTTGTTAAAACCTCATTTCAATCACTACAACATATTATTTTATAGCTAAGTAAGAGAATGAAGGAGATTGACACAAAGTAATCAGTATTTGTAGGCCTGTAGCAAGAAACAAAATTCAAATAGTTGGAAGAGATATATACTTGTCTTTGGAATTACGTAAACTTACTGTCATATACCACATTATTGGGAGATTTCTGAAAGTCATTGATAATTTAAATCATCTCCTCAAATATCTACGTGCCTGAATATTTCTGCAACGCGTATAAGTTCTTAATATAAATGTATGATATGTAAAAGAAATATCTAAAATACACTCTTTTCCAATACTGTTCAATTAATACTATAAAGAGAAACAAGAAAGCATTTAAAAAATTAAAAAAAAAATAGTTGTTTGCCACATAATATTAAAATATTTAAATACAGATGATTGCGTTATTTATAGTCATGATATGTGGCTTAAAAAGAAGACAAAAATTGATCATGTATGAAGTATAAATAAATATTTCCAATATGGTAACTAAATCTTTAGAAATTAATCACTATGCATAACTATTTTATACGTTATTAACTAAAGAATTAGGTGCAAATGTTTCCAAAACGGTTTATCTATCATGGCAATTTCAGTGAAATCGTAAGGAACTATAGAAAAGAAGGGACTGAAACAAATCATTTGAACTTAATAAGAGAATAGACAGTGCAAAAGTATTATTATTATTGGCTGATTTACACTGAAAAAAAGGTAAATCTACGGGAAACTCAGGAAATTCGAAGGCTAGTGTTTAAAGCATTATTAGCAATTCACCAGTCTGCAAAGCTGTCCCATCTGCCGAACAACTGAGAGAAAGAACATATGGCAGACATTTAGCGTACTTGCTTACCTCGTATGCATTTTATTTTTTCAACAACCTTGAAATTGCTCTATCGATTCTGGTTTTGATTCTCGGCAATCTACTCTTTAAACAAAGTCCCTTTGTCTGGGTTCGATTTGTTTTCAGATTCAAAGTAGACTCGTGTGTTCCCAATGTGTTCCTCCAGTTAATTATGACATCCTTGTTATACTTGGATTAATTTATCTGCGCAACGGTTAATAATATCTCGTAATCAAATCAGCTTAAATAATGTTTTGGATTTAACCTACTTAAGGCAAGGGTACACTTCCTCTTTATACTGTAAAAAAAAAAAAAAAAAAAAAAAAAAAAAAACTTTTTATGGTAAGAAATTGCTAGATTATCTTACAAGAGGTCACGTGGTAAGTAACACATGTCCTCATACGACATAGATTCATGCACAAGCAGCTTAGAAATCACAGTAAGATTGTCCTCAACGAAAAGTACGCAAAATAAACTGGTTTTTAAAAGATGAAATAATGAAACTTTGTAAAATAACACACATAAAATGTACTTATCAATCATGACGCATTTGTAAAATGACACGCGTAAAAGGTGCACATCAATCAAGAAGCGCGAATAACATAC
This sequence comes from Cheiracanthium punctorium, assembly GCA_038373885.1. Lineage (NCBI taxonomy): Eukaryota > Metazoa > Arthropoda > Arachnida > Araneae > Cheiracanthiidae > Cheiracanthium > Cheiracanthium punctorium. The sequence continues at coordinate 1,845,523 of JAWZYV010011264.1, forward strand.
CAGTAGTAAGTCTCCACTCAAGCCAATTCAAGTCTCCACTCTTTTTTGCCGCTGTTGCTAGTTGTTCTTTATTCAGAAGAGCGAAAATTTTTCGACCGAAACTGATTGATAAGTCCCTTTTATATGTGCTAGTTTAGAAAGTTTAAATTATTTCAAGATTGTCCTGATTTTACGTTTAAATAATTTTGATGAATTGCAATTAAATTACCATACCCTATCAATTCTTGAACTCGCATGAATTCGACTGAATGTAAAATTGTAAAAATCTGAAATATGCATTGAAAACAGAGCTCGCAATAAATCATACTTGAAGCTACAAATTTTATTTAATTTTCATCAAATTTTTAATTTACAGAGTGTCTCCAAATTCATGGGCCAAACTTAGATACGCAAAATACCTACGAGAAACATTTTTGTACAGTTATGCTCGGTCATAAATACGGCGATAAAAAATTTAGTCGCCTTAAATTTTATGGCGAAGTGTCGGTAGCAAAGAATTGCCAACAATTTTCAGTACTTTTGAGGTAATATTTTTTACAGTGCATGGCAGAAATACAGTTTTTTCCCTTTATTAGGATTAGTTACTTGAAATTTTTGCTTAGTTGATTTTAGATTCTAAATCTTAATCTTTTAAGTCTACATTTCTTTATTTCTAGAGTCATACAACATACATATTTTGAAATCATTAATTCACTGTTCGTGCTCGAGTTGCATCGACGTTTCATTAATTAGGAGGAAAATGCAGCCCAAACTTCGCGAACTGGCTAATTACATTAAAATCTTCCAATACACTCGAGTCATGCACGATTTGAAAAGAATAAAACTGTTGAAGTTATTATAACAAGATATAAGATTTCAAAAATCAATGTCTTTACTCAGTTTTAATAAAGGATATGTCCTGACTAGCCGCTCTGAAAATCCATTAAATTGATAGATCACTTTACACACTGGGAGCTGTTTTCTTCATGCATGTGTCATCTAGTCCAGACTGCATTATTGGCAATGCATCGCGTATCCATTAGTCAGTGTGAATATGGTTGAAGTTCTATCAGCTGATTATATTACAGCTGTCCGAAATAGATTATCGATTACAGTGAGAACCGTGCTATATGCTACAAAATTCTTACACACATTAAATGTATTTTATCATTCTCAAATTTCTTATAACGGAAGGTCACAAAAAGATGGTAACGGTCTTTCATTCGTTATCTGTTACAGATAAATTTGCAATGGCCGTTGAAAAGTGTTTAAAATAAGATAAAAAATGTTTATTTAAAATATCCTCATTAATTTTCAAAAGATGACATCTTCAAAATTTGTATGCAGTTCCCGCACGAAATTATGTTCAAAATTTGAGAATAATATCCTAAAAAGAGTGAGAGATGTGATATTATTTTTACAAGATATAAATATAGCATGATTCAAACCCCTCTTCAATGACTCTCGAAGAGAAGAATCATGTCTGATGATCACGTATTAGGGGTCGTACAAAAAGTACAAAACAAAATATATAATAATTTTTTCTTGAAGCAGTCTTTTTTTCCTACCTTATTTTGACCATTTTATTTATTTATTTTCAATTTGCATTACCTCAAGTGAATAAAGAATTAAAGCATGTTCTCTTATTGCAATACCCTGTATATTACTATGATACGTATGAAATATAATATTAATTTCGGTTCACTCTTTTGTAGTCCCAGAAATGTTCAGATCTCGAAACTGGAAGGTGGTAGGTGCAAAGTTCAAACCCCGGTCGCGCCTGTCGTCCTAGCCGTTCGGCGTTTTCCGTAGTTTTCTCTGAAACTTCGCATAAATACGGGCTAGGATCCCTTAGAAAGTCCCCCACGGGGGGTCATTCTCCCTATAGGCCTAAGACCCTAGTGCAGCCAATTGGCCTGAATCCACAAACATCACTCTGCTGTAGCCCACGATTTAAAATTGAGCAGTGAAATGTATAGAAAAAATAATGAAAATTACTTTTGTGTATTTTTATTCACACAATTGTTTGCCATTACTTCAATTTTCATTTTTACCTCATTGCATATCGTTCACATAGTCCACTTAGCCGCATATCGCTTTTTAGAGCTTTTTATGACTAAAACATTTTCCAGTTGGCTGTCAGTTTGCATTAATTATGTAAAAACTACAGTATCATGTTATGTATCAGGTTGTAACGAAAGTTTTCCGCCATATCTGCCTGAAAAACTAACTTCTAACTCCTTAGATACCTGTTTTTGAACTTTCGGTACCAAACCTGTACCGTGTCACATGATACAACAATAGTACTTAAAGCTGTACTCATAATTCGTTGATATTCTGTAGCTGACTTTTTGAAACAGAACTGGAAGTAAATGATGGTTCTAATCCTTTAGAGTGATAGTTCCATTTGAGACACCTTGTTCTTAATGATAACTATATTTTTTACAGATTTCACAACACAGTGTCATAAAGCAAGTCTCTTTCTTTCAAATGCCAAAAATCATTTGACAAAATATGAGCAAATACGCTAACACGAACTGTGTGCTTCCGATGTTTGCGGTGGCGGGAAACTTTCGTTACAACCTAATAAAATCAAATGTGCTTTATTATTTTTACTAGTCTTGTGTAACATAATAGGCTCGTAAAATATGTGGAATATTGCGATATTATAGAAGCTTTTCGATTTTTCTTTACTTTTAAAGCGCATAAAATTAAGAAATTTCTATTTACTTGATATAGTTCAATGATTTTAAGTGCATAATCGAACACAAACGCAAAAAAAAGTAAGCTTATAATTGTTTCAAAAGCTTGGTGCTTCGCCAAAATAATTTAAATTCCTTCAGGTATTGACAAATATATTATGTAGGAAATGTAAACAATAATGCTGTGTTCCTTTTTAAGCCTGTAAATTATTTGGATTATAGTTGACGCGTGGTATCAATTCCTTTGTAAAAATATTTCTTCGTTTATTGCATGTTATGATAATTAAGACTAAATTGCAATATATAAACAAAATTTTGCTAAAACTTTTATCCGTAAATAAGCTATTTTAATTCATTCAAAAATATAATTTATTTACATTTATTAGCATGTTATATAACATAAAATTGAAAAATATGGTTCAGAACAATAATAGCAGTTTTTTTTCAAACTTTGTTAAAGTGTATATGCCAATATATTTTGTCTTTAGTTTCAATTCCCTCATGCACTCTAATGCATTTTAACGTTCAACTTGCTGTGATATTTCTAGATTTGCAATAATTTAATCTTTACTTTGCATGTGTAATATTTTTAGAATCCATGTAGTGTGAAATTTTAATAACTGATTCTCCGTGTCAGCGTCATAAAGGCGATAGAAACCTCAATTTTCTGTTATAAATTAAAGAGATTATTCATTTGAAGAAATCTTGTACAAAATAACCCTAATTTATGCTATTTAAGCCATGCAAGCATATGAAATACACTGCTTGTGTAAATTAGTGTGTTTTCGGGAATACACATTGACATTATGTATATTTTAAGTCACAATCATAGTGCTACTGAGGATTAATAAAGTAAAACATCAGATATCTAAATCTTTTGGAGAAGTTAATATAAAATATGATAACTTAAAATGTATTTCATCATGTCCATGCTTGTTATAAATTCATGAATTTTGTGTAGGTTTGAATTTTAAATTCGATTAAGGAGGTAGGGGGATGGATTTTTAGAAACTTCTTTTTATTATTTATACATATTTTTAAAAGTAGATCACATATAAGTATGTTTTTTAAAAGTAGTAGTCTATAGAATATGGGCTATTTTTGAAAAGAACATATTTCTTTTGTACATATGAATTAAACTCCCTTTATTTAAAAAGATATTTGCCTTTTTTTTAACTTTGAAAATATGGTACTATAGGTTATATCGGTAACCGATCTTGCTTCCCGGCATAAGACATGTGCAAAATTCTCATGTAAGCTTTAGCACTGCAACCGTTTTCAGCATATTTCACTACAATCGTGGCAGTATATCTCGAAACTGAAAACATAAATATTTGAAACTGTTTATGAGTAAAGTAATGATATTCATACAATATGAAAAAAATATAATTTGAAAACTCGCATGCATATTTTGTAATTCATTAAAATATATACACTTTTAATGCATTAGTTATTGAGTAAAGAAATAAGTATGCATTAAATTAAAAAAAATCTGAAGTGTCCAACACATGACTTCCTTGCACGTCCATTAGATCAAAAATATTTTCGACGCACTTCGTCTAAATTTATTTGTTTGAAAAAGATAAAATATCAATAATAGTAAGGTTTAGCGATTTCCAGCCAAATATTTCGATATCGCCAAGCTGAATTCAATTTGAAAGATTTCCTTCTGACACTTTATTTGGCGATATTTCACCAAAAGCCGACAAACTTGAGATAGTCTGCGAGATTTTGGGGATAGCCAAAGTAGTCATTGACCACAGACTTTCAATGAATTGAATGCATCCATACACCTCAATGTATTAGAAATCATTTGGCTCACCCTGTAAATAAATTCTCAGTCGATTGCTGTCAAAAAAGATATTGAAAACAGTTAGATATTACAATAGTTCTAAATACAAAAGTTAAAAAATCTACGGGTTAAGTTTTAGAGTTATACAAAATACGAAATAATTTTTGGCGCCAAATTTGGCGATATTTCAGCGAAACTCGTCAATGTCGACGACATTTGGCGAGATTTTAAGCATGAACCAAACAATGACAGATTATCGCCAAATTTGGCGATATTTCGCCAAAACTCGCCAAGAACGATGACAAATGGCGATACTTTGGGCATGGACCAAATGACTGACTATCGCCAAATTTGGCGACATTTCGCCAAAACTCGCCAAGGTCGAGGACAGACGGCGAGATTTTGGGCATGTACCAAACAATGACTGTCTACAGTTGTATTATATTGAAGATGTCCATAGACATTAAAGTACTGAAATTCTTTTCGGTGGTCCTGTAAATAAACTCTCCAGTAGATTGGAACCAAAAATCGAGATGCACAACTAGATGTTACAACATTCTTATATATGAAATTTCATAATAGTTTTTGAGATTTGAGAGTTAAATATGCACACACGTACACCAAAAGTCGCCAAGCTTGGCGACTTTTGGCATAGTTCTTGAGGGAGGCACGTGACCGTGGTCGGACCATTACCTAACTTATGTGGTAGGACGGTATTGTGCTTGAAATGGATGAATGCCCCTAAAATTGCCATTGACCGTAATGTATTGGAAATCTTTTGAGTGTTCCTGTAGCAGAACTATAAATGATAAAGACACTTTTTTTAATGGAGAAATTCATTTTCTAACTCTTTACAGCATATATCACTTCTGAGTCGTTTGAAATAGCCCAATACCTCTAAAAAACGCTTTGATGAATTTCGGCCCTTAGAGCGTAATGTATTTCGAATCTTTTGGAATCTTTCGAATCTTTCGAATCTTTTCGAATCTGTAGATAAACTATTCAGTCGAATGGAACCGAAAGGGGAGGTGCACAACTAGATGTTACAACAATCCTAAATATAAAGTTTCAACATTGTACGCCTAACAGTTTTTGAGATATGCGAGTTTAATGAATTTCGGCCCATTGAGCGTAATGTATTTCGAATCTTTTGGGCGGTCCTGTACATAAACTATCCATTCGATTGCCACCAAAAGGGGAGGTGCACAACTAGATCATAGAACAATCCTAAATATCAAATCTCAACATTCTACGACCAATAGTTTTTGAGATATGCGAGTTACATACATACGTACGTACGTACGAACAGACGGCATGGAAAAACTGGCCACAGTAGACTCGCCGCTGGTCAAAATGAGTTGCAGACGCGTTAATATGATCGTGCATGCTAGCCTACGATGAGATGCATCGAAAAATTTTTTTAAATTAAATTTAGAGGTAGTCAAAATCGGTTTTTTTGTCGAAATTTGGCCCCCAAAATTTTTCGGGATCACATTACTTCCTTATACTACGTACAAGGAAGTAATAAAGGGCAAATATCATTCTTTCCCTAATCTGAAACACCCATTGCGTTATCACTTTAAATAAAATAAAATTTTCAATGTTCTAGGTTCTTTTTTTTTCGTAGTGGAACAACGTTGCTTGTGGTAGATTTAATGGGCAATTTGAATTGGTCTATTATGTGTGAGCCTCATCCGAAAATAAATACAGCTGATCCAGCTTTAATGGAACAGCCATTTTGCCACGAAAAATTATCCTTAGCGGGATATTCCATTATCCGCGATAACATTGACAAATTACACTGAAAATATATTACATTAACTCTTTGAGACGCAACCCTTTCCCAATGCTGAAAAAAGGGCAATCTATCCAGCTGTTCTCGCATTCTTCCATTTTTCAGCAGATGTCAATGCTGTTAAAAATAGTCGGGAGAATTTTTTTACGGGAAATAACGTGATAAAAAGTAAAGGATTCCCGTGGAGCTATATCACCCGCAACTATTTTTAAAGAAATCAAATGTATTCTTCGTGACTGGCAACAATCAAAACGTCAGAGTTTGGTGTTCCCAGAACTGGAACACTGGGCGTTAAAGGTTTAAGACGGATATTCCTTTAACCGATATCCCACAAAGCGGAATCGATTGCAATAAAATAAGTCGCGTTTTTTCTGAACTTTCCCATGGCAACATTCAAATTTTTAATCTTAGACGCGCCCGAACGCATACCATAAAACACTCAGCACTAAAGCCTATCGCTGTGGTATTAAAGAGCATAGCTATTCCTCCTACACTGTTACGAGATTTTTTTCGAGATTGAACTCTCTTCGATTTTATTCTCAAGTCCAAAGCTGCGACCAGGGAATGTTATCGAAAATTCCCAAGGTTTCTCGGTTTTCTCCCCTGTTTAGAAAAAAAAATGAAAATACCAGTTTTATAGAGGTAAATGTAGCGCTGCTGCACTTATTTTCTTGATTCGAGATTAGGTGTGTGAATATTACTGCTCTGCATTTTGAAATGATCATGGTAAATAGCGAAAAACCTAAGGAATTTGCAAAATCCATAAAATAAATGTCAAGTAAATTGTAAATTATTTTTGGAAAAGACAAAAGAATAAGTAAAAACTAAATCAGTATACGAGGGTCGTTCCGAGAGTTAAGTTCAATAAAAAGGAACAAAACACTATAGTGTTTTGTTCCTTTTTATCCAGAGAGTTTTCCGTGTTTTTTCCGAAAGTTTTCCGAGGGTAAGAAAATGGAAGAAAATAATATTACATGAAAATATTTATTGAAAAAGATAATACAATATTTCAGCTACTTCTCAGCATAAGAATAACCGGAATTATAACACTTGTCATACCGTGAGATAAGTATTTGTAGTCCAGTGTCACAAGTCTCTTGCCTGAGAACGAAGCCAGTGTGTTACACACCAAACAGAAATTTAGATGGGAGGTGTTTGATCATCCACCCTATTGTACCGATCTCGCTCCAAGCGACTTGCACCTGAAGCAATTGCAGGGATTACAAAAAGCTATGACAAGTTTTCTCCATTCTTTGGTGGCAGACTATGACCCATTCTCATATTCTATGACCCTGGACTACAAAAATTTATCCCAAGCTATGAGAAGCTGGAAGATTCCGGTGATTTTTATGTTGAGAAGTAGCTGAAATATTGCTGTATATTTTTAGGTAATAATGTATTGTTCCTTTAAATTGGCTGTGAATAACTTACTTTTTCCGGACTACCCTTTTATGTAAGATGACGTTAAAATATCAACATCCCTCCCCCCCCAAAAAAAAAAAAAAAACGCATTTTCAAGAATTATTGGACATTGAGCTTAATGTATCGGATTATTTATGTGATGATCTTGTGGAACTACGCATGCTACATATGTTGTTTTAATGGGGTACATGCTACAGTACGTAGCAGGGGTGGCCAACTTTTGGATATAGGATCTACTTTTTACTTTAAAAATTTGTTGACATCGACATGGCGACATAGGCATAGTTTAAGGGGAAGATGTGAAATGCATACTGTGTTCACGCAGTGCATTTTAGTACAAGCTACAATCTCGGATGGTGTGGGTTTATAAAAAGAAATTGATCGCAATCGACATGTTAATCTTGGTATAAATGTGCCAGATTGGTTTTTTTCGAGAGCAAATTTAATGAATTTGACCTGATAAAAGCCAATCGGTCAGTGGCAACCCTGCTTCTTGGGTAAATCTTCGCTAAAATCCGTACATACATGGGTGAAAAAATGAAAAAGAAAGATATCTTACCTAAGAAGCAGGGTTGCCAGATTGGCATTTTTAAAATCAAATTCATCAAACTTTGGCTTAGATAAAATAGTCCAGTAACTTTATTTGTCGAACATCGCATCAAATCTTGTTGCTCTGATTTTTTGCTGCGTTAATTGTGATGTTGTCTCAATGAATATTCCAAGTTTTATGACCACGGGACCCGAACACAATTTTTTCGGATATCCCCAAAACAGCAAAATGTTTTACTTTTTTCAGTTTTTGCCGATTTTGACCCAAAGAACTATTTTTTATATAGTAAATCTTATTTGCATTATTAAAAAAAGTCTGGATTTGCCATAGTTTGATACCAGAATAGTCACTGTCAGTTCAATAGTTCCTAAGATGCTACCTTTCAAGTTTTTTTTTTTTTTTTTCATCAAAATTATTTGCATTTTCTTCAGTTTTTGCCAATTTCAACCCTGAAGAATATTTTTTTTCGTGACGACTCTTATTTGCATTTTAAAAGAAGACTGAATTTGTCATAATTTGACACGAGAATCATTACTGGCAAAATCTGAAAAAAAAATTTAAAATTTTCAGTTTTTGGATATTTGGCAAAGTTGCGTTAGGGTTAAGAGGTCTAAAACTTGGGGCAAGATCATGAACAACTCGCGTCTTTCAACCAAAAAAAAAAAAAACAGAACTACCAAATATCATGTAGGGATGGATGCGAGACTACATTTTGCGAGACAAGACAGAGTTTAACAGCTTTTTTTGCGAGACGAGACAGACATTTTTAACATTACAACATAGGAATTTTGCGAGACATGACAAAGCTTTTTGGCTGTTTTGCGAGGCATTTGTCGTCTCGCGTACCCAATTTCATGCAAGGCCACTGGATTAAAAGCCACTCTGGAAACCCTGTTCTGGTATATAACAATAGCATAAATTACAAAGCGATCGACACATTTTACGGCAATTAGATCCTCACAAGGACAGACAGACATACCGGAATCTTTGATGGTCTTCACCTTCGTCGGAACACAATCAATTTTCAGATTTCAAGAACTCCCCGTCTGCACCATTTCTCTCAATACACCTCTTTCTTTTCATCTCATACTTACGGGTAATCAAAGGCAGCAACAGTCTGTACGGAAACGAGCAAGCCGAAGTAAACCGTATAGATCGACAATTACGAGGAAAGACAGCAACATTACAGCAGCCGATGAAATGAAACATAACGTCAGCGATCAAAATAATGGAGGCAAGGGATTACATGCTGTAGCTATGGAAACTGCAAATGGAATCCCATTTTATATTTGATTGTCAAGACTGCGCGTCTGGTATTCCCTTTTCTAATCAAATTAATGACCATATGCAAAATGCTTCTCGAAAATAACGCAAGAAAATGGCGGAACGGGAAATAAAAGGTATTCCGTTATTGTGTTGCTACGGAATAGCAATGGGCTAATGAAGTGATAAGCAGAAATATATATGTATGAACTCGTACTTCGATTAAAATTATTCAAGTATTAAAATTGCTTGGAGAGGAAGCATTGCAAAAAGTGTATTCTTATATTTAAAGAAGAAAAAGTGCGTTTGGCAACGAAACTATTGTTCTATAGGGATGTATCGGGAGATTATATAGTATGGAAATTCTGCGGAACCACAAAATATTATCGTTAGAGAGATTTTTAGTTGCTTCAACTAACGTTATAGCGAAATTTTACTGTATATCTAAATAAACACAATCTTTAACGATAATTGTTTTAATTTTTTTTACAGGACAAACTATTAGCTTACACAGTATTAACTATATACTCTGCTGTTTACTAAATTACTAAATAATAATAAAATAAAAAATTAAAAAATCGTTATTATTCAAATGTAATTTCAAAATTATTTATATTTAATTTCATTATATTTAATATTCTTTGTTATATTTTGTAATATATTAAATTTGCACATTTACACATTAGTCCGTACGATTCGCCGTTACTCTGTTTACATCATATAATGAACAGTACATCATCTGATGAGCTGCAACAATTTCTTCACCGTTAAAATTGATGTATTTCCGTTTTTTCAATAAAACAGAAATCGCGAGGTTTTCCTAAAAAAATGTGGTTTATTTAGAATGTTTTGTTTGAATGTCGATTTGTTTTCCTATAAATACAATTTTTTTCATGCAAATTAATTTAGACTAGATATGTTACTTGGTGATAATACAAAAAGAAAAGTTTTTTTTTCTTCTTTTAAGTGCAGTGTTTCCTTTTACAAGTTGGAAGACTTTAAACTTTTTCCCAGATTCCAGATATAAAATAAAATCAAAGCGAAAGGGTTAATATATGGTGAAATTATGATGCATGTTTAAATCATCATGTATATTAAATCATCATGCATGTTTAAATCATAGTGTACAAATTGTAGTAGAATTATTCTTATGATCAAACTATTTTAAATTTTAATAAAATAGGATTTTATTTAAGCATTCAAAAAACTTCCGCAAACTTCTTATTTCGAATAAGATTTATTTAATAAGTTTGTTACTTTTAATTCAAATAACTCTAAGTAGATATCCCATTTTAATAAATTCTACTGTTTTATAATACTAAAGCAACTTTTGTTTTCTTAATACAATATTGCACAGAACACATGATAATATCCTGAAAATCGACACTAAGAAATTGTTAATTCCTGTGTTAACAGGTGAAGTTTGTCACAGAATGATATTATACTCAGGAAACAGCATTAAAATTATATCGGTTATTTGCTAAAATACATACATAAGAATATTTCATTGTAAATAGTACTGACTTCCACTAGAGTCTGTTGAGTGAAATATTTTGCTCATAAAATAGTTTCAATTCATAAAAATCTTAAATCAAAAATAAATTACATATCAAACTTGGATAATTAGACTTTTTATAAATCAAATGAAACTTATTACTCGAAAGAGGAAATGTCATTCAGCATTTGAAATCTTTTTATAGCTAACCTTAAATAGATCGCTAAATTTGTAGTAAAATTCTCTTGGAAATTTATACCAGTGTTTATTATTTATTTATCCTACTATGTTCTTACGCTGATACCTGAGTCACTGATTCTGCAACAATTCCGGGTACCACTCCAGGATTAAACTTTTACCGTCGTTACTCCAAAAAGATAAAAAAGCTAAGCACAAAAAGCCTAATAACATCTGCACCATTTATACGATTCACTTGAAATCTGTCATAATTATGTATAAAAAATATAGAAAATAATCTGAAAAATCTGAACTTTAAAAATCTGAAAATCCACCTGTTCCTTAACTTTTAACCGATTTTTCGCTATTTTCCGCTCTACTTTATTCCCTAGACTAAAAAAAGGTAATCACTTGTACGACAAAATGAGTTGTCGCAATTAAAATGACAATATATTAAAAAGTCACGGTCATCAGGCTTTGAAGAGAAAGTTGCGATACCAATTTGTTAAAAATAGTTTTTCTAGATAACATATTTTTTTTTTCATTGAAATGTTCGTCTGCACGAACCGTTGATATGTTTACACAAAATAAAATGACCTGTTTACACAAAATGAAATCAATCGAATGCGAAATCTTACCGCACGCCTCCAGAAGGGCATTAAATTCAATTTGTGTATATAATAATATCTGAATATAAAGCTATTCTCCATTTTAGGTGGACGAAGATTAAATATATTGAGTAAAAGACATGTTTTCGTCAAATGTTTTTTCTAGCTCCTGTTGTAATTGCCTCCGCAATGAGTTTTGACTTCTAATTTCAACATAGCAGTCATTTTATGCATTTACAAGCATTTTGACTCTCTTAATTAACATATTTCAGAAAAGTGAGTAGCAAAAAACAATACTCTAGTCCGTAGTCAAAAAATATAGTCTTAACTAGCTTTAATTTGAAATTACTAGACATGATTGTTACCGTAAAACATTTTCCCTTGGAAACTATATTTTGTAATTTTTTGAATTTCATATTTCGAAGTGTAAGCGAAAAAAAACAACAATTTCACTTTTAACCCTTTGAGGCGCAACCCTTTCCCAATGCTGAAAAAAAGGGCAGCCGTTGCCATCGCTCGAATCGAACGACAGCTGGCTGTGCGGCACAGCCAGCTACGTCAAAAAATGGTCTCTAGATCTGTGGCACACGATGAACGTTTCGATCGTCCGCCATCTTGCTGGTAGTTAAGTCGAGAGATGGCAACGGCTGACCTTTTTTCAGCATTGGGCAATCCATCCAGCTGTTCTCGCATTCTTCCGTTTTTCAGCAGATGTCAGTGTTGTTAAAACTAATGGTGACAATTTTTTTTTACCGGAAATGACGCGCTAAGAAGTAAAGAATTCTCGTGGATATATGTCACACGCAACTATTTTTATAGAAATCAAATCTATTCTTCGTGACTGGCAACAGTCAAAAAGTCAGAGTTTGGTGTTCCCACAGCGGGGACACTGCGTGTTAAAGGGTTAAACTTTTGAAGAGCAAGCATTTTCACATCAATATAGAAAACCAATTGAATGGACTGACTATTGCTGAAAAAGTGCAATAGGTATCATCAACCCATTTATCTACCATCAAAATGGCTGCGCGCACAGCTCCCTGCATCAGAAAACTTCTTTAGCTCTGTGGAATCATATGGGCGACTCGATCGACCACCATGCTGTTGATAGTTAAATGGATCAATGGCAACGACTGAACTTTTTCAGCGTTGTGGCAATTTAACCATATTTTTTTACTACACCACTGCACGTCAAAAGGTTAAGTGATATAACAACCAAGTACCTCTCTTTTACTTTAAATTAATTTGAAGCATTACTTTATTCTATCCTGAAAACACTCTCGGCAATCATGCCATAATTAATGACCTTCATAATTTCCTTCGTGTATCACAGAAATATTTATTGAGGGATCTTTTATTGCTGCTCCTCAGATCTATATGAAGCATTGTGTTATTTCTTCCCTATTTATTCCGGCAATAAATAGCTAGATTATATTAAATGATCTCATTAATAACCGGAAAGAACATGTTATTTTCGCTTTTTTTCCTGTTATTCATTGTGCTTTATTACCATCGCATATAAGGGAATATCCGTATAAACTGTATTGCATTTTATAACCTCATTATAAATTAAATACAATATTTTCATTGATTGGGAGTAGCAGATTCAAAATTCGATAAATTTTTAATAGTTTTTGAAATCAAATTTTACGAAAGAAATATTTATGAATTATTACTTCGCAAATTTAATAATTATTAAATTTTCTAAGAAAATCTACACGGCGGTTGATAATTAATAATTACGTTATATTTAAATGCGTAAATTAGATTTTTTTCTATTGACTTTTTCAATGCCGCTGTTAATAGTCCAAATAATTTGAAATGCAATGATATTCATATCTTTCCGAATTAAACTTATATCAACAATCTGATATCTTGGATGGAATATAATAGAAAATGAAGTCATGATGAAGTGGTTGAATCAATATAGAATTTTTTTGTCGGAGATTCTATAAGGAAAACAAAATTCCATACCTGTTACTTTATATAATTACATTATTCCTATTGATTTAATAAAAATATGGCATATTTGCGTAAAGATATATTTTTACAGCCAAAGGGAAATCCACAAGTGGATTACACTATTCCGCATTCAGGTTGACACGAGGTAACAGTATTTTCTGTGATATATTTATTTCAACCAACAAATTAATATAACACATTTTCAGTTATATAATTTCTAAATATACCTAAAAATTATAATTATAATTATTAATATAATAAAATTATTAAAAATTACAATTATTTTCTGCGCGATACTTAAATAAGATAGATAATTTCATTATGTACCTATATTTGTTTGTTTCCAAAATGGTTTCCGCGAATTTTCTTTGCAATATTTGTGTCAGCTGCAAACTTTAGGCTTCACCGCCACGAGAGTAGATGTTGGTCATTTTAAAGTGGGGCTGCCTAGTAGACAGGCCAACGTTTCCTTCTAAATGCACCCTCTTAATTTTAACCAGTTACAGATGAGAGAGATGTAACACCAACACTGCAACCCCCCTGAGGTATCGTTCGACCATGGAGTGCATTTGAACCACGGAAGATTTTAACGTCCACCAGAACTCCCTTAAGCACAGCGGAAACTGTCGTCAAACGTAACATGGATCAATTGTAATAGTTCACATTTAAAACTAAAATGCACGATTTCTTTCAATAGGCTGAAAGTAGAATTATAACTTCATTTAGGCTTACTTATGCTAGGAATAATATTTAAAAAAAAATTCAGTATATACTTTCCCAGAAATTTTTTTTTAAATCTTCAAATTCGAAAAATTAGGATGTCTACCCTATAGATGGTTTAAAACAAAAGTAATACCATTATTTTTTAATAGTTATGTATTTGTTTTCATTCATCAATAAAAATTAGAAGGAATCAAACATACGAGCAAAACTTTATTCAGTGAACTCGATGCACATGCTATGAATTCATGATTGTTTGCTTGAAAATAATGCAGCCATACATTGTCAAAAGACTAAAAATCATTTCCAAAATGTTCTTATATCTTTTTTTAAAGCTTATTTTAGACAAAAACTACAAAATTTTCTTCTTATTACGGAGAAACGAGAGTGTAGCCAATTGGCTGCAATATACACTGTAGTGTTAATATATTATTCATTTCTTACAGAAAACAATTGATGGTGGTACGGTATATGGAATTATAATAATTTAAGGGCAGAAACTACAAAAAAGAATCACTTGGAAATGTCTGTGTTCTATGACCAATAGCATCTTTTTCTTGCTCTAGATAGCTTCCCCTCTTTGTTGCTAGCTTTAAGAAATACGATTAGAAATGCTATGTCAAATACATTTGCATTATCTATCTATCTATATAAATAAAACAGAGTGTAAACTGTCCGTTTGTCTGTCTGTCTGTCTGTCTGTGTCTCGCGTAGCTCCGAAACGGGTGATCGTAGACCTATCAAATTTTGTACGGAAATTCTCCAAGACGGGTCTCGACACACCTCGAAGCGATTTTTTCGAAATTCGAATTCGAAAATGTTTTATTTTATGTTTTGTCCGATTTTTAGCGATTTTTCTTGCGTAATACATAATAACGCCAGTAATTGCACTCGCAAGAAAACGATAGTTACATCATCGTATAGAGGAGAAAATCTTCTTTTAAAAACTGTTTGTTCGGACTGTGTAACATAATTTGCAGATTTTTGGGAATTTTTCAAATAAAATTAAATTTGACGCTGACTTTCGTAAAATATTTTAAAAACTACTGCATCTTGAATTCTATCTGTCATAACTTTTTTATATTTCGTCAAAAGACGGAGCACACAATTAACCCACTTTTAAAAGAAGAACGGAGGGAAAATATAAATTAGGAGAATTTTTACGAATTTTTAAGTAAAGAAGGATTTTCATTTCCGTAGCACCTGCTTATCAATTTCGGTTTGATATCTTGCGGTTTGGTTGTCATGGATACAGTAACAATGATTAAAATTGCCAGTTGAAGAAAATAAATAAAAACGGGCCCCGCGAGCAGACGATTTCTTTGCTTGGCTCAATTTCCTTTTATAAATACTGGATTTATTTGTGAGAAGAAAAATTAAACTGCATAATCTAGAAAAACAATTTTAAAGCCTTTATAAATATCGCAGTCTTATCTCTTATCTCTTTTCTTTTTGTAAAGGGTTGCAAGAGAGGGTGGCGTATTTTTAAAATTAAAAAAATGTCCATTTCATGTAGTATCTGAGGTATTTAACGCTAAAACGTGAACCTAAAAGACAGCATGTCTGAGGAAATAAGACATTTTGAAAGTGAGAAGTTCACTGCAAACGGTCCATTTTCACTTTTTTGATACCGAATGAGGCTGACACAGTTTTTTTTTTCTTGTGTCATTATATTGAAATGATCTCAGGTTATTACATATATGACGCAAATTTTAAGTCAAGAGTGAAATAATTTTGCTTTTTCTAGATTCCACATCACTGGAATTAATTCGAATTACACATGTGAGGAAATTTTTCGTTTCCTACCGTGCGAAGAACGGGCACGCAGCTAGTCAGTAATAAAACTTATATACTACAACTGCCAGTGAAGCTGTTACACTTTACCTAGGTGGAATGAATTGTAACAGCTATTAAAAGTATTGAAATTACACTCACGTGTCAAATTTTATTCCAAAATTGCTTTTATACAACCTTTAGCTAAGGATCTGAGATGTCTAGCGCAAATCCCCATTGTAATTTGCATTGTTACATAAATATTGATAAAAATGTGCAGACAGCTACAGCTTATTTATCTTCCTTGCAAAGTCCCACAGCAGTCGAGAGGTCACCACGCTGATCAAAGTCGACGTGGCTTCACTTTTGGTTTTTATGAGAACCGAGTATAGCTGACTAGACCATTGTCAGACTTCTCAAACCAATTCAACGATATTCTTTTCGTATTTCTGCAGATATTCGTGATGCAGATGTTTGTTTGCTGTAGATGTCCGTGAACAATCTTACAAGTTTAGAATAAAGACTTCAATGAATAAAAATTGCAATTTCCTCAATTGGTATACACATGTATGCAAATAGCTTAGTGTTGAAGTTGAAGTGTTTATCACAAAGTAAATGTAAGCAATTAAAGAAAATTAAAGAAGAATTTAAAATGTGAAATACCAAGTTAAAGATTATGTGAAGAAGATGCTTTATGTTTACATATATCTGAAAGAGCAGAAATTTATTTATCGACACATTTACAGTGTGAATCTATTTTCCAATTAGTCATCTTAAAAATCTTTCATCTTCAGCAATTATTCTCAATTGCAGAAATAAAGATAGTAAAAAGTGATAAAACGGAGAAAAGTTACAAATGTTGCATGTCTATTTAAATCTATTTCCTGTGATTAGGAATTTATAGTTACAAAAAAAAAACATTTATTAATTTTCAAAATGAGCAAATTCTACAGAATTTAATAGGTTCTGCCGAAGTCAGCGAATTCTAGAAGATACATTTTGCTGAATGAATGCTGTAGGAACATTGTTAGCAGTAAAATTCACACATTGAAATGTATTTTCAAAATCAGTATCTAACTATGCCAATATTGATTAAAGTAAAACGAAATGATATTGAAAAATAAATTTTCCCTGTGGAAAATAAGCCAGTTCGTTATTTTAAGGAAAGTGGGAAACAGCAAATTAAAGTATCTTCAAAAAAGTATACCTACTTCAAGCGGTTGTACCTCATAAATTGTAATATAGATATGGTTTGAGTGTTCTTTCACAATGAACTTTGTATAAATTAAACATTTCATTTCTCTTTGTTTTTTAAACTCTAAACTAAACAAACAACCGCTGTTTTGAATAAATTTCCTCTCAATTGAAACCGCAAATCATCTTTTATCGACATTTTTAAATGCATGTTAAGACTTATGGGGCTCTGTAAATAAAATCCTACACTTTTCACTTGATTGTGAATGTGCTTTTGTAATATTTAATAAGGCTAATAGGTATGTCAAATAACCAAAGCTCCTCTACAACTACAAAAAAACCTTTTCTTTTTGCCATAAAAAAATATAATTGATGCACTTACTACCTAAAATGCTTGTAAGTAAAACAGTGTTTTTTAGTCCCATTTCATTACTGATAATTCTGATTTGTTTACATATGTAATGTATACAAATGATCGAGAACAAACTGAAGTTGTTGATCGAAAATTCATCTACGCTGTGTGAAAAGCACAGTTTAATAATATTGCTTGGAATGTATAGCTTAAAACATACTTGAAAAGCACAATCGATGAAGTGAAAACTATTTATCTCCATAAAAGTAAAGAAGTATTTACATGTCTGTTAGCATATATTCTGAAAATAGCAGTAAAAAAAAATTAACAGCATTTCAAAATTCGATTACTATACTACATTTCTAAGATTAGATAAAATCTCGAAGCGTTTAAACTAACATATAAAAGAAAGAACGATAAATCTTCAGAATTTTAAATTATGCGTTCCCTTTCGAAGGGAAATATCCAAACAAAGGTCACTTTTTAATTAAAAAACTGTTTATAAAATAATTAATGATATAACAGAAGATTGCGTTTCCAATTCTTTAAAAAAATCATCAAATTAAATAAGCCTTTTTATTTTTTTTTATCTGTTTTGGTTTGATTGCGAAAAAAAAATCAAAAACAAAAACACCCTCACTAAATTTTAAATAGAAGGCCATCAGAATGATCTTTAATTACGGTGACATTTTTTTTTCTCTTTGAAGGCTGTGTTCAAATAGCTTCAAGTGGTTAGAATTTGCATTTCACCGCAATCTGATTAAAGACGGTCATTAAAGTAAATTTTCTTTCTCTTCTCTTGCTGTTTTTTGCTTCGTTATCACAATTTTCTCTTGATAAGGATGAATTATTTTACTTATTTAAATATTTTTCTTCAAAATTATTTAGAGAATTGCTCATCGCCGAGAATCTTAAATTTAAGTTACGTAACAGAATTTATAAATATATATATATATCAGAAAACTGGTCTGTTTAGTGTACATAATCAGCAACGCTAGATCCATCGGTTTGAAAATCTGCAAAGATATATGAATGAATAGGGGAGGGGGGAACTTACGGACTTATGAATCTAAATATTCATTCGATTTTTAGTGATTTCAGTTGATTTTCAACTTTTAGAAAGTATTTCAGGTACAGTGAAATGCAAGAATGAGCTTAGATACATTCTATATATGCTTTATTAAACTTATTAAGATATTGTAAAATATTAAGAATAATTATGAATTTCTAAAACCCAAATGATTCTAATCTTCCCATTTTGAGCAATTTTTCGTTGGTGGACTGCCTTTAATCCTACCCTTTGGGATTTACATGATTTACAGGTTTACATGAGGCTGCAAAGAGCCACTTCTTTCATTATATCGTGGGGCTGACAACTTTAAGCCCCAATAAACTGCGTGGTTTATGATCGAGTGCCGGGTTTTGACTTTGCAGAGTTATTTTTCTCCAACACAAATACTGTATAGAGAAGAGAACAAACAGTGTAGGTCTTTGTGACATTCCTGTTGTGCAATGATGCCTTCTTGCGATTTATATTTGAGGCCACTATCGCCCTAACATAATCAAAAATTATTAAAAACTTTGTAAAATGACACCATAAAAAGTACTTATCTACGAAAAGATCGTTTCGAGTGGTTAAATAAATGTCCCCCCTTCATTAGTTGAAAAAAAAATAAACCGACCACCCACATGAGATGACGGCATAGAAACATAGAGGGGTATATTAGGTGGTGAGAGCATGATTTTGTATTTTTAGGAGAAAGTTGAAGGTGAGATAGAAACGCCCCAGGTAAAGAAAATGAACGGGTTTGGCAGCTCATCGCAATCTGTTTTGCAAAATCCAGCATTTAATTTCCTTAGACTAGAAATCGAAACCAGAGAAGAGGGAAATGATGAAACAGCTTTTGTGTAGCACGTTTTCCATGAGTCACGTGACTTATATCTTATTTGCAATTTAAGGTTACAATTGCTCTCACCACCTATTTCTCCACTGCGCATAGAACTCTACCATCTGTCCTTTAGTTTCTATCCTAACTGGATTGCTAAATTTTTATGTAACTGATGGAGGATGGAAATTTTTCCAGCATCGCTTACCGATCATTTTGTAGATCGTTCCTTTAATGGTGTTGTTTTACAAACTCTTTCATAGTTTCTAGTCTTATTTTTTTAACGTTACTTTTATTCAATATAATGTAAGACCACTCGCATTTCATCTTGGATAATTACGATACAGCTGCTCCCCTATTTTAGGTCGGTATGTTTTCTTGATCAATCATTGAGTGAGAACAGTTTCTTTACTTGCCAAAGAACTCAACGTCGGCACACATCAGTACCGTCGGCACACATCAGTAAGATGCAACTCGTATATTGAGTTGGGACCGGGTTTGCGATTTTAGATAAACAACAAAAATGCTTGTGCTTGCCACTAAAAACGTATTAATCTTTGATGTGGTATCTTGTGTGCACTTCGGGTGATACTATTGCAGGCTGTTATTCATGATGCATATCAATGGCCAAGTGGTTACCCATTTATCTACTGACTTACAAATACCGCTAAGTTAGAATTGTAAAAATCTATTCATTGCAACCGTTTCTTTAAAAAATCACTACCAAATACTTCATTTAATCACGATTACATCAGGATTGCATTCTCTATTAGAGTAGATTATTTTAAATAGACAACTTTCCGCTCACTTTTTAATCATGTCGAGCACCCTCTTCTCCAAAAATGAACATTAGTGAATTTTCAGACGTCTGTTTTAAGATTAAAGGATTATAATTTCTAAAAGTATGTCACTCACAGTATTACTTGACTCTATCAGATTGGTTGGTCCTATGCTCTTTTGAAAAAGAATCGTTAACTGTTTATAAAACCGGTCATCCGACGTACTGCTAATGCTTATTAATTTTTTTTTGTAATTTTCTTCTTTATTACATTTATCAGTATTTATCATTCATTGCCTTACTATAACAGGAGAAAAAAATTGATTCAAGTTGATTTCCGCTCACTTTCTAATCATGTCGAGCACCCTCTTTTCCAAAAATGAACATTAGTGAATTTTCAGACGTCTAACGTCTATTTTGTGATTAAAGGATTAGATTTTGTCAATCCAAGTATCACTTGACTCCTTCAGATGAGTTAGTTCTATACTCTTTAAAAAAAGACTCGTTAACTGTTTATAAAACCAGTCATCAAACGTATAGCTTATGCTTATTATTTTTTTTGTAATTTTGTTTATTATTTTAATCAATATTTATCCTTCATTGTCTAACTATAACAAATGGATTCAAGGTAATATTCTTGCCAGTTCTTAATTCAGTTGATAAAGATTTAAGATAGTGAACACGGCCGAGATTTGAAGGCCTTACGCAAGGCTGTTGATCAAACAGTCTGGCGTTTTTGGTCAGTTTGCTACAGATGTAACGTGAATACGCATTAGAAATCTTTAAAAACTCCTCCACCCAAGGCAATCCTCCTGTAGATGTCTTGCATGTTAGGCTTGGAATATCTCAAAACACACCCTGATGAATGTACACACATAGCGTTGGGTTCTAAAATTGTTTCTAAATTCAATCATGTCATCCACTAGTTGTACTCTACAGGGTGAATCTAAAATCTTGGACAAAACTTTAAGAGGTGATAGGGCACATAATAAGGAATCAGAATCACATAGTAATGTGGTGTCGGCAACATCGTCTTCATGTAGCTGTTAATAATCACTTTGGAAAAAGTGCTGAAACAACAGTGCACTTTCCTACCATTGTTCGTCAGAAACTAATGTATTTTTCTCCGAAAACTGAAGACTAAAACTCATAGTTTAAAATTCTATATTATTTCATGGATGAAATTTTTGGAGACGAGCCTATTGTTTATGAAACTTGGTTAAGAAATTTGACGAACACTTCAATACTTATCACAAAGTGATTATTACCGGGTAAGTGAAAACTGCGTTTTTGACCCCACTTTGCTACGTGATTCTGATTCATTATTATGTGCCCTACCACCCCTTAAAGTTTTGACCAAGAGTTTAGATTCACCCTGTATATACGTAAGTAGTACGATAATATTTTGCTGAGTACTTTTCTGCATTATGTTTCGTATGTTCATTTATTTATATTATGCTTTTGTTTGTTGAAGTCAATAATTATTTTCATTCATAAACTTGAAGCTACACTTACTAATTTTTTTTAAAATTAAACCTTATACCCATTAAAGTAACATTTAATATAAATAACTGTAATTATTTCTCTTACAGCCTCAGGTTATCTCTACATCCAAAGACTAAATAGACTAGAAATTAGAGTTACAAACCTGGAGCAAAATATTTTCAAAAACATAATTCTTTTAATTTAGAAATGCATAAATTTACATCGACAAAATTATATACTTAAACAATTCTTTTCAAAAATTGCTTATTAAAATTTTTCGATATTAAATACATCTATAATCACAGAGCCTTTAGTCGAAATTTCCCTGGAGGTACAAAACAGGATTCATAAGTGTTAATGCTCCATTTTTAAAATGAACATGCCATTATTTCTTTTTTAAAAAAATAGCGATAATTAGTTCTGAATTTGCTAATAAATGCATTTTGAAAATCTTAGCGTTCCTAAACATGCGTTTCTAAATAAAAACTCGCGGGCTAGTTTAATTGTAAGTCGTGCATTTGTTACTCAAGAGAAATAATAATCGGTCCCCTTGGAAGGGTAAAATACTTTTCATAATTAACGAAAGCGGCTTACTAATTAATCCAGTCAAGGGAATGCGATTAGCATGCATGAGGAATTTATTGCTATTTATTAACTTGCAAAACTCCGCGTCGATCGGAAAATCTCTGAAATAATTTCAATACATTAAGAATAGGGTCTGATGTTTTCAGCTGGAAACTTTTGATCCATTGTAACTTGGGTCTAGCTTCGATTCCAGGCTTGGACTTGGGTGTTAATATATCTGTCCCGTCGTAGGGGGTAAATACAATGCTTGATTAGCATCCCCTTGTTCATTTTCAAAAAGTTACACTTTTTAAATTTGTATAAAACCCCGTACAGAAAAAAAAATCCGAATTAGTAAATGCCCCGTTTACTAATAAGGTGATTTATAAAATTTGGAAATTATATCCCAAAAAGTGTCAGAGATATGCTAACTTAAACCACTTTTAAATGGCTCTAGAAGGGAAAAAAAAACCAAGTTTCTGGGGGCCGCACATAAATTACGATAGATATTTTTTTTTTCTCTCTCAAGCAATAAACGATTATATTCAAATTCATCTTGGCGATCGATGTTTAAAATATTACTGAG
This sequence comes from Cheiracanthium punctorium, assembly GCA_038373885.1. NCBI lineage: Eukaryota > Metazoa > Arthropoda > Arachnida > Araneae > Cheiracanthiidae > Cheiracanthium > Cheiracanthium punctorium. The sequence continues at coordinate 1,868,603 of JAWZYV010011264.1, forward strand.
GCGTTTTATAATGAACGCTTGAAATTTTGCAAACCATCTCATTAGTATATCAGGATATGCTGATATTGGTATATCAGCATTAGTATATGCTGATCAGCATTAGTATATGCTGATATCATTAGTATATACTGATATTAGTATATCAGCATCTTTTATAACTGAGGATTTTTTTTGTACGGGGTCACATACCAAATAAAAATGTGTAATTAAAAAAAGCAATCGAATCATTTTTTTAGCATAGTTTTTTTATTCTAGCTTATTTTAAACATTTTTTCACTTACACTCCCCCGTTATCTCTTAAGAATCTACGACCTTTTTTGGAATACCCTGTATCATGCCATCATTTAGAAAGTCTCATTTGAAGTTATTTGTCTTGCTTTGTTATGTTTTCTGCTGCAGGAATCGGGCCCCAAGTGGATATTTTTGCCCTTTGATGAGCCACTTACAGAAAACCTGCTATTTTTATTCCTATATTTACAATCGGCTTTGTGTGGCCCCTAATAAGAGTCGCCGCGATTGTAAATATTTCCATTTTAAATAATATGGCGTTTTGTGCTTCTTTTTTGCATATATGTAATTGGTCCACTACACAGTTGTATCATGGAGGTATGATGTTATGTTTAAGTCGTTAGCTTTTTTAGTTATATATTTAGCACTATCAATTTCGTTAAGATGCTTTGATTTGATTTGTGAGATTACGGCCGATTTTGTACTCCAGGGATCTAGCCCGAAGGGGGAGTGCCTTCCGTGGGGGGTCTTTTTAAGGCATCCTCTAACCCCTATTTACGCGAAGTTTCGGAAAAAATCACGAAAAACTCCGAACGGATAGGTCGACGGACGCGACCTGGGTTTGAATCAGGCACTTTCCGTCTCCCAGTGGAGAGCGCTGTGTGTTCGGCCACTGGTCGTTCTCGTTAAGGTGTTTGTAAATATTAATTTAAGCAATCCTTTATACAATTATATAAATCTACAAAATATTCAATTGAAATATACCCCTGAAAGTATTGACAAGTATGAGAAATCTCCTAGAATAATTGGCATGTGGACATGGTTTGGGGCTTTCTTAAGACCCCTGATTTAACTAAAATATTATTACATCCCGTGCTCGAATAAAAATAATTTTGTTCTGCCTCTGATAGAGAGCTAATACCATTTGGTCACCTATATGTAAAACTGACCGTAAGAAATTACATTGTTAAAAACACTTCAAACTGATGTAATCCTTGTATATGCAGAATTGAATGCATTTGTTTCGTATTAAATAAATAAAATAAAAGAACTTTAAATTAATAGGTTTATAAACAGTAATATAAAAAAAAAAACAATTGCTTCGTGAAAAACATCTTTTCTTAAATGCATTTCGATGCAAATTCACTTATGCAGTTTTTCTTATGAATAATACTAAAATACAATAATAAAAACCTTTTACAAAAGAAGCAAAAAGAATATTTATTTCCAATTATCAGATCATGAACTTTTTTCGTAAAAACTGTCTCAGTCAAAAACAAGAGAAATGGGCAGCAAATATCACATCAAAAACTGCAGCAGATGCATTGCTTTTGTAGAGAGATTTACAAAGGATTTTTTTTTTCCTTCTCCTACAAAATGTATTCCATTTATTCGATAGAAGGGGGGGGGAGTGAGGGAAAGGGAAAGACTGGCAGAGAACAGCAAATGTAATATATAATCTCCTGGGATATTTTTTCGCATTATTTTTATATCTGTGTACTTCTATATCATGAATACAATAGGAAGCATTATCTTTTCATATACCATGCCCCGCTGACTCCTACAGAACAATGGCAGTGAAAAAATTTAATTGATTTTTCGCACGCCTGATTCCCCCTTGATAATTAAAAGTGCCTTGATAGACAGTGCAATAATTTAATGAAACAACTAATTAACAGAGGTGCTGCCCGGAATTTCTCTAAAAGCATAGCAACCAGAAAAAAATAATCTTATTTTTTTATTCTTTTCTTCTGTACATCAGTTCGGAGAGAGAGTATTGGAAAATATCGGTTTACTTACACACACTTAACAATAGGCGTACATAAATTATTTAGTTTTATGAAGAATTTTCTGGATAGAAATGTTCGAAAAAGAAATGTATTGTGCGTTCATATTTTTAAGAATTGTACTCATAGGGGAATTTGTTTTCGCAAAAATATATAACTTATGCAAGATTTTTTCAGCGAAGCAGGAAGAAAAATCAAACTGAAAAAAGAAAAAAAAAATGTTAAATTAAAAGGAATTTTCGTTCTATTTTGACCAAAAATTTTAGTTTGAATCATTAATTTTTTGTCAATTCAACGAAATATTTAATTGGTTCCAAGAAATACTTTGATCTCACAAAATTATTTTTTAAATGGCGTCAAATGTATGTATATCTGTGTATGTATATAAATGTATGTATTTTTTTTCAAGTAACAAAATTCGCTGAATTTAAATTTCATTCGTATTTCTGATAAAACTGTTCGAATATGTTTATTTTTTTCTTACTGGGTCTTTTGTTTATTTTCAATCAATCATCATCAATACGTGAAAGTATCTTTAGTTATTCTTTTAATACAAATTAAATATCGAAAACTCGCTGATATTTAAGGGTGTTACATATAAAGAGGAATCGCCGTCACTGAACTTTTTAACAGTTTTAAAAACAAACCGATAATGTTAAACACTTCAAAAAATTAATAATGCTTCTTCACTTAATGCACTAACTATTAATACAAACACTAAATCTGTGTGTTTCATGCAACTTTCAGAAAAAAATTTCCTAAGCCCAAAAATCCCCTTCAAAAACTGACTGAGGTGTTCCCTGTTTAGGTAATTATGGTAAAATTCATATGTTTATCATTTTTTTTTTAAATCGGTTCGTTGTTTGTTACAATCCTCAGTATAACTTGTAAAGAGACCTACGTTTTTCCGATTCTCTAGCGCAGTTAGTTTCTTTTAGAAAGCTGTTCGAAATTAGCATAATTTTCAGAAAGAACAAACGTAAAGTGTATACGAATAACTCAAACTCTTTTCTTATAAAGACCATTTTTAGGTTAATGAATTTCGTCTAACATCTTATACGTAAGTTTAGAGAAACAGTTTTCCTATGTCATTGTGCCCATTTACTGAATACGCTTTGCCAAAACGTAAATTTTTGTAGAGTGGTTGGTGATTTTTATGATTGGTAGGTGAATTTCTAAAGTGACTTTTTTTAAACACTTTCTTTAAACACTTTCTTACAAAGTTTAAAAGTGGTCTGTCTGTCTCTCCGTCCATTAGTGCTCTAATGGTCGAAAATATGCATCGCTTACAACGAAATTTATGTTCGTTATTTTTGTGTACTGATCCTTGTATCCTATTTAAAGTGGCGTATGTAGCATCTATAATTCTTTTACAAGAGCACAAAATAATTTTGATGCATTTATCTTCAGATGCTGTTGTTTAAAAATGTTTACATTGACATAAGTCTATTACAAACGGAGCAAAATTATTATATGTTATTATCGGTAGCAAAATAATGCACTCTGCTAAAAATAGCATATACAGCTTATATATTTGTGCAGAATCACTCAAAAGAATTCCGATACATTACGGTCTACGGCAATCTATATTAATGTATCCATTTAACAAGCACAACACAATATACTACTATGACAACTTACTCTTTTTTTGATAAATGGAAATAACATTTAATTTTTTTTTTTACATTTTTAATTTTTTTTTTTTTTTTTACAAAATCACATCAATAGTGATTAAACGCTTTTTGAGTTATCCGCAAATCCTATCCGAATTTGGCGACAGCATATCGTAATGTTTGGCACGAAAAAGTGTGTTATGATTCAAGTCTTTAGAATGATTTATCTTTCTTGTTTTCATTTACATAGTGCGTGTATTGTAACTTCCTAATAATTGGTTAATGGTTTAAAATGATTAATGGTTTTCGTACTGAGAAATACTTACAGAAATACGTCTGTAAAAAGTGTTGAAGTATATGCTAAAATTTCATTTATTCTGGGACCCATCAAAAACCCATATTTATCAAAAAAATGTTATATGGACGCCACTTGACATCCTTGTACGTCTTTCGATGCACTTCATCTAAACTTACGTCATTTGAAATTGAGGTACAATACTTCAATAATTTAAGGTACAATACTACAAATATTTAACTTCAGGAATTTTTCGCTAAATATACGAAGTATCACCAAGCTGGGTCCAGTTTTAACAATTTATTTTTGTCGATAAATTAGGCAATGTTTCATCATAAATTGTCAAGATCGATTGAGAGATTTTTGGGACGTGACGTAACAGTGGTTAATCAGATTTTTAATTTATTGTAGGTATCCATAGACCTTAATGTATCGAAAGTTTTTTGCGTGAACCTGTAAATGATCCAGTCGATTTCAAAATCAAAATCGATCAAGTCGATTTCAATTAAAAATAGACGAAAAACTTACTATGTTACAACAGTTCTAAGTAAAAGAAATTCTACAGGCTACGGTTAAGCTTTTTTGATATATGCGATATACGCATTTTTGGCGCCAAATTTTGCGACATTTCTTCAGAACTCTCAAAGATCGATGATAGTTGGCGTGATTTTGAGCATGACTCATATTAAGTCTGTGGACAATCAGTGTATGAAGTTGTCCATAGACCTTAATGTATTGAAATTCTTTTGGATAGCCCTGTAAATAAAATATTCAGCCAATTGCAATCGCAGAGAAACGGGCACAGCTGCATATTTGTTACAGTAAGCCTAAACGTGAAATAAGAACACTCTGCAAATAATAATTTTTGAGTTATGCGAGTTAAGTACGTATGTCATGAAGTACGTACGTACAGATGTCATGAAAATACTAGTAAAAATGAATTGTGCATGCATGTATACAGATGTACATGCATATGTACATGCTCAGGCTCGCCGAGAAGAGCCTCAGGAGGGGCAACTGCCCCCTGGACCGGGCTTTAGGGAGGTGCCAGAATTTAATGTACATTTTATCATGTATAAGGTTTTGTATAGATGGCTTACGATAAATTTAAAGTTTACTAATTTTACACTTAAAAAAAATTATGGACTTTTTCTTTTTTTTTTTTTTTTTGGCGGGGGGTGCGTTTTAAATCTGTCTTGGGCCTCAAAAATACTATCGTCAGGCTTGTACGTACGTACCTTTGAGGCGTCACTCAAAAATTCGTGTGAAAAAGAGAAAAAAAATAGATAGTTAAAATCGATTTTTACATCAAATTGCGGAAATTTCTTCTCTATCCCCATTCTTCTTTTAACTTCATACAAGGAAGCAGCCCCACCATGGCCGAGTGGATAACACACTGAACGAGGTAGATGGCTGAAGTGTGAAGGTACAGGCTTCCGGCCTGTCGATCTAACGGTTTGGTGTTTTGAACAGTTTTCTCCAGATGTAACGTGAATACGTGTTAGAACCCCTTAAAACCTTAAAAAGTTCTCCGCCCAAGACATTACACCCCCAGTCAGATGCGATAAGTTGTCATGAGAGTAATATGTGCTGATTATGTGAACTTCGTGGTATAATGCTACATTAAATTTTAGTATAATAGATCAAATATTTTATATGTACTGGGGTTTTGGATTTTTAAATGTGCATGCATACAGAGAAAAAATTAAATGTGACGGTCAGGACCGTACCCAGGAAATAATTTCGGAGGGGGTCCGAAATTTCGAGGGGGGGTGGTCTGACTTATTGTGTGAATATCATCATATTATATACTCTCACGCACATACAAATATATAGATAATGTGATAAATTCGGGGTAGTGTGGGGTCCGGACCTATAACCCCCCCCCCTGGGTACGGCCCTGGTAACGGTCACTTACGTTACGCACGCAAAAAAAAGAAAAAAATTGTAAAACCAAAACACATTATTTTATTTCTGTTCTGTTATTCAGGTTTAAAACTCACAACTTTTAAATATCATAGACAACTGTTCAGATAACTAAAAAAACATTTTTATTTATATAATGAGATTTCAATAGATTCAACGAAAAAATTAATATTTAATGACTTACGTTACACAGTATTGGTCACTTAACGTTAGTAATCAAAATTAATTTGATATTTAAAATTAAAATAGTTTGCTATTAAAATAATTTACAGTATTGCCAAACAATTTCAGGTAACATACAAATAAGTCTATTGTCTGTCCATTATATATCCAAATGTTGGAACCCTTAATGAAAAGTGTACTTGTTGGGACGTTTTACAATCTAGATCTAGTTTGTCAATGTCAGATTATACTGTAAAAAAAAAAAAAAATGCCCAAAGCGCAAAATTTCCAGATCTATGTTGTAAGATTTTAATCATACAGTTTAAAGATGTCAATTTCTTTAAAGACAAATTTAAAAACTGTACGATTAAATCTTACAAACTAAAACTATAGAAACTGTACTATTAAATCTTACAAACTAACATCTGCAAACTCTATGATTAAAATCTTACAAACTAGATCTGGAAATTTTGTGCTTGGGGGAATTTTTCCTGTGAGTATAATCTGAAATTGACAAACTAGATCTAGATTCTAAACTGTCCCAACAAAGCGCAAAATTTCCAGATCTATGTTGTAAGATTTTAATCATACAGTTTAAAGATGTCAATTTCTTTAAAGACAAATTTAAAAACTGTACGATTAAATCTTACAAACTAAAACTATAGAAACTGTACTATTAAATCTTACAAACTAACATCTGCAAACTCTATGATTAAAATCTTACAAACTAGATCTGGTAATTTTGTGCTTGGGGGAATTTTTCCTGTGAGTATAATCTGAAATTGACAAACTAGATCTAGATTCTAAACTGTCCCAACAAAGCGCAAAATTTCCAGATCTATGTTGTAAGATTTTAATCATACAGTTTAAAGATGTCAATTTCTTTAAAGACAAATTTAAAAACTGTACGATTAAATCTTACAAACTAAAACTATAGAAACTGTACTATTAAATCTTACAAACTAACATCTGCAAACTCTATCATTAAAATCTTACAAACTAGATCTGGAAATTTTGTGCTTGGGGGAATTTTTCCTGTGAGTATAATCTGAAATCGACAAACTAGATCTAGATTCTAAAGCGTCCCGACAAGTGCATTTTTGATTAAGCCTTCCAGCAATTGGTTATATAATTGACAGACTGTGTATATTAAAAAATCTAAGTAACTTTTGAAATTATATTTTGTTGTCCATCTTAGCATATAATGACCCATAACACAAAACAACATTACAAGTACGTAAAACACTTGGATATCTGCATAACAAGTCCAAGAAGAAACAGTAATATTAGATGGTGTGCCACAAGCACTTGCGATCGCGATCCTCCCTCAATCAACCATCTGCCCTCTTCTTATCAATGCTTCCGTAAACTCACAACTTGCCAGATTTTCTCTCCAATATCTTTCTTTATCTGTACCGTAGACAGAGCAGAGCACCCATCTCATGTTCTCCTGTCTGACTAAGCCCTTGTAGACACTTGGAATGGAGGAGACTACATTCCTTAACTTTAGACCTACAGCTTAAGGGTTTTATCTAAAGTGGTCTAAGGAAAGCTTTCACATGCAGCATTTGCATTGGAAGATGCATTCTACTGTTCGGCCATATATATGTGCTTCTCAGATCTCCAAAAAGTTTTCCGTTTACGCATATACTCGGAAGTTCTTTGCAACATGCTGGGATGCTCGGTCTGTTAACCCTCTGGCAGGCACTAGGGAAAATGAGCTTACCATCTACGTACGTTCTGTTGACGACAGAAATCAGTTATCTTATTTTAATTTTCTGACTTCTGCTCCGTATATACAAGGTCTCCCAAAAAAGTTGGTTACGGGCTTTAATCTATTAGAGATGAGTAGCCACCTGTAAATAGAAATATGTCCGAAATGGGATAGGAAAAAAGACCTCTTTATGAAAAAAATGCCTCTCTTTATTTTTTAAAAAGTTACTTTTTAAATTTGTATCCGTACCCTTTACATATCTGTATCCTGTACAAAAAAATTGGCAATTAGTAAAATGTGCCTCATATATTAATGGGATGATGGACAAAATTTCCGCCTTCCGTCCTAAAACGTTTAATAGATATTTTCAAACAATGATCATCTTCAGCTAAACATGAATTTGAATGTGACCGTTTAAAGCTGCTGTGGAAGAGATTATTTTAATCCGTAATTTCTACACGACCCTTAAAACTCGATCACTCCGTGATACATTTTCCCATTGATAGCGATTGAAAAATGTTTTATGCAAGCATGTATTTATCTTCATCCTCTAATGCTTTTTGGGATAAAATTCTTAAATTTTGTCCGTCACTTCATTAGTGTCACATTTTACTGACTGGGAATTTTTCTCAGTCAGGGGGACGTATGCCAATTTAAAAGTCTAACTTTTTAAAAACAATAGATAATTTTTCTTATGACCTTTAATTTATTTTATTTTTAATGATCACCAAATTATTCGGTAAATCAGCACCTTAAATTTCGCTTTTAATTATTATCTATTTTTGCGTTTGATTCCCCGCACAAACAGAAGTTAGTTTTCAGACTTTTTATTTTGTAAATAATGAATTTATATTCTTCTGGAAAATTGAAGTGTTTGAGTAACATTTGTTACCTTAATTTTATTGTTGGACATTAAACTACAGTAATTACAGTAACTACAGTAATTAAAACAACTGTAGTATCTAGTATTGACCCTTCCTTTTGGATTTCAATCTACTAAATAATATTTCGTACAGGGTCACTCAAGACTTTCGATATATTAAGGTATGTGAGCATTTTCAATACAATAATAGTGTATGGTGTTAATCACTAATTGAGGCATGTCCAAAATCTCTTCAAATTTCCCCAACTTTTGTGACATGCACTGAAATATAGCCAAATTTGGCACCAAAAATAAGTCTCCAAAATTGAACCCAACTTGGTGATACCTTTGTATTTTGCTAGAAATAGCCAAACGCTAATATTATTGAAATAATGTATCCCGATTTCAAGTAAGTTTGAATGGTGATAATAAAATTTTTGTAAAAATTTGATAGACGTACAGAAACACTTATTGAAAACTTGAATTGCCCACATATTTTAAATAAGCATAAACAAATTAAAAAATCAAACATTTGTTTTCTTTGTATGAACGTGTGTTAATTGCACTGCACTTGAAAAAAAAAACTGAATTTGCGACTTGCATATTGTTGCATGTAAATTAAACAGTGTAAACTAAGTTGTACGAAATATATTTTTAAATTGTTATTATACTTTGCAAAGCGTTCAAATGGTTTTTGTGGACAAATTAATGATTTCAATTATCGTTCTAAATTTCATAATTTTTTTTAATTAAATTTCGCTTTATAATCGCGAATGTCGAAAGTAAAACGAAGCATGTTTTAATGAGTTCAGAATTGTAATTATTTTTGAATGCATATTTCATTAATTACTTCGATGAAGTCAAAATTACATAAAGTTACGCAATTAAAAAGAAATATGTACTTTCTTCTATCATTAATTTTTCTTAATTTTACCGTAAAAGAGTTGCTACGGCAATTTAAAGCAAATTATCCAAATTTCCGCCCCCCATTTTGAATTAATATTACGTTTTTTCATTCTTTTTATAGTATTCTGGGAGCTGTAAAATAATGGAATAAATGAACGCTTTACCGACGTAATTGAAATCAACGTTTTGAATTAAAAGATATTACTGTAGTTTTTCGTGAGTAAAGGAAATGCTAAAAGGGGGGGGGGGAAGAAGTTAACATGAAAAATTGTTATGAATTCAAAAAGTTTTCTGAATTTTGGGAACATTAGATATAAAATGTCAGTGGTCTAAGTCAAAAAAGTTGATCGAAACAGTGTTTGGAAATTAAAATCTTGGAATAACACTTTGAAGCACAACCATGTCCCAATGCCGAAAAAGTGCAGCCGTTGCCATTGCTCCATTTAACAACCAGCTACATGGCGGTCGATCGAATTACCCATCGCATATTTATACTGACCCTAAACTGTGAGCTGTCAAACTGCTTTTGGTTTTTAACACTAAACTAATTAATTTTCTATTTAATCCAAACCGTACATAAATTTTGGGGCACCCTTTATTTTTGAATATAATTTATTATATCTTAATATGATATAATTTATTTCTTTATATAACCCTTTTTTTAGTTAATATACTACGCATTTTGTGTGAAATAACGAATGACAAAATTTCGAAAAATATTTTTCAATTTTCAATGAGACTCATAATCAATGCATTTTTAATTATACTATCAACTTTCCAATCCTAAAAGAATATCATCGTCCTCAAATATTTTGTCTGTAAGACAAATTTAATTAAGGTACTCAAATATTTATTTTACTCAAACAATTATAATATTTTCATTTTTATAATTTGTATGCAAATTTAACTCTCAATGGTATGGAATGATTTCTATTATTTAAGAAGTCATGTATATTTTATAAGGTGCAAAATTTTAATTTAGGCAATTACTTCAAATAGAATATGACAAATACTAATTTCCTGCTGTTTGATTTTGCTAATTTACGTTATGAACAGTAAAAATGTTATGAATAATGCAGTGACTGAAATTTCGATTTAAAAAGTACTGAACAGCGGTTTTTCGGAGGATATATTAAGAGTAATCAAATTTCTTTTCTTTCATTTTCTTTCTTTTTTTTTTTTAGCAATATTGAAAACTTGCTGACTTTCAGTTTTCTTTTATTAGATCGAACGCAGTTAAGTTTAGTAATTAGGTGATAAAGAGAAAACTTAAAATATGTAATTTTTCCAGAAAGTTTATGATTTTTCTTTATTTATTGTTGCCTTTTGTTAAGTATCTTAAATTATGTATTATAGGATATCTGATAGAGCGATATTAAATGTTAGAATAACATGTACAAAAAAGTGCCATATTTGATTAATACTACAAGGCACCTGGTACCATATATACTTTACAACTACTTTAATTATTCCACCACGGCTATAAAATATTAGTGTAGACTTAGTTACTGTTAAGAGTAACTACAGATAGATATAAACGATATAATTCAGGCCATTGCATGTAGATGTCATTGCTGTTCTTATTACTGTCAAAATTGGTTGAAATTTAAGCCATAATCTTACCGTGTGCCATTTATTTATTTTGGAAAAATAACAAAAAATAGTTAGCAAAGAGTTTTGACTCAGAAAAAAATGATTGTACGCGAGAATTTTATTCGAAGAAATAATTTGAAGAGCAAAATTTCAAAATAAATGTTAAAAAATATTATAATTAAGCCTCAGTGTACCGCATATAGAACTGTAATAAATGTGTTTTTCTTGTAAAATATCTTATTATTTTTTTAATCATTTTCCCCCGACTACTAATAACTAATAGAGGGTGCCTAACCATTAACCGAATGTTTGAAACTGCAATAACTGTTTACTGGGACGTCATACTGACGTATTTGGTGACGCAACACTACGCGGTTTACAGTTTACGAAACTCTTATTAATTAACACGAGTTTTCATTCTGTGCTGCCAAACGCATACCAGGACATTTTAAAAGAAGCACTTTTCAAATGCACAGCAAACTAAAATATATACTCTCCTAACTTCACTACATTCAAAACGCGTATGTGTACGGTGGTTGTCGAGATCGGAAAGCACTGCTTTTATAACCGTCTGATAAAATATTCAGAGTTATTCACTCGGCATACTCAAGTACAGGATGGTTTTCTGAAAAAAAAAAATGGTCTCCAGGAAGATACTTACTGGACATCTTGAAAAGAGAGTTTTTTTAATAAAAATTACATAAAAGATATCCTAAATTCACTACCTTTAAAACGCGTATGGGAACTGTTTTTGGGGAGATCGGCTAGTACTGTTTTTCAAGCTAGTATAATAAAATGCTTCCGAGTTGCTGTCACTCGGTACATAGAAATACAGGATGTATTTTTGAAAATGGTCTCCAGGAAGACGCCTTTAGCTGGACATTTTGGAAGATGTTTTTCTTTTTTTAAAGCACAACACACTAAAACATGTACTGTGTTAGACATTTTTACAAGTAAGACATTTTTTTAATGTGCAGTACACTAAAAGATATATGATCCCAAATTCACTATCTTTAAAACGCGTACGGGGACTGTGTTTGCCGAGATCGATTCGGACTGCTTTTCAAGCTGTCTAATAAAATGCTTCCGAGTTTCTGTCACTCTAGTACACACAAATACAGGATGGTCTTCTGGAAAATAATCTCCAGAAAGACGCTTAACTGGAGATTTTCAAACATCATATCATCAACCAAGTAACTACATTCTACGTTTTTTCATCAGAAAAACTCACCTGGAATCATATGTTCTTTCTCGTCATCATTTGAGTACAAGTCAAAAGCGCCTCACCATGGCGCAGTGGTTATATCACTGAAAATGGTTGACGGCAGAAGTGTGAAGGTCCAACGTTCTGGACTTACCACGTGGTTGTCGATCTGACGGTCAAAGTTTCGGTGGGTTTTCTCCAGATGTAATGTGAATTCACGTTTGAACTCCTTAAAAAGTCCTCCGAAGAAGTCACATACCCCTCCACAGGCAGATGACGCTCGTGTATTCTAGAACAAAATGGGAAAAAAATAATAAAGAAAAATTATAACGAATATATATAAATAGAATCGACGTGCTATAAATTATTAGCGATAAATGAAGTTATATATGTATATTAAAGGGAAAACTCATATTTTAATTTTTAATTAGTAGTTTAAATGCTAGACTTTTGAAATGAATTAATTTCAAAACAATACAAATTGCAAACATTACATCTATTTATTATGCTAGTGCAGTTATATTTCCTGAGTGAAAACACTTTTGGTTAAATTAACTTAAATTACGCACTTTCATTGATTAACTTTTGTGTCAAACATAAATTTACAGAATCTATAACCTTAAATGTTTTGTCTTTACTTCAAATTTAATTATGGTACTTAAATATTTATAGAATAGGAACACAATTACATCGGTTCCTTTTCCATCGGTTTTTTGCAATTTACATGGGAATTGAATTGAGCTCTTATAATGTATCTATTAACACGTTTTAATGAAGTAGGATGGAAATAAAATAAGTTGTATTTTTTTTATTTTAAATATACGTACAAATAATAAATATTTCAAATGAACATAAAACATTTAAAAATAATTCAAAAACGTATTTGCAAACAAAGACTAGCTCTTATGCAAAATGTAGAGAATATCCTGATTAGCTGAAATTTCATCATAACGATGAAAATGTGTAAACTTATAATAAAATAAAATTATCAGAAATGTAGCCTAAGTTTTGTATCAGGAATCATTAAAGATGCATATATATAGTTTTATTTGTTTTGTAAAAAAATAATTAGAGTTGAAAATTTGATCCTTTTTGCTTTTTGAAATATATATTTATTTTTATGTCTAAATTGTGTTTCACAACACACATCTCACAAAAATTGCAAAAGTTATGTACATTCTAGAGCTGTAAGAAACCGCATGTATTCGTTACTGAGATGCGGATAATCACTCAGACTCGAAGTAACGAATTGCTACTTTACGGTTGATATCGTTACTGCGCGCTTTCGGAGCAGCTTCGAACTTTGAATACAAGGGGAAAAACGAGTTCCGGTAATCGAGTACGAATATCTTCTGTTATTTGTTACTGGATATCGGATCGCGGTTTGTAAGGGAAAATCAGTCTTGGTATTTGAGTAGCAGTAGCAATGTGCTCCGCTTTCGTTATTGACTACTAAAGGAGTTGCATTTCGCATGTGCCGAATGGTCTCGTTTGGATGAGGTTTGAAAGATCAGTACGTTTTGTTTTCGTTACTGATTACTTAATATCGGATAGATACAGTATCTGCTGCTCTATTATGATATGGGATTAGACATGGCGTCTGTTTTATAGAATGAGGGGATGCACGGTATATAGTATGTTATGCGTGCTCTCTTAAAAATTTAGAGTGACATTGTCACTCTTACAAAAAGTCACCGGCAAATGATCCCAGATAGAGTGAGATAAGAGTGAGAAAACTGCATTATGACTCTTCATCGATAGGATTCTGTCACCCTAACTGCAAGAGTGAGACAATGTCACTCTTAGAGTAAGGGTGAAGGCGCTATCTGCTCACTCTAGCGAGAGAGTCACCACATTTCCCATGATGCGTTCACTTCAGCAGGAGTGAGTGCGTTGCTTCCATACTCAAACGACGCCATATTGGAATTGGACTGCAGTTGCGAAGTACCAACTGCATACAAGTAATGGAATACTTTTAGCTAACACAAGTAAGTAAAACCTTATAACTTTTCAATTATTGTAAATGTTATTTAAAATTTGATAATTCACAACATATAAGATACATTGATTCAGTGTCGGATCCATTAGGACTCCAGCTCTTCCGACAGACATTGCTTTGGTTAGGGTTAACATTTTGCTTTACTATACATTTTGTTTTTAAGACTTAAACAAGCCTGCTTCTTTTAATTTTATACCCTTCCGAGAAATTGATCTTTGGATCCGCCTCTATACTTGATCGTAGTATGTTATTTATGCTTATATAGCTGAAATCTTGCATTCGTTTTTTGTTTCTGTATATAATATTTGAGCATGTTTTGATGCGTGTTTGTAAATCGGTGGTGCAGTCAGGATTTTATTTCGGGGGTGGAGAGGGCTCTAACCTGTGTATCAAATTGTAAGCAAGCTGTTTCAACTGTAGCCTCAGTATCAAATTTTAAACTAAGTAAAGGGTCAGATTTTTAGGAAGGATACGCGCCTGTTGCAAATAGCATAAACAAAATTTTAAATCAAAAGCAGAAAATAATGATCAATTATATATTGTATGCAATTTATATTGAAATAAATTATAAACGTGGGAAAAAAATATTTTGTGATTAAATTTCAATATGTCTATGTGCATCATTTTATCTTATTGCACATTCTAGCACAGATTCACGCTTAGAATATACATATATACGTGATTAGATCAAAATAACCGCTCTCTTGTTGTGGTGTAATATTTCCCTCTCCACTTTTTACACATACACAAACCTCTCTCTCATATGGTAAAGTGGATAATTTACGATCGAACACCCCAGATGGCCTCAGGAAAGTCCACTTTTAAATCAGGGAAACCAGCTGAAAGTAGCAGGTGATTCAGAATGTGTGAGCTTTCATTAGTAGTACGAAAAACACAAGGGATACTTGAACTTGTGCTGGTAAACTGATTCAACGCGGAAAAAAAGTTATTGTTTTTGGTGTTAAATGCGAGATTTTTGGAATTGAAAAGTTTGTATACTGTTTAAGGATAATTCAATAGTATAGTAACGGATAAGTTTAATATTACTGGTAATAAAGGTAAGTGTTACAATATTAAATTTAGTAATACAGTATTAATTTTAGAGCCTTGCACATTTTGGTTTGGTAGATTTTATGTCTTCTGTTGTGTATCAATATTGGTAAATAAAATTCTCAAATTGGTAAAACTTACCTTTTAGCCTAGATACCAATTCAAAATAATGCTATTTTTTTTCTATTGAATTTAATTAACATATGAAATATATCCACAATATTGGCTATATACTGGAAATGTTTCTGAAGTAATTCCATTACTGATAAAGTTTTTAATAGTAGCAAGTTAGTAGTTAGCCCAAATATCTTTACAATGTGTTCACAATATTAAGTAAAAATTCGAAATATATATTTATAATGTATTCTTAATATTGACAAGTAATTTTTAAAAATATTTTTATACCATTTTATTATTTTTCTAATGCTAATATACTCAATCCTTCACATTGTTATTATATTGGAAATAAAAACTAATATTGGTAAAAATTAGCAACATTTATCCATTATATTGTCTATGTTAATGAATTAAATTAAATATATTTAAAATGTATCCACACAGTATTGTGTGTATATTATAAATTTCCCTCATATTGTACTAACAAATATTTTTAATGTGTCAGCATCTTAATATCACAGTAATGGTGAATTAAGACTGTTTATCTACTGTACATTATTTCAAAATTTAAAATCTGATAAATAATTTTAGGTGCATTTATGTACAAATTGCTGAAAAATATATTTTAATAATTAAGTCAAATACTACTGAAAATCCTGTGATGATAAGACCATGATTATCACAGGGGCAAGGAGGGCACATGCCCCAGACATCCCATTTTAAGGGGTCCTTAAATTTTTTCAGAATATGAATTTAGTTTATTAAATTTTCATTCTAAGATACTAAATGCCTGTTTTTTTTTTCTAAAAGTTGGATGTGTGTGTGGCAAAATAGATCCCAAATGGATGAGCCGATTTTAATGTAGTTTGTTTTATTTTAAAGATGGTATAATCAGAACGGTTCTTCATTGTATTTGATAATATTCACTTCATCTATTCCCCTTAAATAAAGCTCACTTTACACTTGTTCAGTCTAAGACAATTCAAATAATATTGTTGACATTCAATTAATTTTG
Source organism: Cheiracanthium punctorium (assembly GCA_038373885.1). Taxonomy (NCBI): domain Eukaryota; kingdom Metazoa; phylum Arthropoda; class Arachnida; order Araneae; family Cheiracanthiidae; genus Cheiracanthium; species Cheiracanthium punctorium. The sequence goes on from JAWZYV010011264.1 coordinate 1,885,074, forward strand.
ATTGCTGAATTATTTCTGTAATGTTATGGAAAAAGCCATGCTTTGAGTTGCATTTTTTTAAGACTTCATTTTTAATAAAGGTTATTTCACATATTGCATAGGAAATGTTCATAAACTTAAAATTTATCTAGCATATTTCATTTTAAATTCATTTAATCAGAACATATCTTTGCAGCTTGAAAAAACATACTTAAGTGGGGGGGGGAGGGGAGTGAGTTTGGCTTAGGGACGTATCTAAACCTTAAAAATTTCAAGCTGAACTTTCAAAATTACCCACGAATATGTAATTTTCTCCATTTCTTATGTTTGATTCAGAGCCTGATTATGACCAACAGGGGCCCCGGGCATTGATGAATTTGGGGGCCCCTATCTATGAAATTTGTTTTATTTTTCATAAAATTTTGATATAAAAAAGACTATTTCAGAACAACATTTGATATTGGGGGCCCTTTCGAGCCGGGGGCCCTGGGCAAAGTCCCGATTTGCCCATGCGATAATAAGGCTCTGATGTTTACTTATTTCGAGGGTGGCTGAAGCCCCACCAGTCACCCTCTGGCCAAGGACGTACCCAGGAAGGGGGGGGGGTCTGTAACACCTCCGAAATTTCAGTTTTTATTAACAAAGCAATAATGGTGAAGTCTTTTTGTGAAAATTTCTGCCTTTTTCATCGTTTGGACCCCCTCCGAAATTTTTGGACCCTCCCAGAATTTTTTTTGGGGTATGTCCCTGCCCCTGCTCTCCTCTCCTAAGGGGGGGGAGCAAGTTCCCTACCTTGAGCCCCCCCCCCCTTATGGGTGCCCATATCATTAATGTTATATTTTTCAAGTATTTAATATTATTCTGTGGTTTTCTGAACTTGCAGGTAGCAGAACAGATTTCATTATTTATTGACATTGTTGAGAAAGCAGACAGCATGGATTTCAGAGTTTGGGTCTTCTACTGGGTATCATTAAGGGTAAATAAATTTATGATATTGGTAAAATTTACTTAAAAATTCAAAATACTTTTAATCCTTTTTCTACTGAATTTAAATGAAATGTATCTGCAATATTGGCTATATTTTGGAAGTAGTTCTGAAGTAGTTCCATTACCAATAAACTTTCAAATAGCACCTCACAGGATTGTAAAACATTGAAAACCCAAACCAGTATTTTTACATAGCAGCAAGTTAATATTTAGCCCAAATGTATTTAAAATGTATCCACAATATTAGGTAAACATTGGTAATATTTCTAATGTATTCCTAATATTGACAAGTAATTAATTTTATAGTATTTTTATTTTTTCATATTCATATACTTAATTATTCAATATTATCATTAAATTGGAAATAAATACTAATGTAAATTGTAGCAAATTAATATTTACCCATTATATTGTCAATGAATTTAAATTAAATTTATTTAAAATGTATCCATAATATTGGGTGTATATTTCAAATATTCCTCATATATATTGCACAAGTATATATTTTTGATATGTTAGCATCTTAATATATTATTACTTGCGAATTATCACTGTTTATCTGTTACACATAATTTTTGCATTTAAAATCTGAAATAATTTTAAATGCATTCATATACAAATTTCTGAAAAATATATCTTAATAAATAAGTCAAATATTACTGAAAAATTTAATGTAATATGATTGTTCCCTGATTATCATGGGCAAGCGGGTAAATACTGTGGAAAATACAGAAAGACAATTGTCAGAGTCGGTGAAGAAACAAAATGTAAGGGGGCCCCCATTTAGACCCATACTTCTGACTCAAGCGACTTTATGTCATAATTGCTGCCTGGATTTGAGATGGGGGGGGGGGGGGGACTGAAGCCCT